>JABSTQ010009070.1:0-600000 GCA_013358835.2 Ixodes persulcatus | reverse complement strand
GAAGTCGGCGCGTAGCGGACGCTCTCGACACCGCGCGACCGCGCCCGGAGCGTCGTCTCGAACGAGTCGTCGTAGCGCGGCTTTGGAAAGCGATCGCGAGTCAGTCATCGTAGGCACGAACGCTGAGAAGGGCATCGCAGGTTGAGAAAGCCGTATAAATTCTGCTTCGAGAAGATGTTGGTTTCACTCCGCCGTGATGAGTATTCGGGTTCGCATCGAAACATCTTTTGGTGCGCCGATCGAATCGAAAGCCAGCCGCGACAGAGAGCAGACGAAGCAGACCGCAGGCACGGAGCAGACGTAGCCTAAGCCTAACGACCGAGCGGAGAGCAGACGATGGGAACATGGTTGAATTTAGTTTGGATGAGAGAGCGTCGGTGCGCGGGGCAGTCTGGGATTGGGTTGTTCTTCCGGCGTCGCTGGGTATGACGTCATGCCGGGTCCTGCCCTATTTAAACGTCCTTGTCACCCACTGATATCTATTGTAGTAGGCTGGATCGCGGATCGGGAGCCTGTCGATGTCGCCACCGGCAGCCATTGCTTGACACCAGGCAATACACGTAAGTCTATGGGAGAGACGCACAAAAGTAAGAATATTGATGAATGTAGGCTGTGCTCGGAGGCGAGTATTTTATGGTGTGCTGCGATCCTTATGTCGGGTGTTTGGAGATTGAATCGGTATTTGTCAAACGTTCGAACGACTATAAAAAAAAAAAAAAAAATCAAACGTACCGGAGCACCTACGGCTGAGCTGGAGTAAACAAAGGAACTTGCCGTCAATGAGACTGTCCTCGGGGAAGCCCAGAAGTTGATAAATGACAAAGAAGTTCCATCTCGACAGTGGCTTTCCGGGAGCGAGCGAATTCCGCGTAGCAAAGCCTTCGAGCTTGTCGTCTGCTAAACCCAACTCAACGAAACCGCCACCGACTCCGCGGTAACTCTTGGTAACTCTCGCCTCATTGAGCTGCACTACTGCGGAGTCACTCTCGAGCACAAAATATTTATTTATAAGAACTGCGAGGGCTCTCAGTTTTAATGTTCGCACGCAAGCTATTTGACGAGCTTATCGAAAAGCATCCAAAAGGTTTCAGTGTCGTGAGAATCGGGAACTAAAAAAGCGTGTCTCAGAAAGCTAGCCATGGGATTATTAAAAAAAATGTGGACTTTTGGAGCACAAAAAAAACGTAATGTGTTGAAATGTATTTTTCCAGAAGTAAACATATGACAATAAAAACAAAATTGCAGGCGAGCCGGGGAATGCTTAACATAAAGTAATTAATCCGAGGCTGAGGCACGAAGCCGAAAAATTAAACGCAGAAAAGACACAAAAAAGGGTGGAAAACGCCACCTAGATTGAAGTGCACAAGTTTTCATTTAACCGAGTGCAAGCAAACATAGCACACTAAAAGAATAATTTTCAGTAAGGAACACATGCAGCTGTGGGAGCTTCTTGCCCCCATCTACCTGCGTTCATTCACACTACGAATAGATGATGTGAATATAAGTTCTTTCACCTTTGAAAGCTTCTAACTGTGTCTTCTCGTGTATCCATACTTTCTTCTTGCATCCATATTGACAAAATTCAAACACAAGCAACTTAGATGCCGTTCTGTAGCTTTCACAACTCTAAGGCGCAGCACATGTACGGCATGTAGACTTTAATGCCGCTTCGCAATAATAATGCTATGACAACTGTTGCACCAAATATAAAATAAGTGTTTAGATTTTACGGGTTTCACATTTTCTTTTCTTTGACTTGGAATTAGAATCATGAACCTGGTCGTTCAACCTTCCACAATAGTTTTTTAGCACAATGTTCGTGCTGCACCACAACAAGTGCTTCAGCACGAGCTCACTTGTGTGTCCTTCTTCACATGCGTCGAAGTCAGAAGTCAACGCAGAAAACCTTGTAGCCGATCTTCTCCAGCCCCGTATCACATCTCACAACAGCTTGTGCAGAAACTCTACGTCAGCTTTGTGCACAGAGACGACGTGAGCAACTTCTTGAACTTGCACGTGTGGCTTTGTACCATAAAAAGAAATGCACTATTGGCTGCTTCAGTAGAATTGACGGCCACACCAGTTATGTTACCTTCTTTGTACTCAAAATAGGGCTTAATGTAAATCTCGTCAATCATCAAAGTCACGAAACGTTGACAGTCGTTCAACCCAGAGATTCTCATGATCATGTAGCGTAAGAACGTTTCACTTTGATGCTCCACTTGGGGATTCATTCTGTACAATGAGCATATTGCTCGGATGGTCATTGAATGCGGTAGACAACTGCCTCTAGCTGCGAACAAAGTTGTATGCATGAGGTGATATTGTAAAGAAAATGCATCCAAAAAACCATGAAGTCAGCTGAGTAACGCCTTCGCTCCTTCTTTTTTGACAATAGCTCGAGCTGCTCGCGTAGAAACTGGATGGCGTGGGCCTTGTCCTCCGTTGCTGTCGCGTACAATTTGTCAAGCAGCAATTCGAATGGTCTTGCAAATGTCATCGGCTGAATTCGTTGAACTTGAATGGAGGTTGGCGTCCCAAGTCTGGATGTGTTCAAGGAGCTCCATTACTACACTCTTGCTATTTGCCTCAGAATTGGAATACGCAGATTGAATCTTAATCTTGTGGTTAGCGTCTTCATAAAATGGAGTGTCAGAGAAAGGTCACCTTTCACGACAAGCGAGTATTTTATCCATGGGGCTCCATCTTCAACAATGTGTAGCAAAATGAGGCGCTCATTCCTCTCCACTGGTATGCCAGAAGGGAGACATTTTGCTTCGCACATAGTCAGCTAGATCTTTCAAGCTTGAAATTCGGTCTACTTTTTCTTGTCGGCGAAACGTCTCATTCGACGCTACAATCGCGCGCTGATTGTAGGGCAGCATCATCACGACGTCGTCTCTTAGAGTCCGGGTCCTTGCTTGCGCTTTGTGTCTTCGTTAGGTATTTTGGACAGTCCGGAAACATCGATCGAACTGTGTTTGGTTGCAGGCGGGGATACGACAAGGGCAGAGTCACAGTGCGCCCGGAAGCCTTGTCGAAATGCGAAGTTTCTCGAAGATTGTCTTCGGCTTTGAAATGAACCTCGCATACTTACAGGGAATTAAATGGTTTACATAGTTAACACCTAGTGTGTGTTAAACGTGTTAGGACAATAACCTAGTTCTACAAGCTCTGCATAGAAGTCCAGGCCGAGGTGCGTAACATAACGTCCGGTATTTTTAAGCCAAATATAACGTTTCAGTCGCTGTGTAAATTGTATGATCTAGCGTCCGCCAAGTGCCTAATGTTGGTGACCTCCGCTTTCAGCCGTTTCTGAGGGCCGAGGATGCGACTTTCGAGTCCTGCCTCACCACACCATACGGAAATATGGTTTCGTCAAAAACATAGTTGTGTATAATGTACAATAAATGTCCGCGCATGTATATATATAATTTTGAAATCGTGTTTAGGTCTTATTTCATATCAAAATTTCGTGCGATTTGTTTTGTTTTTAGGTGTGTTATATAGATTTACGTATGTGCGATAAACTAACCTAGATGGGACAACAAATTAACAGTGTAGAAATAGTTCATTGCTATTTTTCGAATTATGAATCGCGTGATATTTGCCAAACAAAAATCAAAATGTGTTTTTAGTAGAAACATATCTACGATTTACGTGCAGTAAATACTCGTTTCCCCAAACTGCCATAAAGTATAAACAGCGCGTAAGCGATTTGGCGAGCGACGAGACAAGCGACGGCGACCCGCGTCGCTGCCACACGGTCAGTCGCGCGACGAGGCAAACCACATGGAAGCGACGTGAGCAAGTGACTAAGGTGATGAGCGGCGTTTTCTAGAAATCCAAAAACCGAGCGACGTGACAAGCGGCAGTGAGACATCTTCGGCGCTCGTCGCTGACTCTCGTCGCTTGCGCCGTCACTCGTCTCGTCGCTCGCAAAAATCGCTTACATACGGTTCAGCCTTAAATATATTCTAGCATGTTCAAATTTCCTTCAGATTTCGAGACCTCGACGATTTCATTGATTCCTTAATTAATATGCGCCAGAGATGTAGAAACAAGAGAGGGGCATAGAGCGAAGGCTACAGGCTCCTGACCCTGGTTTTGAAAACGGCAGCTTGCGCTACAAAGATACTTTTCTAAAACTAAAACTAAAACTAAAACGTTGCGGCCATGTCAGCGTAAAATTAAACGAAATAAATTCAATAATTAAAAAAAGAAAAAAACAGACAATGTGAAAAGTTATGAAAGTTCTCACCCTGGTATGCGACGATAGAACCATCTTTTCTCGAGGGATCGCTGGCACCCACGCTTTCCGCAGTTCTTTTCACCGCCCGGGACCTTAAACACAGACACTTTCTTCGACGACGTTTCATAGTTCTCATGGCACCCAGAGACACAGTATTTATGAGGCATGGCTAGGCCAAAAACCGCCCGTAACTTGACAACTACCACGCGCTAACCGCCATGCACACCAAACACAAAAGACAAAAGAGACGGTTAGAGCAGTTCGCGTACTCCCACCGCGAGACTTGACCAAGCCGCCGTGCGCGAAGGAGGCAAACATTGTCATTGCGCAACTGCCCCAGGAGAACCCTGGGCTCGGAGAAAGCTAAAAACAACAACAACAACAACAACAAAAAAGGTCGGAGCATGCGCCGCTTGGCGTCCTCGGGAAAGCACATATAAGAAGAAAAAAAAAAGAGAAGATGTGTCGCGGAGAAGTCTTCCTCTCAGGTCGGCCCACTCGTTGTGAATCTGTGACGTCACAACTAAAAGCGCTGCGGCCTTAACTCTAGGTGGTGTTGCCTCACACCCCCCCCCCCCCCCCCCCCCCCTTGGCCCTCGGGGCCTCCGGCGAGCGCGCGCCACCGTGTTACCCGTGTTCCTTCAACCAACGCGGGGCCGCAGCGCCATGGAGTGGCGTTCCTTGAAACTGGGGCTCGCGCTGGGTAAGGGGAGTTTATTCTCCGTTTCGCAGCTACAGACTACAGGCTTCTCGCTATGGTACAGAGGACTTTAGGTGCCGTTTGGTGCGGCTTCAAGAGCTGATAACGCCGGTTCCCTCCATGGGACAGTTACTGCTTTCGAATTAAAAAAAAAAAAGGATATTCGTGTCCGGGACCTGTGCTGCGACGGTTTCAAACTAAGGCTGAGACGGCGGTAGCTGTGGAATTTGGTCCAGAACGTTCTTACGCAGCTGCAAAACTTTAGAGGGAAGAGTTCGGTTTTCCGCAGGGAGGCATTTGAATTCCGCCGTCAGAATTTCGAAATTGTTCGCAGTGTTGTCGATTACACGCATAAAACTCGCTGAAATGAACAGGCCTTCTTTTGCTGCGGCTGACTCACCCTATGGGGCGTTCAAAATGTCGTTCGCGGTTGAAGCTGAATCACCAGCAGATTTCGGTGATATGCGACGTCGACTAGTGCAGCCGGGACACTTCAAAGTGCTTGTCCCGGTTTCCATAAACACGTTGAACTCTTCGAGGCCGACGTCTATGGATTTTCAATGAAATTTGCGGGTGCAGGCGGCCTAAAAAACAAGATAGTGTTTCTTCGAGTAGAAGCGCGCTCCGCACGAACTGCACACATCCTTCAGCGGAGCATTGCAAGACGCGTCATTTTTCGCGAATGCCGTCGTATCAGAAAAGCAGTAATTATGATGACTAGGTTTATCATCTGATTTATGGAGCGGAACCTCCTTTCCTATGTTCCAATCATGAAGAAGAGTGACAAGGAGAAGGGATTGTTCGAAAATGTTCGAGGTAAAAGTAGAGCTATTTATTTTGGAATGCTTTAGAAACATTGATGTTTTTCTCCTTCTGCAAGCAGACGTAATGAAAGTTCCTCCCTCTTGCCACATCTCCTCTTGGTTTCGTTTTTCGGGCACGTCGCACGTGTTTCTTTAGTAAACGCCATTGAGCTGACTAATTGTCAGCGGCAACGACGGCTGCCTGTAATTCAGTTTTCCAGTTAAAACACGCAGAGCACCTCGAAGAATTGACGCATTTATCTCTAATTTTGATAAACGAGCAAATAAAGTCGTTAGAAACAACCAAGTTCCAGGGCAGTGCAGTAGCGCTACGTACACGAGGCTAAAATGGCCGTCTGCGTAACTTTGCTCCCAAGTCAGACATGTTTTCCTGTCCGGGCGCCTGTGCGTCTTTTGGGAGATATATTTGGGTCTTTTTCCTCTTACCGAGTACCATCCGACGAAAAACTTGTTTTCGTATTTCCCTGAGTCACTGACATCACCATGGCAGTGTTGTGCGGTGTTAACAAAGTCTGGAATCGCCGTTTATATCTCTGTGTGTTTGGCGTACCAGTGGTGTAACAGTGAAGCGAGATTATGCATACGGTCGCAAGTCCACTTTCTGCTTGAGCAGCATGATCACTTCAGCAATTATGGTGCGATCGATCAACCAGCGGATAGTCATGTTAGAACGGTGGTCTGAAAGGTATCTCCTATCCTACAGGAGTACCTGTCGTCTGCAATGCCCTGTTTTTCACTCCCCGCGCGCCATTGGGCTCTCGGGGAAGGGATGAGCAAGCTTGAAATATGACGAAAAGAAATCACGTATGTATATCGGGTGACCCAAGTCACCAGGCGCGATCTAAAATGAACCGTAAAAATTGAAGCCTTCACTTAGCAATCTAAACTTATCGTGAAAGGTGTATTTGACAAGTCGTTCTTTTCTTTGAAAATTACAAAGCGTGGCTCTCTTGCGGTAAAAAATAGGGCCCAGAAACTTGCCAGGGTCTATGGCGGGCGGCGACGCGGACAACCAAGTCAAGTAGTGGGTGTAGCGAGTGCATGTGCGCACGCGGCGTAACGCAGGACGACGTAGCCATGCGTGACTGATTGCATGCGTGCGAGGGGGCTCGCGCGGGGGTTCGATGAGTTGTGTTTGGGTCGCCATGATGCCTGCATAAAGGTCACTGGTGTTTTGGGTCTCACGGGTGTCGGCTGCTTCATCCCACGTAACGTGCGGCTAGCCCAGGGCAAGCTCGCAACATGGTGTCAGAAGTGGGAGTCTTCTTGTGTATCGGGACACGCCGGGCATCAGCGGGTACAGTCCATCCCAGCTCCTCTTTGGCCGGCGTCTTCAGACCAGAGTTCCCAAGCTCGATGAGGCTCTGATCCCTACTTGGCCGTCACAAGAGGACTTCCAGCGCAAAGACAAAGCGGCGCGCGGACGACAACAACGTGACTTCAATCGGCGTCATCGTGTCCAGCGCCTTCGATCACTGTCCGTGGGGGAAGATGTGTGGGTGGACGATATCTCTTGCGCCGCCAAAGTGCTGAGTCCGGCCAAAAGACCACGCTCCTATGTGGTGGAGACTCCGTCATGCCAGCGCAAGACCCTCCTCTACTAGGCTTCCTGGCCATTCAAGCTTTGGGAGTCGTCAAGTTCGTCGACAACGTGTCCGGCCCAGAGATGCTTCTGGGAAGGAATTTATTCAACGGCCTTGGAGAACTCAAGGAAGAGTACGTCATCAGGCTGCGTCCTGGTGCTCGACCGTTCTCACTCAGCGTGCCGAGAAGAATTCCCATACCGCTTCACGACGTTGTCCGAAAAGAGCTCGAGAAGCTTGAGTCCGATGGCGTCATCAGGAAGGTGAACAGCCCGACGGACTGGTGTGCGGGCATAGTCGTCGTCCCCAAGGCTTCAGGAGACTACCGGATCTGCGTTGATCTGACTCGTCTCAACGAAGTTGTGCTTCGGGAAAGGCACATTCTGCCTTCCGTTGAGCAAATCCTGGGATGTCTTGGACAAGCCAAGATCTTTTCGAAGCTCGATGCAACCGCTGAACTTGACTTGATCCCTCCACGTATCCAGCGTCTGCGGATGCGTCTTATGCGATACCAGTATCGTATGCTCTACGTCCCAGGCAAGCTTCTAGCAACTGCGGACACCCTTTCTAGAGCTCCGCTGGGAGCCGCAATCAAGGAGCACCAAGGTCGAAAGGTCGATTCAGTGGAACTTTTTATCAGTGAGGTCGTGAAAGGATTCGAAGACCTCACATCGTCTCGACTGGAGAGTCTTCGCCAACACCAGGCGCAAGATGGTGTTTGCGCAGGGTTGCTTCGGCTGTGCGAGAGTGGCTGGCCAGAGAAGGTTTCAAAAGTTCCGAATCATCTGCGTGGCTACTGGAAGGTGCGCGGCAGTATCACGGTCTACGACGGACTACTGCTGAAGGACCGCTGCATCATCATCCCTCCTGGTCTTCGAAAAGACATGCTCCAGCTCATCCACGAAGGCCATCAAGGCATCGGGCACTGCAAGGCAAGGGCCCGAGACGCGGTGTGGTGGCCCACCGTGAACAGCGAGATTGAGCAGCTCGTCACGGGATGCGAACGGTGTGCACAAACCAGGGTGCAGCGCTCTGAACCGCTCCTCTGTACGCCCACACCAAATCGTCCTTGGCAACGAGTCGGCATCGACTTATTTGAACTCTCTGGGAGGCACTACGTCCTCATCGTGGATTATTACTCCCGTTTCCCCGAAGTGGTGAGCCTGACCTCCACATCGTCCACAGCCGTCATCGCAGCGGTGAAGAGTTCATTCGCCCGCTTTGGCATTCCGGACGTTGTGGTTTCGGATAATGGGCCCCAATTTTCTTCGCGGGAATTTGCAGCTTTTGCATCGTGCTACGGTTTTCACCATGCTACGAGCAGTCCCAGATATCCTCAAGCAAACGGGGAAGCCGAAAGAATGGTACGGACCGTGAAAGAGCTGTTCTTTAAGTCCCAGGATCCGCACATGAGTCTTCTTGTGTATCGGGACACGCCGGGCATCAGCGGGTACAGTCCATCCCAGCTCCTCTTTGGCCGGCGTCTTCAGACCAGAGTTCCCAAGCTCGATGAGGCTCTGATCCCTACTTGGCCGTCACAAGAGGACTTCCAGCGCAAAGACAAAGCGGCGCGCGGACGACAACAACGTGACTTCAATCGGCGTCATCGTGTCCAGCGCCTTCGATCACTGTCCGTGGGGGAAGATGTGTGGGTGGACGATATCTCTTGCGCCGCCAAAGTGCTGAGTCCGGCCAAAAGACCACGCTCCTATGTGGTGGAGACTCCGTCGGGAGTCATCCAACGCAATCGTCGGCACTTGGTGCCATTTGATGCGTCAGACTCACAGCAACAGAATGCCGGTCCAGTGCAAGAGACATCGGGAAACTCTGGCGTCGTGGCTCAAAACAGCGAGGAATCAATGTTGAGTCCTTCAAGCCGTAACGCTCATCGTCCACCACAGACGGTGTCATCTGACGATGTTCAACGCGGTGGTGACGGTGACAGTGCACCACCAAGAACGTATTTTACGCGCTCTGGCAGAAGAGTGAAAGCGCCCGTGAAGTTGAACTTGTAGACATTTTCGTAGCGGTCGTCTTTCACTCTCAGAAAGGGGGATGTAGCGAGTGCATGTGCGCACGCGGCGTAACGCAGGACGACGTAGCCATGCGTGACTGATTGCATGCGTGCGAGGGGGCTCGCGCGGGGGTTCGATGAGTTGTGTTTGGGTCGCCATGATGCCTGCATAAAGGTCACTGGTGTTTTGGGTCTCACGGGTGTCGGCTGCTTCATCCCACGTAACGTGCGGCTAGCCCAGGGCAAGCTCGCAACAGTGGGGTCTGTTTGGTGTTCGTAATGATAGATGGCGCTATTTCTTCATCGAGACTGCTCACGACCACCGTGGGTTATTAAAATTAACATAATCTTTTTGAAATGTACATTGGGTTAAAAAATTAATGCGGAGAATAAAAGCAAAACTTAAAGTAAAGAAAATGCGTCTGCATAACGACGGCACTTTTGCTACCAAGAGGTTTCCGTCTGCGTGTCGTCTGCTTTCTTTCGCTGATCGGCTACACCTTCGGACGCTGCTCTCGACGCCATCTATCAATACGAACGCCAAACATACTCCGCTACTCGGCTTGGTCCTCTGCGCCGCCGCCCGCCCTAGACCCCGGCAAGTTTCTTGGCCATATTTTTTTACAGAAAGCGAGCTATGCTTTGTAATTTTACAAGTAAAAACCGACATGTGAAATACACCTTTGACGAAAAGTTTAGATTGCTACGTGGAGGCGTCGATTTTTACGGTTCATTTTAGATCGAGGCTGGTGACTTGGGTCACACTATATTTAGTTAGGAATATTAGCATTCAAGAAAATCAGACAGAACGATAGTAAACTTGCTTTCTGTTATAGCCGGATAGTTTTTAGTCGACACTCGGCTTGTTACCGGGCCCACAAAACCTACCAGCCACACCTCCACCTTTTAGAGCGCAGCTCTTGGGCGCCCGTTTCCAGCTTGAGCGGCGTCGCCGTCGCCGTCCGCGTCGGCGTAACTGATTTACGGGCCATAAGTTACGCGTCGGCGTAACTTATGGCCCGTAGAGCCCTGCGCGGATAACATTTTGAGTATCCGCATCCGATCCGTATCCGCAGACCTTGTATCCGCATCCGAACCGCATTCGCAAACTTTTTACATTATTGTATCCATATCCGATCCGCATCCGCAAAATGTGGAACCAAGTCGATGTTCTTGCTAACCACCAGAGGTTACGATTACATTTAGACTAGCAAAATCAGCGGAAATCACGCCGACCGCGTTCTTCCCGGCAGCAAGCGGAATCGGAAGTCTGAACGCCAGAAAAAAAAGGTCATAAAAAATTTTAAAAAAGTTCGGAAAGAGAGAAGGAGAGGCAGTGGGATGAAGACAAAATCCTTTCTGTGATGTTACCGAGCGTATGCGGCTGCCTAGAGTCTCACGGTGTTTCGTGCCAGCAAGCGGGCAGATGCGCCGCAAAGTCAGAGTCCAAGGCCTGATCGGATCGACTAACGTGTTGTTCAAGAAAGATCGCGGCATGCAGCGGAAAATTTTCTCCGCTAAATATAGCGGAAAATTTTCCCCACTAAATTTAGCGAAAAACGTTTCCCGCCAAATTTAGCAGAAAACTTTCCCTGCTAAATTTAGCGGAAATCTTTTCGCGCTAAATCCAGCTTAAAATTTCCCCTAAATGGGAGGGGAGCAAGAGCGGCATCCCCTCTTCTCCGAACCTTCCCCTCCTCGTCCTCCTCAAGAGCTGCGCTCTAATTCGGCATTACAGGGAGTTGTAAACGCCTTTCGTGTTTTCTTTTTGATTTTAGTTTAAACGGCCGGGAAACTACGGGTCACTGCTAAAGGACAGGTGTTTTTATCTACCTTAAGGCCCAATCACATGGGATGTCTTTCACGTGTCTCGTCCGCCTCAGCGCCACCTCGCGTCAGCGCGCCGCACTCCGTGCTGATATCTGTCCCGGCCGCGTATGGCCGTTTACTCACGCGTAGTAAAACCGTGGATCAAATCCAGGCACCTGATTTGCGTATTTGAACGTCCCGCTCTTTCGCAAGCAGAGGAGGCGACAATGACCCTTTCGCGCTTGTCGTTTTCAGATAAGAAGACAATTCTCAAGGCGCGGTGTAGAATGACAGAGGCGGGTGTTAACTAACTTGAGCTTCCTCGTTTACGTGCCTTCGCGGCGACCGTCTACGGCGGCACATTATAAGTCGGCACAAGCGGTGCGGCTGAGCAATCGATATTTGGAGGTGAACAGAAGGTCCACAGGGGCGCGTGTTAACCCACCCACCCCTCTCGTTTACGCGTTCACGCCGTTTCGCTGAGACAGTGTGCGGCGTCATATCACAAAGCGACAGGATGTGCGCAGCTGAAGGTAAATATCTGCAGCAAACAAAAGAAGGCTTGTTTTGGCGGCGAATACAAACCCCCAACACCGCGTGGTGGGTCGCTAAAAGCGTCTCAATTCTCCAGGCGGCATCTCTATATACAAGGTGGCGTCTGTGTGTGCGCGAAACACTGGGGCGCTTTTTAATCCGCCGACCGGAGCGCATTTGTGACGTGCATGAAAAAAGGTCAGTCAAGGGCCCCGGATTCGCCCCATGGTTTTACGCCGTGAGGAAGCAGCTGTAAGTGTCCCGGTCATATTTTGTCATCAGCCCGCGCGCCGTATTTTTCTGGCTGACCTCGAGCAACGCGCGCCGTCGATGACGCGGGCGAGGCGCGCAAAAAAAAAACAAAAAAAAAAACTTCCCATGTGCATTTTTAGAAAAAAGGGTCAGTATAGTCCTCCCTAAAGGAAGGAACGCTCTTGATACATATGTTCCTTCAGAAAGGGAGAACCTTTCGTCCCTAAAGCAGGGGAGCAAAAGTTCCTCCGTCGCCTGCATCTCATTATGGCGGCCACGAATCGAGCGAATCGATCTCATTAAGGCTTAACGAGAACGCTAAGTCTATTGTACGGAGCGAGAGGAGCAGCAAATATAAACGTAACACGAGCTTTCCGGGAACTGTATTTATTTCCGAAGCCGGCTTCCCCCTGCAGGTAAAGAAACTTACGAAAAAAACAAATTGGGTTGTGTGTGTGTGTTTATACAGCCTAGAACTTGGTCTGCCTCAAGGGGCGACGAGTCTCCCAGCTGTAGATGAGCAATTTAGCCAGTGCAGTACAACCGCTCGCCTGGGGTCTTTAACGTGCACCACGCAGTAGTGATACACGACAGCACGCCGGTACGATGCTCATCCAGATCGAAACGGGCAGGGGTGGGGCTCGAACCCAGGATTCCTGAGTTCTGCAGCGCGAGCTTTCGCTCTACGTGCTCCGAGCTGGTCTTCTCATCGTCAGCACTGCGATGTTAAACGAAGATAACCGGTACACAGTTCGCGCACATTATGTTTTACCTTTGCAATTCCTCGAGCCACAATTCCTTCGTGAACCGTTGCGTCAACCGCACATCACAAAGGAGTGGTAAACCATTCGCCCGCAAAACCAAAAGCCGCTCTCAAAAAAAGCAAATCCGAAGCAGCCTCTTGGCTTATTTCAGCACGGTAACACGAAATTATGGCGTAGCCGCGTAGAGTAAATGGAGGTTAAATCGATTGCCACCAGATGGCAGGGTCAAGCAGAGTAATCGCGAGTAGCTTGGCTAGGTGGCGCTAGGTACCGCCCAATTCATTTTCTACAAATTATTTTTGCACGCCACCATTGCGCTTCGGGAACTTCTATTATAAACACTACAAGCATCAGCTCAACATACATTGAGCGCATAAACATGCATCGCACATACAAGCATCAATACAACAACACACTAAACCCGATCATTACTCCAGAGATCTGCGTTTCCGTCTTTCATACTGGTCGTTTTGAACGTACGGAATTTCTCGGTGACTCCCTAAGCAATAAAACATATTCCCAACATGTTGATTTTTTTCCAGCAATGTCATACATCTGAGAGTATTGTTAATGGCTCAGCGGATGAATCTCTTATTAAAAAGGAAACGCTCGATCATGACGTAATTATTTGAAAGCTAATAAATCGAGCCGCTCCAATGCGGTTCCAAGCCATGAGTTTGTTTCCCCGCACGGCACTTCGTGGTCAGTATTTCTATTGTAGTGTTTGTTTTTCTATTTCTGCTGTTCACGCACGGCTGAAATTGCCGTCTTGAATTAATCTCTGTAGAGCGGATATTCACTCAGCTGGAAGTGATGCTTCACGGGCAGAGAAATCGCTTTTCGATCAACTTGAATGCAGTCAAAGCCGCGACTTGCGGCAGGTGTTAAGCGTACGGAGCTACGCCATGGCGAGCTTGAAAACGTCTTGCGCTCATCCCAGCGCGCGACTTGGAGGACAGTTTCTCCAGGACCCGTAGTATATTTAAACAGCAAAATAAGAGATAGCTTTTTTTTCGATTTTACCTTTTTTTTTTTATTAATGCTCAAACTCCACGGTAAATATACGTACTTTACGTCATAATTTCGTACTGTTCAGTCTTTTCCTCGGAGCGCAATCGCTCTCGGGGACCGACAGTCACACTGGCCACTGTACGATAGGAGCTTACCGTTCAGACCAGCGTTCCGACATGACTATCGGCACGTCGATCGACTGCACTTAATTCCTCAAGTGGTCTTAAACTCTTTAATGTAAAGCGGAATGCCAACCTGCGACACCCCGCCCCCTCCGATCACGTCCCGACCAGCGGCATCAATGCCCGACAGTTTACGTCATCTCATCTTGTTGTTACACCACTGATACGCGAACACACGGTCACATCGCGCGATAATTCCAGTCTTCTGTTCATTACGCACAACATTGCCATCACGATGGTGCTGCTATGTTGCCGACACGCAGAAATACAGAACCACGTTGAACGCCGGTTGGCACTCGGCACGGGAAAACAGAACCGAACTCAGCACGGAAGGCACCCAGGCAGCCGGCAGGAAAACCTGCCTGCCTTGGACGCAGTTCCTGCGATTTCCATAACGTCGAAAACGTCGACACAGGTCCGCGTGGTTCCGCTACTGTAATAACGTCGAAAACGTCGACACAGTTCCGCGTGGTTCCGCTACTGTAGTTCGGCGTGGGTCCCGCAATCCAGAAACGGCCATCTTACCCAGTGTACGTAGCGCTGCTGGCACTGCTCCGGAACTTCACTGTTTCTAGCGGCTTCGTTTGCTCGTTTGATAAAATTAGTGGCAAAAACGTCAATGCAACCGAAATATTCTGCACGTTTGGACTAGAAGACAGAATTACAGGCGGCCTTTGCTGCCGCTGAAGCTCAACCAACTCAACAACATTTATTTAACAACGTGCGCGACGTGCTCCAAAAACGAAACCGAAAGAAGATGAGTCGGGAGGGCGAAAGCTTTCTCCCGTCTGCCTGGAGAAGGAGAAAACGTCTCGTTCCTCCCTTCTTCTCGTGTCCGCTTGGGGGCGCGTCAGTAGAAGGGAGGAAGACGCGCCGTTGCTACCTTTTTCCTCCATTGTTGCTTGGAGTGTGGTTGGGAATTTCGGCTGATCAGGGAGGAGTGCATGAGTTGATGGGGCCAAATGCATTAAATGTACGTTAAAAAAATCGTCCCCGCCAGGAGTTTACCTCAGTTCCCACGAGTGGGAAGCGAGCGCGGTACTACGGAGCCACGGGCGCTTTTGCTTTTTGTTAACGCTAAGCTCTGACAGTTGTCTATCACAATACAAGGCACGCACAGAGCTCGGCTCACTTTTGAAACGCGTCGCCTAATAATGACATGCGTTCAGGAGACTAGCGCACATCAGTCTCGCACAGCGCTCGCTTGATGGCACCAGTTGCGGTAACGTCGAACCAGTCTCGCGGCGCGTCCGGATATCGGCTGCTTTACCTATAGCGCGTGTTCAAGAATCCGGCGCACTGTGCGTTTGCAAAATAACCGTTGTCTAGTCTAGCCGTGGCAAAACATTTAGCCTACCTTTAGAATGGAGAAATCAAAAGGCACCCAAACTAAAATAAAATGTTTCAGCGACAATTAATCTTGATTTTAATTTTTTCAGTTGCAGACCACCCGCGTATTACCAATACCTTATCGGTCATGTATCCCCAAACATAAATAATCTAGCGCCAGCGGGACCTACCCTGATTACGTAGCTCTTGCATTAGTTAGAAAATTGAGGTCCATAGATGCCGGATGCCAATCGCAATACCAGATAATGAAGCCTAACTCTGATACTTGTTTGATGATTTGGGATCGAAGACGTCAGATGACCACCGAACGTTCACCGAGAAAGCCTAACTCTGGTACATTTTTGGCGACCTTGGCGCATAGCTGCCAGATGACAGCCAAATTATCAGCAAGTGAAGCTTATGTTTGGTACTTGTTTTAGCTATTTGGGACCAAAGATGTCAGATGAGAGCCCAACTGCCAGGCAGAAAGCCTAACTCACCTTTAGCAAAATAGGCTGTACTTGAAATATAGTTGAAATATATAAAATATGCATATTAATTTTGTATTCAATCTGTATCATTTCGTCCACGCTCGGAATATGCGTGTAAGGTATTCAAATTGTATCGTACAAATCATCCAGAAAAGATTTTAAATATAGCAAAAATAAAACTCCTTCGCCCTCAAGATGCCATCTGCGCATTAAAAACTGCCTACAGAAAGCTTTTTAATATGTTTTTTTTATTTTGGATTTTGTTACTTAATGGTGTCCTTCTGGTGTTTGAAGGTAATATTACATACACCCCACAACTACACATTAGAAAGGAACACAAACACAAAGAGTATGAAGCACTAAACACCTGAATCTCAGTCCCGTTGATTGCTCCAGAGCCTTATATAGTCTACATATTGAAGGCAATCATTTGGCCGGTGACCCCTCTGCACTTATTAGGGTTCCAAGTATTCGATCTTTTTCTCGGGAGTCTGTCAAAGGGAAAACAGTTTTTCGAAGTTCGTGGACGATATCTCTTAGTAAAAAGCATTGGTACAACTAATAAAAAATCGGCGCAGTCGCTAACAGAGCCACAAAAACGGCTCCTAGAAGAAATGTTATTGCTTCTCTGCATAGCACGACTCAGGACGAAGTGAGTCAAGTCAGTTTCTTCACTTTAAAATCGTTAGTTTGCTTTTCATTACTAATTGACTATTTAATATGGTCATTAAAGTCACTACATTAATGTCACTACTCACATCACGTACAATGGTGAGTATACACGTTCAGTGAAGTAACATTGTGCTAACATAACCACGCCAAACATATCTGCGCACAGCACTTGCTGAAGCTTTGCAGTATCAACAACTGTTGTGGTTGTAGTTCCCGAATCCCGTTTGTGATTGGTGTGCAAGGAACTCATCAGGTGCGTTCTTGATAGAAAAAAGAAAACAATAACATAAACTAGGCACATTTTTAGTGCGATGCTGCACAATTCAATTGACAAACTAATCAAATATGGTATTTAGGCACTTGAGTGTACTCCATATCTGCTTGAAGTGTAGATGTGATAGGCGAATCTTCAATACATTGGTAGCTTAAAGGGCAACTCCGCTTCATTTTTGGTGTTGAAAAAACAATGCTGTCCTCTTCAGTATCGCATAGGAAGACCACACGTGAAATATTACGACGCAGTTCTGTCTAAATGTTTCTTAAACGGTCCGGCAAACTTTGCAACACGCCAAGTTGCCGAAATCGGCTGACTTGAGCGGGCGAATTCAGGCGCAACCAACAGTGCCGTCAAGGCTACGGCATGGGCGGAGCCAACATTGAGCTAAACGTCATTAGCATGGCCCCCTTTTGCTTGTTTTCACTTCTCCGGGCGAGCGTAGCGCATGACGTCAGCAACGTTGCCTCTCGGCGCTCAGCGGTGTCCACGTGATTGGTGTAACGCGCCTGCGCAGCGCGCTTCTTGGGAGCTGTCCGGCCGCCCGCCGTGGTCCCGCCGTTACCGCCGTCTTCCGCGTCACAACCGCCTTCGTCGTGTAACCGATTGTGATTATTGTCTCTCGGAGTTTCGTCCACACTACGGACACCACGTGCGCAGACTTATGCCGCAGTTGTGCAGACGTCGTCGGATGCCGTAGACACCAAAACGTGGCGAAGAGTGCGGTGCAGACATGGGCGTACCAACCGGGGGGGCAAGGGGGGCGCTTGCCCCCCCAGTTCTCAGAGGGGGGGGGGGGGGCAAGGCATGTGTTTTGCCCCCCCTGAAACAGCCGCCACTGGGCAGAGGAAACGCTGGCCGGCGGCGCCCAAGGGATACCAAGGGCACCGAACCCAGGCCCTGGGGGGGGGGGGGTGTTTGCCCCCCCACTCAAAAACAAGTTGGTACGCCACTGGGTGCAGACGACACTCGCGCCTGCCACACGCCCGCCCCAATCCCGCCCGTCGTTGGGCCGAGGATGACGTGACATCTCGTACCACGTGATGGCCATGTACTTGGCGGCCCGAGGCCAATGTTGCCGGGTGGAGCCGAAGTTTCGGTTTCGATTTCCGCTCGTGTTTAAAATTAGACTTAAAAATTTATATCCCATTTTCCGCGAAGCAAACGACGTAGTGTCTTTTACTAGGGCTTTTTAATTCGAAATCACTCATTATCCCGAAATGTTCGGAATTGAGCGGAGTTGCCCTTTAAGTAAATTTATTTTGTATGCATGTAATTGCAGTAAAAATATACTTAGAGTATAACACAACAGTATTTACAATTTCCAACATGTTTTCAGTCTATTCTGCACATATATTTGATTGCTGCATTTTTATTGGGGTCAGAGCATATTTTGCACGAAATGAAGTAATATTTTCAGAAATCTAGGTTTGAGTTATTTTGCTCCTACACTTCAAGTGTAGTTTAAATAAAGGTATTTTTAAAATATTTTCAGAAATATATTTTAGTATTATGTAAAAAAAAGAGTTGTGTATTTTTGACATATAATTAGTTTACTTATAAATATAATCTGCACTTGAAATCCACTCAGAATAGAATACGGTATATTTTGAACGTCTTAGTTTTCGCTAAGGACTTCCCTTAGCGAAAACTAATACGTTTGAAATATACCACATTCTAATTTGAGTGTATTTGAAGTACAGTTCATAATTGCAAGTACACGAAAAATCGACCGAAAATATACACTTCTTTTTGTTTTACTTAGTACAAAAATATACTTCTGAAAATCTTTTTAAAATACCTTTATTTAAACTACATTTGAAGTTCCCTTCTTGCGTTCGGAAATACCTAAATACTAAATTAATAGGCACAAAATACCTTTGACATAGATTTTTTAAAATATTTATTTATTTCATGCAAAATATACTCCAACCCTAATAAAAATGCAGCGATCAAAAATAAGTGCAGAATACTCTTAAAATACCTGGAAATCGTAAATACTGTTGCGTTCTACTGTAATTATCTTTTGACTGCAATACTATGGTAGTTTGACTTAAACTACCCAAGTATTGAAAAGCTCGCCTGTCAGAAGCTCACTTCAAGCAGATTTGTAGTACACTGGAGTGCCTAAATACAACATTTGAATAGTTCATCGATTGAGTTGTGCAGTATCACACTGATAAATCAGCCCAGTTTATGTTATTCTTTCCTTGTTTCTATCAAGAACACACCTGATGAGTTTCTTGCACACCAGACACAAACATGGTTCGGGAACTACAAGCACAACACTTGCTGATGCTGGAAAGCTTCAGCAAGTGCTGTGAGCAGATATGTTTGGCGTGGTTGTGTTAGCACAATGTTAGTTCACTGAATGTGTATCCTCACCATTGTACGTGATGTGAGTAGTGAATTTAATATAGTGATCGTTAACGACCATATTAAACAGACATCTAGTAAAGAAAAGCTAAATAACTATTTTAAAGTGAAGAAACTGCCTTGACTCGCTTTGTCCTGAGTGGTGCTATGCGGAGAAGCAATAACATTTCTTCTAGGAGCCGTTTTTGTGGATATTGTTTTAGCGACGGCGCCGAATTATTATTAGTTGTACCAATGCTTTTTAGTAAGAGATATCGTCCACGAACTTCAAAAGACTGTTTCTCCTTGGACAGACTCCTGAGGAGAAGATCGGATACTTAGAACCTTAATAATCGCAGAGGGTGTCACCGGCCAAATGATTACCTTCAATATGTAGTGTATATAAGGCTCTAGAGCAGTGAACGGGACAGTGATTCAGGTGTTCAGTGCGTCATTGTGTTTGTGTTTGTGTTCGTTTCTAATGTGTAGTTGGTGGATGTATTTAGTAGTGCCTTCAAATGCCACAGGGACACCATTTACTAACAAAATCCAAAAATAAAAAAAAAAAAAATTGTGTAGCCGGTTTTTAATACAGAAATGGCATCTTGAGGAGGAAGGAATTATATTTTGGAAATAGTATATGGAATATTTTTTTATTAATATTTATGATATATTTTGAATACCTTACGCGTGTATTTCGAATGCCAACAAAATAATACAGAATAAATACAAAATGAATATTCATATTCAATATATTTGAACTTCGTCTTAAGTACGGCCTCTTATTCCTAAGGGGCTCCAAAGAGCCCACATTGGCTGCGGAGTAATGATTTAATTCCCGAGCTCGTCTCGTTCTCCTGTAGATTACCGCAGATCACGAGAATTCATTTACCTGCTTAGTTAGTTATTTATAAATTCAAATGTTAAAGCTAAGGAGTTTAATTTCAGTGACGAAAAAAATCCTCGTACGTAATGCATCTGATTTTTTGTTTTTTATGGCACGGGAAAAGGGAATGAATCAACGCGGAAAAGGATAGAGTTGGAACTATCTCTTTGTCAACAATTTCTGGGAGGAAAATCAAAACAACGAGAGAGAGGGAGAGAGAGAGAGCTGATGGGTGTTTTCACCTCAATTCAGGCACGGTTTTAAGGTCGAATTTGTTTTTAATTTTTATATAAAAACATGTTTTGGCAGCATCCTTGAAATTAAAGACTTCGTAAACGGCAAGTTTTGCTGATTTTTGTTTTGCAAGTTTTTGGCCAATGAAGAGGCCGAAACGAAAACTGACGTCTTTTCAGTCTATCGCAGATGGCATGTTTGACGCCTCGCTATTTGGTCACTTATCAAATTCTTGGATTTGGACTCTTTGATGACAATTTCCAAACAGTTTTCATTGCGCCCATTCAAATATTAAAACACGATATCGAGCTGTTTGCCTTTGAAAATATGTCGCAAAGTTTGGCAATTTCGTACGCGTTACCTATTAAAGGGGCCCTGCAATGACTTTTTACTGGTTTTTAATTTGCACCGAACCTGAGCGCACTGAACGTAGTAACTTAGTGAAACTTTTCTTTTCTCAAATTTCGCTTTATTTGAAAAGTTATAGGCAAGTTAGAATTAAAAAAAAAACAAGCAAAAAATAACCTCCTTCATGACGTCGTAGGTCCTGGCTTGAGTGGCCGTGAACTAGAGGAAGGGTAGTGAGCTCATCGAGCGTTCACGGCTGCCGCACTCCGTGTCGACGGCTCGAGAGGGCGCCACAAAAGCATGTTTTGAATAGGCTGTATGAAGCGGGCGGCCAGGGCGGCTCGCATTGCATTTGCTGCGCGATTAAAGACTAATTCGGCATAACACTTCATTGGCCACAAACGACAGCAAACACGGGGTAAAGATCAGTTCAGAACGGGAGCCACTTCGCGCTGCCGTACCGCCAAATGGCCAAATCGCCAACCAAGCCCGCGCCGAAGGCCTTCGCAACGCTCGGAAGCGGTCGGATGCTCGAGCCGGTATACGATCGCAGCGCCGCCGCGTACACCTGGGATTTTTCTACGCTCGCCGTTCGTCGGGGCCTCATCCCACTAGCGCTTTCTAATATGCGCCGTTTTTTCCGCCGCTTGGTGGCGGGTACGTCGACGGATCATTTCTTGTTTCCGTACTTTACAAACTGCATTTGTTTCTTTTCTGATCTAAAATACTGAACAAAAACTAGTTTCATACATAATTGAAACGGTTCGCGACACTTATATTTTGTATCTCGACTAAAAAAAAGCTTTTAGCGGCTCTGACGAGTAGTAAGCCCAGGACCAAAGACGTCACATTTCGCGCGCTTTCGGCAACGTGGGTCGCCCTCGTAGGCGGAGGAGGTTTCCGCGTCGTCCGGTTAAGATATGACGCACTGATATTTAGTTACTCTCTCTGTGCCCGCTGGATTGCCCGAACCCCAAGAGACGTGGAAACCGCAAAAAAGGCAGACGTTTAAATATGATTGCAGGGCCCCTTTAATGATATCTTGATGAACGTAAACTGATAAGAAAGCCTAAACATAGATAATTTTATTCAGTAAAAAAAAAAAAAAATTTTTTCCGAATGCGAGATTCATTATTTTAAGAAAAATAAATGTTAATTTCCTTCATTTGTTAGTAGTAGTAAGGTATTATAATGGTTTCTTTTAAAATGGAAATATGAAGTGCAGTATATTGCCTGTACGTTCGCAATTAAAGCTTGAATATCTTAAAATGTCGCTTTGAGAATCCACCTTCGCATGGGTTCTGTTATGGCCAATATTGCTGCATGGATATGATTAATGATTTAGTATTAATACTCGCTTTAATATCTAGAGCATTAATAAAAAAGATTGTGCATAATGTGGAGTGAAAGTCGCGGTATTTGTAAGTTTTCTTGCGCTACACCTAAAATCGCTGCCTATTTCATGGACCATTTTATTCGAAGTAGACACCACTTTCCCTCAGTCTTTCATTTCTGGCTCTGAGTTACAAATGGTATAAGTTAGACGGCCACCTAGTGGATTACGCCATCTATTCTGCGCCCGTCTGCCCTCAGTGCATCCAGCGGCCTTCAAGGGACTCTCTGGGCAACGACAAACACGGATTAACGCTAAACAGGGCATTTGGAGGTCAGCTTTGACGTCTGCGCAAATCGTTCCCCCTTCCTCCTCCTCCCGTGCACCTTCTCTGACATGTTCTACATAAAAAGAGAAGCAATCTCGAAGCGCTGGTGTTTACTCCATTCGCGATCTAAGCTTTATGTACTTGAAAAGAACACTCTTTCTCATTTCCGGGAAAGCCAGGAGCGTTCGTTTGTGCTATGGCTTGCAAGTTCACTGCAGACCGGCAAGCCTGTACCGATAACTCAAGAAAGCGCAAGTCAATCGTTTATTACAGTCGCCATTTCCACAAAGTTTCAGTGCTGGCCCTCACTATCCTTAAAGGGATGATGGGGCAGTTCTGCATTTGATAAAAAAAAACACTTGAATTGCGTAGATTTCACCTTTAGAATAACAGATATCCCAATTATGTTTCAATGCGACGCGGCGGAGAGCCACAAGAGCAATTTCAAAATGCGCCTGAACCCCTGCCTCCCTAGCCTTGGGCAGCCAAAATATCCGTCGATGACGTCATGTACAGCGCTTGTCTTTCGCTTTTTCTCACGTGTGACAATACCTGAGCAGCAAATGTTTTGGGTATTTGGGTTCACGGGGTGAAAATACATCAGAATTCACTTCGAACTCATTTTTTTCAAGAACCTCCGTAGCTTCCCTTTAAGCAAGTTCTACCGGTTGAGGACGCCGAGCACTTAAATAAACTCCAATGATGCCGTGCGCAAGGACTGCTACACAATGTTCTGCAGTCAGATCGAAGAACATGAGAGAGGGTAGAAAGCATCATCATCAATCACATCGTCACCATCCCTGGCGCCAGTGGACACACCATTCGTTGACGAGGAGATTCTGGTTCAAAAGATGGCGGAAGCAATCGACGCTGTCGAAGTAAGTGCGTCATCGTTGAAACTCCCTTCTAGCGTGAGTCCGCGCAGACGTGCCGGCTGTACGGAAACCTTACGAAGTGACCAAGGAGTTTCAAAATAAAATTGGTCCGAAACTGAGCCATGTGTAGAAGCACTCGTAGGTCTGGAATATTAAGGAGCATCTTCGTCATGCGAAGAGCGGTTCAGCAATTTGCGTGTTGCCTATATCAAAAACACGTCTCAAATAGAACGCTACCTTCTGTTAACTTTGTTGCCCTCCGATCACGAAAATAAATATATTTTCAAAGCAATCCCTGAAAGAACAAAGAATGCTCAATAGGTGAAGGAAACGTAAAAGAGAAATGAAGATCTGGGTGACAGATCATCCGCACGAAGGACGTCCGATTGATAAAAATGATGGGGCTCTTTCTCTAGACTTACACGACAGACGATACGGACTACTCAACTCAAAGCCCCAATAAGAGGGCTGTCGTGCAGATTTTCGCTGACGGAAAGGAAGTTTACCTTACGGCGCAGTTTACTAAAAGATCGATCAGGGAAGCCTACAAAATATTCAAGACGGCCCATCCCGAATCATAAATTGGCCTAACAAATCTTTACTCTCTTCGATCTAAGTGTGTTAAAAACGTCCAATTCACAAAGAATGTGTGTGTGTCTAATCTGACAACTTCTCACTTCCCCTCAAATCTCTGACAAATGCCACAAGGAGGACCATGACGTATGAAGACGGTGAGGTTATTTGCTGTAACAATCCTTCAAAAAACTGCTTCGTGTTAAGATGCGAGCCCTGTTCGAAGAGAAAATGCCTCTCTCTTGAGAAATGACGCACTGAACCTGAAGATGAGCTAAGAAAACATATGAAGACAACAGCTTTAATTAAAGAGTTCAAGAAGTGGACGACAAAATATACACCCCACTCTTACGTCCGACGTGCTCAGCGAAGTACCATATGCCCCATAAAAGCAAATGTACAGCCAGGGGCCGAGGTCTTACACTTCCATTCTGCCGAAAAGTGGAGTGTTGTTATCTAATGTGCCATGCAAGGTTACCACAGGAAGAACAAGATGGTGACAATCTTCACTTGCATAGCAACGACCACAAAGGGAACGCTAAGCTTTGGAGTTATGACTTTTTCCACGACTCTGCCCACGCGCTCTTTGCACTCGCATTGATCGAAGAACGAATTAAGGAGCTGCTGTCCGCGTTTTCTGATGTAATTTATATTTATGACGGAACTACAAACAACTTTAAATATTATTTCTAGTTATACGAATTAAAGCAGAAGACAAATATTACCAAGTGGATCTGCATAGCGTCGGGGCATGGAAAACGCGCGTGCGAAGGAGTGGGCGGTGTTCTCGAGTATCACCCATAGCAATGCATAACTTGAAAACAACAGAGTCGAATTCTATAACCGACGCGCGCACCTTCGGGAGTCGAAGAAATGCTGGTAGAAGGTTCGGGCATCAAAGGACATTAATTCCTCTAACGTGTTGAGCAAAGAACCGAGGAGACAATACCGTCATATTAGAGAGTTTGTAAAACTACAGATTTGCATGACACATAGGCTGGGACCATGAGGCGGACATACAAGCATGTTCTAAAAATGCGTTCACGTCGCTCTTTGGGAGCGGGCTCTCGGCAGTGAGACGGCTGCGTTTACATCTTCAACAGTGAATTGCTTGAATTCTGAACAGTGCGAACGGTAGCTCAGTATAGCAGTGGACTGGTATACAAAAACTTGCCCTGCTTCTAATAATTTAATCTTAATATATTTGTTTCTGACTGTTGATGTTTTTATCTTTTCGCGTTAGAAAGAAGCGCCAGTCCCATGCCCTGTACCGCTTGCGTTCTGTCGCATGTGTCGTATATCAAAAACCCACTTGAACCGGAACTTAGTTCCCTGAAAACTTGAACGCGAACAGTAAAACATGTTGTGAATAAATGAAACCGCAGTTCGTGCTTGAGAAACATTTGGACAAAGTTTCACAATTCTGTAGTATTTCTACGATCTCTCAAGTTTTTCAATTCATACAATGAAGATTCACTTGCTTTCTTTTGTGCAGGTAAATTTTAACGCTATTGTTTGTCAATAAAACCAAATAAGTCTGCCTTAATCTCTTCCAACCAGTGTCTTCTTCAACTTGGTGGTGTATAAAGTTTTGGTGAAAATTTATTTATATAATTTTTTACTTTTGATTTTTTTTTCGTGTTTATCGGGTGTGTGCGAGGCTATTAGGTAAACCTCTTTGATGTGTGTTTTATACACTGAATGAGTAATAACGCTCCACTTCTCTTGAAACGAGTCCAGCACAAGTTCTTAACATTGAACTTTGTAACTAAATGTACCTACATGTAAATAAAATTCACTACTTTGATCAACGAAACGGCAGTCCCCTAAGGGCAAGCTATTACTTAGTAATTGTACGTTTTTTGGAAACTTTCGTAAAGTGTGACTCTCAAAAATATTTGTGTTGCCTATTATAGTTTTGTTTTACTTTCACAGTTTTCTGCAGGTTATCGTGAAATGTACCTTTATATATGACCTTCTGTTAGTCGAGTATTTTATGAATTCGTATTTTGTGTTTTTACACAATGTAGTAATCTAACAACCTCATATTGCCGCGCGCGCAGCTGGCCAAGGAGGCAGCGCGCGCGTGGCCTAACAGTTATCGTGCATGCCTCCCACGCGAAAAGCCAGGGTTCGATCCCTGGGAGCGACGTGTCTTTTGTTTATCCCTGCATTTAGTGTTCTGGCAAATTCGAGAATCTTGGTGCTTGTTCGAGGTGCGAATGTTCTACGCGTCGAACTTTCTGCGCCGATTATTCCAGAAGCTACCGCGTGTACATAAGGGGCTTCGCGGAGCGAGCCAGGGTGAGTTTCGCCCCAGCGCTCGACTCTGCTGTCTCGCCGACTTCGACGCTCGCGACGCTTTGTTATTATTTTCTATTCCCTTTTTGTTTTGGCACAAGTTCGCCACATTAAACGTTTATTTCTTCCTGTTTATTTATTGTTATTCTGGTCACCACCCGTGACATTCTGGTGGAGGTGCGGGGTACCGCATGTCCGTGCAGCGCACCCCTCCAAGGGCCCGGAGCGCAAGTCCGACAGCAAGCCCACGACGACCCGACGAAGACATTACCAAGGCCCGACTAGGTCGCCGCATTCAAGGCCTACAACCGGAGTTTGGACTTTTGCCACCCAGGACCAAGCAGTCAAACAGGCCGACGATGAACAACCAGTCGCCGCAGACCTCGACCGCTCCATCCGTCGTCTTCATGCCTGTCGCCCCACGCAATCCGACGCCATTCCATGGTGAGGCCCATGAAGATGTGGAGGACTGGCTTCAACATTATGAACGCATAGCCCGTCATAACGGTTGGACTGCGGAACAGCGCCTACAAAATCTCTACTTCTCCTTGGAGAAAACTGCCTTCGTCACTCCCGACGGACTGTACGAATTCAAAGTGATGCCGTTCGGACTTTATACAGCACCAGCTACCTTCCAGCGCATCATGGACACCGTGCTGGCAGGTCTGAAATGGCAGAGCTGCCTCGTCTACCTGGACGATGTCGTGGTATTCTCACAAGATTTCGACGAACACCTCAGACGACTTCGAGCCGTGCTTCAAGCCATCAAGACCGCCGGCCTGTCACTCAAGCCAACAAAGTGTCGGTTCGCCTATGGGGAACTAAAGTTCCTTGGCCACGTCGTGAACAACAAAGGCGTTCTACCTGACCCCGAGAAGACTCGCGCCGTAGCTGCATTTACGCCGCCGGCTGACAAGAAGGCCGTGAGAAGATTTCTCGGACTCTGTGCCTACTACAGGCGCTTTGTTCGAGACTTCGCCAAGCTGTCCGCACCGCTTACACACCTCACGAAGGACGCCGTAAAGTTCGAGTGGACAGAGTAAACCAACGTAAAGTCTTAGAGTCGCAGAAGCACCACGGAGCTTCGCTTGCCTCTGACGTGTTTGTCGATGTGAGGCGAAATATTGTAGCAATGCACCGATTAAAAAAAAGAAGAAAAGAGAAGATAACAGTTATTTATTATTTTCTCAGGGCGGTAGCCCAGCGAGTTTTCTATCAATAGTTGATCAAAGAAATCATGTTTTATTTATTTGACTGCAGATTGAGGGTGTGGGTATTTAATATAAGAAATATTACTTTTTTTATGATCCATTGCGGCATAGTGATCTGGCTAGCGCTAAATATAGAGTTATGCATATCGCGGAAATCTTGTACTAGATTTGTTTTTACCTACTTTACGTTTAATTAAGGAATTCTTTTAAAATATTTAGGTATATACTGTGACGCTAATATGTGTTAATGCTAGCCATTTTGACGAGCCATTTTTAAATAGTCATTTTGATTACCGGTGATGTATATTTGTGGTAATTTTATTATATCCCTACTTAATATTGCGTTCTCATAAGTATCAAAGTCATTAGCGAGGTCATTTGGGATTCTCTCTTCGAATTACGCAGTTCAGATATTATTTCTTATAAATGGCGAATCGCCACTAGGGTGAGGGTCTAATCGACCCTCAAAACAAGCACGTGTGGTTCGCTATTTGAATGGCTGGGGTGACTGCCACGAACCTCCCCATTCGTCCGCCTGTTGTTATGGCTCCTGAATTTCTGGATGATTGAGGTTTCAAGAGTCATTAACGAAATTGGTTTCGACGGTAACACATCAGGAACACAAAATTATATTCCTGCGCTAAGAGTGAAGGATAAAGGAGGAAACTTGCCAAGAAGGGATTGACGTTCACTTCTTTTTCTAAATTAAAGTACGAGACAAGAAACAGGTTGCTAGAAAGGTAATTCAAGATTCCAGCACATTTGTATTGAAGGTATTGCACAGGACATTATGTGTTTTGTGTGTAGTTTTATGGCGAAAACCCCAGTCGTTTTTTTTTCGTGCTCAAACTGAAATTTTGTAAATTTAGTGAAAGGAATTGCGTCAAAGAGGTTAGGACACACACACACAGACACACACAGACAGACACACAGACACCCCCCCCCCCTATAAAGATATGAATCACTCTTATAATGAAGTGCTCATGGGTGGTGTAAACACCATATGATTTTGTGATTTTTAGACCTCGAGTAATTGCACTAATCACTAGGGTAGCAGTAAGGTGACTCGATGTGTATTGGTGACGTGACGTCAATTTTATCACTAACTGAAGCGGGGAAACCAAATCAGTGTGTGGCTACGTGATATATACTTGTCCGCTCTCTTTAGAGCGAAAACTGAATTATTGGATAGGTAATGTGGCATCGATCAGCAACATGAATCTGAAGATAAAGAAAGAATGCTGGCGAGCTGGTGAATGACACCCATAGTAAACACGAGGCAAAAAGAAAAAAAAACACGTATCTTTTGTTTTTTTCAAAAGTGATGAATTGATTATTTTTTTGTGCACTGGATATTTTTTTTTTTTTTTACAGATTTGGGAAACATTTGTTGTATTTCCTTTCTTTCTGGGTTAATGTTTTTCATGCAGTGTGCTGCTGTCATTTTTTCTAGCGAAATTATTGCCTAGCGCCACTTTCTGTACCGTCTTTATCGAGGTTTAAAAAAAGGTTATTTGTTCCTTTGTCATTTTATTGGCTACTCTCTGGTTTAATTTTTTTGGTTTCGAATTTTTTATGGCCGGCTCGTTTTTTGTTAGTGTCCTCTATTGCTCTTTAGTTTGCCCCGAATTTTTTTTTCTATGTCCAACTTTATCTTCTTTTGTGCTTGCTGAATGATGCGACCGGGCAAATTGGGCGGGGGGGGGGGGGGGGGTGGGGTTCGCCTCCTCAGGCATGCCTATGCCTTTTCTGAAGGCATCGCAGACAACTGTACTCCCCGTCGGCTGTCTAAATAAAACTGATTTCAATAGATTTTGATACTTCGGTGGTGGAATAAGAATGCAGTTCAAGCATTCATTATACAAAACATAACGGTAACCATGAGGTGAAGGAACTACCGAGGATACAGTGTAAGTGCCATATCTTGCGCTTCTTGCATGTATACTTAGCTCTAATACACACGTGTGGAAATTAGATGATTATTTTTAATTTCACTCAAGCACACACATAGCACCGCTTAGATAATTGCAGGCAACTATCAAATGCAATGTGACGATAACATGTAACTTGCGTTGGGTATGGCAATGCGCCGCTTCGCTCTAAAAATTACCTTCTTTCTGCCACACCATAGCGTGCCACACCGTCTGGGATATGCCAGGTGCAGCACAGCGCAAAGACCAAAAAATTACACTTGTCTCACCAGTGGAGCATCCGCTGCCCCGTCAGGCATGTTCTATGGCTTTTGGCACGATGATTTTGCACTTGAGATTCTGCGCTCCATACCTGAACATCTATTTCCTGCAAACTTCCCACGCGCCCTAATTTGACAGCGGAGCGGTTAATATATATATATATATATATATATATATATATATATATATATATATATATATATATATATCAACTCACACTACATAAACAGTACTACAGAATAAAAATATCCCCAATACCTACGTCCTCATTGCTGAATGACTTTAAAGCCATGTTTATCAATCACCTTGTAAGGCTTTGCAAAGCTGCCTTTCATTGTCTGACGATACCCGTCAATTCTTGTGGCTCCCGATTGAAGTGTACGATAACAGATCAACTTTTAAGAGTGCCGGAGTTGCCGCAACTCAAAAACATTTATGCGAGAGAGAGGACAGACAGCTACCCCCTAAGGCGGGAAATGATAGCACACTAATCACCTCATCATCCTTCACGCACATGCACTCATCTCATTTTTAATATGTCAGGATTACTATCTTCATGAGAGAAGAACATGATGGCGTCCATCTGCGGACAAAACAGTGGCAAAGAAAGCGCGCCACTTAGACCGAAGGAGACTAGTTGGGACTAGTATGGGACAAGGGCGAGAGGGAGGCGACGTCATGGTGCGGAAGTCAATGCGCGCTCGGATGCTGGGGAGAGTCTGAACTTGCTGGTGTGCGGAGTGCGTATGCCTTGGTTAGTGCTACACAATCTGAACCAAATACTATGTTCCGTTCGCCCTTAAGCTGAGACTGCAGCCATAGCTACAAGCGCGAGCTAGGAACCCGCTCCTCGCTTTGAGTAGTGCATTTCTAGCCCGAGTGCTCGGTCTGCGGGAAAACGTTTCAAATCAGCAACCCTGTGTGCTCTCGTGCTTTTGGCATTGGCTGCAATATCAGCTCAAGGGTGAACGAAGTATGTCGCAGGTCCAACTAGGCTGCGAAAGAAGACCGATTGCGAACGAAGGAGGCGTGCTGCCGAAACGGGAGAAGAGCGAAAGCAGCGTCGGGCAGCGTTGCCAGCTGCTAAGTGCGCAAAAAGGGAGAACGATCATTCCCAAGGCCGATATAAAATAAAGGAATATCTGTTGATGGATCTTTAAAGAATACGTTAGCACGACCCTCGGGAAATGCCACACGCGTCCTCCTTTGGAAAACGCAAACACCCACGCCGTAACAAAGCCAAAAAGATGCAGGAAAAAAAAAATAGAGGAAGCAAATGAAAAAAAGCCGGAAGAGAAAGCCAAAAGGGAAAATTAAAGAGGTCAACGTTAGCGTTTCTCCGAATAGGGAAGTGTGTTGCGTTTCCCAAGAGCCATGCTAACGCATTCCCTGAAGATCAACCAATGGATCTTTATTCCTTTCTCCGTATCTCCTTCCCCCCTGGTATAGATTCGTCTTCTAGAGCCATGGCAATCGGTCTAACTACTTTCCCTTTCGGTCATCCCCTAGCTCTCTCAATTGAGCCGCAACCGCGCTGCTGCAGTCTATAGTCTCTGCGTCTTGCGCGAGTTCGATGTCTCTTCGCGCAGGAAATTCCCCAGAAACAAAACACGCACGTCCAAAACTTTATCGGATCTGTCTTTTCCCTTCTTCACCCTTCAACTTCCCCCAGGAAAGAAAGTTAGGACCGGTGGCAAAAATCACCCAAGGGGCATTACGGGCAAACTTCCACGAACGACGCTGCGATAGGTGATTAACGAGGCGGGCGTCTCCCGTAAACCCAATTCAGTGCCGAAATACTTGACGCAGATTTACCGGAGTGCCGTGGAAATTCGTCAGCTTATTTGAGGGCCCCGGGCCATCTCTCTCTCTCTCTCTCTCTCTCTCTCTGAATGGCGCTTGAGAGATCTGCCTAATACTCTAACTAATCTGATGTGTCTGCCGCACGGTAAATACCGATAATCGCCTTAACCGTTAAATTGATGCGTCGAGGAGCCCTTCGGCCATGCAACAAACTAATTGTCAGGACGCCAAAAAGAAACTAAAGAAAAACTTGGTAATTTAGGATTGTAGAATAAAAAAAAAATAACGTGATGCATTTCTCGGTGCTTCTTTAGATAGTTTGCATTCTAGGTAACGAGAGACCTATTCCAAACGCGCATTAAAACATTGGTTAGTCGTGGCTTTTTCAAGCGTGCTTCATTGTCAACTTAATACAGGTAGAGCAGCTCTAAAAAAAGAAAAAAAAAATAGAGACGAGAAGGACGAATTTTTAATATAACAAAATGATGTGAACGGCGAGTTTCTGATAATGAAGTTGGTTGGAGAGCAAATCGCTTACAAACATATGTATCACCAGTTTTTTTTTTTTTTTTTTTGTGCATACCTCATTGCCTTGTCGTGTATGTTCTTCTTCGTAGTCCGTGTTTTCTGAGCTGTTTTCCCCGTGATATATTACCTCATTTTTAGTTTTATGTTTTAATTATCCCAATGTTTTTTGGTTTTTTGCTTTTTATAAGAAACATGTTGTGAATAAAATTGTAGATGTATTTTAGAGGAAATATTTCACATTCATATAAACAAGTTCGTTTTATCTGATTAGTGAAACAAGAAGGTTTTAATCTCCAGCTTTTGTCACGTCTTAGTATGTGGCGTCGCCTGCATTCACCGCATTATCGGTTGCATAAAATTCTAAAAAAGAAAATTCTTAAAATAACATCTGATGTCCTCTTGCTATACACCGTTTTAATTTATTAGAGTATTTGATTCATGGAGTACCAAGCAGAAGTAATATTTTATGCTTACTTAGGTCTTTTTTAGCTACATGTAATTCTCAAACACCTGTTAGGCCGGTTGCATTTTATCAAGTATCCACCAGCTTGCTTTATGTACTATTAAGTAAAACGTTCACAATATACTTTTATTAAAGTATAGGAGGCAAAACGTGGACTGCAGATAAAGTTGTGTTCAACTTGCAGCAAATATTTTTTCTTTTCATAAAAACAAGTGTGTGATCCTCGGTTTTGTCTATTCTCTATTTTTATTTTATTTTTGTTGTTTGTTAGGAATTTATTGAAGGCTAAAAAAAGGTGTTGCATGTAAATTGCCTCCGAGAATGAGCCCACTCACGAAAAACGTATTGATTAAATACAAACTAATAAAAAAAAATAAAAAATGAAGAGAGCTGATTTCGATACAGAAACGGGGATTTTTTTTTAGAAGTGAGAACCAAAAGAGAGTAAAGTTATTTTACCCTTGTCTCGCTCCCTTTCCTCCATGGGTCAGGAGCCGCATTTTACTATTTTTTGGCAAGCTGGACACGCCGGGCTCTACCCACTTAATAAAAGTATGAGTAGTTGACGTGCAAAATCCTAGAATATAGATGCTATTAGCGGAGAACATAACGATTATATACATTTTTTTTTTCATTTTTGCACAGTCCTTTTTGTTTAGTTATAAAAAATACCACCCAACATTTTGAAATGTTCACACTTGGAGTAGATGTGAAAGTTATATTTCATCAGGTCAAAGTTCCGGTCCGATTGCTGAGCTATAGCTTCAGTGTTCGGCAGTAGTTTGTTTCAACTTAAAGACAAATGAACGACCAGAAACGAGGAAGCTCTTGCACAATTTCGTTTTTATAATCGAAATCAAGGGAGACCCACTACCATTCTGCGAGGAGTGTCTGGAAAACCAAGATCCGCTTTTTTCTCGAAATGACGAGAGAAGAGTGCGAGAAGGAATGAAGAAAAGGAAACTGGGGAACCGGTCTCGTTCTTGGCAGAAGACAATAGACCGTTGTCACTAAGCTTTCGGCGCATGCGTGGAACTGCCATAACTTTAGTTCGCCGAAGGCAGGCAGCAGTAAACCAAAACAGCTCCTGGCGTCTCGTGCTCTGCACACCGAGAGGTTTAGCTATGTTTTCGCACGTGCAGAAAGACTAATGGTGAATTCCGCTCGCAGATCTCGAGCGCTCCAAAAGCACTCCACTTGGAGCGCGCATATTCCGCTCACAGATCTGGCTCCAGTTGGTCATCTTCCGCTCGTACATCTCTGGCAGCGCCCGCACCGTGAAGCGCCCCAGATCGTGCCACAACCGCTCCGTGGAATCGCACAGATCTTGGCAGAAGTTGACAGAGCTCCCTACGTTATTTCTTTTAACTGAGCGGTGCGTATGGGCGGCGAGTTTGGCAAGGTCGCCGCAGTCGCCGGACCGACCGGGGCCGGGCCGTCGAGTTGGCCTGTTCGGATGCGTTGGTTGTTTACGCGGGATTGTGACAGCTCGGACGCTTCTACCTAGCGTAGATAAGGGATGCAAAGACGGGACTGGAGCGGAGCAAATCGTAAGCGCTGGCAGCTGTGATCGTGAGAAGAAAAACGAGAAAAGGAACGGCAGAAAATGCGAAGGATGCAACGCAAGTTTAGGCCTGTCTATTTTGGCGGCACTGATTGTTTATCTTTTTATACGGCATACCGCCGTCGTTTTCTCGTGCAATAAAGCTAGCACAGATTAGGCAACGACCGTGCAAGTGATGGTTTGTTGCCTCTGTGTTTATTAAAGTCCTATCACAATCTGAACTCTACTGATCGCAATTGCTGTGTGCATGTGTTCCGCCGCTTCGAGGCGGCCAAAATGTGACGGTGACGAAAGCGTACGTCTTTCCTCGTTATTTGTGACATGGGTTCCGTGGTAAGGATATTTTCGCCCAGCCTGTGTCGCGTGTCATTTCTGCAGCGAAGCTGACACAGGTGTCACTGGTCGTCGGAAAGATCAGTCGGCTGAGGCGTTGGTCGGCTTGTCAAGTTCGAGCAGCGGCAAATTTTAACTGCCGGCCGTCTCGCGCGGGTCGGTGGGTTGCTCCAAAAATGTGAGTCCATCTTCCGCTCGTCGATTCGGAGCGGGTCCCACGAAGCGAAATTTTGCCTTCCTCGCAGATTTCGGAAAGCGCTCCGGATCCACGAGTGAATTCACCATAAAGTTCCCTCGAATCTTCGCGGCAGCTGTGGCGTAGCGAAACTCAATAGTGAGGTCGGTCTAATCTCTAGTTCGGTCTTTACTGCGGACCACATTCCTTTGCAGGAGCCTCTGGGGCTAAACATACATCGCCATATATGTAATGTAACTACATTCCTCACCTTCATCTTCGTGTGTTTTCCTCAGCTAAACCAAACAAAGCGCTGTGGATGCACCGTGAACTCGCGATTGTAGTTTGTATAGATGTTTTTCCCGTAACTTGTACATCTATCCAGCCCGACACATCTTTTTGGCACTCAAACAATAACGGCTGAGTAACAGGGATGTGCACGTACGCCGGCGTCTTATATTGCCCAGAAGAGGGCCACAGCGCAAGCTCAGAACCTGCTGAACAGCCCATAGACACAGTTGGCAGTGCGCTGAAGAAAGCGATTATTGGAATGGACTGTTGTAGCTGACAGCTTATGAAACGCGGGACAAGGAGAGAACGAAGCATGTAATATCACTGTCTTAATGAGAATGAAGTTGAGCAATTGAATCGAATTGACCTTTATTTTTTTGGAGCAACCAAAATGGGGTCAGACACTAAAGTCGCGAAGCATGACAAAGGTCCCCAATTTTGCCCTTACAGGCAGCCCACGATCTTACAGACAATGCTATACATTGCAATAATACAAACCAAGTAATGAACCACAATGAAGTTATATCGATGATACATGTTTTTATGAATGAGCAGAACACAAGAATAATTAATTGCTACACATATTTAAAGAATCAAATAATGAAGTGTTAATACTGCCCACCATAAGTGGTCTAAGATATATTTTTTTATTTATTAAACCTGTTATTAAACTCAACATGGTCTTTGGTGTAATTAATAATTTTAGTGACCTTGTATTCTTTTGTTTGCTTGCCATAATTTGTTCGAGTTTGTGGGAGTCGTCTTTGCGTATGTCTAAAAGTATACATCCGTGTTACTTCGCAAGTACTTGTATCGAGAAGGCTTTCGCTGTGAATCAGTTGTGGTAACTTGTATTAGTAAATTTGATTAGCCTTCAGTATGCTATGTTTTTTGTTTTAAAGCGGTTCAGTGTTCAGGTTACTTACCTTACCCTTGTAGTTTTCAAATGTGCGCACCATTTTTCTGTTTTGCAATGTAAGTAGTTCGTTGGAGTTATGGATGATGTGGTATCCCAAACTAAAATACAATAACATAGTTGCGAATAAAAAAGGTAATACTATATGTTGTTTTAGCCATGTTTGTTTCAGGTGTTCCAATCGTATATAAACATAGAACTGCCTGCGACAGCTCAGAGCTTAGTTTCTTAACATGTGAAATCCAGTTGCGCTTCGGGTTAAACCAGACACTTAGAAATTTATGCTCTTTCACTATATCTATAATTTCATTTTAAAATGTAAAACAATAATGGTATTACCGCTTTTGGTCATTGCGGCGAATAATATATACCTCGTCCTTCAATGTGCAGTTGAATTTTATTTTCCTGGAGCCATTTCGCTAGATCGGCAAGATAGCTATTTGTCGTCAATTCTCTGAATGGTTAAAGTGTCGATGCAAAAAAAAAAAAAAATAAACAGCGTTTGTATTATCCGCTTAAATGATCATCTAGGGAGATGTCGGAATTTCTGAATTGTCGTTTATGTAAACTAAGAAAAGTAGGGGTCCAAGATAGATCCTTGTAGGACGCCGTATTTTATTTCTAATGTACTCGAAACGATGTTGTTGACTTTAACAAATGAAAAACGATTATCAAGGTATTTTTTTTATAAAAATATTTGCCGATAAGAATGCTGATAACCAAATCACGAGTAAGAAATGGGAATGAATTTCTCCGTTGCTTTGCTTTAAACTATAAGGTGAAGAAATGGATGGATGGTTGTTTTAAGGCACCGCATAAATTGGTCTCTGAAAGTATGGAACTAAGATTTTGCCCAGCGGTGGCCGAAAAACGCGCAATAATCTCATGCAAATTTGTATTAATGTGTTATAGTAAAAACTGGAAATAAAAAAAAAAAAACTTGAAATTCTTGCCCAAGGCGTTCATCTGCGAAAAAAAGCGTCTGATTTCTGCGTCGAAAGTTTGGGGTTGGCGGCGAAGGCACTGAGAACCGCATTTTTCAGTGTAACCACGTAAGTGAAATATAATATTGCGTCCTTTTGTTTTACGTTCATTACCATGATAGTTGTCCACCAGGAACCTGAACAGCCAGAACGAACTTCATTGGACGCGCACATGCATCATTCGGGGGTACAAACCGGAATTTGGAATTGCAAAGAAAACCTCACCGGGAAAACCGGAAAAAAGCTCACATTGTTTTTAGGGGGTCCAAATAAACTTTTCTTCTTTTGACACACTAGGAGAACAGTTCACTTTTAATTAAATTTTAATGAAGGTAATCTTAATTATTTTCGAATACTTGCAAAACCCGATCATCAAGGGCCTCCCGTGCAGGTGGTACAGATTACCAAGCTTGTCGCACCGCTCAAACCCCTCTTGTCCTTCCATATCAACCGTTTTCACGTGACTAGACATATTTATTTTGACGTTGCCGGGATCAAAAAAACATCAAGTTTCTTTAATTGTTTATCGAAAGGCCTTTGATCGTACCTTCTTAAACAAATGGTAAAATGTGAATATTTTACACAGCTTATTCAGTAATGACTGCTGCATGAAATTTAATTAAATATACCGTGTGTTTGTGTGAAGGCGACTAAATGACTACCAAGAGTGTGGTTGGGAAGGAAACAAACTAATTTCGGGAATAAATTGCTGGCCATGTGTAACGTCAGGAATTGCCGAAAGCGTACTATATAGCTAAATAATCCAATAAAATTTGACAGTAACTTTTATAATTAATGAGGATAGACATACGGTTACAATTATAAACTTGCTGAGTATGATCGGAAACCCACGAATCAGTCTATTTAGGAATATTTAAAGCAATTTGAAGCGCGAAGCGCACCGCGACTCTTGAGTCTTGGAGGCTAAAGGCTCGCTATGCTAAAGCGCGGATGAATATAAAATCACTCGTGTTTTTGCATTGTCAGCCTTGTGCTTGCTGCAGGAGTGATCAATTTAGTACGCTCCCGTGCTTCAGAAGCTCATTAGTATACTAATTGTTTAGCGACTTATTATGCTTTCTGCACTTTATAACATCCTCCATGGCTGACATTATTTGTTCAGAAAAGAAGTTATTTTTTCTCGACCTCTTTCTTGGAAGGAATATTTGAAATGTTTCGCTAAAAAACATCGTGTATAAAAATTCAAGTACTACTAAAGCTGCATCCTACTACATTACATTTTCCTCCAACTATCATTTATACACCGATCTCAATACGTCTTTTTTTTTTTTGTCATAACACTTACATCGTTTTTGAGTTGTACCCAAAACAATTTATCTGCTAAGACGTCTCGGAACAAGCGAATACACATCGATGGCATCCGGACATGCTTAAGTTCAGTGAAAGTGCACTCTTAGAAAAAAGGGCATGGATAGTCCTCCCTTAAAGGAGGAACGGTCTTGTAACCTATGCTCCTACAGAAAGGGAGAAACCTTCGTCCCTGAAGCAGGGGAGCAAATAGTTCCTCCGTCGCCTGCATCTCATTATGGCGGCCCTGAATCGAGCAACTCGAGCTCAATAAGGCTTAACGAGGACGCTACGTCTCTTGTACGGGACGAAAGGAGCAGCAAATGAAAGCGTAACACGAGCTTTCCGCGAACTGTCTTTATTTCCGAAGCCAGGTTCCCCCCGCAGGTACTGAAACTTGCGTTTCGAAAGCAGCTACTTAGTCTTCTCGTCCCCAGCACTGCGATGTTAAACGAAGACAACCGAGAGCCAGTTACTTCGCGCACTTCACGTGTTACCTTTGCTGTTCCTCGAGTCACAATTCTTTCACCAACCGCACATCACGGAGGAATGGCAAACCAATCCGCGAAACCAAAGGCCGCTCTCAAAAAAACAAACTCGAAGCCGCTGTTTACCGCGTAGCGTGAAAGAAGGTTAAATCGCTTGCCACCAGATGGCAGGGTCAAACACAGTAGTTGCAACCAGCATAGCTAGGCGGCGCTAGGTACCCCCCAATTCATGTTCTACAAAAAATATTTTTTTATTTTGCTCAGGCTATCCTTGCGCTTTCGGATCCTCTACTATACACACATTACGCATACTTCAAGCATCAGGTGAACATAAGAGTAACATACACACACATGGCACATACAACTGTTAACACAACGGCACACTAACCCGAACACTACACCCGAGCTCTGCGTTTCTGGCTTTTATACTGGTCGTTTGGAACATACGGAATTTTTCGGTGACTCCCTAAGCAATAAAAAATATTCCCAGCATGTTGATCCTTTCCCAGCAATGTAATACCACTGAGAATATTTCGAATGGCTCAGGGGATGAATCTCTTATGAAGAAGTAAACGCTCGATCATGCCGTAATTATTTGGAAGCCAATAAATCAAGCCGCTCCAATGCGGCTCGAAGCCATGAGTTTGTTTTCCTGCACGGCGCGTCGTAGCCTGATTTCTATTGTAGTTTGTTTTTCTATTTGTGCTGTTCGCGCACGGCTTCATTGCCGTCTTGAATTAATCTCTGTAGAGCGGATATTCACTCAGCTGGAAGTGATGCTTCACGGGCAGAGAAATCGATTTTCGATCAACTTGAATGCAGTCAAAGCCGCGACTTTCGGCAGGTGTTAAGTGTACGGAGCTACACCGTGGCGAGCTCGAAAACTTCTAGCGCTCATCCCAGCGCGCCACTTGGAGGGCAGTTTCTCCAGGAACTGTAGCATGTTTAACAAGCAAAATAAAGGGTAGCTTTTTTTTTCTTTTTCGATTTTACCTACTATTCTTTTTTAATGCTGAAATTCCACACTGTACCTATATATACGTGCTTTCCGTCATAATTTCGTACTTTTCAGTCCTTTCCACAGAGCGCAATCGCTCTCGGGGAGGAGACAACCGACAGTCACATTGGCCACAGTACGATAGGAGCTTACTGTTCAGACCAGCGTTCCAACATGACTATCCGCACGTCGACCGATTGCACCTAATCCCTCAAGTGGTCTAAACTCTTTAATGTAAAGCGGAATGTCAACCTGCGACACCCCGCCCCCTCCGATCACGGCTCGGCCAGCGGCATCAATGCCCGACAGTTTACGTCACCTCATCTTGTTGTTACACCACTGATACGCGAACACACGGTCACATCGGCGATAATTCCAGTCTTCTGTTCACAACGCACAACACTGCCATCACGATGTTGCTGCTATGTTGCTGACACGCAGAAATACAAAGCCACGTTGATTGCCGGTTGGCACTCGGCATCGGAAAACAGAACCGAACTCGGCACGGAAGGCACCCAGGCAGCCAGCAGCAAAACCTGCCGGTCTTGGACGCAGTTCCTGCGATTTCCATAACGTCGAAAACGTCGACACAAATCCGCGTGGTTCCGCTACTGTAGTTTCGCGTGGGCTGGCGTGGGGTGGGCAGGGTGGGTTCCGCAATCCGGAGACGGCGAGACGGCGATCTTACCCAGTGTACGTAGCTCTGCTGGCACTGCTCCGGAACTTCGCTGTTTTTAGCGGCTTCGTTTGCTCGTTTGATAAAATTAGTGATAAAAACATAAATGCAACCGAAATGTTCTGCACGTTTGGACAAGAAGGCGGAATTAACGGTGGCCTTCGTTGCCGCTGAAGCTCAATCAACTCAACAACCTTTCTTAAACAACGTGTGCGACGTGCTCGAAAAACGAAACCTGAAGAATATAAGTCAGGAGGGCGAAAGCTTTCTCCCGTCTGCCTGGAGAAGGAGAAAAACGTTTCGTTCCTCCCTTTTTCTCGTGTCCGCTTGGGGGCGCGCCAGTAGAAGGGAGGAAGACGCGCCGTTGCTACCTTTTTCCTCCATTTTTTCTTAGAGTGTGCTTCACTTAAGTTAACGCTGCGTTCACAGATTCGTATACGCGAGCTCTTCGCATCCGTCAAAAGACCGGTCACATTTCCTTCCCATTCGAAGGTGTTTGCGAAGAGCTTTTCTCCGATGATCTATTTCGCCGGTGACCTTTTCTCTGGTGAAGTTTTCTCCCCCGCACGACGGGTTCACTGTGGTCAGATTAAATGACTTATTGGAGAACGCTTCCGTATATTTTCATGATGAACATACTGACCAATGGGGTATTTAATAGGCTATGAACACGTTTGAGCTATAGCGTTCACGAGCTGCTGGTTCAATTCTTTGTCAGACAAGGTTTAATTAAGCCCAGCGTTACTTTGTGCTCTTTCTTGCCACTTGCTCACTACTTCGGAATACATTCCGTTTCCACTTATATTGTATCGCAGGGGACGTCACGAGCCATCCCGGCCAGTTCAGCGCAGATAATGTATTGCCTTCTCGCGGTATCCCGCGCGTCGCTGATCCTCCTTCCAAGGTCACGTGAAACTCACGCGATATTGCATTGAATTCAATAGCCGATACCGTCGTCTGCTATCGATTGTAAGCTGAAATGTAGTTCAGAATGAGGGTGGATCTACCCTTGGGCCTGCTATAACAATGTTGATTCGTTAGTCAACACGACACGCATCTCCCTCCGCTTAATTATGTGCTAGCCAAATTGCACACGTTTTATGCTGTGACCATGAACCGTAGATTCCTCAGTTTTAATACGTGATTCTCATCCTACGAGCGTCCGATTATGTCACATTTTCCCGGCTCTTATTGTATGACAAGAAGCCATACTCTGTTTACTGGACGCACTTTGCATTAGCAAAGTCTAACAGTCCGAGTTTCTCTCCGGAGCAGGTGGATAGCCAATAATCTAAATCGATAGAGGGACTGACAAGGGATATATGATTTCCACAGTCGAAAACGCTGTCCTCGCGGTATGAATTCTCGTGAAGATACGTTTTCTCAACAAGTGGTTACATAAGCTTCTTTCTCGATCGCTATGTTTGGCAGGATGGGCCACGGTTCTTGGAATGCGTCTGTGACCTGTGTCTCGAAATCGCTATACCGTGCCTCCATCGAAAGTGGTCCCAGAGTGGCAACAAATTGCTCGATTATGAGTCTGCGTGTCGTGCTGTCGGATGTCGCGATCCTGGCAATTGTTTGTAAAAATACCGGCCGAAAATTCGACGGAGAACTCGAGGGCGCCGTCCTAATGGCGTCCCAAATCGTCCTTTTCCGAGAAGCGTTCTGCGCACGAGCGAGCGCTCGATCCCAAGCGGCGGAAGCCGGCACGAAAAATCGAGGAAATTCGGAAGGAGTCTGTGGATCAGCGAGTAGAACACGTAATTGTAACTTATATATAATTGTGTTACACAAAAAAAGGAAGTGGACGGAAAGGAAAACACGACGTTTGGGTGGACGCCACGGATGCCCCTCTTTAAAGTCGCGTTGGACACGCGCCGCAGCTCAGAGAGCGAAGAAACTGGTAGCGTAGCTCCCATTATCGATTGGTAGCGCAGGTAGGTCACTTCCTCGTTTTTTTGGTCGTGCAGCCCACCTGCCTGGTGCCGTCGGTATGTGGAAAAGGTCCATTATGTCTGCACTAGTTTCCATCGGCTGCAGGGCGACCTGCAACATACAGATGTCTGCCGCATTCACATCAGCTGTTAAGCCACCGCTTTTCAGGAGGCGGTAAAATCACCAGAGTCGGCTTTCTACACACTAAAAAAAAAGGAGTAGTACTTCCTCTCTTAAAGGAGGAACTCGCGTGTATCACATATTGCTCTACAAAGGGAGGAGATTTCTTCCTACAAAAGGGGAGGACATTTCCTCCTACAAAAGGGGAAGACATTTCCTCCCCTAAGAAGGGAGAAAAGTTGCCACCTATTTTTGCTCGTGGAGAAAATGTTCCTCCCCTAAAAAGGGAGAAAAATTGCCCCCTTCTTTTCGCCCAATGGAGGAAACTTTCTCCCCTCGTGTAATTCATATTCGCAACTTCAGCGCGCCGCTCGCCCTCCCGCGGACGAACGGAGAACCAGAGGAGCGGGGACTGCAGCGGCGGCGGCGGCGCGGAAACGGTGGCAGGTACTGTAGGCCTTGATGCATGAAGCCGTTTTAGCGAAAAAAGTTAGCGCGTTAAAAAAGGAATTATTTTTCTCCGCCTTGCAACAGCCTTGCAAGAAGGTTTGGGATGTCTAATTTCATTAGGAACTTTTTGTGTATCGCATACGCTGCGGATTTCTGGTCTTGCGCATGGCCGCCAGCTCAATCTGTGCTCAACGTGACGAAAAACGCTCTCGCTAAGAATGAAGAACTCTATAGTACGGTCTACGGAAAGTCTATTGCTTGCCATAAGTAGGAGAAAACTCGTCGCGCAACGGTATGTCGAGCAATACAAATCGGGAATGGGTTCGCGTTTTAAGGCCGTTACAAGGAACATGACCATTTAATTCAAGCACTTTTAAAAGATAAGATACCCGTCCTTGATTTCAGGTAATTGCAAAGCAAATAAAGAAATGCTCGAAGCATTTTAAGCGCGTCTGTGTAAGCCAGCCGTTCATGACGAGAGCTTAGAACGCGCATTTTTGGCCAGGCGGACCGCAATGTTGCAAATAACACGGTACATAAAAATGTACGGTATATTAAAATATTTATTTTTGAAAGAGCAATAAATAAGACCCCTAAACACGCCGATTATGTTAATAGGCAGTTTTTGCATAGCGTACGACACCCCTAAACTTCAGTTGGACGAACAGCGCACTGATGTTCAACCGGCGCTACCAACTTTCACGAGCGGCTTGATAGCCGAGTTGTGCAACTTATTAAAATAGCTTAAGTAAGTGTAAATGACTGTAAAAAAAAGTAATCGTTTTTTTTTTGCTTTACTGCAAAACCTCGGTGTTTTTTTGTTTTTCTCTTTGATACGTACGTTAGCTGTTTAATATCTTATATTGCGCCGTCATCAAGCTTCTCGTAAAAGTTGGGGCCGTCAGTTTGACGTCAGTGGGCTGCACGGCGAACTCAAATTTTGGAGTGTCGTACCTGTGACAAGGAATGTAAGGACTACAACATTTTTTTTAGAGTGATGAGCAGGGCTACGCTCCAGGCGCGCACTAAAAATTGTGCTTCAAAGGTGCAGTGCGAGCTTGCGGTTGTAATGCTACACCAAGCGGTAGCTAGCGGTAACAAACTTTCTACCAATAACCATAGAGCAGTTTGATTACGTGTTGCAATACACTAAAACCGAGACGGTGAGCAGCGAGTTGTGAGGCTGTGACGCGAAGACACCAATACTGTGAACGCTGCTCTTCCGAAGCTTGACGGTCACCGTTCGTGGCTCTCTTTTTATAGCACTAATGGCCAGGCAAAGCGCAAACATAGCTTCATCACTCTCAAAGATATTCTACCACAAACAGTAACGTGGCCGGTGCCTAAAACGCGCTCGCTCACCACAAAGCTTCGCAATTTGAGGTTTCGGCAACTTTTAAATAACAGCATGCTCGTTTTCCTTGCGTGCATCAGCATCTCCGTCACCTGTAATATGATCCCTCCGTAACCGCTTCGCATTTGTAGACAAATAAATCATTTTTAGCGCGCTGAACAGCGTCAGTACGCAGGCGCACGGGATATCCTGGAGAATCCATCCCCGTCTCTTCCACCATCTTGGAACTACCGCCCCGCCACCTATAGGGCTTTGGAGTTGCGAATAGCTGCCACCAGATGGCGCTCAAAACAATGTTGGTGAAGCGCCAATTTGTTTTCCAATGTCCCCCGACTACATGGTAAATACAGATACAACGCTACATGGTAAATACACATACAACGCTACATGGTAAATACACATACAACACTGAACACACAGAATACACGAAACACAAGCAGAACACCCCACAACAGCAACAAACCATCCGACACCGGACCCCCACCCCTCTCTACCTATACTGAGTTCGCACTACCTCTATATGTGGCAGTCTTATTTTTGAATCCGACTTGGCCTGTGACTGCCATCATTTGTCGCATAAACACGAAGAGACGGAGCAAATATTACTCGTAATTGATACATTATTTCAATTGTCTCTTGGAATAGCCCCATCTCTTAATTCAACACCCTGATCAAAGAAAATGTAGATCATTAGGCAAATTAACTAAAATTTAATAATTATATTTTTAATAAGTTCGAAGAATCATTTTGGCAATGCAGTGTTGAAATGCAGTACACTGGTGCTGAAATTTGCAACCAAGCTATTGCTTGATTGGACTGTTCAATGCCAGTGTATTCTATTTTTTAGTTTTGGTGGGGTTAATAATTAATTTTAATTGTTGCAGAAGGTTTTCAATGAAGTTTTCAAACAACAATATACTGGTTTTAACAAGACTCGTTGCAACAGTAAAGAACATATCTTGGGTCATTCTTTGCCACCCGTATTAGAGAAATTTAATAGTTTTAATTTTCTAACTTGGAGTGTTTTTCCTATAAAAAGTAAGTGACGGAAGTGATAAGGACCCACGAACCATGACTTTGGTCTCAGCAGACAACTAAAATGAAACTGTCTTTGGGGATATAATGCAACCGCTTGAAAACATTACGTTGCCCAAGTCAGAAAGTTAAAAAGCCCGTGTTGAGAGTTTTAGATCGTTCAGTCACTTCCGCAACTCTGTAAGCAATTCGTTATGGGTATGGCCTCTGCTATATATACCGTAGCGGAGCCGCGTTTTCATGTTTTAGAGAACGTTTGCACCCCGTAACAGAATTTAACGTTACGAGAGCTAACGCAATGCAACTATTTCGGACACTAAAGCTAACATAAAAGTTTGTACAGCAATTGTTAGTAATGTTCTATTCATGTCGCTATCTAAATAGAACGTTAATTTATTATCGAGTAAGCTTATGTTCATCCTTGCTTCTTCTAAACGCACGCCCAGTATATTTGCGACGAGTAGACTTGATATCCACGTTGTTGACGCCGGGTCGGCTTGGTCGTGTACTACAGCCGCGCTCGTTTCGTGACACGAGAGGATTTCGCGCGATAATGGACAAAGTCGGCCGCATAAAAGAAAACAAAAGTGCGACGGGGTTTTTCTTTCACTTTATTATTATTTTTTTTTTTTGCGAGTGCGTTATTTGTTATGTAGCACACAGTAGCAGGAGATGCCGCACAAACTAAAAGAGCGGCGGTGAATCGTACGCTGTAGTGAATCTTCCGTTCCTTCAAGACCGCGGATCGGGCCTCTATCCCCCACTTCGCCACGCAATTAGAGTGGAATCTCTGTACTACCCTTTCTTCCAAGTGGACTCTTCCCGAATAAATGGTTGACCTTGTTTCCCGGATCCGTAGCTTCGTTCCTTCGCCAAGTCGTCATTTCAGTGTCATTTCTTGTACGGGGCTATGGTTTTTGAAAAAAAAAAAAAAACAAAAAAAAAACGCGTGTTCTTGCAAGCCGGTCGTGGTCCCGATGTTGACGGACTACAGCGTGTGTCGGACCAATACCACCTAGAATACAAGGCCTGCGCATGACGTTTCGTTAGTAGATCCCCGACCCGCCCCAAGCGGCAAACAGGCTGAAGCTTGACGAGAGTAGGGGCCGCGTCCCAACTACGTCGCATTCACTTGCGGCCACAGCTGTGTGCGTGACTGCTGAACGCGAGCTGATAGCGAGCTTCCAGTTCATTTGCAACGTGCACGGAACACTCCCTCGGCCAGGAGCGCGAGCTAGCACGCGCTCCTGGCTTTGAGACGGGAATTTCTAGCGCGCGCGCTCGTTCTGCGGAAGAACGCTTCAAAGCAGCGACCCGGAGTATAAACAGCGCCCTCGAAAATGGCGTCCAGTGCTAGCGTCGAGCGTCCAGCGAAGGGCTTTTTAGCCCTTCGCAAAGCGGTAAAGCAATTTCACTCATGCATTTGATGCTCTACGTGAACGTCTAACTTCATCGTATGCTATAGCAACAGACACTCGGCGTGAGCATCTGTTTCATTATCTGCTACGCAAACCACTGAAGCAGGCGATGGAGCAGACGACGTCGCAGACGATGCAGCAGACGATGGTGCTCATCCGGGCTAGCTAGGGGGCGCTGAGGGGATCTACTAGTGATGACGTTTAGAGGAGGAAACGCGCAGGGCTTGTGTTCTAGGTGGTATTGTCGGACGCAGTCGCTCGCCGCAACGCAGTGCTCGTTCCTATCGACTGGATATGCTGTTCTGTTTTACACAGAACTGAAATAAATGTCGCATGGATTACCTTTCGCTGTATGGTAACTACGCTTCATTTCAAGAGAATACGTTTCTCACGGAGGTGACGGGGCTAGGAACGTAGAGACGTGTCGACTCAAATAAAGCAGGGATCACGCAAAAAAAAAAACAAAAAAACAAGATCATGACGTTTTATTTTTTGTGTTCCCTACTTGTTATTAAAGTTAAAGCAAATAGGCAGGCGAGCTGGTTAAGGATAGATAGACATAGTTTCGGGTCTGTCCGTCCTTTTTATGTTCCCTCGCTCCATGGTTACTCTGAATAGTTGTTATGTAGCAAGTAACGCGACGAAAGTGGTCGTACTTGCCATACCGCCGTTACTCTTTCCGTTCCAGTAAAAATGTAACGCGTTCCCGTTCCAGTTCCAGCGATGCAAAATAGAACGCGGCATAAAATTCAAAAGCGCTAACAAAGACGAGGACAAAAGTAGGAAGGTGAACAGGACGAGCGCTTTCTTTTGAATTTTATGTCATGAACCAACTCGCCCGCTTCGCCACTTTAGTTTAGAACGCGGCGTTCCTTCGTTCCTCCTAAAAGGAACGCGTTTCAGGAACGCCGTTCCGTACAACACTGGTCCTGCGTTCGGCTCTCGCATTTGAACGGGTTCGACATGGGCAGTGGAGAAAACGGCAGCTAGGTTTAGGTCTACCAACCAATCATTCCAACCAGAGCTTGGCGTTCTGACGTCCCCGTACGCTCTCGTCCATTCCTCTCCATCTGTTTCTCGGCGCATAGGCACTGTTTCTTCCTTCAGAATTTGTTTACTTGTGTTGACGGGCGCGGTGGCCACGTAAACGCTGTTTTGCGGCGAGGGTTAGGAGTTTGTGCCTCATGGTGGATAGTGCTCAGCGTATTGTTGTACATGTGTTCTTGCTATTGTAGGGGCTGAATTACTGCGCGCTATTTTGCAAATGATATGATATGATATATTATGATATGATATGTTTATTTTGGCTGAGTAAAGCCGCGGCGCCGCAAGAAGGCAAGCCGCCCATACCATGAGAGTCGCGGCGCCGCGTCCAACGATGATGAAGTGGTTCTGTACATATGAATAAGTTAGAATGGCGATGATGCTTTAAATAAACTTGTGGCACGAGGGTGAGGGGCAAATGTATTGGCCTTTTTATTATTGCTATACTACCATACGATGAGAATAATTAGAATGTTACATTAATTACTCGTTTAGCCATATTAATTACAGTGGGCGCAAAAAGTGACTACCAGAAGTCTGACAATTTCTGTTGTATATGCAAGACAACAAAAACGCGTATCGGTACTGTCGTGCAAATGCTGCGGGAAGGTGTTCACTTAGCGGCAGCCCTGGATAGAATCTTAGACGCAGTTTCGAATATACGTATCTGTGAATGGACAAACAAAACACTGCATTCCCGTTCCAGTAGTGAAATACGTTTACTATGTATTCAAATGCTTCGCATGGCTAAGGTATCTCGCTAAATTTGTTTGTTAATTATTAGATACCCTCTTATTTCCATAAAATGAAAGTCATCTTAGCGCGTGGGGTACGAAAATTTATCTGACCCAGACTACCGAATTCCCTTCGACAATCCGTTAAAGCCACTTTAGGCGTTGGCTTCTTTGCCTCCGATGAAAAAGTCTATAAACGGGGCCAATTGTTTACGTTTACCCTATATTATGAACGCAGAGCTTGCGACTCGAGTGCTCTATTTCTCAAGCATATAATTAGCGCAGTTGTGAAAGAGAAGACAATCGGCTGAATTTGCCACATTAATGTATGAGTTTGATGCAGTACAGAAAAAAATGAAAATAATTGCGAGGATTGGGTCTATCTGGCCTATTACAAATTGAAACAAATATCTCTCAAAGAAAAACAAAACAAAAACATTTGCAATGTTCAAAACATTGAGCATGACATATCGGTTTGGCGTGTGATTTGAATGTCCGAAACGTTCGTTTTCCAGCTCTAAATTATATTCCGCTAGTTCACTATATGTATGTTTTAAATATAATTGTCTGGTGTACTATTTATTCTGTTCGCTGGAAATACAAAATGAAGAGAAAGAGAGATAGAGTGTGTAATACCTTTTTGCATTTTTTAAGAAGGACGAGCTTTCTTGGCATAGACGAGGCCTCGGATCCGTGTTGCTTTTAGAAACATTTATGAATAAAAATTTGTTAAGAATCCTTACCTAAAAGATAGTAAAAACCAAACTGAGCTGGAAGGTATACTAGATACACCCCTGTATACCTTTATTTCGCTAAAATTCATAGTTTTTTTTTGTCTGCTTATTTAGACGTTTTGTTGCCCATGTATGTTCCCTTTGGCTACAAATATTTTCCGCTTCTATCAACCGAGTTCTTCGAAATGACTAGATTTTACAGCGCAGCTCTTAGGCACCCGTTTCCGGCTTGAGCGGCGTCGCCGTCGGCGTAACCGCGCGTTGCATTATGGGACGATTCTCATAATGACGTTACATGTGACGTCACGATTGTCACGAGAGAGGAAAAGGAGAAAGAAGAGGAAATATTTTCCTTTAAATTTACCGGAAAAATATCTCCGCTAAATTTAGCAGAGAACGTTCTTCGCTAGAATTAGCGGAAAATTTGTCCCGCTAAATTCGGTAAAAACAAACCCCGCTAAATTTAGAAGAAAAAAATCTTCGCTGTGTTTAGCAAAAAGATTTTCCCGCTAAATTTAGCGGCAAAAATTCCCCGCTAAACTTACCTCGGAAATTTCCCCGCTAAATAGCCGAAAAATTCCCCTCTAAATTTAGAGGAAGAAAATAACCGCTAAATTTAGTGGACAAATTTCCCCGCTAAATTTAGCGGGGAATTTTTTACGCTACCTTTACCGAAAAAATTTCCCCGCTAACTTTCGCGAAAAAGTTCCCGCGCTAAATTTAGCAAAAAAAAAAAAAATTTCCCGCTAATTTTAGCGAATAAAATGCACTGCTAAATCTAGCGGAAAAGTTTCTCCGCTAAAACTAACAGGGAACATTTCCGCTCAATTTTTTTGAGAATTTTTTACACTAAATGGCAGGGGAGCAGGAGAGGAGGAGGAGAAGGGAGGAGGGGGAGGAGGGGCATATCCTTCCCTCCGTACCCTCCCCTCTTCCTCCCCAACAGCTGCGCTCTAATTCGGTATTGCAGGGACTTGTAAATGTCTTTCATTTCTTGTTTGTGGCATTTTTTATAGATATATGTATTTATTTACTCGCTTATTTTTCGTCCCCGGTCGAGTATTACGGCTGGACTGTTATCAAGTTTTGTTGGTGTGTTATTTGTCACTAGAAAAAAACGTAATGCCCTTAGAGGCGCACACCAACGGCCATAAACACTTACGGGGGGAAAAAGCCAGATGGTATTTTTACACTTTTGGCCGTATGAGCGTCTGGCATGAGCAATAGTGAGATACTAAACTGCACGCGAGTGTTTTGTTGTTTATTTACGAGTGATCGAGTCTTTACGAGGCGATGTTTACTAAAGAGTATCGTTCGCGAGAAAATTGGATCTGCGAATGTCTGACGCACTCCACTACGAGGAGCTGTCTGGAGCATTCCTGCTGCCAGAGAGGACGAAACAGCTCAAGGACAACCCATTAACGCCGCTGCTTTTGTGTTTGCTATAGAACACAAAAAAGCTACAGGGATTTTGGATTTATAACAGAGCGAAGATACGCACTCGTTTTTGATATAGTGCCAACGAAAAACATTTTTATGCAATTTGTTATGTAATGTTTTCGTCGACGTTGCTTTTGACAATATTTCTTGTGCAACCTACTTCGTGCTCTGGATCTGTGATGAGCTGTCCGTTACAAAATTATAATTGCGTTTTGTCGAGCTTCTCGTCTATTCCGATCAAGTCCATTGAAATTCAATAAAAACTCAATATCTATTGAGTTTGGTTATAAGAAACTCAATATATTTACTATTATGTTCACTCACTAAGAATGTAATGGAGTTTGGTCAATGAGAATGTAATATGCATTCTTTCGATTTTATTCATAATGATTGTTGATTTGATTCAAATTCAAAAGCTCAAAATTTATGATTTTATATTTACTTGTATTATACGGTAAATTCAGCTCACTCACTAGACACGCACTTTAGTTCACTTATTCGACAAACATTCTTTGTCTCCTTATTAGGAATTCAAATGAGTTTTCGTTGAGCCGTAGATATCACCTGAGTTGCACATTTTGCAGTTAAGGAATCCTAGCTAGGCATAGGCGAAAAAAATAAAAAAAAACAGCCCGCGAGTTCACAATAAAATTTGAGATTTACATGTGCAAGAAATGACATTATGTCATTTTAATGACAGTGTGCCGAAGAAATGGCACTATGGCATTAATAATATTCCCATTTTATGGCGGTTAAAACGCGCAAAATGGTAAAATTAAACACACAACTAAAGGTGCTTCTCCCTTTATTAGAGAGTTTTACTAGATCATCCCGATGACTTCGATAATGATACCCAATACTCCGCTGCCGCCTCGTTATCGCGGATTGTTACTGGGGATATCGGAGGAATCGAAACGATCTAGTAAAACTCTCTATTGTTGTGCTGAATTTATCTCCCGATTAATTCAGCACAATACTAGAGCTGCTTTTGGATTTGCACTATTTAAAAAAAAAAAAAAGTTCTCAGGCAGGCAGATACGAGTTTTAAATGCTAGAAGATATTAGGGAGTTTTAGGGAACCGGCTTTTCACCTCGGATACGGTACGATGGGGCCTCCGGCGCGAACTGCACATGTGCGTATCTTCTACGGTAGCACAAGCGTAATTCGTACCGAAGGACCCATCGTACAGTATCGGATGGGCAAAAACGGTTCCCTAAAACTCCCTATTCTTACTTTTGCACCCATACATAGCAGCACAGTGATAGAACGAATGTTATTGATTGCCAATCGCACTCATTACTTCTCTTTGGTGTATTTGGATTGCCTACATGCAAATCTAGGTACTGATTCAGTGGTAGTGAGTAGTTCTTTACGCTTATCTTGATTTTCGAGATGGTCTTCATTGCTTGAACACGTCAGCAACACCCCCCCCCCCCCCCCCCCCCCCCTCAACGCGGTTTGCAGAAAAGAGCCAATATCGTATTCCTGCTAACGGTGTCGGGCAGCGCACATAAATATTTGTAAAAAGCAATAGTAGCGCCATTTTTAAAGTCCTGAATTTAAAAAAAAGGAACGTTGTAATTGATCAGTATTTTTGCCTACGTGACTGAAAGATATTCCAAGCTACCTAGTACGCCTACGAATTATTCGTCATATTTGCTTTTTTAATGATGCGCAGGACACAACGGCACTCACTGTTTTTATAGAAATGCATTATCGGAAGTCAATTTCAGACTGGTTGCCGCCTGCTTCACTTTCAAACCACACACTAGCACCAGTTGGACCTCTAGCGTGCATTATAATAACTGTAAGGTCACTGAAAAGTGAAGACGACAAGGAGAAGCTTCACTTGCCTTTCCTCTGGCGCAAGTTTGTTCTTCGAAAACGCATCGACGACTCGTGCCATAGCCTCCTCTATACTGTCAAAGCATGGCAGATCGCCACAAGACGCGGCCGCCGAAATTGAAAAAGTAGAGCGGCAGACAACGGATGAGAGAAGAGCCAGGTGACGGGCGCCCCGCTGCGGCGAGACGCCGAAACACACTTCTCCTGAGCGATGGAATGTCCGATCGTGCTCCTCGCGTTCCTTGCGCTACCGCTTCTTTAATTGTCGGGTTTAAAAACATGTTTCGTGTCCTCGCCGTTGCAAAAGCTGTGCACTGACGACCATGTTCCCCGAGAAATGCTCTGTGCTACCAGATCCTAGCGCTCCAAATCTGCGACCGGGCGCTCTTTGGCTCCGACGTCGAACTTCCAGGCTTTGTCAGTATAGAGGAGGCTATGGGCGTGCACATCAAGCGCGCGCGCGCTGTCAAAGCAAAGTGGAAGGCATGGAGTGCGTGCTAAAGGCCGGTCGTTTATAAGACATGCCAAGCCCTTTCTCAATCTGTCAGTGACGATAGCCATTTCTCCGCGCCTAATAAAATACTCACTTCGTGAAAAAAAAAAAAAAAAAACCGATACAATATTTAAGCGATTTAAAAGTGAGCAACTACCGTGGCTTGTCTCGTCTTGAGGGGTTTGAGGCAGGGAAGCGATGACATACTCGATAGGGATAATTTGTTTGTGGATTTTGAGACTGTACCGAATGATTATTGCCGGTGCCAATGATTTTTACTAAGGGATACAATCCAAAGGCATCGAAACAAGAAGGGGATAGCATACAAGGAACCTTAGTAAACGGAGGGGTGATCCCAGGCCAAATGAATACATTTTTTTATGTAGGGTATATAATGCGGTGTAGTAGTTAAACAGAGAGTGATTCAAGTGTTGTGAGTGCTTCATGTTTTTGTGTTCCTCTCGTTTATGTTTTTTGTTTTGTAAGCAGTGATAGAGTGCAGGCGAGCTGGTAATTAATCGACATCTTGGAAACCCTGAGAAGGGGAACATTTGTTGTGTTCGTCCGTTTTTTTTATCGTTCCCCTTCTCAGGGTGTCCAAAATGTCGACTTTGTTTTCTTCATATACCGTGCATTAAGGAATTATAAAAAACTAATTCCAACAAGTTGAAAGAATTATCTTTCAATCATTTGCAAAACCTCCATTAAAATCAATTAAAACACAAACAAGGAAATTTTATTAAATATCAACTGCTAAAAGTTTAATTAAAACGCACTTGCCAATATTCTGTGAAATCTAAATTGGAACACCTCTGAAAAAAAAAAAAAAAAAAAACAGAACAACTTCGATTGAAACTTAACACGGTGTGGTGTATTGAGTGAATTCTTTAGGAGTTCAATTGAAGCTCATTTCGGTTTTTCGTAAGGGGTAGATATGACGGCATAGTGTGTTCGTAAAACGGCTGCCGCCACCACTGCCGTAGCAGAGGCGGTGGCTACTGCGTACCAGAAAAAACTATCAAGTTTCACTGCGTGCTCCTAAGAGCCGCCGCTCGGCCGCTCCATTGCCGAGACCGGGTGCTCAAAGTTCTATATATGCAAGCGCTCTCTATAGACGCAGGGCAGGGCTCCAGAAGGCGCCACCGTCGGTTGTGGCCAAGGGGGCCAGAAGGGGCAATACTGGGAAGCTAAAATTGGCAGCGACCCAAGCGTACCCTCTCGAGATTACGTAATTACCAACTCCGAGCGTTGTGTTTTCGGGCACTACTACACTACCGACTGTTTTAAAAATGCATCGAACGTTAAATATGTCAATGTGCATGCGTGTACGGTAGTGTCGTTCTAGCATCAGAAGTTTTAGTAGGTGCCCTCCTCTATAGGTAGATACAACCCAAAACGGGAACTAGCAGAACAAAATTGAACGTCCTGATGTTACAGCCAAATATAAGTGAAAGCAAGTAAACAAGGGCAGTGTTTTATTTTCTCTTTTAAAATGTTTGCGCGCGCCTCAAAATTACGAAAGCGGAGACTTCGTCGAGCTTTTGTAATTTTGTAATAAACGAGTTAGCTGAGTTTGAAGCGTCGTCCTGTCTATTTTTTGTCCCTTCTACGTTTTGATGCTTCTTCTCTACCCCAGTCTCAAGTTAAATCAACAAGGTTAAAAGCCCCCCCCCCCTCCCCCCTTTCTCTCACCCTCACCCACGATATTTTTCTTTTTTTAAAGTGAACTCTTTTAGCATGAGTAGCTGACCTCATTTTAGTGATCAGCTTGTTCCCAGTCCTCTGGTCGTCGTGTCGAAGACGAATATGGTGTCCGAGGAATGTGTTTTTCGTGCAAGCTGGCTGTAGTTTGGACGGTGTCGTACGCAGTTGCTCTTCGCAAGCTAAAACTCGTTCTCGTCGATTGAATATGCTTTTCACTTTTACATAGAGCACAAATAAACACCGTATGAATAACCTTTTCTCGAGTTGTAAGTGTTTTTTTTATTTGTTGAGTAGACTGTTCTTACGCAGCGGGGACGAAGTTAGAACCGCATATACACGGCTTGAAATAGAACAACCATCTTGGACAGCCTCCCAATCACGCTAAAAGCGAAAATGACAGTACGCTCAGCAACGGGCGATTTGAAGAAAACGCTCTTTGCGGGTTTCGGTAGCTACGACCAAGCAGTACACAAAATGTCGCTCGATCAAGATGTGTCCGCGAAGCGGAGAGCCAGCGAGAGTGTCATAGGAACGATTTGACTCTAAAGTCATCACATCGAATCCAAAGGCAACGCCGGGCTTCGAGCACATTAATTCCAAATATCGAGTCAAATAGCGCATTTAGAAATCCATCTCAAGTAAGGCAATGCGAACGGAGTGCTTATGTTACGCGTTTTACGGCATTTATTTACCTCAGACGGCGTTATATTTGTCGCGTCGTCGACGGGAACGTGAGGGGCCTTAGGCTTCGACGTTTGGTTTTCTGCGATACACGATAGCAATTTTAAGAATAAAAGACCAAAAACACACGAATCAACACCTTCAAATTAATGCGTGAACAGCGCCACGAACAAGCAGGCTGGCGAAAGATCCTTCCCAGTGTAGTAAATATTTCGAGCTTGATGGCGCAACGTGTCGCACCAAATTTGATTGCCCTGGGGTTGTAGGTTTCGGATTTTCTATCGGAGCGCATCTTTGCGCCAGGAGTCCTGAATCCGCTGGCTGAGACGCGCAATACACGTTCGCCATACTTCCATCCGTCCTACGAGGCAGTTGAGGTGGTAGCCTCGCGCCTCGGCCAGCGGGAAGCCGGAATGCTGGCGCAAAGATGCACTCCAACAGTAAACCGAAACTTAGGAATGCGTTCGAATTCCGGGTTCTTTTGGAACTCCGTAAACTGCTGCCGCTGCATTATATCTTTCTAAAATAAGTTGATTTCCTAGATTTCGATGATGCTTAGCAAGTTTTTTTTTTTTTTTTTAAATTAAAAACATAAGTTAATTTTTACTATTTAAAGGCCTAATTAGTAAACTTCAGGTATTTATTTAACTAATTAGCGTTTTTTGCTATTATCCACGCACGACGTGCTTGGCAGTGTTCACGAAAATAGTCTTGTTTTTTTGCTCAACCATGTAATGTATGTATGTATTTCTGGCGGCAATTGCTCTTTTGAACGAGCGTCTATAACATAGACATGCCAATAAAGAAAAGAAAAAAAGAGAAAGATAATGGAAATAAAAGGAACTAGAAAGTCAGAGAAATGGTTCGTAGTTACTCTGAAGTATCACGAGCGGACTTTCCACCAGGCCTCGAGCCTCCGCTTTGAGCACATCACATGTTTGTTCTCCTCCGTAAAACTGAGGGCAAGCTCAATGCGGGTGCCGACGTCTGTCGCAGGTACGATTGCCGGACACTCAAGGAGCAAGTGTTGGATAGTTTCTTCTTCCTCACCCCATGCACTGGACACGGTTTCAGTTACGTTCCCATCCTACCGCTGCCTGTAGATGCGGGTGCGTAAGGCGCCACCGCGGGCCTCGGTAAGGAGTCGGCTGTCCAGTGTGTTTCCACACCAGCGGACGGCAGCGATGTTGGTCTTGAAAGCCGCTTATAGGTGCATGCTGGAATGTTCTTCAATGTCGGCTCTCCACCGATTCGCCTCGGCGGTGTTAATCTGTCCTCTCACCTTCGCAACCCAATCTTTCTTTGTGGAGGGCTCGTCGCTCATCGAGAAGGCGCCGTAATTTGTCCCGAGTCGATTGGTACGCCGTCTCCATGTCGTGTGTAGGTTCTTTAAGTGAATGTATATAAAAACCTTCGTGCCAAGTGATCTCCGTTCATATGTCGCAGTCGGGCATAATACTCCAGCTTGCTGCTGGCCTCCCGTTCCTCAAACGAGGACCAGCCAAGGTCACCTTAGACAAGTTGATTAGGCACTCTCCCGTGACATCCCAGCGCCTTGCGCCCGATCTCTCTTTGCCGTCGCTCAAGGTATTCCCTAATTTCGCTGGGGACACATGTAACAGCATTGACGAAAGTGAGGCCTGGTACAGCGACAGCTTTCCACAGTTATCGGGTAATTAAATAACGGTCGCAGCTCCACAGGCTCTTTCGACGAAGCACATTGCGCTTTCTCAGTGCCAATGTCTTGAGGCTTTGGTGGTGTTCTGCCAGATAGTCTGCTGAAGTAGTTAGTGTCACCCCGAGGTATTTGTACTTGGTACTAACAGGGAGCACAGCGTTCCGAATGGTAAGGTATTCAAGGCCCTCCATGTCTGCGGAGAAAAAGACAATTGCCGACTTTTTGGCATTGAACCGTAGTCGAAGTCGAGCCGCTTCTGTTTCACAGGCGATGAGCAGCACATTTATGTCTGACACGTAATCAGCCATAAGGACAATGTCATCTGCAAAAGCGAGTCCAGGAAGCTGCCAACTGACGACGTCTCCATGTAGAGTGTGTTGCAGGGAAAAGTCAACGCCCGTGCGTTCTAGTGCTCTCTCTATATCGGATGTGTAGAGCATGTAAAGAACAGGTGCACAGCGGGCAGCCCTGACGTAGTCCTCTGCACACCAGAACGTCATTAGAGGTGACCCCGTTGAACGTTGCCATCACGTGATTGCCATCATACAGTCGCTGTATTAAGCCTACCCAAGGTTCAGGCATGTTGAGCTGTTGAAGTTGTTTTAGCATCAAAGAATGTGGGACACTGTCATATGCCTTAGCAACGTCTAGAAAGCAACAGATGAGGATCCGCTTTTCCGCCCGCGAGATTTCTACGCACTGCGTCAGGATGAATACGTTGTCATCAAGCCGACGATCCTTTCGAAAACCGTTTTGTAGTTCCGTGAGAACACCAGTACTCTCGGCCCAATAGGATATGCGCAAATTGAGAATGTTTGCAAACACCCTGTATGCAACAGCTGTTATAGTGAGAGGGCGGTAGTCACTCAATCGTTGTTTGTTGCCTCCTTTCTTGGGAATGAACGTGACTCGACCACTTCTCCAATCACTGGGAACTGGTTCATCTCCGCGAACTATGCGACTAAATAGGTGCGCCATTTGATCACGTGAATCTGATTTCAAGCGTTTCAACACCTTAGCCGAGATTCCGTCCACGCCCTGCGATGTATTCACGTGTAATCTCGTGAGTGCGCGATCTATATGCACCCGCCCCACAAGGGTTACATATTCATCTCTAGAGGCCGTCGATGGGAAGTCTTCTTTGAGCCAGGCTTGGTCATGTCTGTCTTCTGCAGGAATTTACAAATCAGAGCCAAACAGCAGGTAGAGTTAATTGTTGCTCAAGCAGTTCTCCAACATTTTAAACTGGGCATCCACTGTCATAATCAAAGAGTTGAGGAGCACTGTCTTTGCCATCTAGAGATCTCATATATCTCCAGAATTTTTCTACGGCTCCTTTTTCCGCCATCTCTAATCTACTGCCATGACCTTGCATTCGTGTGTTTGTTTTTTGCTTCCACAATGTCTTGCGTGATTGCCTTGTTCTTTCGGTACTCCTCCCGTAGTCGTAAAGTAAAAGGATTCTTCCCAAAAGTCTTTAGCGCTTGCCTGTGTCGCCGGTTAGATTCCTGTCGTATTTGAATTGCTTGTTTAATTTCAACATCCCACCATGAAACAAGGTTTCGTTTTCCTCCCGCGTTCTTTACGATGGAATGAAGTGGCAATCCTAAGCTCGGATTGCACAATCATCAGTAGCTGCGGGCTTTCGCACGTCGAGTACTCTCTTCAAATTTTTGGACAACAGTGTCTATGTCTTCTTCGCGCAGTAGGGTCGTAACTTTGCGCGGCGTGCGATTTCGAGTTTTTTCAACAGTACCAAAGTGCAGGAAGATACTGTTGTGGTCGCTGCTGACACTGCACTCGCCCTCTTCATCCACAACCATTTTTTGAAGATGGCTGCCAAGTCTGTTTGACGCGAGTGGATAATCTATGCAGGTCCGATGGTCTCGCACTGTCCATGTATATTGTCCCTCACACTCTTCCCTTAGGTTCAATATTTCCAGTTCGAGATCCTCTGCCACTTGTCTCATCATCCGGCCCTTGCAATCTTTCCGCATGTCTAATTCAACCAGATGTCCGTTAAAATCTCCCAATATAAGCATGGAGATGCCTCGATCCAATTTGTGGATATCTCGACGAACACACTCAAGGACGTTTCTATTTTCTTCGTGGTGGTTGCTTCCCACAGAAATGTAAATGATGCACACAGCTGCCAATACGTTTCCTATTTTTCCATGCACCCATAGGTGTTCCCGGCAATCTTCCGATGTCTGAAGCCATGTTTGTCCATTACTGGACCAAAGGAGTCCAATGCCTCCACCTCGCCGCTCTCCTTCAACTCTATTGCAGCCAGGCCAGCACCAGGCTGGATCTATAGGGGGGTTCTCCATATCTCGCAAGTGGGTTTCCGCTACGCCAAATATAGAAACACCCTTATTGCAAAGAACCGCGTACAATTCATGCCACTTTCGCTGCCGCCTTGCACCATTCACATTCAAGAAGCCTACCACCACACTTTGCTTTTTTCGACGGCGTCTTGTTAGCCTCGTCCGATTCGGAACGTATACGTGATCGACTTCGTCTTCCGTTCCGAAACCCCGACTTCCTATGTCCTCTGTCGGTACATGTCCTCCAACTGTTGACGCACCACTTAGTGGACGAAGTGCATCCCCTCCATCGATGGAAGGGCAGTAGGTTGCCGAGGGAATTCCCCGGTGATCCAATGGTGAGGCCGGAGGTCCGGCACTAGAGGAAAACTGTCGGTCAGTTTGGCTGCCCTCGTGGGTGGCAAAAGATGGTTTGCTGGGTGACAGTTGTAGCCTTCCTGGGAATAAGTTGTTCAGCATCTTGTCGCACCCAGAACGAAGGCTGTCCCCGTGATCCGTTTCCCTGCGGAGGGGTGGTGTGGAGCATTGTCTTTGTGGGTGTACAGGCCACGTCGCACTGGTAGTTTGAGGCCGCATCTCGAGTCCCGCCAGTGATGGGTATTCCTTCGGGTACTCTGAGGACCACCCCGGGCTGATTGTAGTCGGCGTTTGATTGTATCCAGAGTCGGTGGTCATCATGTGTGGTCTCATGTTGGAACGAGCACGGGGTGCGCCTGGAACCAGTTCTGTGTAGTCGCGTCTCGCAGCTGGCACGCGATGTATGGGTGCCTGGTTCTTCCTGTGCCTGTTGTTCATTGACCGGCTTGTCTGCTTGCTCCAACGTGACAGAAGCCCTAAAAAACGGCTTGCCACGGCCCCCAGCCTATTTGCAGATTTTTTTGTAATCCTTCGCTGAAACAGTGTTTTACTTTAAATTCGAGCAAATTATAAGAACGGCGTATTTTTTTTTAGACGAGTGCCGTATTCGCAGTGAATAATAATAATACTCGGCAGACTTTAGATGATTTGATAATCACCATGGTAATTTGGCTAATCAACAAAAACACGGTAATTAACGTTTGAATTATTGCTTTTAGGGTACATGTTTTAATTCTAGTATAATCTGCTATTACCATATAGACCAGAGCTATTAAAACGTATGCTAAGGTATAAAAGTTCTTGACATATTAATTAACCATCTTTCACGCTTTTCGGACCGATTTAGAAAGTTGCACGCAAAAAGAACGGCGCGAGTCCTGCCCACATTGACGCTTGGAAAAGTGACGTAGCGGTATCAATCATGCCGTCGCTATGTCGGCATCGCGTCCTTGGTGGGTTCGCCGACGACACAAATGGCGAAGACACTGAATCGACTACATCGCTTTTCTAAGCGCCAATAATGGCAGAGCTTACGGTGATCACTTTTTCGCGCAATGTGTTAATAAAAATAGGGAAACTTTATCAGCCAACATCTAAAAACAGCATCATATTTTACGAACTCCTTTATGTAGTATGACCTCTAAAAGTAATTGTCGTCAATATTTAAATAACAACACGAATCTCAAAAACTAGTAATTCTATAGTTAATTAACAATTTTTAGGTAATTGTCCAACTTAAGATGACGACTATCACCTCATATAATGCCCACCAAGCCTCATAACTACACTGGAGGAGAAAACACTCAATACTTCTCACTTTGTTTTTTTTGTACAGAGTACTGAAATTGAACAAAAATTGAAAACCTTTCCTTTTTTATAATTTTTTTCCCAGTACACGTACATGATCAAGACACGCACTTTGTATAATGTGGAATTCAATTAATGATTCTACACGTGGTATTTTTAAAAGCGATACTAAACATAGTCGACAAAAAATCCGCAGTTTAGGACAGAGTGGTTTGAGGAGGCATGTTTGGGGATTTTTATGAAGATTGGAACAACGAATAATTAATAGTACTTGGATTGACATTTTACCAACTTGCATATATATCACAATAAAAAAATATAAAAGGTTTGTTTTTAATCCTTTGAGACTGAGAGTGATTCGAAACCGCCACACACGAACAATCGTCAAAACCTTGTCGTCCTTTCCCGGATCTTTGAGATTTTTTCTTCTCAGAAACTCAACATGTCAGGTCATTAAAATAAAAAGAAGATTGTTTTTCTTGTAATTCGCGCCCCGAAATATGATCATTTGAAGAAAAAGAAAAATACAACTGCACCTTGTTGTCTGAATTCAAATGAAACCGCCCATATATATACATAAAGAGATAAGATAATCCGCCAACCAAAAATTGAAATAGTAGCGACCCTACGTTTCGAAACCGTTCGTTTCTTCTTCAGGGGGATGAATGAAGGACAGCAGCTTCTTCTTCTTCTAGATGTTGAGCGACTTCTTTTTCTTTTTCATTGGTCTTAGTAGGCTGGTCGTGCCGAGCGCAGGCTGTTATAACATCGTGGAGGCCGGTAATTTTTGGTTGGCGGATTATCTTATCTCTTTATTATTTACCCAACCAGAGAGAATTCTCTCAAATATGTTTACCTTCATATATATACATGTGTGTGTGTGCTTACATTATGTGGAATTAACAGCTCAAACATTAGAGGGAAGGATAGACGAGTGTGACAGGATAGAGCGCTGACTAACAACTCACGTGTAATGAGAAAGAGAAAGAGGAAAAAGAACCCAAGATTGCGTTTAAAACTTGCATAATGAGAACCCGCAAACACCCATGCTATAGCTATAGGGTACTCCCATACACTGGTTAGATTTTTTTTTTTTAATTTTTAGGCAGTGTATGGATTTTATAGGCAGTGTATGGGAGTACCCTAATTTCTTTTTGCACTGCCCATACACTGCTTCAAAATTTAATTTTTAGGCAGTGTATGGGAGTACCCTAGCTATAGCCAATGTTTTTGAGGGTTTTCATAACACATGTTTTAAAAACACTATTAGGTTCTTTTTCCTCTTTCTCTTTTTCATCAAACGTGAGTTGTTGGGTAGCGCTCTATTCTGTCTCCCTCGTCTATCCTTCCTTCTCGTATTTGCGCTGCTACTTTCACATAATGATCAGCCAACTAGCTCACCAGATGATCGTGGTGCTGACATTATCTAAGCGAAATATTATAATTTAGATATCATGGTAAAGTTTCGAGAGCTGGATCATCAATCTAATTGTTTTCTTCTCTACCTTTACTTGTATTTGCCTCGCATCCCTAAAAAAGAGTTTATCATCGATGCATTTTTACAGAAAAAGCTAGTCGATACGATTTGACATTGAACTGTCTATAGTGTGACCATAATCATCTATCTTAAAAACGGCACGTATACCTGGGGGAGGGAGGGGGGAGAGAGAGAGAAAAGCCAAGAACTCTGCTTCACATAAACGTAAACCAGCGCATTTGCCAAACCTTTACTTTGACAACGCAAGTGCGTTTCTTCCACATTTTCTGACATTGATAAAGAAATGTTGGCAACCGAATCACACCGAGTTTAGTAATATTGTAGTATCCCGCACACAGATTGCTGTGAACAAAATGTATTAGCAGATGAAACTACTGTATGTTTTATAGTATGTCTGTTTTTATAACACTACGCTTGCAACAAGTAGACAGCCTTTCCATTTTCTTCCGTTCGTTAGTACTGATTTTGCAGGTACCATTTGTGTTCCTCGAAAACATGACGTGAGGCTTCGTTAGAACAAAAAAGCCGGACGGCATGTATGAACATGTAAAACGGGACTCTCCCGGCCAAAACGGGGTATCTAGTGAACCTACTATATACTAGAGTTGTCTGCAAATAGGTAAATTTCCGATGTAAGTAGGTAAGAAGGATATTTATGGACCTTTGGGGTGTTCCATATTTAATACCTATTTTGGGCGAGCTTGTCTAATTTGCGATTGCTGATAGATTTGTGTTCAGAAATTTGCGAAATCATGAAATAAAAGTTTCATTAAATTAAACACATTGAACCGATAAAGAGGTTGGAGATATATATATATATAAAGGTCATAAATATGCAAGCATGAGTAATTTGCTCCTGTAGATTCATGGTTTCGATATATTTTATTGTTTTAAAACACGTGCTCCATTTCAGATGAATATTTTTTTTTTAAGTTTAAAACACGGATATGTGAATAATATGGTATGTAGTTTAATTCAGTGACGACTGACACATTTATAAACTGGAACTGTATTAGCCAATGTTTATATGGCGGCAAGAAAACAGGTGTCAAGTAATTGTTAGATTAAGATGCTAAGCAGAATACGTGCTACGGTTGAAGTAATTTTTAGGAACTATGAGCAAACACCGTCTGGTACCATGATCATTAGCAATAATGTCATAAGTAATATTTTAAACTAAATAATTAAATAAATTTTTAACGTCTGACCATCAAGACAAGACAAGCGCGCCTGTAAACGCTTAAGAAAAGTACTACAATAAATTTGGGGCTGACCCAGAAGTAGAAAGCGTTTTGCAACCCTTATACCTAGAAGAGATGCTCGTCTTTCTTTTTAGTTTACAACCATATTGAATGGTTTACAATTGTAATACAAACGTATTGGGGTCAGCAATGTATGGTGCTATACAATTCTAAAAAGATACTGTGCTTTATGTATTCAATTTTCGGACAAACGCGCGCAGTCTTCTACTGATTGCCAGACTCTCTCTGAACCTCTCTATTCGTCACCATCCCCCCCTTTTCCCCTGGAAAATGTTAGTCTTATTTTAGCCTTTGCGGAACCTTCCCTAGATGTAATTACCAGTTTAAAGATATTTCTTACAACAAAAATATATTTTACTTCATTCCTAATTTTTTTTCGAAGGAGTAAATATGGTAATTACATTCATAATGCAATAGGATGTTCGTTAATGCTGTAAAGTTGACACAAATTGTCCTTGAAGAAATCGTATACTACTTTGCTTAAATTCATTCTCAAAGTAATCACATCCTTAGAACAAAACAATACATGTTTGTGATCACGTAATTCCTTAATCACTTTCACAAACCTGTTGAATATGAAGTCAAGAACAGCGTTTTCTCGAGAAGGTTCATGTACCACCCCGATTAAAGAAAATTGTGAGAACACCTAAGCACTTCTTATGAGCTGTGAATGCGAAAGCATCTATGTAAGCATGGATGTCGTTCTACCGCTCTCTTAGTTCGTCAGCGGTGTAGTGGCGTGGACGGCCGGCGTTTTGCTACTGCCGAAGTAGCGGCCGACGGCCGAGCGCGCGGTCTCGTGAAGCAGCCACGCTGCGCTGAGCTCGGCCATACAACCTCTCCGGAGTTTGCCCAAGCGGGCTGTGCGTCTAGGTCCGCACCGCCGTACCTCTTACCCGCGGCCGGGCCGCTGCGTTCGCTGCGCCGCCATGGAGAGGTCTTCTCTGGCGGCGTCCCTTGGAACTACGCCGCGCGAGAGCCAATAGGAGCCTCGTTTCTTGATGACGCGCGCCAGCCAATGGGATCCCACCCATCAGATTTCTGCCACAGACGACAGGCTTCGCTCCGTTGGGACAGGGGAAGGTGCCGTTTGGCGCTGCTTGAGAAGCTGATGACGTTTGTTCGCTCCATGGGACAGTCAATGCTTTCGCATTAATATTTCACATCTTAAAATGTTTTGTACCACTCTTTTCTTTCGGGGAAAAGTATTATGTTATTCAAGATTGGATCAGTAAATACCTGGGTAATTAAAATCACGAATAAAAAACGATATATGTGGGTACTTGTAGCGAATAAACTGAAGATTATTAGCTAAACTATTTTAGAAATTCACATATTGAAACAGGCGGACGATAACACCCTCCGACTTTAACATTCTCGAAATATCTATTTCAAATAGGTACCCAATGGATCTCCACATGCGAATCAATTGGCCCTACAGTGCGTGTAATGTTCTTACAAACCGCGATGACTACGCCACCGCCACGTTAGGACACTCGATCGTTTCGAAAGGAATCAATATGTTGACGGAAAATTAAACTATTTTAAACACTCTTTGAAAGCAACGTTTCGATTCCAACGATTCCTTCGGCTGAACAAGAGGCAATCATGCCAAAAGCTCACCTAGTTTTGAGGGAAGTTTGTAAAGTTAGCCAGAAAGAAAGATGTTGAGATTGGTTGCCGGAAATATTAGTTCTATGATTTGAGGCTTACATTTAATTTCGTCATGCCTGTGTTTTCTGCAACGTGCTGCATCATTGACAATGGGCTTTCTCAAGACGGACACCACATTATCAGTTTCAGCACTTAGACGTGCATGTGGTCCTAATAACGATGTGTATCAAAGGTAAAACGTACCCTATTTCTCACACTTTGCCCGAATGTTCCGAAGCCCCAGAGACTTTTTCGTTTTCTGTTTTCTGCGATTTCGGCGATCAATCCTCCTTGATCCGAAGTCAAAGGTTGCCAGAGGATAGTATCCTGGACAGAGTATATATATTTCCCGCTTGCTTTTGGAGTTTACTAACTTAACAGTATCGGTGTAGTTTATCGTTGTCCAAGATGACGTTTTATTTGCAATATTAACAAATGAACAACTGCAGTGTTGGAAGACATTTGGCGTCGATGGTGATTAATAGCTTGCGCATTATAATCATTTATTATGTAGGTAGAGCCAATTGAGCTTTTCTTTAGAGCAACTTTTACGTGAACACATTTTGTAACGTTCAGGTTCGTTTTCCAATTGTTGGACCATATTGAAATATTGTCAAGATCAGCCTCTAAGAAATTTACAACATTCGAATCATTAATTACTCTAAAAAATGCAATCGTCTGCAAATTTTCTTATGTTTGATTGTATTTTAATAATTATATCATTTATATATACCACAAAATGCAAAGGTCCCAGAACAGAACCATAGGGAACACCCGATCTAACACCAGCGTAATCGAATTTTTCAACATTTAGCACAACACACTGCTTTTGTTCCTTCGTGAAGTCCTGGAGCCGATCTAAAATATTATTATCAATAGCAAGTAAGGTAAGTTTGTAAATTAACAAATCATGGTTTAACAGAATCAAATGATTTTTTGTTGTCTAAAAAAGACAGTCTGCTTCATTCTCAGTATCCATGGCGCCCGCCAAAAAGTGAAAAACGTCAACAAGCACAGTGACACATGACGCACCAGATCGAAACCGATGCTGATTCCGGATAAGAAAATTATATATGCTCAAGAGAGCAATAAGATTGCTATAAATCATGTGCTCCATAAGCTCGCAGCATATGAACGATAAAGAAAGGGGTCAATAATTTTCCACGCAGTTATTGCACCCTGATTTGTGTATTGGCACCACATTTACGATTTTGCAGTCTGTTGGAAACTATTAATTCCTTAATGATTTTTTCTTGTAAAGCACACATATATAGTTTGCAGTATTTACGGGCAATTGCTCAACATACGTGGAGAAATATTATCAGTCCCGGATGATGTATTTACGTGGAGATATCTTAGTACTAAAGCCATGCCGTTGTACATTAATCTCAATGGGTGGCCTGACATCTTCCTGTTGTGAAAACATACAACATGCAATTATTCGTGCTGCCGTTGTCTAGTTTATTTTCGCGCGACAAGGTCCTTGAAGCAGTGTTGTTTCGGGCACTCAAAAGTTGCTGACAAGATGAACTGGCTTCACTCCATCTAGCGAACCAACATTTTCGTTACCATTGATCAGTACCGTCATAGGTTTGTCACTGCATTGTAGAATTTGAGACGATCCGCCGTATGGAGGCTGGAGTGGTTACCTAGAGCCGTCATGTCTCAGGAACAGTTATCTACAACGCAGGATATCAGTTTGTCTTGAAGTGTATGGAGTGGAGGGTGCCCGTCTGTTGGTAGGTCGGAGGTCACGTGTCAGGTTGCGCAGTCGAAGGTAGTTTTCGACAGTATCACATTGTTAGCCGTTGAGTGGAAAACTCTCCTGTCAAACAAAGTGGCACTAGCTCCGCTGCACGACAGTTCATGTCCGACATGAAGGCCGTTCAGAACCCGAGCATGACAAGGGGAAGGGCTTCTGTCCGCGCTATGCTATTCGGCGGTACCTTGATGAGTTACTCGAGCTGGTTATGAAAATGTTAACACATACCGTTGGATATTGGGTGATATGCAGTCGCATGAATATGATGAATTCCAAAAATTGTGGCAAGCTCCGACACAGCGACGACTCGAATTTTCGTCCTTGGTCAGTGGTGATTGTGTGAGGCATTTCGAAGTGACTGGCCCACATTTCAATTAGTGTGTGACCGACTGTTTGTGCTGTAATGTCCTTCTTTGGGGCAACATCTGGCCACCGCCTAAAATAATCGACGATGGTGGAGATGTAGTTGTAGTAATGCTACGGAGCACGCCCACATCAATTAAGGCGAAGCGAGCGTCTGGTGGAGTTAATGATCTGAGTGGTGTAATGATATGCCGGTGGATCTTCGAGCGCAGATATTTTATGCACGGTCTCAGCCGATGTCGGCACATCCGCGTTGATGTGTGGCCTGATGAATCTTGACACAAGCAGACGTTGCGTGGCTCGTATTCGAGAGTAGGATAGGCGATGTTTGGAATCAAAAACTGAAAGACTTAAATTAGATGGGATTAGCAGACGAGGTTTAGATATAATAAATAAATAAATCTTCATTTGTTTTCATCACTGAAATGGGGGACCAAGACAAAAAGCTATTGCAACAGCTTGACCGAGGTCCTGCACTCTAAGAAAAAATGGAGGAAAAAGGTAGCAACGGCGCGTCTTCCTCCCTTCTACTGACGCGCCCCCAAGCGGACACGAGAAGAACGGAGGAACGAGACGTTATTCTCCTTCTCCAGGCAGGCGGGAGAAAGCTTTCGCCCTCCCGACTCATCTTCTTTCGGTTTCGTTTTTCCAGCACGTCGCGCATGTTGTTTAATAAATGTTGTTGTGTTGATTGAGCTTCAACGGCAGCGAAGGCGGCCTGTAATTCCGTCTGCTAGTCCAAACGTGCAGAACATTGCAGATAGTTGGGCTAGTTGGTACTGGGAATTTGACGACATGATGGCGCTTAAGACAAGGACAAAAGGGGAGACTAGACAACACGGTGTTGTCTAGACTAGACAACACACTCCGTGTTGTCTAGTCTCCCCTTTTGTCCTTGTCTTAAGCGCCATCATGTCGTCAAAAAGTGCAGAACATTTCGGTTGCATTGACGTTTTTATCGCTAATTTTATCAAACGAGCAAACGAAGCCGCTAGGAAACAGCGAAGTTCCGGAGCAGTGCCAGCAGCGCTACGTACACTGGGTGAGATGGCCGGTGTCCGCCGGATTGCGCGATCCACGCGTAACTACAGCAACTACAGTAGCGGAACCACGCGGATATGTGTCGACGTTTTCGACGTTATGGAAATCGCAGGAACTGCGTCCAAGACAGGCAGGTTTTGCTGCCGGCTGCCTGGGTGCCTTCCGTGCTGAGTTCGGTTCTGTTTTCCGATGCCGAGTGCCAACCGGCAATCAACGTGGCTTTGTATTTCTGCGTGTCAGCAACATAGCAGCAACATCGTGATTGCAGTGTTGTGGGTTGTGAACTGAAGGCTGGAATTATCGCCGATGTTACCGTGTGTTCGCGTATCAGTGGTGTAACAACAAGATGAGATGACGTAAACGGCCGGGCATCGATGCCGCTTGTCGGGCCATGATCAGAGGGATCGGAGTGTCGCAGGTTGACATTCCGGGTGCAATCGATCGACGTGCGCATAGTCATGTTGGAACGCTGCTCTGAACAGTACCATGGCCAATGTGACTGGCGGTTGTCTCGTCCCCGAGAGCGATTGCGCTCTGGGGAAAGGACTGAACAGTACTAAATCATGACGGAAGTACGTATATTTACAGTGTGGAATTTTAGCATTAAAAAAGAATAAGTAAAATCGAAAAACAGCTACCCTTTATTTTGCTGTTTAAATATACTATGGTTCCTGGAGAAACTGCCCTCCAAGTGGCGCGCTGGGATGAGCGCTACAAGTTTTCGAGCTCTCCACGGCGTAGCTCCGTACACTTAACACCTGCCGCAAGTCGCGGCTTTGACTGCATTCAAGTTGATCGAAAAGCGATTTCTCTCCCCGTGAAGCATCACTTCCAGCCGAGTGAATATCCGCTCTACAGAGATTAATTCAAGACGGCAATTGCAGCCGTGCGCTAACAGCACAAATAGAAGAACAAACATTAGAATAGAAATGCAGGCTACGACGTGCCGTGCGGGGAAACAAACTCATGGCTTCGAACCGCATTGGAGCGGCTTGATTTATTGACTTTCAAATAATTACGGCATGATCGGGCGTTTACTTTTTAATAAGAGATTCATCCCCTGAGCTATTAAAAATACTCTCAGAGGTATGACAGTGCTGGAAAAAAATCAACATGCTGGGAATATTTTTTATTGCTTACGCAGTCACCGAGAAATTCCGTACGTTCAAAACGACCAGTATAAAAGCCGGAAACGCAGCGCTCGGGTGCAGTGTCCGGTTAAGTATGCCGTTGTATTGATACTTGTATGTGCCATGTATGTGTATGTGCTCAATGTATGTTCACCAGATGCTTGTAGTATGTGTGTACAGAGCGCGACACTGTTAGCGCGAACAAGCGATCGCCGGTTTTTCCCGTTTTTCTCTTTGAAACCAAGGGATGTCATCCAAGTTATTATTGCTACGGAAAGAGCTCATTTCGTTCTATAATGTAAGCAATAAAATGTCGTGCTCGCTAATACTATTTAGAAGCAAAATGCGAAAATGCGCCGATGTCGTGTTCGTGCGAACAGTGTCGCGATGTGTACATAGTACAGGCAGTACAGGTTCCCGAAGGTCGCAAAGCACAATAGCTCGCGGAAATAAAAATATTTTTTTGTAAAACATGAATTGGGCGGTACCTAGCACCACCTAGCTTAGCTACTTGCAATTACTTTGCTTGACCCTGCCATCTGGTGGCAAGCGATTTAACCTTTCACGCTACGCGATGAACTGCGGCTTCGAGTTTCCTCTTTTGAGAGCGGCTTTTGGTTTTGCGGTTTGGTTTGCCATACCTCCGTGATGTGCGGTTGACGAAGGAATTGTGACTCGAGGAACAGCAAAGGTAAGACGTAAAATGCATGAAGTAACTGGGTATCGGTTGTCTTCGTTTAACATCGCAGTGCTGTCGACGAGAAGCCTGAGTAACTGCTTTCGAAACGCAAGTTTTTCCACCTGCGGGGGGAATCAGGCTTCGGAAATAAACACTGTTCGCGGAAAGCTCGTGTTACGCTTTTATTCGCTGCTCCTCTCGTCCCGTACAAGAGACGAAGCGTCCTCGTTAAGCCTTATTGAGCTCAATTTGCTCAATTCAGGGCGGCCATATTGAGATGCTGGCGACGAAGGAACTATGCTCCCCTGCTTCAGGGACGAAGGTTTCACCCTTTCTAAAGGAACATAGGTTACAAGACCGTTCCTCCCCTTAGGGAGGACTATCGATACCTTTTTTTCTATGAGTGTGGCCCCCTTTACAGCTGGCGATCCCCAAGCAATTTCAGAAAACGAACAAAATAGGTACATTGAAACAACATACACTATTTTTAATGTACAAACCACTGATCATAGAAAGTAAGGAAAAAAAGAAAATTAACAAATTCATTGTAATATACAATGGTACGGTGATCCATATGCCTTAGCCATACCTAAGAAAACAACCCTACAATAATGCTCGTACTCTGCCAGTCATTGCATGAATATCAACACCTTTTAAAATAATTTATTTAGTAGATTAGTTAATTGATAATTAATGTGTATTTTTAGTATAATGTGTCTGATGGTGAAACAAACTATTTATTTTCAGGGTGGAGTGCATATGAGGAAGTGAAAAGAACTAGGTTACATAATTGCTCAAAAACTTTATTTTTAAATTGCGTACACTTCTTGTACGCCACGAGAAGTCGGAAACTCTAAATATTTGAAATTGGTTTTATATTGAACATTGAGAAGAAGTGGTCAGTATAATTATAGTTTAAAACATTGGCAATAGCTCGCACAGATTTTATTTTGTAAAATACGCAGTTTATTTATATTTGTTTTTGTTGTATTTCTCCAAACTAGATGACAATACTTAAGCTGCGAATATACCAAAGCATTGTAAGGTTATAGCTTAACACAAAGTGGTAACAATGATTTACATTTTGTTAGCAACCTCACTGTTGTCGAGAGTTTAGACGAAAGGTAATCAACGTGCTTATACCAAGACATACTATTTCTAAAACAAACCGACCAAAGTTTTAATAGTGTCGACAAATTCAATTTCTTTACTGCTCAAAATCAAAGGGTTTGGTATCAAAACTGGAGCCTGTTGACTTTTAAATCAAATGGCTTTAGTTTTTTACGAATTCAACTTATCTAAACTTTTGTACATTTTTCAACACGATCAAGAACACTATTACGCTTAGTTACTAGAGTACGGATATCTTTATCGAGAAAACAAAAGATGCTAGTGTCACCAGTATATAACATAAACTCTATTTTAATATCGCGATTTACATTTACGATATCGTTACTATAAAGATTAAACAATATGGAGCCTAAAAGGACCCCTTGAGGCACACCACTGCTTATTTTTGATATATATGACTTAAGGTTTAATATAGACACAAACTGAGTTCGATTCTAGAAGTAAGATTGTAACAAACCTAAATGTTTTCTCCCGAATACCATGATATTCTAATTTTGCTATCAAGACATCGTGATTTATTCTGTCGAAGGCTTTAGAGAAATCTCAGCATGTACCAATTGTTAATATTATTATTATTATTATTATTATTATTAATATTTATTATTTATTATTATTTATTTTTGTTTTAATAATGCTAATTCAGTGGACTAACTTTTACGGAAACCAAATTGAGAATTTGTAATTAAAAGTTTGTTAAAAGTTCATTAAAAGGTAATTTATAATTAAAATGTGATTAAAATATAATTAAAATGAGGAATGCAGATGACACGACTCATGCAATCGTGGTAACAAAGCCAGGCATCCGCACGTCTTCGATTACGAGGGTCCTCAGTATCTTCTAAGGTATTGCAGTTTGGGGTCAATACGCTGGGTTGCTGCAAGCTCTGAGTAGGGGACCCCAGGGTGCTCGGGACAACACTGCTTGACGACAAGTCTCGAGAATGCATCGGCCGCATAATTGTACGTACCCTCGACGATGCCAATGTCGGTCGTAAATTCTGAAATTTACGCGACCTGCGCAGACTTGTACCGTACGCATTACAAGTAATCAAATTACTTGTAATCGATTACTTTTTGGAGTAATTTTGTAATCAGATGATTACTTTTATTAGGCAGTAATCACAAGAGTAATCTGATTACTTTTTGAAGTAATAAAATTACTTGTAACCGTTACTATTTTTCCACGGGACACCCCCCCCCCCCGGCACACGCCTGTTTTTTCTGCAATGACAAAAACCAAATTTGCTTTTTTTTTTTCGAACGGAAAAAAGAAAGATTTTTGCGGAGCTGTAGGAAACGAGGTCAATCCCTTTCTATGTACAGTTTCTGTGGAATGTTCGTTTTTTTTTTTTTTCGAGCTGGGACTTGAAGTAGGAAGCCCAGGGAAGCCACAGTGCGTGACAAAGGCCATTCAGGGCGAAGTTTGAGGGGGCAGAATGTAGCTTTGTAAGTCCTTCGTTCAAACTAGCCCCCTCACGCACACACACACAGAAATAAAAAAAAAGATAAAAAATATCCTGCTTAGAGCACCTACTCGCAGCCCGTGGGAGAACCAGAACCGAAGAAATGCCTAAAGCGGATGCAAAATATAACAAAGCCTGTCGAAATATTTCCCCATTTCCCCTACGTGGTCTTTGTGACAAGCAATGTTTCGAGTTGAGAAGTGGTCGGGGCGATCTCTTCCGCTAATGGATACTACACATGATCCGTTTCAAATCCTGGAGCTGCTGCTCTTTTGTATAACATGCGAGCTCATCCACATGTGAATAATAAAATGAGCGACGCAAACTTTGAGCGACAACCCTTGCTCAAGCTTAACAAGATCTAGAACCCCTCCCCTCCCCCCCCCCCACACACACACATACACACACACTGGCGAACGCCCAAATCATTAAACTTCTTCAAACGAATTCTATGCTTGTGTCCGCATTGTGAAGGTGCAACGACCACAAAGAGGGAACCAGTTTTTCTTCTTCAATACTTGTGCAAATGTGAAATATCGGTTGGAAGTAGTTCATTGTTATGAGCGCTAAAGATGTGTCTTTACACAATAAAGTAATCGGAAAAGTAACGATTACTTCTTTAAGTAATGTGCAATTACTTTTGCCGTCGAGTAATCAAGTAATCTAATCGAATACTTTTTAGCCAAGAGTAATAGTAATTGTAATCGATTACTTTTTTTTTAGCAACGTGTACAAGACTGCATCTGCGGTACCTCTCGTAGAGTATGTGCCTCAGTGTTAGAGGTCAGCGTAAATGTCAGCGGATTGTGGTCAGTGAGGACGAAACATTTGCGTCCCTCAACAAACTGACGAAAATGCTTGGTGTCAGGGTAGATGGCCTGAAGGTTCCTTCCAAAGGTGCTGTATCGATATTATGTTGGAGACAGTTTTCTCATGCAAACTGAAAGTGGGTGCCAGACACCTTCGAGTTGCTGCTGCAGAGCAGCTCTCCCTGTACCGCCTGAGGCGTCGACCATGATGGAGATAGGTGCGCTGCTTTTGTGATGCATGAAAAACGTGGTATTAGCAGTGGCTTCTTTAACTGCCTCGAAGCTTTAGTGGGCAGCTTCTGTACACTATTGGGACAATCTTCTTAATTTAGTACCCTGAAGCAGGTCGTAGAGAGGCTGACTGATGCGAGAGCAGTTTGAGTTGAATCTTCGATAAACTCTTTGCACCCCGAGGAATCAACGAAGCTTAGTTGCCTCTGTTGGACTTGGGGAAACTTTTATAACTAGGACAGTTCCTGGACACGTTGGATTCCAGCGGCTGTTAAGGTGGTGTCCATGATGTGTGCTCCTTTGTCGCCGAACTCAGCATTTTATTTTTCGTTGAGGGTCACCTTATATTCAAGCAAGCGAGAAAAGATTTGGCGTAGGTGTTTGTCGTATTCTTCGGTCATGTGGTTGAACACAAAGATGTCATAAATATAGGCAAACCTTAATGTCAAGCCAAGCAAAATTCGGTAACGAATCATTGGAGTGTTTGCGCGACGTTGCGTAGTTCAAAAAGGTCATCTCTAAGAACACGAACAAACAAAATGGCGTAATATTGGTAGTCTTGGGAATATCAGTTGGTTCGATGGGGATATGGAGGCAAGCCGTAACAAGATCCACTTTGATAAAATGGTGGCACCTTCTAAAATGCCTCCAAAATCTTGGATATGTGAGATCGCGTAACGATCAGGCACCTTAGCTTTGTTCAATACCCAAGAATCTCACGTGGTCGCCAGTCTCCGTTTTTTGTTTGGCATCATATGAAGGAGTCATATGAAGGACTCGATGATGGCCCTAAGTAATCGAGTTTAATAATCTGTTCGAGCTCGTGCTTGGCAATGTAAAGGCTGTCGGGTGCCAGGCGTTGCGATCTTGTGAGTACCGAAGCACTCTTGGATTCGACGTGGTGGGTGACGCTATGTTGAAAGTCTGAGAAGGAGTCCATAGGTGAAATATAAAAAAAAAAACACTGACAATGTTCTTCCATGAAGTATCCGTCCGAGAGAGAGTGGGACTAAGGGCGGGCTTCCTCGTCATATGGACTTGTACGCTAAGTCGCGTCTCTTTTGTCAATGAGAATGTTTTTCCTCAAGTCCATGGCGAGTGCTAACCTACGCAGAGAATCTCATCTGACGATGTCTTCAAGAATGTCCTCAATAATGAAAACCCAGCGGAACGTCCTAGGAAGCCCAATTTCTAGTGTTAGATAGCGACCTCTCACCGAATGCTTTTATCAAAGGTCCGTTTACAGCGTGCAGTGGTAGAGATTCTTGGCGTTGCCGTCGGTTATCCATTGTAGAAGGTACAACGCTCGCCTGAGCACCGGTGCTTTTGAGCAAAGAAACCATTGTTCGGCGTTCAGTGACGTAGAAAAATCGGCCTGAAGCGGGGCTCTCGACGCTAGCGGGCCTTCAGCGGTTGCACCTGCTGTTTCCCGAGGTTCAAACGGATCGCATTGTTTAGCGGCTTGTCCATCCCCCGCCGGTTTCAGAAGACCAAGGGGTCGCTGTACGCGTCTCAGGAACGAATTTGATGGTGACGGGTATTCCCTGGATATTCGGGTACCGTGATGATCGTTCGCGGAAAGTGCGGAGCCTTCGGTTGAGTTGGTCGAATGTGGCCTCCATGCGCTCGTTGAAGTCGAGGATCTGAGTGGGTTGATCTTCGACTTTCATAGGCGTTGGGCAAGGCAATGGTGTGTCTTGGCGCATTGCAGAAATGCCAGTGAAGCATGCATCCCTAATCTGGCCCGCAATACAGTCTTAAAAAAAAGGTTCCCAGAAGGGTGGAACAAGCAGCTGTTGCACCCTCAATCGGGTGAAAAAGGAAGTGCCTAGATTATTACCTCCTCGAAGGAGGCAGACACTAGCGCCCCCTATCACTCTTAAAATGGAGGTTGCCAAAAAGTTATGAAAAGAGTACAATAACCAGCTTTTACACCCCCAATTCAGTGAAGAAGGAAGTCCCTTGCGTATTACCTCCTCGAAGGACAGATACTAAAGGTGCGTTTATACTCCGACTTCGGCGAACCTAACGTTAAACGGCGCAAAACAATGTTTGTCGTCCCCTTCGCCACGCTGTGTCACGCTGCGGAAGGAATTGTCAACAGTGTCTATAGTTCGGCGCACTCTAGCGTGCCTCGACGCGCTCTTCCTTGCTGCGCATGCGCGTCGTCATGGCAACCAGGGCAATCGCGTTACCATTTCCGGTTCCTCGGTTTGTCGCCGTTCGAAGCGAGCACTTGTTCCTCTTGTTTGGATCTGCTGTCGACATGAACGTAGACGCTCAAACAAAGAAAAAATAGCAGCTGTGCTCCTGCGGCGCCGAATACAGCGCCGGAGGAGGTGTACGATGTATGTGCGCGATATCTTCGACAAGCGAAAAGTGCCACCTTGTACAAGAGCTTCGGGAGTTCGACCCCGAGTATTCCACTTTCAATACTTCAGGTAAGGCAACAAGGCACTTCATGCTTATCGCAGAAAGTAAACGAAGGATTTCAAATTCAAATCTCTTCCAGTTTTTTTTTGTGGGATGACAAAGTCTTCGTTTGATGATCTGCTCGGGCTCGTATACGATCGGCTTGTCCACGCGCCCACACATCGTTCTCCGATCTCTCCCACTGAGCGTCTGGCCATTACACTCAGGTATGGAATTAATCTTCTTACTGGAACAATTCCAAAACGCCATTTCGACAATCAGTATATTGCGCTTTGCGCGTGCAGGTCCGATGAAGCGCTGTTCAAAATAATGATTCAAAATATAACTTCAACACTAAAATCACCGTAAAAAAAAAAAAAAAAAAAATCAGGACCTCAACGTATCACATGGAAACTTACATTGAATCCGGTTCTTACTGGTCAGATTGACGCTTTAAAATATTAAATCTCAACTCTAAGTAAAACCGACGGGTGCGTGCTAGCATGTCAGATGGAGGCCTACCTTAGTAGGCATGCATCTATTTCTATAATCAAAAGTGAAGAATAAAAATGTATGCACCCCTTTCCGTCTGAAGTCCATTCCGTCTAAAACCCTTTCCGTCTGAAAAAAATAGGATGAACACACGCCTCAGATGGAAGGGGGTACATATTTTTTATTCTTCACATTTGATTATTTAAATAGATCCACGCATACTTAGTTAGGCTTGCATCTGACATACTAGCACGCACCCGTCGGTTTTCAACACGCAACTATTAAAACGTCTACTCAACATTTTCTCTAGACACTCGCAACCCCAAAATGTACAGCGGGCAGCTTAGTATAGTGTCCAGTCTGGCCCATGGCTAGGCATTTACACGTTACTGCTAAGATATAAGTGTTACAGTTACAGTTACTCCGGGAATGAAATAACCCTGCTGCAATTACAGTTGCCAAATTTAAAGAGTAACTTGTTACAGTTACATTTACTTCGCTAAAGTAACGCCGTTACTTTGTCATTATATTACAAAAAAAATATTTAAAAAGCTTTCAAAAGGAATTTGCCTTCATATGCATTTCATTTAAAATAGATTTTTCGTAATACATTGTGTTGTTAACGGTAGTGAATCAGTTTTTTTTTTAGAAACTAAGATTTTCCTAGTAACATGTATGACACTTCCTAATTCAATTTTCAACACGAATTGCTCCCAGAACGGGTAAATTTACTATATGATAAAGCATTTAGCAGATACCTGCTGATGATCCATAAAGAACTTTAAAATTAACTGCGACCACCATGATGTATACACGAATACAACAGCACGAGTCTAGATCTCGGGTATATCCAATCATGGTGCGAGTTTAAACAATTGGACAACTCTAATTTCAAATTTCTTTTAAGAGGCGAAATGGGACGGAAGCAATAAACATCGTGCATATGTCAAGTGAATAATAATATAAGTCATACCTTGCAATCAGCTATGTAGATGTGCCACTCCAATCCACTCGTCAATCGAATCCTTTACTACTGCGTGCGCGCAGTCTTTCATGAAACACGAAGCGTGTCTTGAACATTTGGAGAGCGATGTAGCGGCTACACTCCTTCATCAAACCCGCTGAACACGGCAGCGGTGCAAAAGAAGCACTGATCGAGGTACAAACGACCACTGCGTGTAGAATTCCAAACGGCTGTTGCGATCTTTTCTCCGCCACTTCCTAACCAGATCAGACACGTTTGCGCTCCTCCATCTCACCACCCCAACTAGAAGAGACCACCCGCAAAGCCGTCGACGTGAATATCCACAAATCAAGTGATGACAAGTGCCTCTGGTCCCGGCTAAGGGCGGTCGTTCAAGTTCAAGAAAACGCACAAACTAGCAGAACGACACAGACGGTTCGAGCGAATACTCTTTCTCATGTAACCGGACCCCAGGTGACGGGATGGAAGGCCGGTAATTGGTTTGCAAAAGAAGTGGAGGGGAGTGTGGTATGAAAGGGCCTGCCACCTACTGAGCAGCACGCCGACCTGCTGGCGGTAGACGACGAGATTAAAGATTCTTATACGTGGCACTCTGGCCTGCGGTAGCATCTCGTTCTTTCTCCGCCAACCTAACATGGTGTCAGAAGTGGGATCATGGCCGGAAATCAAGAACCGCTACCAGCACTGACTTTCTAGGCACCCAAGGAAGCGATCCTGCGCTGAAAGAAATGGCAACCACCGCAGCGGGTACATCGTTCGTGATTCAGCCGCCGGAGCCATTTTCTTTCTCGTCTCCGAACGGATGGCCGAAATGGAAGAAGCGCTTCCAACGCTTCCACACTGCTTCGGGACTCAGCACAAAGCCAGAAGAACACCAAATCGACGCTCTCCTTTACATTATGGGGGAGCAAGCCGAGGACATCTTCAGCACGTTCCAGCTGACCGAAGCAGAAGCCAAGAAGTTCGATACCATCATGGGCCACTTCGACGCGTATTTCATACCGCGAAGAAACGTCATCTTTGAGCGAGCTCGATTCAACTCCCGGGTCCAACAAGAAGGCGAGTCCATCGAAGAGTTTGCCACGTCACTGCACGCCTTGTCCAAGTACTGCGACTACGGCCCGATGCAAGACCAGTTCGTACGAGATCGGCTGGTCGTTGGCATCCGTGACAAAAAGCTCTCCGCAAAACTCCAGCTCGACGCCGACTTAACACTTCAAAAGGCCCTAGAGTCAGCGAGGCATGTTGAAAACGTTCGTCAGCAGCAAGTCGAGCTGAACCAAGACATCAAAGCCGGCAGCAGCGTCAACAAACTTGACACAAGGAGAACTTCAACTAGCCGCTTCTCTGGGTCTAGCGCCAAATCACCCGGCAGACTAGAACACAAAGAGTCAGGTTCGTCCAAGACAACCAGCCAGGAATGTCCTTGGTGTGGACGAGCACGCCATCCCAGAAAGTCCTGTCCAGCTCGACACAAGACTTGTAAGAGTTGCCTTAAGAAAGGTCATTTCTCCGGAGTCTGCCTTTCCAAGAAAGTCCGCTTCGTTGGACCATCTCAAGACGATGATGACGAGGTTGGCTTTATTGGAGGAGTGGCGCATCCTCAAGCTGACAAGTGGGAAGTGACGGTGACGCTTCAAGGGGAAACTGTAAAGTTTAAATTGGACACCGGCGCCGATGAAACGGTCATCTCGCCCTCCATCTTCCGGAAGCTCTCCCCACGGCCGCCCTGGTAGCACCACCCCGTCAGCTTCACGGACCGGACGGAACCCTTTTGGCAACACAGGGGACAGCTCGCCTCAACATCACGTACAGAGACCGCACTTCAGTGCAAGACGTTTACATCTTGGAAGACCTCCGTAAGCCATTACTAGGAAAGCCTGCTATACAAGCTTTGCGATTGGTATCGGTGGTCAACGAGATCAGCCCAAGCTCCCACATTCTTGGCGGATCTAAAGTCGACGCAAGAACAGAGTTACCTGCGCTCTTCAAAGGGCTTGGCAAGCTCCCTGAAGCATATCACGTGCAACTCCAAGACGGCGCCAAACCGTTCGCACTAAGTTCTCCACGGCGAGCGCCGATCCCGCTCTACGAAAAGACGAAAGAAGAGCTTCAAAGAATGGAGAGAATGGGAGTAATATCACCCGTCGAAGAGCCAACTCCTTGGTGTGCACCGATGGTAGTTGTTCCAAAGCCAAGCGGTGCAGTGAGAATATGCGTTGATTTCACGGAACTCAATCGCTACGTACTCAGAGAATGGCACCCTATACCGTCAGTCGAACACACCTTAGGACTCCTTCAGAATGCAAGGTACTTCTCAAAACTCGATGCAAACTCCGGCTTTTGGCAAATTCCACTAAGCGGAGACAGCAAGCAGCTCACGACTTTCATTTCGCCGTTTGGACGGTTTTGCTTCAACCGGCTCCCTTTCGGAATTTCTTCAGCTCCGGAGCACTTCCAGAAACAGCTCTCGAGCATCCTACAGGGAGCAAGTGGTGTCGTATGCCATATAGATGACATTCTCATCTGGGGCTCCACTCCCGCAGAGCATAACACCAGACTCCGCACCGTTTTGCAGCGACTCTCCAACGCAGGTCTGACGCTCAACGAGGACAAATGCTCCTTTAACGTCCAAGAAGTAACATTCCTGGGCCACAAAATCAACGAGCATGGCATCCGTCCAGACGATACCAAGGTTGAAGCCGTCAAGTCCATGGACCCGCCTACCTCTAAGTCAGAGATGCAGAGGGTGCTGGGAATGGCAACATACCTGGCTAGGTTCGTTCCGAACCTAGCAACCTGTCCTTCAACCACTCATATCTATGCTTAGCACTAAGCTAGAGTTTGTTTGGGGATCCGCTCAACAAGACGCGTTCGACAAGTGGAAGGCGATTTTATCGTCACATCCAGTCCTGGGAGTCTACGACCCTAGAAAAGAGACTGTCGTGACAGCCCATGCGTCTTCTTACGGAATCGGCGCCGTATTGAGACAAAAGCAAGAGGGAAACAAATATAAAGTCATCGCGTACGCTTCCAGACTGCTGAGCGACACCGAAAAAAGGTACGCTCAAATCGAAAAAGAGGGTCTAGCGCTCGTCTGGGCTTGTGAGAAGTTCAGCGATTACCTAGTCGGCAAGTTCTTCAACCTCGAGACCGACCACAAGCCCCTGGTGCCGCTTTTCTCAAGCAAGGCTCTAGACGACCTCACGCCGAGACTGCAGCGTTTGCGCATGCGTATGATGAGGTACAACTACAACATCACATACGTACCAGGAAAAGAACTTCTCGCCGCGGACACGCTATCAAGGGCACCTCTCAAAAACACTTTCCCTCTAGACTTAGAGAGAGACGTTGTCGCTTTTGTCCAACACATCAGGTCCACATAGTCGTTCAAAGACACATGTCTTCAGTGGACTATTGACCACCAAAAAACAGATCTAGTCTGCCAAGCCGTGAGGAAATACTCTCAACGAGCTTGGCCCATCCGGCGAGACCTTGACAACGACGTGAAGCCCTACTATCAATATCGGCATCAATTCACTGTTGAGGAGGATCTACTACTCTTCGCCTCAAGGGTAGTGATGCCAGTCAAGTGCCGACCCGAACTCCTGAGACTTCTGCATGAAGGTCACTTCGGCGTTGTAAAGACTCAGACCAGAGCGGCAGGCTCTGTATGGTGGCCAGGTCTACAAAACGATGTGGAAAAGACAGTGAAAACATGCCATCGCTGCATTGAAAAGTCAACGAACAGGAAAATGCCTCTGCTTGCGACTGAATTTCCCGACAGACCATGGCAGAGGGTGGCAATGGACCTCTTTTACCATGAAGGTCACTGGTGGTTAATTGTGACCGATTATTTTTCTCGGTACCCAGAAATCGCACGACTACAAAGTCTCACTACACAGGCAGTTGTCACACACTGCAAGTCAATGTTTTCCCGACACGGCATACCAGAGGTCGTTGTTTCCGACAACGCACCCCAGTTTTCTCGTGTAGCGACGTCTGCGTTTTCTACATTTGCAAGAGAAAATGGATTTAAACATGTGACATCCAGCCCTCGCTATCCACAAAGCAATGGGTTAGCGGAGGCTGCAGTTAAAATAATCAAAACTTCGATGTCAAAAACGGGAGACCCCTACAAGACACTTCTCTCGTACCGAACGACACCTCTAAAGAACGGATACAGCCCTGCGGAACTCCTCATGGGAAGGCGACTTCGAACAACCGTGTCTACAGCAAGCAAGATGTTACTTCCCGTCAGCCCCGACATTGATCGACTAAAGAAGTTTGAGAAAGAAAGTTGGGAACAACAAGAAAAGGCATACAATCGCCGCCACGGAGTTCGCGACCTGGCGGACATCGTGGATGGCACGGATGTCTGGGTCGTAGACCTCAAGAGAAGAGGTACTGTACAGCAGCCAGCCCAGGAGCCAAGGTCCTTCATCGTAGAAACGGATGAAGGCACCGTTCTGAGGAACAGGACCCATCTTGTTCCCTATACCGACCAAATCCCGGCGCCTGACTGCTCACACGAATGCCAAGATACCACGCATGCCCACAGCAAGAGTGGCCGCTGCCTAAAACAACCTAGGCGGTACTCTCCTTAAGAAAGGGAGATGTGGTATGAAAGGGCCTGCCACCTACTGAGCAGCACGCCGACCTGCTGGCGGTAGACGACGAGATTAAAGATTCTTATACGTGGCACTCCGGCCTGCGGTAGCATCTCGTTCTTTCTCCGCCAACCTCGTTCTTTCTCCGCCCAAAGTCGAGACCCTGCAAGAGTGCATCTGTGAGCTGGACGATTCAAGTTAAAGGGGAAGGACCCGTATGCATGGCGGCAAAAGACGAGGTTCAGAAAATCGGTTGTCCCGTAAGCCTGCGGGGGTTTGGGGCGACAATCACCAAGAACTGTCTTCCGCGAAAAGCATTTGCTTCCTCCGCCGGACGAAGAAAAGAGAAACACTTTAGAGATGCCGCGCTTTGTTCCATCTGCATGCGTTGTGGGTGATGCACTATACACGGCGGCTACGGACACAAGCGTCCCCATCATCCCAGTTGGCGAAGCCAGCTTGGCGAAGCAGTTTATTTTTATTTTTATTTGTTTTTCTTTCGAGCTTCCCAGAAAGTTTCTGCAGCAGCTTTTGCTTTGATCTTCCAGTATCAGGACTTCGGACACTCTCATGAGCTGCGAAACAATTTTGCGGTCATGTTTGCAATATTTTTTGCCAATAAATCTGAGAAGTAACTGTAGCGACGTTACTCCTAACAGTCACTTTCAAAAAATAGTAATCCTGTTACAGTTACAAGTTATTTTCACCAAGCAGTAACGGGTTACAGTTACAAGTTACTGAAAAAAGTAACTAGTTACCGGTAACGCGTTACTAGTAACTAGTTACTGCCCAAGACTGCTTAGAGCTTGCAAAATTGTACAGGATCAACGACAGTGTTCACGGAATACTGGCGGCAACATAAAAACTCACATTTTAGACCACTGAGCTTGAACTCGTCTCAGATGCCATCCCTGTAGATTCTCCTATAATAAACACATCCCTCTTGCAGCTCCCTTTTTACAGTCTAGTTTGTGGTTCTCCAATCCTCTTATCTCCGAGGTCGCTTGAACAAAAATATTGAACCACCTATATACATCGGTTTTAACCAATTTTGTATTTACGTCACCGGCGGATATTTGTTTAGTTGAAACTGGAAAGGCGACGCATTCCCTATGATGTTTGTCGTGGCATCTTTATTTCTAAGGTTTCCAGCAAAACTAAATTGGAACCAAAGTGTGCCTTAATTCATTTTTGGCTGGTATCGGTAATGAAGTAGAGGTATGTTATTCTTGAGAGAAAAAGAGTTGTGGTAATGAGATTCATTGATTTGTTTTTGGTAGCAATGTGTCGGCCATTCATGACCATTATGGTTTTCTAAACTCTATTATTGGCACATTTTCAGGTTCCTTGCATCACCTGGGACCCTGGGCTCTGTAGCGATAAGCTATCGTATGCACCAGTCCACACTTTCTGGCATATTTAAAGAGACGTTGCCTGCCATATGGGAATGCCTCTCGCCAGTGATGCTAAAAGCACCTACACCGGAGCAGTGGGAAGCGATCTGGCAGGAATTTGAGCAAAAATGAAATTTTCCTAACGCAATTGGTTCCATTGAAGGCAAACACTTCGATCATCCGATGCCCGCTCCATTCCGGTTCCTTGTTTAACAACTATAAGAAATTCTATAGCCTAATCCTATTGGCTGTAGTTGACGCCCGCTACCGGTTCACGCTGTAGGACATAGGTGCAGCTGGCAACCAGTCTTATGGTAAAGTGTTGAAGGAGTCGAAAAGCCCTGACTGCGAACACTCTCGGCATCCCAGCTGTTCAGCGGCCTGCACTACGCCTGTGCCTCTTGGGGGTTGAGGCCTTCCCACTGAAAGCTTATCTTATGCGCCCTTTCCCTGGAAGAGGCTTAGACAGGAGAAAGAAGGTGTATAACTACAGGCTTTTTCGGGGTAGGCGCACTGTAGAAAATTCCTTCGGGATTCTTGTCGCCCGGTGGCGTACGTTCCTGGCCCCCATGGAAAGCAAGCTAGAGCATTGTGAAAATATGATCAAGGAAGGAGTAAGCCTCCACAACTTTTTAATGCACGACGACGCCCACTGCCCTTCCGGCTATGTAGACAGTGAGAGCAGGGGTGTCGGAGTGGAGGGCGCGTGGCGAACCGAGGTGGCAGCCGTTGGAGCCAACCCTAGCCTGGGTGGCAACAGCAGCCCTACTGCTCTGGATATTAGGGAACAGCTGGCCGATTACTTTATCTCTCGCGATGGTTCCCTTCGATGGCAGGATAATATTTTGTCTAGAGAGTGATTTTGGTTCCCTGCAAAAGTTTCTGTTCATGTGCCTACTTTGGCTTATATTTTTGTTTTCTCTTCCAGAAGTCTAGATTTTCCATTTGTGCCTTGGAAGTGTTAAGTCTAGTGCATTGGGCTCAATTAAGTTGCCAAAATCACTGTCTTCTGACCTATTTTGTGATTCAAAATGTTTATTCGAGCTATTATGGGACTGCCGTATAAATTTTAGGCATCAGAGGTTGAGTGGGAGTTACATACGTGTATATAAAAAACAAATTGCAGAAGGCTTTTATTATGTGTTGACTATCTTATTTTTTTTTTTGAGGTCCAAAATATACAATGGGCCAATGACATTTTAGCAGCATTATGGATATGTGTAAATTGGTCTGCTCTATTTTGTGTTTCTTGGGGTTTTAATATTTTCTGCTCATCTCACTCTTTATTTCGTATTTCTATACGACTTGTTGGACCTTGTATACTATTTGGGTCCGTGTTTTGTTTGAGGACTCGTGCAATAAAGTACGTACATGCTATGTTACTTTTCAAATTCACTGTTTCCACTTTATGATAATGACTTGGTGCTTATTACTGGTAAGATATTGACTGGTGCATCCATATGGCACAACCCTAGATAGTACACACGACAATGTAAAATGGCTGGTAAGCTTGTGTACGATATCCTATAATGACCCAAACAAAGTATGCCCAGTGTGGAAAGGAGGTCATCTACGGCATTCCATACACATGCAGACGTTTCTACATCAGGCAAACAGGCCTGCATCAATGAAGCAGAATAAAAAGAGAAGAAAAACTAGTGGTATATGTTTTTCATTAAAATATTATGTAGTCCATCGGTTGGTTTACTTTCTTCCATCTCTCTTTTTATGCTCGGCTGGTAACCCGAAAACGTTTACACAAAAGAAGTTGCATGCAGATTGCAATATAAGGGTTCAATGATTTGGTTTACAATATTTCGAAGTAACATAACTTCCAAAATGTACTTTTGCCGAGCATAATTTTCTACTCGCATCTTTGTGCAGGCACTTTTTGCATTAACACGAAGATTAAACCAGACGGCTTTACAAAGATTGTTTTCCTTCCAAAAATGCAGCTTTCTTTAATAATGGGGCATAATTGTATGGAAAGAATGGTACTCAAAATATTTTGTCTATACATCAGGTCTCATCGATTCGCCTGAGCTGGTATAAGTAGTTCACGCTGTGCAGGAACTGGCGCATTCGATTAAATTAAAAGTTGCATGACCGCTCCACTAATAGGTTCGAATAATTCCAGAGCTACACACAAGTTCAGCAACAGTTTCACAAAATCTTGCACCTTCTCCGGTCAGTTCAGCGTTGGGGCAGTTGCAGGCGGCTCTCTTTGTCAACATGTATAATCGAACAGACTTATAGACACGCACCTCAAATGTCATACCAGGGCGGTGGCGCTGGCTACGGAACGAAAACATGTTCAAGTGCTTTGCTCTTCGAAACATGCGCGCTTGTTTATAAACAATGAGTGTGTGTGTGTGTGTGTGTAGCAAGGTGTGTATATTATTAACAAAACATCACTAGATATATGCTCTTTCAGAGGTACAATGGTCAAAAAGGCATTTTATTGAGTCTCATGTTCGCACTCATACTCGTACGCCATCTGCATTACAGCAGCTCTAAACCGGGCACTCTTTCGTTTGTCCCAGCGGTCCAGAGACTGTGCCACTGAATAGGCAAAAGCTTCGCTCTGTGTCATTTTGCAGCTAAGGCGCTTTAACAGTCTCCCTTACGCTTGGAGGGCATGGGCTTTGGCTCCACCGGGCACCCTGGCGGGTGGCTGGACGACCCTGCGGATACGCTCGAGGTGTTTCCCCTTGAGGTAGAAGGCGTGTCGTGGCCAGCTACACCAGGGCTGCCCTGGAGCTCGATTTTATCACCCTGGAGGTTGCTGGGAATGGGTGAGTCCTCCGGAGAAGAATCAACCATTGACCTCAGGATAGATTCCGCTGTAGTACCCATAGGTGGTGCCTGTACATTGCACACTACAGCCCAGCAAGTTGGAATAACAGACAGGACATATATTTGATGTATGCCTTCAACAGGGCTTAATGGAACTTTTATTAAATAAAAGTGTGTGAAGTATCTTTGACGGGCACTGGGGCGAAGAAGGGACTGCCAAATATGCTCGTGCACTGGGCTTGTAACATCACCAAGTGTAGGGCAGGGCAGTACTATGACACAAATGCATTTACAATAGGGCGGTTTCATGAAACATTATTTCACTTCCGGTCCATGTTGGGCCCTCTGCTGCAATGCTGATTGCCGCCATGGTACGCCCCTCTACCATCTGCAAACTTATTATTGGCATAGTTTGTCGTTCTGGACACCCTCTCAGAAATATGGCGAATGGCTCCGTTGGCGACGTAACTCAAGAACTACAATCGGGGATATATTTTAGTGCTGTAAATTCTCACAAATATTTTTGGCGCAGTATGTAGCCGCCACTGTCAAGTAGTGTGCCGGCCTGTCCTAGCTCTGAGTAAAAGCACCATGTTTAAAAATCGGGTACCAGTCGATGCTCCTTGATGAGATGGGGGAAAGCTCACAGGTGAAAAAAGCTTTGGCGTGCAACTAAACAAGGTTCAACACGACACTGGAACAGCAAGCTACCCAGAACACATCTCTATACATGTTGGACAAGGTTAAAGAAGAAAATACCCTTGAGCAAACAAAAAATGCTCTTCCCGAAGTAAGAAAAGAGGCAAGAAAAAGATAAGAAAAGTGGGAAGACAAGGCAAAGAAACACAGGCTTTGTTGCTGATGGGCATGTCGACCATTGAAGTTTACGGACACAGAAGTTTCAGGGTATGTGTTTCTTGGTGCATGCCAGTACCCTGTACTGGAAAATATTTATATCTAGATTATACTGATGAGTTTCATGTACGGTTAACCACATAGAACAGACGTGTCCGGGAAAGGTTCAACGTTCCGCAAACTGCACGCCGCCACGACCGGGCCCATTCTTGACTATTCATGCCACTGCCAGTCAAACTACCTTATAATTTTTTTTTTTTTTTAATTTTTATTTTAACTTGCTTAACAAGTGCAACGGCAGATTTTACGTCTAAGTTCCGACAAAAAGGTTAATATTTATAAACCGAGTCAACGCCTTATATTTGGGGAACGCTGTACGCGGTGTGTTGGAAAAAGGTACTAACTTGCCTTATTGGGACATTATCTTCCTAGTCGGCCCCTCGGAATGTTGTATATGCACCTGTGCTGCTTAATTAGCTCCATCGTTTTTAAAATTTGGGGTCAGTGCTTCGTCTAAATGAAAAGCCTACAAAATAAAATTCACACTGACTACCACAATAGAGCAGTACAAATTGGTTACATACTTCCTGATCCGGATATGGTCCTTGTAGAAAGCCACCTTTTCGATAAATACCCACTAATTTTTGTGGACAAAACCGCTGCCGCTCCTTGTGGCGACTTCGAGGGCTTTGATTTCCCGGACATATTGTCTCTCAGGCGCTTCCAGGCTTTTTGCGCCTCCTCACCTGAAATAAATATGGGAACTTCAGTTTCTCCATGTGCTAACTCAATGCAAAGTACAAATGCTGAACTAGTCAATAAGTCGGTTCAGCTGCTTCCACAGCTATTTATCTAAATACTGCTCCATGTGCAAACAATGTTTTTACAACAGATACCAAATCGTCAATGCTTTGTTGAAAATCAGTGAGCACACACAATGTACTGCAGAGATCTGCACGGGTACGGGCCAGCCCGCGGGCCACGGGCCGAGCTCGGGCTTCATGGCTACATTCATATGGGGCCCGGGCCGGGTAGGGGCCCTGCTCTGAACTGTTTACAGGGCGGGCCGAAGCATATTTAGCATTTTTGAAGCGTTTTCGGGGGGGGGGGGGGGGGAGCGGGATGGGGGGTTGGAAGAGGGACCACAGATGGGGGAAACCCAAATGCTGAAAGGATGTGTATGTGCGTGTATATGTTTTTGTAGGGTTCGGTGTGTGTGTGCAGCAAATACTCTTCCAGAGCACTAGCGGCGGCGTTCCTTTTCGTCACCGGCGCCGCCGCCATCGTACCATCACTTCCCCCATCAACACGCACACCTACGCGCCTACACAATGCGCACCCTCACCGTCGTAAACCATCTGTACGAACGAGTGCATGCATCCACCGCAAAAGACGGGGACTTTTTTTCTTTTTTTTTCTTTTTCAGTTGTACGAATTGGGAGTGGGCGATTTAAAACTTTTTCCGTCTTTTGTCCGAACCCGTCCCAACCGTTTCCATTCTTTTTCAACATTATCACAAGGTGTTGTTTACTGCTGCTTCTCATTTTTGTTTTTCCGTCCTTTCCGCGCGGGTTTGGTCGCAGAAAATGACGTCCGACTAATAATAGCAGCAAAAAAATAATAAAAAAGATGCTTACAGCATTGACTATCGGTTCCGTAATCAAAATATATGTAGCAGTGACAAGCAATCTGCCATCCCGCGCAATTTGAGGGCTATTCATACTGGGCCAGAATAGAGGCGGGCCTCAGCGGGCCCGTGAAAATGAGCGTCGGACCGGGCCAGGCCGGGCAGGCTGTCGGAAATAGATACCGGGCCGCTGGCTGGTCCAGACCCAAGAGACAGCGGGCCGGGCTGGGCCGGGCTTCTAAATATCGGCCCGTGCAGACCTCTCGTACTCACAACTTAACTCGCGTAAGGGAGGATATAATTCGATTAATTTCGGCGAGTTCTACAGGCGGAGGAGAAAACGACATCCAAAGTGTCAACTTACCGCTCTTCATGCCGCATATTGTGGCCACGGACGCCCATCCGTTCTCCTTCCTGAGCTTGTCCCGGTAATCGATGCAGCCGAGATAGTAAAGGATAGGGCGCCTTTTGACTGTCTCAATGAGACGCTCGGCATCGCTTGTTGGCAAGTCCATTTCGCTACCGCTCTGGCTCGTCGGGCTACCGCCGTGCGCCATTTTTATTTCTTCCTATCCGTCGCTCGCGCAAAGACTTCCGGGTAACGACCGTCGCCAGCCGACCCCGAGATTCGAGCAGGGCCTACCTTGGCGAAACCTTCGCCGACGGCCGCCGAGGGCGCTACGTTGCGTTACATTTGACTGCCGTCGGAGTATAGACGCTCCTTTTGCAGCAACGTAACGCAACGAGGTCGGGCGCGTGCGCCCGTCGACGTTACGTTGGAGTAAAAACGCACCTTAACGCGCTCTATCTGAAATGCGTTTTTAGAAGATAATGTTAGCCCCACGTCACGTCCGTCGTTCTCCTTTGGATTTCGTGGGCGGTGGAACACTGGTACTTCTCGCTTTTAGAAACCATGTTTTGGCGTAAAAAACAAACGTAAACAGATTTTTTTTTGTATAAGATTTAAATAGAGATTAGTACAAAATGACAGGAGCGTGATGTTTGCATAAAATGTTAGTTTACAGGGCTTTGCGGCACATTTAATATTGTTTTTATACAACCATGTCTCACCTGTGATTTTCAGGTAGCGCGTCCCGCCCTGGGTGCGTCCTCACTTCGGCGAATATTCGCGGCTCGTCCGCTTGGGAGACAGGTGTTGGCATACCTAAGCGCCCTTCTACTGTATAGGTTTGGGGGCCGAGAGGACCGATCAATGCCAAAATTGAACAGTGGCAGGAAATGTTGTCGTATGCGATACTCTTGCTATTGCGAGAAGACCCAACCGGCTTTTTGAACTAATACGTGCAGTCTTGGAGTTCGCTGAGTGGTCGCTGTGGGGACATGGCGGCAATGCGGTCGTGTTTAGTTTGATTATCGGGTACTGATCGGTGCAATTTTATGTATCCAGGCTTCTAGGCAGTTTCCCAATCAGTATTCTAGTAACATTTAGGTAGCCCCAGAGAGGGTGTAAACTGGTTGACTTTTATTGCCCCTAGAGGAAGTGAAGTTACTCCCTTGAAGCATGTGCTGCCACTCTCAAAAAGGGTGAAACCTTCGATTCAAAAGTATGCCCTGTTACCTCTTAATGAAAGTAAAATTACTCCCTTTGAAATAAAGGATATTGCTCTCCATTAGATATAAGTTTGCCTCTCCAAATGAGCACAGGTGCACCGTCACATAGGGTGTAAAGGTTGCTCCCAAGCGGAAGGGGTAACTTTGCTACCCTTTTAAACCAAATCCAGGGACAAGCAAGCCACACCCTAAAAGTTGTGGCAAAAGGAACCTTTTTCTTAAGAGTGTACGAGCCAGGGTTGTGAGCGAGTTTGTCACTGACGTGCTGAGGATCATGCGCGCTTCGGTCCTGAGGCGTTTGAGAAAGCGCTCCCTCAGGATCGACGTGTCCACCGTAGTCACTTTGTCTCCGAGAAAAGGTTCCATTCTTCGAAGGAACTCGGTGAGTTTTTGATCGCCCAGCTCATCGGTGGTCAAAAGTTGTTAAAGCCGGCGTGGTTTAACTTCTGTAGTGTTGCGTCTGGCTGGTCGTCGGGCGGGCAGTGCAGCATGTCCCGCACGATGGTCGCTGTTGATTGTGGCAAAGTCGAGACAACGTATTCAAACTTTGTCATTTACGGTCTAATTTTGTGTTTTCTGAAGATCGATTCCACAGTAAGGAACCACAGCTTGTAGTCTGAAATTCAAAACTGAGGCCACTTGGTGGTTGCTCTGGCCGTCTCTAAAATCAACGTGGTTCTCGAAGCGCAGTTGCCATCACTAAGACTCACGGTGGCAATTCGAAAATCAACTCACCGTAAAACCAGCGCTCTGGAGCTGCGCAGTTGTATGAGGTTGCGTCTTGCTTGGTGCCAGATCAGCCAAATGTAGTTGCTCGTTGCCCTACTAAATGTGTTATTTACAATATTTACAAATGAACAACTTCAATTTTCCAAGATATCTGGAGTCGATGCTGCCTCGTAGCTCGAGCGCCTCTCATGACCGCGTCTATTTCCTGCTTAGGCTTATCATTATATCTAATATATCCTAGTCTTTCTTTTCGCGACCGGGACGTCGCGTTCTTTCTATATCACCTGTGTTTATATGCATAAAAATGCAACTACTGCAGAGCTGGAGCGAGCTGGACAAGAATATGACGATAATAATCCCTGGAGAAGGGGAACAAGGGTAACAAAGCACAAACACAAATCTTGAAACGCAGCTAGGTGACTGGTGCGCGACCGGAAAAAATCCGTGTGGTCATGGTATCAAACCCGACTCCTCTTCATTTCCAGTAGAGCGCTCTATCAATTGAGCTAACCAGGAGACAGACGTCAGTAGAACAAACGGGTTTTATCAGCTGCCACCAGCCTAACACCAACAAAGGTGAACGGCCTGTATTTTAAGGTTTTTATGATCATGAAATAATGCAAAGGTGCAAGCGAGCTGGACAAAAATGACGATAATAATCCTTGGAACAAGGGGGACAAGGGGAACAAAGGACAAACACAAATGTCCATACACACCTAGGTGAATGACGCGCCCCCGAAAAATGCACCTGGTCCTTGTATCGAATCAGGGACCTCTCCCTGGCCCGATACCAGGACAAGGCGGAGTTTCGTATTCGCGCCACAGTCACCTAGCTGTTTTTGGAGAGTTGTGTTTGTCCTTTGTCCCCCTTGTTCCTCTTCTCCAAGGAATATTATCGTCATTATTGTCCAGCGCGTTTGAACCTTTGCATTTTTTGCACTACTATCATAGACTTAAAGTGCCGGCCGTTCACACTTGTTGGTGTTAGACTGGTGGCAGCTGATAAAACCAGTTTGCTCTACTGACATCTAACTCCTCGTTAGCTCATTTGGTAGAGCGCTCCACTGGAAATGGAGAGGTCCCTTGTTCGATACCAGAACCAGGCAGTTTCTTTTCGGTCGCGCACAAGTCACCTAGTTGTGTTTGGAGATTTTTATTGATCTTTTGTTCTTCTTGTTCCGCTTCAGGGTGTATTATCGTCGTCATTTATCTGCTGCCAGGTCAAAAAAATCCTGATTCTGTTTCTTTATGAAAGTACCTATAGCACCATGAAAACGACATACTTTTTTCTTTATCAAAGATATAATTTTACTGTCAATTATATTATATAAGATGTCTAAAAAGAAAATAAATATTCCTAAGTAACGGGTGTGGATACATCGAAATTTTAAAGAACAAATCTAAAATAATATTTCACAAATAAGTACCAAATCAGTAAAAGATACTCGCGTCCTTGTTATTGAAACTTGTGTAATTACACCGTGCCACCCGAACACTAAAAATGGCAGACACGAAGTTTTTGAAAATGCTTCAGTTCTTCGGATTTCGCTCGTTTTTTACCGTTCGTGCCCTTGACATTACATTGAATAAAAAGTATATATGCGACGCCTATAGGCATTTTTAAGATGTTCAAAGAGGGGGGCATAGGGTCTTGCCAGGGACATATTTCGGCTACCGGTATTGCCGTGAAATGTCGAAAGAAATGCTATCACATTTACTCTTAAATAAAAAAAGCGTAGTGTACACTACACCATTCCCCATTTCCCCCATTAAAAATGCAGTTCCGTATTTTCCCGTAAAAGCACTATTGATAGCTAATAGCTGCAACCTAAGGAGGAGGCTCGGCAAGATACGAGATCGAAAGTATATTTAGATTAGAAAAAAAATATATAATCAAAGTAGCAAACAGGGTATGCGCAGTGACACTATGCATGGCGCGTGCACGAAAAACGTAATGCAGAGCGTCACAGCGCAGGTTGTTTCTTGTAGGGTTAAGGAAATATACGACCTCGTCATTCGCCTAGCTTTTTCGGTAGATTGCTGCCATTGAGACTCCCAGGTGCATTGCGGGATGGCGTACGGACCAGATTTTGCAGAGAGCGGTGTAGTGAGTCGAACCCAAAGCCGAGCATCCATCGGAGAAACGATTTAGATCTTGTCCCACTGGAATTCCAAAGCAGCAGTAGTGATATTTCAACGCCGCACTGACTTCTTCTTGTCTGATTGTGCCAAGATTTTTGAACGCGCACACTTTACACTATAAAATATGTAGGAGAGTAAACAACCTTTTAGCAGAACACAAGCTGTCATTGCTGCTGAAAGTAGAAGTACTTCTACTTTGTGCGATGTGCGCAGGAACACTGAGCAAGTGAAGCATCATATTTATTGTCCCTATCCACAAAGCAATGTTTTATGGTTCAGCAGTAGTCCTTACCTTCTCCATATGCTGGGATTGTTCAAATTTTCGCCGTGATTGGCTGTCTCTCGGTTCTGCTAAAAATAAAACACACGGTTCTTTTTAAATGTTTGTTTTCTATGTGACGCTGATTAAGTCATTGGATGGCTTGAAGTATGCGATATATAGAAGCTTACCATATATTTTTTCTTGCTGCTTGTCGTGCTCCTTTATCAGCTCCACGCGTGACGAGCTTGGGGCTCGCATAACTTGACCTGTTGGACACAAATAAAAGTGCCGAACAAACCAAGGGGAATGCAATACTCCAAAATGAAAATCCTGTCCGACCAAGCGATCCACTGTACAGACGTGTATTATATGAATTCGAGCAATAAACGTATTGATGGTGATCGTCTCACTCAGGGATAATTCTGGGTATGAAGAAGGCACACAAAAACGTAACTTCGTTTCTTCGAAGTTGGGATTGCCGATACACCATTTCCTAGGGCCGCGGCTGGTCGTTACAGACCCAGGTTCGTGTTTAGGCCGATTTTCCCGATACCTCGACATTGAGGACAGCGCAGCGGGTGCTGGGGCTATAGGGTTTTCTCCGCCTCGACAGTAGGCACTTAACGCAGATAAATAGGCTGGGAGCACTCTGCTGGGGACCCTGAAAGTCCGCGGGTAAAGCCCCTAACCCAATATTCCTTATGTTTGCAGAGTTTGATGACAAAGGCGGCCACAAAAGAGCCCAAGGGCGCGACGTAATAAAACCCTTCAGCAGGTACCCGGCACAACCGCTCAAAGTAAATTCGGGTACTGTCGCCCGTTGATTTGGTCTATCGCAGTTGCCGACCTAAGATGTTTTTCGAGAGAACTCGAGCGAACTTTTTATTCTGAGAACTAAGTATACGGGAACCTTTGAGTCTGATAATTCATTTTAGGCAGTACATTCTATGCAAATTTCGACCAAATACAGTTACATCCCTTTTCTTTGATACATCTAAAAAAGAGGCGCATCCGGATTCATGGTTGAGTATTAAAGCAATAGCCTTATATCGGTAATCTCCAAAGGATTGCTTTGCTTCGGTTGGTGTGACGTAATGAAGACACAAGATGACGTGACGTTAAGGTGCCACGTGACCTGACATCACAATACGCTAAGCCAAGGGACACCAATTTCCCCGCGAAATTTATTGAAGAAATAATTATGGTGTCACCTGACATGATGTCATGAGGCCATGTGGTAGTATCATTAATGTCACAGTGTCACGTGATCTTCCGTTACTATTTCCCCCGTAAGATTTAGCGGGAAATCTCCCCTAACTTGAGATAAAATGCGCTGCTTGCTAGAAACCCCACCAAGTTATTTCGAACCTTCATTCCATTTACCAGAATGTCTCCACTAGACACTTTCTTAATTGTATCTGCTTTCGTTGCGTATACACTTAACACTAGAGAATCATTACCTTGGACTAAATAGTAAAAACATGCCATGGGTGCGAAACTAAAAAAAATGCAATGACACAAAGTGTTAATTTTATCTTTCTATAATGTTCTGTATTTCTTCTACTTAAGGTTTAAGATTTACTCTTCAACCATTGCCAAACCAGTACACACATCTACGCAGATCTGAATTTAACAAATATTTGGACTGTGCGCAGAGCGCTCGTGGTAACGTCTATGAATCCTCATTTGTGCTACTTGTTTGAAAAGTGGGTATCACCTACTGGTATAAATGACGAAGTCCGCATTACAGGGGGAGTGGAAAGCAAACGCAAAAAACATTCTGGTAAAAAAAAACAACAACAAAAACAACAACAAAACAATCATGGTTTAAAACAAACCGTAATATTAGAAAGAACATCTTTGAAAGTAGCTTGGTTAGGGATGATTGCTATTTGATGGGGAAGTCTGTTTCATTCTACAGAAGTGCGGGGGATGAAAGAGGGGCGAAACGCATTTTTGTTACATGAAGGAACGCCACCTTTGTTTGGGTGGTTTAAACGAGTCGAAATATATAAGGGTATTAGTAGGTGATGACGCAGGAAAAAATTATTATAGATTTCGTGAAATATAGAGAGAGACGAGAATACTGTCTACGCAAAACAGTATTATGTAATGATAATGATAGTTTGAAAGAGGTTATACTAGCAGTACAATGGTAGTAAGAAATGATAAAACGTGTCAATTTTTAAACTTATTCTAAATACGAAGTGAGGTACTACATGGCGGGGTCCCAGGCGGGAACTGCGTACTCAAGCTTCGATCTTACGAGTGTATAATAAAGAGCACTGGACTAAAATTTATTCTCACCCCAAGCGAAAAAAAAGGTGTGCTTGAAATATATTTCAAATATATTTAATTCACGTACTTATTTTAAATTAATCACCTATATTTCTGACTTCATGCAGCCATGCACTCTAAGAAAAAAGTTGGCCTCAAGGGACTAACGGCAGCATTTGGTCCTCTGAACTCCCAGTTGCTCCCCTAAAGGACCATCTGGTTCAAGCTAGGTACCGTGCGCAAAAGCTGGGGACCAACTGCGCTCGACTGGGACTAACCGATAGGCGTGCGCAAACAAAAGCATCTATTAGTCCCCCTTAGACAGGGTGCATCTGTATGGTTTAGTCCCCGAAGGCAAACGGAATGCTCGCCAGGAGGACGGATGCTCTTTCGCTTGTCTTGGGGATCGGCGAGACTCAGCCCAGCACGCCTGAAAGTGTTGACAAAACTCGGACGAAACCGGCGAATTTGTTTAATAAGCCACGAACGTTAAGACATTACATGGTAGAGCTTCATGCGTTGTATGAATGCGAGTTAACGAATGTGTTGACTCGACTTCACCCAACTCTCTCGTCAAAAATGATCTGTTGACCTTTCACAAGTCCTATTCAAGTAATTTGCCTTCGCGCAAAAAATGAGCATTTATCCAAACGCAACACCTCAAAATACTAACACTTTTTTTTCTCTTAAATGAAACATAACAGTTTGTAGAAGCCGCGCTTTCAAAACCGGAGTCTCGCAGTCAGAATAAATGGTCCCTTCAATCACTAAAACTGAGTTACTGAGAACTCGAGCCTCGTCTCTGCGTCTCCCCGTGACCAACCTTTCTGGGTAGTCTAATGTCGAACTCAAAATCCGCAACGACACACTTGAGGCACAGCACGTTCCACTCAAAAAGCACATTCAGGGGCAGTATTCAGACGCCTTCATGCCATCGTCGTCGCTGTTTCAGATAACATTCCAGATGTACAACGAAGAACGAACCGCGCCCGGAACGTCACCCATGGCAACACCCTACTAATACAAAACAAATGCGAACTAAAAAAAAATAGCCACCCCAGAAAGCTGAAAATACATAAGAGAGAGAGAGAGAAAAAAAAAAACGTGTTTGCTTGTACGTCACTCAACCGGCGTGGTGAAAATGGTGACCTTCTCCCGTCCTTGGAGCACTGCATGCTGTGTCCGTGTTCGTGGGTAGTGGGAGGGGGAAAAGAGATTTCCTTGTGCGCGGCCTTTCCCTTCCCCCAACCCCCTACCCGCATTCTTTCTTCTGCTTCTCGCTAACGCAGAGGGTTGGGCAGATAGGGTCCGTCGGGAAAATGGGAAGGGTCTTTGTTTGAAAAGAACCTGTTTTTAGTAAGTTGAAAGTTGACATACAGCCATCGTCGGACGCTGGTCGCAGTTTTTTTTTTCTCCTTGTGTCGTCTCCGAACATGGAGGGATACGGTTTGGATTCGCGGTGCTGAGGCACTGCACTTGATCTGTTCTGAAGTCACAAGTCAAGGGAACTCAATTAAGGTATGTCGAAGTACTTCTGTTTATGGTGTATTCATTAACTGCGGCTTCAGAAAGTGTTTTCTTTTGAGCGCGTTCTCTAGCTTGCAAAGCGCGCGCCATGCTCTATTCTTTTTGGCACCATGGTTGCTGATTCTGTTATGCAGCAAAGAGACCTCATATTCAATCGTATCGAGCGAAATGCCAGTTCTACCGATGGCTTTTTTTTGTGTGTTTTGCAGACCCTGGCAGGATCGCTTGACCATAAAGGCCTGTCCACACATGCAGCGGAGCGCTACAAGCATAGCGCTGACTTTGCGCTAAGCGCGTGCTGACGGGGGTGGTCACCAGCTTTGTATCGCACCGTCAAAACTGTTGCTCATGGCAGACGAAAAGTAGCTCACGACACGTGAGCAGCGCAACATCAGCGCTTCGCTGCGTGTGAGAACCGGCCTTAATGGAGACATTTATTCGATTGTACACTAGACTTTCGCGCTGACGGCGGGAGCTCGTGGCGTCATTTTGAAGCATAGTTTAAGCACGCACACGGTGGGTCTGTAGTTCGCAGCGAACGGTCTACTAAACATTGAATATTGCGCTGGTCTGCTGTCAACAGATCGCGTGTTGGATGTGAACTATTGTAGCACTTATGCAGCCTATTTGTTATTTTATTATGCGTGTGTTATATCTCATACTTTTGTCGAGCGATCGGGTATTTCACGCTGCCCTGTTACTAATAATCCAAATTCCTCGCAAACAGGCAAGAAGCTGCCGGTGCCCCAATAAACGGCGCTTGGACCACGACCGGTTTGGACAGACGTTCAGTGTCCAAGCCATCGTCGACGTAAGTGCACTCTTCGGAATTTGGCCTTATCGTGGATTCTACCGCCCAGGAACTTCGGCTTCAGTCATCGTTGAATGCGATGTGTATCTACGAGGCAATGAAGCTGCGTTTAACCTGAACTGCACAATTTCGTTTCGAAGATTTGTGGCTATAGGGACCAAATGTAAAGGATAATCCTTTAGTCCAAGGGGTCTACATCCAAGGGCGCAACGTTTAGACCCAAGGGTTCAAGTGCAAGGGCCTAGCAGTTGGTCCTCGGGGTTCAATTGAAACGGCGTAACAGTTGGTCCCGGGGTCAATTGCAAAGGCGCAACATTTGATCCCATCGGAGGAACTGCGAGAGACTTATGGAGGGGTGCAACTGTTACTCCCCTTCCCGTTAGTCCCCGAGAGGACTAATGGTTGTGGCACCGCACTTGCTCCCCTCGGGGACTAAGTCGCGCTCCCCTTTTTCCTAGAGTGTGCACTCAGATTGCATGTTAAGCAAATTAGACATGAAATCATAAATATATTCCAAATACGTAACAAACTAGAAAAATACGTGAAGTGCATAATATATGTATTTAACATACCCGTATTTATCTGATATTAATCACAAACTATTGGCCGCTTTCAGCGTGGATCTTCGTTACATTACAAATGAAATATTAGATATATTGGGAACACATTATTTAGTACGTGAACTGCATTTAAAGTGTAGCACTATTGTATGACAAATAATACTCTTTATTTTTCTGTATTGTATACAAGAACGAGAACGGTCAATCATCGAGGTGAGTCGTACTATTGTCACGTTGTCCCGACACTTTATCGGGCTATAGACTCGCCAATCTAACTCGCGGCGCCCGGGTGCAGTCACGACAAGGCTGTTTCGGATGTCCGTGCACATGTCATCAGTGAAAAGGCAGAAAATGATGTAGCAATCACACTGCGAGAGCCGCCTGCTTGTTTAAAATTATTTTGTATGCATTTAGCTCATATTCAGATGAGCGTACGTATTTGCAAAGTACGAAAATATAGTAATGTGCTGCCAGGCACCTCAACGTGCCTTCAAGCCTAAATAAAATGTATTTTGGGACAGATATTTTTGTCGTATTGGTCGTATGTTTTGAGTGTATTTATTTATTATTCCCATTAGTGCATTTGATACGCTGTTTTTAATATACAAAAATTATATTTACATTTTCCACATATTTGAAGTGTACTTCAACTATGTTGAATTTATGGCCACTGAATGACAGGGATAAGGCGACGAATAAACATAAACTAAACGTTTAATTTGTCGATCTTGTGTCGAACGCAGAAATACAAAGAGCTAATGTCGAAGTACGGGATAACAGAAAGTATAAAACATTTATACTTCCTGTTATCTAGTACATCTTACCAACACGCTCGTTAGGAATATAATGTCGAAGGTTGGTGGAGTAGCACGATCGAGCGCAGGAGCGAGACTGACTCCGGTTTGCCACGCGGTGCTCCTTATGAACACGCGTGGGCTTCTGGAACAATCGGCGTAAAAGGTTCGGCGCGTAGAGCACTCGGATCTTGAACGGGCAACAATGTTCTCGAATTTACCAAAACGCTACATTTCCAGAAACAACCAAAAGGTGCATTTGCGGCATGACATCAACCATCGGATTTTGCGTCGGAGCTCAACATGACAAGCATTCGGCCATGGGGCGCGCAAAATATCTTTGCTGTATTATTGGCCACATTTTTGACGTACTATTAAAATGTGTGTTTAATGTAATGCAACCCATTTAATAAATATGTTTTAATATTCTCTTAGAGTGTTTTAAATTACAAGGTACTCCTGGAATCAGACTTTTATGCAGTTCAACTATACTCAAGTTGCTTTAGTTTAACTACTTTTCTGAGTAGTTTAGTAACTTCCAAATAATGTTGATTTTGGTAATTGGTAGTTCACTTTAATTACTTTTTTCGAGTAACTTCTACTCAAAGTACAAAATTAGTATTGAATTCTCGTGGTAGGTTTGCTGATCAGGAAACTTTCGTGCACAAAAATAGATAAGATGTTGGGAGATCTGCTGATACTTGCAAGGATGGGGAAGCATTTGGCGTAGGCAGGTGGGAGGAGGGGGGGGGGAGGGAGAGGTTTGGTGGGTTCAAAGCCCTCTCAAATTTTTACGAGCACCCCACTGCAACAACCCTTCTACGAGGCGCGGGGAGCGGACAGACACGTGTCAAGTGAGGCCCAGTAAATGTGGGATTGGCGCCGAAGACTGGCATTTCTTTTTGTCCCGAAACTCAAGGAGACTGGACGTATTTAAAGAAAGGGTTCTCCCGCTTCTTCCCAACGTAGGAACTCTCGCCCGCTACAGGAGGTGTACACACTGCAGACTCACTCAAAGGAGTGAACAAAAATGAAGCACCCGCTCTGAAGCCGATCTGGTGCTCCCATAGTTTGTGCTGTACTTGAAGAATCGCGTGCTAAAGGGCAACGAAAAGGTGACCTCTTTTGTGTTGCCTTTACTCCCAAAACGCAGCATATGCAGGTCTTCCAAAATTCGAAAATTTTTCGAGGAGCAAAAAAAAGAACAAGCTGAAGTGAGCAGTACTTTAAGACCATGCTACTTAAAGTTCCATTCCAAGCAGGATTAGAAAACTTGTACTTAACTTGGAGTACATTCTCTTAGAATGTACTTGTACTTTACTAAAGTGTTTTGTCTGGTAATTTCTCAAGAAATTAACATTCCCGACTTCAAAGTGCATTTCCCAAATCTGGAAACAAAAAATGGCATATCGTCATCTGAAAACGCGCTATTGTCTTTCGAAACGTCATCTGGTCACTTCTTTTAGTGAAGTAATGGTGGCTAAAACACTGATAAAAATAGGTGCATTATAAGTGTATTGTGGTAAATAGTTCATCAGCGAGAGTATAACAACTACTCCGTGGCCACATGACTTCATCCATTATTTGCCGCCATTTCCGAAAAAAACTGATGCTTCTCCGAGTACCCCTGGAGCAATGCATACCAGATAAAATAAAGTAAAAAAAAATCCTATGAAAAGGCATTATTAAAGATTGTGTCAAAAAGTATTTGTACTTTAATTTAAAAGTATGTTGTATTTATAGTACTTCACTTCAAGTATATTGCACCCGGTGTACATACGATAATTGAAGTACACATCGCGACACTGTTAGCGCGAACACGACATCGGCGCATTTTCGCATTTTACTTCTAAAAAGTATTAGCGAGCACGAACTTTTATCGCTTACATTATAGAACTAAATGAGCTCTTTCCGTGGCAATAATTATTTGGACGACATTCCTTGGCTTCAAAGAGAAAAACTGGAAAAACCGGCGATCGCTTGTTCGCGCTAACAGTGTCGCACTCTGTACATAACCTCTGATTGACTTCGTACTTTACTTCAAGTACTTTTTAGATATACTTTACACAACACTGTAAGCAAGGAAAAAATACTGTCTGTAAAATCAAGCTCAGGCAGTGCTAAACATTAAAGTAAAAATGATACATCCGCAGTACATCATTGACCAGAAAACAGAAAGTAAAAAAAATCGTATAAAGAAGCAGAATCTGCTATTAAAGCATTTATGTGTGAACACAAGCTGCTTTATATTTGGCTAGCAGAAAAACGCTGACAAATCAAAACATTCATGTACTTGTTTGTTGCAAAATAAAAAATATATAAAAGTAACTTCAAAAGTAATTCGCTACTTTGTTACAGTAGTTAGTAATTTACTCAATCACTTTCCATTTGAGTAATTTCTACTTTACTCAAATTAGTGTTGAGGCTATTACTCAGTAACTTAACTTAATTAGTTTTTGAATAACTTGTACTTGTCTGCCTGGAATACCTTCTATATTGATCTGGCCAGTATTTCAAACGTATTAATTTTTCCTAAGGGCTGGAAAGCAAGCATGCGGTTAGCATTGTTAACAACATGCTATATGTGAATATTACACGAAACTTTGAGAATATGAAAACGATTCAAGACAGGATAGAGAGTAAGAACCATACAACACAACGCGCTAGCTTCGACTGTTTAATCCTCAGAAAAGCAAGGGAATGGATACTCTGCATTATAGCGCCATTCAACCAATCCTATGCCACGCCAGTGCTCTCAAGAACTCTGTCTGCGTGTCGCGAAAATCGATCGACGCCACGCTGACATATCGATCCCCTTATTTTTTTTTTATCAGGTCTGCCTCTATGATTTCTCTTACCATCCTATCTGTATGTTTCCTAATAACAGTGCATAACTTGTCCTGAAGAGCAATCATGTTCTCAAAGTTTCAGTACATGTTAGACCAAATATCCGCATTATTACACGAAGGGTTCCATTTTCCCCGAAAGGTTGTATATTCTACGAAACGTTGGCGTCCATCACGGTATTTCAACTGTCTGCTCTTCGAACGCCACCAAATGCTTTTCCTTAAATTATAAAGCCTGTCAAATAAAGTCCTGTGACACAACCTTGCAACGTGAAAATGTGACGCAGGATAGGATGCCACCGAAATTCCTCATTCGCTTGCACATAAAGGGGGATATCGGAGGTGAGAAACAGGAAATGTTCCGTCTGGAGAGGGGAGCGCTTTTCTTTCAAATAAAAGTCTAGACAAAAATCGAGTGAAATATGTACAGAGAAGAGTGAAGACCATATGAAGCAGACGAAGGGAAAGACAAAATTGTGTAAGACACGATAAATAGGAAATATGGGATTTATTTTAGCGAATAAGAAAAGGTGTATATCGATGATTACAACTGCCTCCAGAGCGTCTGGCAGGCAATTCTGCGGTAACTACGGATGCATCCTCTTAGGGAGACAATATTATCTTCTAAAGAATTGCCAATCTGAACTTTAGAGAGCTTGGAATCATTTTGGTCAAACATGAGGGCAACCATCTCTTTCTGGGCGCATTAGGACAACAAGGGTTTCTGAACCGCACATATTTTGCAGAAACACTTGTGTGAACGTGGTCCTTGTGCGAAACTAGATGCGCAAATCAAATGTTTGTCAGCTCAAGTTGTTTTTGAGCCGTGTCGATTGTGTTCAAGATGCCGTCAGGATAAATCGCTGATGGACATCTGACTGCTATGCATAGCCGTTTCACTTCCCCCGACCTCGACACGTCATCAGTATGATTTTACATGTTCGTTTGCAGGGTGCAATGCTCACGGGATTTTAATTTAACGCTAAGTTCAATCTACGTTCTTGAGAAGTAAAAGCTAGGCAGCGTGCTCTGGCTGCCGTCCCATCACGCTCTTCATCGTCGTCAGTGAGCTCGGCGTAACGTTGAAACTAGCGCGCGTACGAGCCTCTAAGCTTTAGGCAACGCTACAGGTTGCATGCCGTCAAATTATATGCACAGTGGTTTAGTGTGACATCAATTTGTATGAAGAAATCAGCAGCTTCGATTTGGAGAAACAAATAACTACGTGCAAGTTTTTATTATTTTCGATCTTGAGATTTGCGTGGCTAGGTCGAGGCAGTAGGCGGCACACGAGCAAACAAATATAGGTCTTTTTTGGCGGGACTCATTGCCCCAACAAAACTTTTGAATAAGCTATAGTATTGCAGACATAACTCTGCGTGTTGTACAGTAAAGTCTTCGAAGAAGATTTTTTTTTTCTAAAATCTGCGAGAGGGTAATAAAAGTAGCTTTCTTTTTCTGAATACGCGCAACTTTTGAGCAAAGCATCCTCTTTCGCATGAGAGGAATGGAAAGAAAACGATATATTTTCAGCTGGATTCGGAAGAAGCTTCCCTCGGAAGAAACAGTAGCATGATTGCATATCAGAAGACCTCCGCTATGCTTTGAAAATAAATACAAAGTTATACAAAACAGTTTCCTTTCTGCTAGGTATAAAAAGCGAATTGACGCGGAAAGCGGATTACGTTGTTGTGCTTGTGTAGACTTGTTTCAATATTTTTCGATTTGTTTAAATCTATCTCACTTGTTCTGCCCTTTTAACTTTTGGGGTAATCCGCTATATTGATTTTGACCAAAGAAAATACAAATTCAGTACCAGTAGGCTTTATGCGAAGTAGCAAGATAGTTCAGGCTACGTGATGTCATGCGTCATTGTTGACTTCGGGAACCGCAGTCCCGTGATAGATGCATACATGGGCACATGGTTGGTGCAAACACTGGCCACGGATTCAGGTGGTCTCGTGAACACCTGATGTCAATTTTCCACTTAAATGGTCTTATGTGACGCTTTGATCACAAGTGGGATAGACAACTGCGTCATATCTGAGGTTATCAGTGAACTATAGCTCTCCTGATCAAGTAATCAGTCGCGATTGCTTGATCAGTTAACCTGTTAGGATGACGTGATCTCCTAACGTAAACTGGTAACGTAATTGCGATCACAAAAACAATGGCTATTTCTTCATCACTTTAACCATGGTAATTGCGTTTCCACGTGCCCCCTCCCCCCCCCCCTCCCCCTCGCCTCCCCCACCCAGGAATTTAGGAGTTTTTTTTTCTCGCAAGATGTGCACATAGCAGTCTTCCGCTGGCGGAAGTGTCGAGCAACGTACTACAGAGCGAGAGGCCCAAATCTGAATTCCCGTCGAAGACAAGCGATGTTTATAATCACCACTGAAAGTGTTTTAGCGTTTTCGTAACATGTCTTTGATAAGCAAAAGAGAATGAAGCCACCGTCGCAACGTGTTGGGCTCGGTGGCTTGCTACACCAAAGTACAATAATCCGCTCGTTTTCGCTGCGCAGGCTTATGGCGCCGTCTTTACCCGCGTGGTATTACGCTACGCTGCTGACTGCCACCTCGGATGTCACTTCGCACTGTGTACCATCTTGCTATAGTCCCGATTTTAGAATTTGTAATCTATTCACTCTACATGGGTCGTCGCATCTGCCAGAATCACCGTTGGATCGCTACGTCCTCAAGCTGGCACGTGAAACCCCATCGTCTTCGGGAGCACGAAGCCAGTCAACTACAAAATAAAGGCGGTGGTCAGCCACGCTCTGGGGGCTCGGTGGCTGTGCTACATCAGAGTTCATTATTACGCTCGTTTTCGCTATGCAGGTTAGCAAATCGTACATTATTTACTCTACAAATTGAAGTAACTCATATTTTGTACATCTGCCGAGCCCGCAGTGTTACATTTTTATTGTCGTTGAATGTACTACAATTGTTTGTTCTATGGTATTGTTGTCGAGCGCCGTTTAATGTGAAACTAGCCCAGGACCCCCACCCCTCAAGCTCTACTAAAAGCACTAAATTATTATTTAAGCGGCCAATCTCAGCTTGTCAGAGAAGTTCAAGGTCTCAAAATTCAACGACACACAACTCATAAAATAATATTTGATTGGAGGACTCGATTGGCCAAGGGACATCCAGTACAAGTTGCACGCCCACGCTCTCGCAGCGTTAGTGTTGACACCTCACACTTTTCTCGTTTAGCTCCGGACTGGAACGGCCTTCCGCGTTACATCGCTGGCATCGCCTGTGGATCTACCTTTGTGGAAAAAGTAACAAATCGCCGTTCACAATGACGACTTGTAATACCTGCTCGATTCTTGTGTAGTCCTACTTTGATGTAATACCCCCTGAAGGCGGCCTTGAAGGTATTACAGTGAAGTGAAGTCTATCAATATTTATTTATTTAATTTATTTACAAAATACCTACAACGCCTCAAGGACAGTATTGTAAGGGTCAGGAAATAACACACACACAAAAACACAAAATGATCACTTCTATGCACACTTAGTTATAAAGCCTGAGAAAAAATACACTAGTGTCCGAGGTGCTCACCATGCACTTCCTCTGGCAGCAAATGCCTCTCTCTTTTTGTTTTCACAAAAAAAAAAGAGTTTGAGAAACTGTTTGTTTTATTGGGATATTCAAAAACTTTGCTAGAGTGATCACGCCTTGCTCAAGCATACGTTGGCCCCAAAAGGTACTAATTTTTATTAATAAACCAGTATGTTATAATATATGCGATGAAAAAAAATTCAGTCTTAAGTTTTGCCTTCGAATGTTCAAAAATTCCCAACCGAGCATCGCTTCAACCTCTGTCATACTAGCGTATCGATCGTAGTTATTTTTAACAAAATTGCGCTGTTTGATTTAAAGTCTTTCAAATCTATCAATCAGGTACTGCTGGAAGGGATCCCATATAACGCATTCATAAACAAGAATGAACCTCACGCGTAAAAAGTAAAGGGTTTTCTTTACGTCACGGGACGCGTCTTTGAATTTTATACGGCAAAAGTTCAACATTTTATTTGCCTTATTTATTGTATAATCTATTTGTTTATTTTATTTGGGTGATTGGTGAAAATAAACGCAGAGATAGTTTCATTCACAAATTCTCTTGTTTTTTAGTAGTATAAGTTGTAGAAAATTTAGAGGCGTTTTTTGTAAACTTAACGACGTTACATTTTTCATTATTTAGGCTGATGTTTCGTAAACGTAAAAAAAAAAAAAAGTAACAACATAACCCTTCAAAATATGATTGGCACCTGAAACTTTGGGCATCACCGCCTCGCGGTTTTATCCTTCAGCTTAAAGCGATGATGCTTCATCCCTTTTCGTAGCTCCACCTTTCTCATCACAACAAACTAAATAGGTATTATTGAAACCACACACGATCCGCAAGTCTCATAAAAAACTCCGCGAAGTGCAAAATACGAGTCATCGGCGCAGTAAGATCAGATCTGTCGGCCAAAGCCAGGATCTCTGAAGAGCCGCGAGCGAGCTTCTCGACGGGAATACTGAAGGAATTCGTTTCGTATTTTCTGTTTTGTAAACCAAACCTTCCTGATTCTTTTTATTTTATACTCGGGTCGTTAATGTAAACTGTCCACGTCTAAACACCGTGTGCTATTGAACCGGAGCTGCCAGAGTAATGTAGCGCGAAATTCTTCCAAAGAGGTGATCCTTCCATTAATAAATTAAATTGCTCTCAAGCGTACGGTTGGCGAGGCAGCCTGAGAAAACATACTGGTGTTTATCTTTCAAAACCTTAATTAAAAAAAAAAAATAAAATAAAAACTTTCTAAAGTTTTCTTTGCGCTAGTTTCAGCTTGCTTATTGAGAAACGCTTGAAGAGTTTATTTCATTTTTTGACGAACAAAAAAACCCACCTCCGTGCTTGAGCTTTTACGATATATGCACGCAGAGGAAAACGCGCCCTTTATGCTTGTCGAGTTTCGCACATCTTGTATGTTGGTTCGCTAAATGATGCGGTTTATCCAACACAAAAACGTGTGTAAGCAGCGGGATCTCGTAGGTTGCTAATAAATATAGTGTCAAAATAAACAGGGAATATGGGGCGAAACATAATAAACATGTACGAAATGTACGGCACTGTCGAGAAACATAATTATCGGCCTACTCGTATGATCATGTAGCAAACACAATGTATCATAAAACAAATTGTGATCGTCACTGTTTATGAGGGGCCATTTTCCTCTTATATATCTTTGATTATTTTTTCGAATAAGCATTTCCATTGCTATGGGCTAGTGTTCTGGCGGTGGCGTGATTGGCGCTCTCGGACTCATCTTCTTGGACAATGATTGAACGTATCATCGGTACACTATTGTTCAAAGGTATTTAAATCTAAGTCACCTGGATTTATTATTTTTAACTTCGTATTAGCTTTCAATCCTTATTCCAAGAAATGCCGCAGTCTGCCATCTTTGTAAGAGTCAACTACCACCCTAATGCCGATTCACAGGGGTGCGGTCGCATATGCAGGGTCTGATATTCTGTAGAAGACATCGAGTACAACTCTAGTGGGCAGCAGTGCCCACTAGAGACGCGCTCTAGTAGGCGAATATGGCAGCGCAATTGACACGATTATTGCAATGCCGTATACGCCAAGAAATCGAAGGAGGGAAAGAGACGAGAGGGGCGCGTCAGAACGGCGAGCCCTGGTTGAAATGATTACTCGATAGACTTACAGCCAGCTTCCTTTGTCTCCACTGCACTCGTCGAACGCTTTCGAACGCAGAACGCCAGCGTCCGGCATTTCGCTCTCGCATTCCAACGACTTCGGCGAGTGCAGCGGAGTCAACGCCAGCAAGCTTTAGGTCTACCTACCAATCATTCGACTCAGAGCTCGACGTTCTCACGATCCAGCGCAGTCTCGTCTCCTCCTCCCCCTCAGTTCTCGGCGCATTATCACTGAAAGTTTAAGAAACGCCGAGTCTTGCGAGGCCCGACTTTATCATCACTCCACAAGCACTTAGACTTTATATAGGAGCATCAAAGAACACATCAGGAATAACCATAAATATATTAAAAACACCCTATGATTTGTTAACTATTTGTTACTTCACACATAGCCTTCTTTTATTAGCGCATACTTTCTTAAGGGAAACATTTTTTTTTTGCCTTCCATGTGTTATATTTAATTTCGGAAAGAAAGACAATCCCTTTTCTAACTTCGTACTCAGATTTAGTTTGTTCGCGAACCTACGCTTCGACATCCACCATTTCAAAAATCATTCGAACTGCATATTTCTGCTAAAAGAAATAATAGAGCAACTGCAGGAGGTTGTATTGTTTCTTTTTAAACGTTTATTACAGTAAGTATTAGAATCCTCATAAAAATATTGTTTTAAACATAACTGTACATTATATTAATAAAGCAAATATACACAATACCTTGCTTTTTAGTTATGTTTACATTGCCCGCCACGTCTATGTTAAAGAATATCAAACGTTGTATGAAGGTATCATGGATCCTAGTCATACGGTCAAGGTATCCTGACTGCAGTACGTTGTTTACCACAAAGAACAGCCTCTTCCAGCAGAAAGCATATTTTTCTCAAGGTTTTGTTCAAGAGTCAAATAGCACAGGAAATTTCATAAAGCAGATTAATTAGCAAGTAGTACAAAACTGTCACACACATATTTCTAACTTCAGTAGTCCCTATAATTTTAGTACTTATAATATTTTAGGATTCTTAACCTATATATGACGCGGGCTTGCTCTATTGTAAGCCGTAACTTTGTTTCTTATTTTTGTAAATGTTATTATGAAAGGACAGATGCTGATCAAGCTGCTGTCAGCAATTGGATTTCAGCTCTTTCGTGGCCCTTTAGGTCGAACCAGTTGCCTCGATAAAAGTTAAGTTCTGCCATTGATTTCGTTAAACTTAATTTAGTTGAGGCAATAACTCAACTGCACGTAAAAGTAAAACACAGTCCCCTAACAAACTCGCTAAAATCCATCTAGTTAGAAATATTTGACTTTTCAAAACAAGAAACGCTTGAATTGTCTTGAAGCTATTAGACCCTTTCCACTATAGTCCATGACAACATAAGCAATGGAGAGCCCGTTTTACTATCCTCCCACTTTTTGCTTCTGGATTTCGCATATGACGTTGTTATCGGCTAATGCTTGATGAATATTGGCTTCGGGGCGATGAGTAGATGCTCGGCAATCACAACACCTTGGGTTGCTTAAGCTGCCTGTCACTATACTGCGTGTTTAATTTTATTTCTAACAGAAACTTTAAAAATAGGGGGTGGAAATTAGACGTGCTCTATGTTCACCCTGTATTTATCAGGCTCGGCGAATATCAGACGAGGGGATACTCCTCACGGTAAGTTCACTAATGAACCATCACACGTTTATAACCTCCTAAATAGAATTTTTACGAGTCATATTAAAATTGCAGTATTGATAGCCATTCTTATTAAGGACCAGACCAATTAAAAATATTTGCGAAAAGTTGATGATTTTTTTTTCCAGATATTGCCGGAAGCATGGCCGAATGGAAACGCTTCTCCGTACCTCCAGAAGATTCGAATTTAGTCTTAACCCAAGTGTACACGATAAGGACGCCAACATACCCTAAAGATGGGATGCTGCCGGCACTTAAAGGAAGGCACAAAACTGAAAACGTGAGAGATAAGGCGTCAAAAAGAAGAGGAAAGGGGACAAGCGACGTTTCGGGCGCGCGCCCTTCGTAAGACTATGGGCAAGCTAAGGGAAGCCGAGAATAAGACCGTCAGTCTCACGAGTGTTAGATGCTCGAAAATTCTAGACCGCATGTTCGAGATACCGAGGGTAATATAGCTAAAGAGCCCAGCGCGGACTTGCCGACTCACTCCCCCGACGACGAGGCACCCTGGCACTCACGCACTACCCAGCTGCTACGCCGACGTCCGACGCTCGCGGCTGCCGCCTCCACGCTCATTCCTGCTTTCTCGACGCTCGCTCTTTCTCTTGTGTCTGGCAGAATTTCTCCGACTAAACCTACATTTTCAGTTTTACGTTTTTGTATCCTTTCCATCCGCGACAATATTAATAGAACAACTTCCGTGTTTTTACGCCAGATTAAAAAACATTCCGCCCAATGGCTCAAGGAAGAGTTATTGTAGGCAGTCATTGTTGGCAGAATGATTCTTGGTCAATTATTCACCATCTGGGCAGCGTTGCCTCGGTGTCCTTAGTTAATGCGCCGACCACACAAGTAACCACCTGACTGAAACGACTGCGTCACTCTTTCTAAGCGTCATTAAGGGCAGAGCTTGCTGTGGTCTTTTTGCGCGAAATGTTTAAATCGTTCATAAACACACGAAAATTGATTAATTACCGTCAAAGCAACCACCACCTATTCACAAATATTTCAATCGGTATGACCTAATAGTAATCGCCGTCAATACTGTAATTTCAACATTACTCCTAAAACCAATATACCGGGTGTCTCAAGTAGCGGCGAGGCTCTTTAAATCGACTACAAATTCGGTTTCTTAACCTATAGCTCTACGAGTTTGTGCTGCGTTGCCCACAGGTGGTGCATTTTTTCTATACAATTTGCAAAAAAAGAACTGAGCTGAACGAAAAGTAAAAAAAATAAATAAAAAGACTTAACTCTACGGAAACGCATCGATGTCACCGCTCTTTCAAACAACCGAGTGCCCTATTGATTAAAGACCGGTGGCTTCGCTGGGTTTCCATAGGAGTTAATACTTTTTCTTTGTTTACTTTTTCCTCAGGTAAGTTCGCTTTTTGCAAATTTTATAGAATAAATGCACTACCTGTGGGCAACGCTACACAAACTCGTAGCGCTATAGGCTAAGAAACCGAATTTTGCGGTCGATTTAAAGAGCCTGAGTGTTTAATGAGACACCCGATATATAAAAGTAATTAAATCATTTTATTATTAGTCAACTTATCATGACGTTTGTATCTTCCTCTGATGTTCGCCGATAATGGTAAACAAATGGTGAAAACGGGATTCGTTTAGTGCTCACCCATATTTCTTAAATCTGTTCAAATTAAAATCAAACTCACTGCTTAATTCCGGCCTATGCGCACGTTTTGCTTCATGTGGCCACTGGTTGCAGTATTTTTGCCAGGTTAGCTTCACTACACGAGCTGCAGCTGTATCTTTTTTCTGTCGCCGGTAACAAGCAGCACCAAAACCAATCTTCCCGGACACATTATCAATTCAATATATATTTTATTTTGTTCCCTCCGGGCGGCGTCTCTTTTTGAACATACTGCATTACGTTCCTTCAGACACAGATGTTACGTCTTGACAGTGTCGTACACGGAAGTGTGTGGAATTATCCACAATTCTTGAAACATGCCTATTTTTAAATTAATTATAAACATAATTTGACAAATTGCAAAACCACCACAATTGTGTTGCATTCATATACATCAACACAATAAAATTTTCATACACATAAAAATAAAATGTTTGCATTGGTTTTCACAAACACGGTGGTAGAAGGCACAGAAGATCACTCATTCTCATATCTAGAGTTAATTTAATAGTGAGAAGCCAGTCGAACAAGCCGGAAAACACGCACATATTCATTCCAGTGACATTTACAGATGCAGCTATTTTTAGTCGCAGCCATTTTAGCGCGAAAGCGTTCAGGAGCTCGTGTCGAAGAAAAACGTTCCGACTGAAAAAATCGTGATTGCTCGGTAGGGTCGTTACCTCACACCTCAAGCGGGAATTTAAAACAACCCTTAATGATCACATGAAACGTGACATCACGCCTGGAATGAGTGATGGAAACATGACATTTACTACAAATTAAAGTTCGTGGAATGTCTCCAAGGGTTCCATTAGGCAATTAATGTTTCTTAAATAAACCACTTGAAAAATTTGAGACTCAGCCCGAATTCGAACACACGACCCTTCGGTCGTGAGTTCGACCTCGGTCGAACTCACGACCTAAGTTCGGATGAGTGTTTGGCTCACGACCCTTCGGCCGTGAGCAAGACACTCAACCAACTAGTCCACAGAGACACTTTTTTTTCTTTATTTCCTGATCATAAAGAAGCAATCACATCTATAAGAGGCTAAACAACCAGCCACCCTGGTCAATAATAGAAAAATAAAATAGTAAATCCTGAATTGTCGCCAGCTCTTCAAGAACGGGCAACCACTCAGGGGAAGGTTGTTGTATTTTCATCAATTCCTGCAGCTGACCCACCGTTTCAGCAAAGTATTTGTACACTGGGCTGACGTTGATGTCGGCGTGGCGTACCGCCAGACGACACTGCCAAATACTGTGCAGGCCTAAAAGCATTATACGATCATAAGGCACCGTGCCCTCTCCTTCTACAGTAAGTGACTCTTTAGCGTTCTCTGCAGAACATCCCAAAAGAACACCGCGTCCCAGCAGTCGAGAAATACGTGTTCTATTGACAAGGGCTGCATACAGAGGACGCAGTGCTCGGGCCATGCTGTTGGTACGCCTTTAGCGATGAGCCATGTTTTAACGGGCAGGGTTTCAGTGGGCAACTTAAAGAAGAACGTTTTTACGTTAGCGGGAACTACCAACTTTTTCACTCTTTTTAAAACGTCTAGACCCGGGCCTGCACTGTACCTGGACCGGTACAACGGGACAGGAAATGACAAATCAATCAAATCTCTTGACAAACGTTTACGTGAAAGCTCAGAGAGATACTCGAAAGAAAAACGCGTCGCTAAAACGCGGTGCGCACCGATAACTTCCTTGAAATAGCCGTATGCACCAGAAAACCAATCATCACACTACGTAGACACGCCTGCACGGTTTAGGAACGGGTGGAGTTTATACCTTTATCTATCGCGTATCTCGTACCACTCCTAGACGCGAAACGTAAGCGTCTTCTTGTGTTTGTGTACCACTAGATCGTTTGCGTATTTTAAATAAATGATCTTGTTTAAATAGAAAATATAAACTATTCTCAAGATGAATGCACCTTTCTGCGGCAATATAGGAAGCGACCTGTTACATTATTTAAGGCACATAAAGGCTTTGTCAGTCTCTGTACTCCTGTCAGAAATAGGAAGACTTGTGTTTTACCCGGTGAATGTGTTCAAATAAAGGTAGCTCTGGTGATTCTTAGTAGGAACGTTCTATGTATTATACATGAGTATGAGATATATCTTTATTATCGAGGTACTTTTTTTTATTTGTGAATGCCGTATCGCGTGTAATATATTAGTTTGATCCCCGCGATCTCCGGCCTACCTTTCAGTGAAGCAAGTTGGTTATGAAGCGAGGAGTGCTCGACAAACAAAAAGGGGAGGATGTTGTACGAACTTTTAAGCCACAGTCAAAGCCAGCAGATTCTGAGAAGCGAGCACCAGCCCATAAACCCTCGAAATAAATGTGACAATGCAACTCTCACTTTCACAAACATCGCTTCTAATCCTTCAAAATTTATATCAGATAACATAGGACTACTTTTGAATATCATATTACTAATATTTTTAGCCACGCTATTCAGTATTTTGTAATATATATTCTTTATTCAGAGATTACCTCGCAGTGCGCGAGGGCGTTAGAACCGGGGGCCCGTTACAGTGCTGAAAAAGTGTCTTCATTTTCACTGCACACTTGCAGCTCCGACAGCCCATTCCACTGTTTTATCGTTTTAAGAAAAAAGAGTTGGCGTACATGTTCTTCCTGGCCTGGTACTCTCTAATTTTGAAAGATTGTAAAATTTCAGTGGGGGATGTACGTTTCTGAATGTCGGCGCGCGCGATTGTAGGAGGATATTAATTATGTACTTTTTTGTCTTCGAATATTTTTTTTGCACGATACTTCTTATTGTAGAATACTATCGCACGTTTGAAGTACTGGAGTGTTGACCTTTCCCTTTGAACTAATTTTTCGAGAAATGCTCATTGCAAAAGTATCCGAGGGTGTTTTATTTTATTTTCGCTTTGACGAACATAAAAATAACCTCCATTCATGAAAAGGAGTGTCCATTACTATTCTAGTCTTCTTAAAGTTTATTAGGAACAAAAAAGTGTGTTACCGTTATATTGCTAGAATGGTAATACATGTCACAAAGGTGGTCGAAGAAGGTACTGGAGAAATATAAGACCTTAGCTTGGTACTACGCCTAAGCCGATTGACGCCGAATGCATAGAGTATTTGTGTCGATGCGTTCGTTAATTTTGGTTAGTTTTGATTTGTTATGCAGGTCTTACCCGTCTGGAAGTTTAGGGCAACCTTTCTGAGACGCCAAAGCAAATACACAATACATCCCTAGTCAATTTCTTCTCAGCAAATTAGCGAGATTACAAGACTAGTTTTCGGCCTAGCTGGAACATGACACCGAGGAAACTTGTATGCGCCAGTAGAGACGAACATAAAAAAGGGGCACGGATAAGCACCACTTTAAACGTTTATTCGTGGTAAAAGCGTAACATCATTTGTTTCAGATCGCAGCTCTTAGGCGCGCGTTTCCGTGTAGAGCGTTTCCGTGTAGAGCGTGTGGCCGTCCCCATCGACGTAACGGCGCAAGTTTCATTATGGAACGTAACAGTTTCCCCGCTAAATTTAGCAGGGAAACTGAATTGGTGTTGAGGTAATGTGACGACTGTTTTACCGCTAACTTTAGCGGGGAAACTAAATGCGCAATGTTACATTATGGGAGGTAACAGACCTACACAGCGATTCAGTTTCCCCACTAAATCTAGCGGGAAATTGAATCGGTGTTGAGGTCACCTGACGTCAATTTTCCCGCTAAAACCAGCAGAGAAATTGATTTTGTTCATAGACGACGTGACACGAAGTCATATGACGTCATTTGCCCCGCAACATTTAGCCAGGATTATGAATTGGTGTTGAGGTCACGTGGCGTGAATTTTCCAGTTAAGTTTAGCGGGAAAACTGTGCGAGGAGCGGAGGGTCTGAAGGAGGAGAAGGGAGAGACGAAGGAAGACGAGAAGGTATGGAGGAGGAGGAGGGGAGTTTACGAAGGAGGAGGGGGACGGTACGGAACAGGAAGATGGGAGGATACGGAGGAGGAGGGTGCGAAGAAGGAAGTGGACACGAAAGAGGAGGGGGGTGCAGAACCAGTATGTGAGGAGAGTGATCTATATTTGTACATGCATATTTCTTCCTCAAATTGTTCAGCACGGTATATCGCAGAACCAAAATACCTCAGGAGCTGCGCTCTAATTTCCAAATAAAGAGATTTGTAAACGCCTTTTATTTCTTATTTAGTAGAGAGATTGAATTCGTACCTGTCCCTTATAGAGTGTTTGGTTCTCTGAGAATTTTTATTGGGTTTCTTGTGTACTTCCACCCTTTTTAGTATGCTGCGTGTAATTCTTAAGACATTCTCGCCATGATTAAATTCGTTCAAATTGCGCTGGTCCGACTCACCTTTTTTTACGATTGTCGCTGCCTGCGTATAGAAGTTTTCTCAGATTTATCAATCTAAGATAACAAGTTTTCGACTGCCTTGTGACGGGCAGTCATGCGGACTCCTACGTCCGCTGTGCAGCTCCCAGCAGAAGAATTTCGTGTAAATATTATGTTCTGCGCAGCTGCCATATAGCGATCATTGGGTCAGTCCTAGTTTCCAATCAATGAGAGATTACTTGAGCCTCGCGCTGCACTAAATATTCCAGCCACTTTCGGTATTAATGTTTATTACTCAAGGTGGAAACTTGAAACAATTATCCCATATATTAGCTGCAAAAAGAGCCGCGTTCAAGAAATATTTCTTCTGCTTCAGTCTCGGGTTAAAATCATCATGGCGTTTTACTCGTTTCCGGTAAGCTTTCTTAAGCCGCATGGGATAGGGGAGTGAAAAATAACGTATGTTTTATGAATAACTGACACTGGTGCATTTTGTGCCGTCGTAATTGCCGGATGGTTCAACACATCAGCACCTCGTAGAAGCGTATTCATGCAGGAATCGATAAACATATGACGGTCTGTTTTTGTCACTGCCGGTTTCACTTCGGGGGCATGATTGAATTGGCGCTTCCAGCCAGTCCTGCGGGATGAATCTCGTAGACGCAGATTGCAACACTGGATGCGAGTAGGCTTTGCAATGTACGAAACGTTTAATTCGAAGTGAGATCTAAGAACGTGGCCGCCCGAAGAAGCGGGCGCTGTTAGTGCATTGGGCAGTGGAGGGAGACACCAGTGTACTATTAAGCCGTGTAATACCCAGTCCACCGCTGGTGGCACTTCCAGGCAGAGCGAGGGGCCTCCATTATTTGTGCAGGCTCCCCACAGTAAAAACGTGATCTGATGACTTATCGTGATTATCGGATCACCTAGCCAATAGTTATTGCGTGATCATGTGACGCCTGCCAACTTTAGAGAGACTATTTTTGTTTTTCGGCAGCACGAGTACATTGCAGCTCGAACTTGACGCTGTGCTGGCATAGGAGTATAGCTTTGGACTGCGGAGTGAGACGTCTGGAATAATATGGATGGCGGGAGACAAACTCTATTTTTAAGACACCTGGTCGTGGTACTGCTTTTTGCCCGAACAACGCATTGCGATAAATTTGGCTTAAAAACCAGCCCTAAAATGTAGTCTGCCTAAAAAAAAAAAAAAAAAATCATTTATGGGGTGCGTTAGGGATGACCGACACTTTGCTAAAATATATCATCTTCAAGAAGTAAAACAGTAGATTGATGTAGTTCGTTCTTTAGTTCAATAATATTAAAAAGCTGAAAAAAGACACTGACAAAAAGAGAAACGCTTCTTATTTTCGTCTGTGTCATCTTCGTTCATTTATTTTTGCGATTTTAATAATATTAACTTTCTTCAAGGGCTGCCCCTTAGTTGAAGAAGCTAGCTTACTTACCTGAATGAACTAAGCATCTTAGGAAGACGTCGGATGTCACTCTAAATAGTTCCGTAGATACTAAATTGGCATTTCTCGCCTTTATTGAAAATGCATATATAACTTTCTTATATACGATAATTGTAATAATTTAGAATTAAAACAGCGAAAAGGACGACGGACCAGATGAGGAAGGACACAAAAACAGCGATGCGTTTTACGTTCTTCATCGGGTCCCTCGTCTGATGCGCTGTTTTAATTCTCAAGTATGTCGTACCAAGTCGCCCAAGCTTCAACTTTAACAATAACATAATCGACTGCATTTTGTCACTCAAACCCTGGCGGAAACCACGTGAGCCCAGATGTTTTTAAATGATGAGGGATAGTGTGCTGTCATGTTATTCTTTCGTCACAGTCCGCGTCAGCGCTGACTAAGACCTCTAACATTACAACCTGAAACAAATAAAAACATTCACCGTAATTGCAATCGGTAATATCGTCGTAAGTGGAATAAGCACGACGGTCCCGTCGTATTTACCCCTTTTTATGATAGTTCTTGCCCTATCTGTAACGTAATCACGTTGTCGATTCTTCTATAGGTCAAGTGGTACCCACGTTAACGCTTGGCCTGGCACTAGGTCATTGTTCGCCATGGTGTCGTATGACGTTATTCGATTGTTCCACAGTTAGCTTCGCGAAGATTTACAGTATTCCCCAGTAGTGGCGTCACAAGTCGGAAATAGAGCGGACCAAATCAACACTGTTTCAATTCAAGAGTCCGAAATCCGCTTTGGCGTCCAGGTAAAGTAAATAAGGGATTTGAATTTTTCTAATTAAACGCACTTAATTTAACTAAGGCACGATTTAGAGTTTTTTTTTTACCTTACTCATGTCATGTGCGAAGATTAGTTGTGTAACAATGCGATAAATATTACCATCGTTTCGCTTATTTATTTTGCGAAACGGTGTCGTTCTTAAAAATCGTTTTGTTTTAATTTTTCTTGTAAAACACTTTCGGCACACGTGACCAGATACTGACGACATCGCACTAAAGAGGTGAGGATTTTATCTGGGATCTTGAAAACCTGCGAAGGAACAGCAATCAATGCCTGTCGAGTTTAGCTTAATTCAAATTACGACCACCGCAGTTGGGTGTTATCACTTCAGTGCAGATCTACCTGGAGAGCTCTATGCAAGCTGCTAATCAGGCTTTTCCGCACCGCGCGCGCGTACGGCTTTTTCCGGCAAGTGAAGTCTGGTGGCACTCCCGGCAACTATTCAAGTGACGTGAGCAGCTTGACAAGGCCCGCACGAGGGGTGTCCTCTTCCCCATTATTGAGAGTCGCTAAACGCGAAACGCGAAATGCAAATGCTTCGATTACATTAAACCTAATACCCGCAATGACAAAAAAAAAAAAAAAAAAGAAATAAACTAGAATGGGTTGGCTTTGAAATGATTACCATATCTCGCAGAAGGTTGGCGTCGAGCTTTTTAGATTGCGAGAAACTGATTGTTTTCAATTGACTCATTTTAAATGAGCTATCAATATGTGCGGCCGTTTGTGCGTTTAAAAATAAAAAAGAGAAGAATTGAAGAAAATCTTGGCAAGTATAAATTTGATATTTTTTTCCGGCAAGCTGAGACTGAAAAACTTGAATTTATAAGCTTAGTTTCTACCACTATTAAAAAAAAAAAAACGGTTACAGCGTAGCTCATGATGTTTTCAGTCGTTGCGGGCGCTCTGGACGCGAGTGTGAGGTAAATCTTGACGCGGTCGCAGGACGAAAGATATTAGACTACAAACTTTAAATTACCTTGATCTAACGGATAAGGTCGATATATAGATAATGTGCGTTTTGGGATCCGTAGGGCAAAGGTAAATTGAACAAAAATATTTATAATCATGCACGTTCGACTCTCCTCGTGGCGTCAAGTCACGCGGTATAGTCACAAGTGAATGTACTCACAAGGTTACCTTTACTTTTCCGGCGACCAAAGCAACTGCGTTGGTTGGTCTTTTAATATAGGCTAAAAGCTAATAGCGTTCAGTTATCGCGGCTTTCATAAACAAAACTTAAGGTAAAGTGAGGTGGCTAACTTCGTCGGTTTAGATTTCAGAAGTTGACGACTTCGTGTATCCCCCCCGGTCTTGACACACCAACAAACCTCTAATCCGAAACAAATGGGTAGTAATCGGTATCGTACTCACGGAAGCGAATATTGGTTGCGGCGCCAGAAATAATAACCATAAGAGGGTGCCCCCGAAACATCTCATTGCCATGTTTATTGCTTTTTTAACCACAGCACATACACCCTGTGCCAGTGTACCAACCGTAGACAAGCAGCTTAGAAACTGTTAAAGTCACAGATCCTACAAAAAAATGCTTAATATGCCCCAGAAAAAAAAAAAAAAAGTCCACTTTCAAGACAGGGAGAAAGAATAAAAGTACGTGATCGGGATGTATTGAATGAAAGTCTTATATTATATCGTGCTTTCCATTTCCTGTATATTTTAGTGTTCGTGGCTCTGTTAAATTTCGAGGTGCCTAGTGGCGCTAATATTAACATTTAATTCAAGCTTGTGGGAATTTTTGCTGCTACCCGTCTTGGAGAATGACACAACGCACTGATTCAAGAACACGTACGCATATAATGACCCTTATCTCCCACATCGCAATTTAAAGATCCCCCGAGCGTGGTCGCGCGGGGGATCTTTGGATCCCCTGCGCCAAAGACAATTGGCCACGCGAACGGCGGAGCGCCGTTCGCGTGGCCAACTCTCCTTGGCCTCTTCGCGGGGGAAATGACCACTGATGATTTGGCAGGCATGCAACCTGGGCCAACGCTTTCCATCCCCAAGTTGCCCGCAAGGTTCATTGATAAGAGGTTTACTATCAATATTTATAATGCAATATTAAAAACCTTGCTAGCATGGTACACAAGACACCCGCCGATCTTACATCATATTATCAAGTAAATTGGTGAAACAAAACCACAACCCTATTATTTTAAAACTACTCTTATCCAGGTACTGATCTCGGAGGCATCGGACCACGCTCGAGAGGCAAGAGGAAAGAGGAAATCGGGTTTCTGCCGGGGAGGTCCCCTGGAGACTTGCTGTGGGCACTTTGTTATCTCGTTTCCTTTCGCAAATGTAGAATGGGGACCTTCACTATTTGACAAACAAATAGATGTTCGACTAAACGCTCGGCGCTTGTTGTTACTGATTAACAGTCGAATTGGAATGCAATATCTTCTTTTCACGTGCTTTGGGCGTTTTAGCAGATCTGAAAGCGGTGAAAGAAATTTGGGAAATAAATTTTACTCAAGATTGACCCAATCCCGAAGAACTACAATTCACGTTGTGAAATAAAATAACAAAACAACCCAAGTTCAAAATGCTAAGAGAGCAGCTCTACAGAAATGAAACCATGAATGTAGTACGCTGAGATGTTTATTGTAGTAAGCTTAAATGTTTATTGTTGCAGGTAACTTAAAACAAACAAACCTGATCCCATCTTCCGAGTCCTCTAAGGCATTAGGTAATTTCTGCCGGGACAATTTCGGGAAAAGACCGCTATCGCCACAAAAAAAAAAAAAAAAAATACCCACAACAAATTCCCGAGGGACCTCCCGACCTTCCTCTTTATTCCTAGATCTCCCTTCTTTCTCTCTAATCTTCTTCTTCCTCCTTTCCTCCTCTTTCTCGAGCGTAGTGCGCCGCCTCTCAGGTCAGTACATCCAGAACGGTCAGAAAGGAAGGAAGGCAAGAGGCTGAGAAGTAAATACAATACCTCGTAAAGTAAATGAAGATTTGCGATAATTATGTTTTGCGCTTGAGGAGTACTAATGCCTATTCACTATGCTTAAAGCAAAGTACATGTATTAATATCGAAGTTATATTTAGTTGGTAGTTTACCCAAGTGTTTACATATTACGAACCACTTGTGGAAACTGCTATAAAATCTATAACCCGTTATTTCTGAGACGTTAAATAAGATTTCAACTGTAAAGTCCGGATTAGCGAAATTCATGAAGAGATGATTTTTATGACGCAACAGAAAATTTGATGCGACTTACTATTTTTTTACCTCCGGATCCTTTGCCATTTAATAGGGAGTTTTAGCAAGCCGTTTCCACACGAACGGTTCACCCTCGAACGCATCGGCGACGCCGCTGCACATGCGCGCGCGAGTCGTTCGGGGTGTCGGGAGGCTCTTCTCGTTCGTTTCTCCCATTCCGGCCGCTGGAGTCGTAACCTCAACGTAGCCAGCACCGTTCACGACTCGGGTATAAAGAAAGATGGCGGTCGGTTCGGCGACTGACTTCGCCGACCCAGCCGAGCGTTAGACTTAGGACAGCGGGAGGCGATTTGCCATCCTGGTAGTCTGCTTCATTTGAGAGGTTGAACCAAATAATTTCGAGGACTGCTCGCAAACTTAAGCGATCGTGAATGCTGTAAACTGCGCATGCTAGTAAATGTTTGCGATTTACGGGAAGACAAGCTGCCGTGGCGACCGCGAGCAGACGAAATGATTTGGTTCGACGCCGCAACGTGAACGATCGTTCAAGTTTAAGGTGACAGAGACACACCACATACCTACGGAAAATGGGGACACATTTGCAAAATGAAGGAAAATAGGGACACATTTGCAATGACTACGCTAAAATAACTCAATATAAGTATACCAAAATTTCTTATTGTATTTTGATAATTCGATCTAATAGTACCAATTTACAACCTAGTCGACATAAAACCTTTAAAAGTTAAGCTATTCGTTTGTCTTACCTGAAGATATAAATAAAATAAAATAAGTCTTTTTCGTCCATCGTCAGCAAAAGTCGCCAAATCAAACTAATGACAATACAAATTGAAACAAATAACGAATGATAAGGTAATGCACAATCCACATCATACAAAACGCAAAAGCGATATATAGACCGACGATATTTTATTTCAACATCTTTGAATTGAGCAAAGCAATAGAATGATTTCGGAGACAAACAAAACCAAAAATGGTCGAACTTCCGGGGCACGTATGTTGCTTCATATAGTCTGTATTTTTATAGATTGTGGAGAACCGCTGGCATTAGCGCGTAATTTAAACGTTTCACCGCCTTTAACCAACTGCGCTACCTAGTAAAATTTGCTTAAACCGGACCGACACGCCTTCCTGATTGCTTGGACGAAAAGAGAGCATTTGTTCATAACAAAGTTACAAATCTGCCGTAGGTATCACGGGCGCATGTCCACGGCTACCTATACAAGCCGCGCGTGGTCGATATACCCAAGAAGGACCTCAAAACTAGAAGTCCTTAGAAAACGTTCATATACTTCGTGAACGAAAAGGCGCCGGCGATAGGCATGTACGAACAATGATATACGACATCCGACCGGGTTACTACGTGTTCGCAGGAACGTATGGCAATAAGCGAGACTTGATAACCAGCGCTGAATCCGCATTCTGCTTTAAAATGTAGAAATACATTCCGGGGAATTGTCAGAGAGTGATTGCCACTTCGTTAAAATACAGCATCTTTAAGAAGTAAAAATTTGAATTGAGCGAGTTCGTACATAATTTAATTGGTACTAAAACCGCAAAAATAGGCACTGAAAAATACAAAAAAGTTCGACCGTGTCGTCTGTGTCATCCTCGTCCGCCTCTTTTTTTTGTGATATTTTAATTCTATTAAAATACTTCAAGGAGCTTTCTCATAGTTGAATGAGATCCCTTTGTTCGCAGAATAAACAAAGTATTCTAGGAAGACGTCGGCTGTCGCTCTAAACCCTCTCAGATAAATTTAAATTCATGCTTCCCGCCTTCATCGAAAATCCATTAATCACTTTAGGATACAATAAATTAAAAAAAAAAAAAAAAAAATTGACTGCCTTTTTCGACGCAAGCTCTGGCGGAACCAGGAAAAACGAGGTGTTTGTTAATATTACTAGATATTGAACTGACATTTTATTCTTTCGTCACAGACCGCCTCAGCGCTAACGAAAAGCTATAATATTTAAACCCGAAACAAATAAGAACATTCATCGTAATCGGTAAAGTTGCCGTTCGTGGAAATGCACCATGGTCGCGGAGTGTGTGCCTTTTGATTTTGATGGTTCTTGTTTTTACGCATCGCGTGGTGACGTGGTTGGTCCTTGTACGTGTCACAAATTATCCAGGTCAGCAAGTAGCGTGGTATCCTGCTCCTGCGCCACCCCAAGCTTCGCGAGGATCCGCATGACTCTCTAGTAGTGGCGCCACATAGCGGAAATAAAGTGGACAAAATCAACACGGTTTTAATACAGGGGTGCGAAATCCGTTTTGGCGTCAAGGTAAAACAAATACGGTATTTTAAGTCTTCTAATTAAGCGCCTTTGGTGTCCACTAAAGCAGAATCGATGGTTCTTTTTTTTGCCCAATTCCTGCGTTTATTACACATTTGTGTTAGAACGGGGATGGAATTAGCCAGACGTGGGCGTAGTTCAACTACTCTACTCAAACTACTGTAGTTTAACTACTTTTTCAAGTAACTTGGAAACTTTCAATAACATCTTTATTTTGATAATTAGTAGTTTAATTTAACCACGTTTTTCTTAAAAGTAAACATTTTGACGGAACTCCGCCTGGTTAGGTAAGTAATAAGACAGGGTACTTTGTAGACTCTAACCAATATCTTCAATGTGATCCGACGTTTCGAAGCCGGCTTGGCTCCTTGATCACGGGTGACTGTATGTGGGCCCAAAGGTAGCAATTGGTCGTTTTTTTCTTCTTCTCTCTCTTAGCATTGCTCTCTCTCGTAGCAAAGCACTTTACGCTGTCTTTCTCTTCTCTCTCTCAGCAAAGCACTTTACGCTGTCTTCAATAAATATCCGGAGTCTCGGGCCCTGTACCTGAATCTTACCTACCGAAACGGCTCGACACCCGCGTTCTACGGCCTACCAAAAATACACAAGTCTGGAATTTCGCTCCGTCCCATAGTCGACTTTACGACGTCACTATTACGAGCGCTGTCAATTTATCTCCATCGTCTGTTTCTTCCCCTCATGGGAAAGACCAACAAACATGTCGAGAACACATCCCACTTCATCGAACTCGCTTCGGACCTGCAATTGAACGACGACGAGTGCCTTGTTTCCTTTGATGTGGTATCTCTCTTCACGAGTATTCCCATTCGACTCGCGGTGTCTGTTATCAGAACGGCACTCACGTCATACACGACTCTACCTGAAAGAACCCACCATTCGGTGAATGAGATATGCCGCCTACTAGAGCCATGCCTGACGAATAGCTACCTTTGTTTCGCTGGTCGCTTCTACAAGCAAAGTAGTGGCACAGCCATGGGTGCCGCTGTGTCCGTCACGGTAGCCAACCTCACAATGAAAGCCATCGAGCAAAAAGCCCTAAGCACTTTTTCTCCCATACCCACTTTGTTTCTACATTATGTGGATGATTGCTTCTGTGTTGCCAAGACCACTGAAGTTGATCGCCTTCACAAACACCTCAATTCCATCCATCCAGACATCCAATTCACGGTCGAATGTGAGTCCAACGGTTGCCTCTCATTTCTGGATGTGTCCGTGGAAAAAACTGGGAATCATTTAACCTTCCAAGTATATATGAAAGCAACGCACACCGGTCGCTACTTACACTTCTCGTCAGCTCACAACTCACAAATCCTCTGTGGTGTCGGCGCTCTTTCGACGACCCCTGACGGTCTGCTCAACAAAGGAGTCACTAAAGATGGAAGTCAATCTTATAAAACGAGACCTTCGAAAAAAACAACTACCCCACAAGATTCGTCAACAATATATACAAGAAACTTTGTCACCCTTCTACATCCAAGAACAAAAGCTCCTCCACCCGCATGCATGTGCGTCCCGTACCTCCATGGCACGAGCGAGGTCATAGTCCAAGTTCTGAGAACGTACGGCATAGCAGTTACACATAGGCCCGTCTCAACTTTAGGCCATCTTCTTCCTTTTTCGAAGGATCGTCCCCCAAAAGAAAAAGCTCAAGGCCTGATTTACCAAATTCCTTGTGCTGAATGCGACGCCTCTTATGTGGGGGAAACGAAGAACTTTCCCGAACGTCTGCGCAGACATACGTATGACGTAAAGAAGAAAGACATCCAAGGCAACGCGCTGGCGGAACATGCTCAAAAGACCGGCCACGTCATCGGCTTTGACAGCAGTTCCATCCTCGATAGAGAAAGAAACTGGAGAAAGCGTCTCTTCTAGAATCTTGGCACATACAAAGTACTAATCACAATCTGAACCGATCCACCGGAACGCTGCCAAGCAGCTATATCCACGAGCTAAGATGAGCCACACACAAAAACAGATAAAGAAAACAATGCTAAGAGAGAGAAGAATAAAACAACGACAAATTGCTAACTTTGGGCCCACGTACAGTCACCCGTGATCAAGGAGCCAAGCCGGCTTCGAGACGTCGAGCACATTGAATATATTGGTTAGAATCTACAAAGTACCCTGTCTTCTAACTACGTTTTTCAGGTAACTTCTACTCAAATTACTAACTCCTTTCGAAATCTAGTGCTCATTTCGCTCATCAGAAAAGTTTGAGCGCAGAAATAAATAAGATGCCAGCAGATGAAGTGGCATTCCCGAACAAGTGGCGCCCTCACAATCCGTTCCCACGTACTTATACTCGGCAGCAGTAGGAACTGCATCACAGGCGTCCTTGGGCCAAGGTGGCGACGAGCAGCCAAAACATAACACCGGCGCGCACGAACGCTGGCAGAGATGCTTAACAAGCCTTGGTCGGGTATTGACCTAATCCAGTAATGCACGCAGGCGCCGCGCCTTCAGCCGCAACCGTGAAAGACGGGGAAAGGGCTGTTCTTGTTTTCATGTTGTCTGCCTTTAGTGAGTTCTGACTCAAATTAAATAGTGGGTTCCACGGGAGGATCCACTGGAATGACCTCGCACCTGGACGCCTGTTCCCATGGTAGCCTCGTCGTCAGTGCAAAACTGCCTTGCAAAGCCGGACTCCCCCGCGCACAAACGCAGACACGGATAATCCGTTCATGGGAGCACGTTCCCGTTTCCAGCTGCAACTGTACGAGCTACGAGGCTTGTTCACGTAACCCTTCGCGTCCTTCCCACCTTCCACGCCAGAGAGACCTCTTTGTTGAAAACGTTTTACTTGTCAGGCGTGTCAGGCGGGTCAGGATACCGTAGTCGCCGGCGAGGATTGTGAGTCACCCTTGGGAGATCCTTTTGTTGGATCCGACGTCAGCGGCGAAGTATACTTCGTTTCATCTTTTGTTAAACCAAAACATTTTTTTTTTCAATAGCGTTGCACTAGCACTGCAGCGAGGTGCGCAGTCATCCGGATTATCCCATCGTCGTGGCGCGAGACTTGATCCCTCGACGGTCAGGTGCACTCACTCAGCGTACTCTCGGAACGTCGTGGTAATAAAGAGGGGCCAGTCATAATAATCTCAACTTGTTGAGGAAAAAATAAGAATGGAGGAGAGTTTCTTATAAAAGATACTGTAGTCGAGACAAACCTCACGTTTCGTCATGGACACCAAAGATGCTGACACTCACCTACCCCAACCTGCACAGCCTGTTTCTCAAATTCAACGCTGCCGGTTCCATCCTAGCGCCACGGTGGAACGGCTTTTTAGCATGGCATGAGACGTCTTTAGGAGGAAAAGGGGAACACTCTCCGACAAGAACTTTCAAAGTCAATTGCTTCTGCGAGCGAATAAACTATTTTGGTGAAAACGCAAGCCATAAAATGACTGCATTTACCATTTTAGGCTCTCAGGGTTTTTCACGGATCAAAACTGCTGTTCATTTTGGTACCACAAAAATGTAAAAAGTAACCTCGAAAGTAACTTGAAAGTAACTCGCTACTTTTTTAGAGTAGTTAGTAGTTTACTCAATTACTATTACAAACTACGTAATTTCTACACTACTCCAATTACTTTTAGGTGTCGATACTCAGTAACGTAACTTAACTACCTTTTTTGAGTAATTTGTACATGTCTGGAATTAACATAGGTCGTTTCGCCTACCTATTTTGGAAATATGTGACATTATTAACATTATTTGTTTATTTTTTGTTAAACACGTTCGGTATACATGACAAGAGAGTAACGACATCGCACTCAGGATGTTAGGATTCCATCCGGATTCTTGTCTACCTGCGAAGGAACAGCGATCAATGCCTGTCGAGATTAGCTTAGTTCAAATTACGACCACCTCTCTTGGGTGTTATCAGTTCAGTGCAGGTCAACCTGGAGAACCTGTATGCACAGGGCTAATCAGGCGTTTCCAAAACGTGCGGGCGTACGGCTTTTTGCGCAAGTGTAGAGGGGGGGCATTCCCGGCAACTATTCAAGTCAAATGGGCAGCTTGACATGGCCCGCACGAGGGGTGTCCTCTTCCCCATCATCAGGTGCCGCTGAACGCGAAACGCTTATGCATACAATGTAGATGCTTCGATTTTCATTAAACTTGATAGCCGCAATGACTTAATAGTAGAGAAGCCGCTGTATTAAATGCGTTTTGTTTTCGTAAAATAAAAACTGAACCTTATTGTCTTGCCTTTATAATTTCACTATATCTCGCAGATAGTTGGCGTCGAGCTTTCTATTTTGCGATAAACAGAAAGGTGCCAAGTGCCTTAATTAAAATGAGCTATCCATATGTGCGGTAGCCAAACATGGTAGGGCGATTTGAAAAAAAAAAAAAAAAACATTGCGTGAAGAAAATTTGGCAAATATAACTTTGGTCTTTTTATGGCAACATGCGATAGCAATAATAAACATTTTGAGCTTGATTTTTACCAGTCATTAAAATATCAACCGGTAGCCGTGCAGTTCCTGTGCTTGACAGTCGTGGGGGTCGCTGTGGACGTACGTTCCGGTAACTGGACATGGTCGCTGGATGCAAGACATTAACCTACAGACTACAAATTGAATTGATCCAATGGCTAAGGTCGTTATCCCAGATAATGTGATTTTTTGCCTCTTGTCGTGACATCAAATCGAGCGGTAGTAACACGTGAATGTAATCATAGGTCTAGCCTGCACGTTCCGGCGAGCAAAAGCGTTGCTGAGGTCGGCCTTACAAGATTGGCTAAAAGCGAACTATTACGTCGCGCTGAAGTATTTGTGATTTCATAAATGAAAATAGTGGTGATGTATGAATGCAAACTTTATAGGATTAGGCTTATGAATTCGATGACTCGGTGCACCCACCGTTCTCTTCACACACCCACAAACATGTTATTCAAAACTCATGGGACGTAACCAGGATTGTGCTGATGGAGGCGGATCCTCGTCGTGTCGTCGGGAATAATCACCATAAGAGAGTGCGTCCGAAGCATTTCATTCCCATATTTAATGCTCTTATCACCATTAGAATTTGAAAGTGCAGACACCGTGCACCATGGTACCAACCGTGGACAGACATCTTGACTCTCTCAAAGCCACAGCTCCTGCCCAGGACGGCTGAAGGTGACCCACATGAAAGGAGAGCTCAGTTTCAAGATAGAAGAAACTAATGCATTGATTGAATTTGTATTATTTAACGAAAGTTAAATAATATCAAATGCGCATTTAATTTCCAGTATATTTTAGTATGAAAGCAGATCTTACATTATATTATCGAGGAAGTTGGTGAAACAAGAACACAAATTATGGTTATTATAATATCAGTCTTATATAATATTCATGAACGGTCAGGAGAAGAGCTTAGGAAGCGTATTTCGATGCAGAATGCTAACAAGCAAAAAAAAGTAACGTCCGGTAGCTCTCGATCGAAATAACAGCTAAGTAATGACAATATTTCTTAAAGAAAATTAATATTTGCAATAATTACTTTTTGTACTTTAGGACTACTAATATCAATTCATTATGCTTGGAGCAAAGTTCTTGTAATTGTATTCAAGTTACATTTAGAGGGTTATTTTTCTCAATGTGCGTATGTTACGAACTCTTTGTTAAATCTGCTGCAAAATCTATCATCCGTTATTTTCTTGACATTCATTATCAATTCAACTGTAAAGCTCCGATCTGCTACTTTATGAAGGGACGCTCTTGATGTGACATAAGAGCAAATTTGATATGACTAACTTTCTTATCTCCAGTTTCATGTGATATAACAACACATTTCATAAGACTGACTTTTTTACCTCCGGTTCCATTTCATTTACCGAGAAAAAGACGACTGGTTTGAGGTAGCTTTCTATGTTGTTAAGCAAAAGTTTTAACACAAACGCTTATGCAACTGAAGATTCATTCGTATTATATCATCAAAAACGTTTGACTAACAGAAATATTAGGGCCACAGCCATACTATACACCGACACGCGGGCTTGACGTCACGGAGCTGCGGCAGCGCTGCGATCGCGCTGGAGCCGGGTGGTGTGGGCAGAAAGGCGCACGTTTCGCATGGGCGTCATAGCATTTCAGCATGCCGCGAAGCTGTGTGGCCGTTAATTGCACCGAAAGGTACAGAAAAAGTAGCGGAGTGAGTTTCCACAAGTTCCCGGCAGACTCTGAAAAGCACAAAAGGTGGATAATATCCGTGGATCGGAAAGAATGGTCGCCTCGCGCGAACGACCGTTTGTGCGGCAAGCACTTTCTTGGAGGCAAGTGCGGCTTCCATTTCAATCTTTGTCCCGAGTCTCGCTTATGTGCAGGAAAACCGTCATCTGATCGAGACCACCCGGATTTTTTTGCCAAGCGCTCGTCGGGGGCTCGCTACTCCCGTACTACTAAGCAGAAGGGGATCGGCGACAGAAGGGCAGTGTTGTAGGCGTTACCGAGAAAACGTAACGAAGTACATTACTCGTTACTTGAAAATAAAAGGTACGCGTTACCGAGCTACCTAAAAATAAAAGGAACGCGTTACCACTACCGATAAAAAGTAACGCACGTTCTGCGTTACTTTTTAAATTATGATTTAACACGTTTTACTGTTTTGACGGTACAGGTATGGATAAGCTCATATATCAAGAAACATTATGTTCATGCAGAAACTGAACATAATTACTTTATTTCTTTTTACGGTTTCAACTAAATACTAACGCAAAAAAAAGCAGAAAACTCAGAAATTTGCATAACTTGACGCCTAAAAACATGAAAAAAAAATTGAAGTGTAATTTGTTTAAGACTTGGGAAGTAGCAACGAGTAACGTAACTACGTTAATTGAAATAGTAACGTAAGTATGTTACCCGTTACTGAGTCGAAAAAGTAACGAGTAGGTTACTACGTTACTGAAAAAAGTAACGCGTTTCTGGTAATGCCGTTACTTGTAACGTGTTACCGCCAAGACTGCAGGACGGACAAAGCGTTACTGCTTGTCATGCCTTGTGGTCATGAGGGTAGGAAAAAGATCATAACTTGACTCGAAGACGCTGTGCGTATTTAATCAATTAATGAATACACTTCCGCAGACCCACAGTCTGCTGATCCCGCCAACAGTGTGGAAACCGACTCGAAATAATCGTAGGCCTCGAGATTTGTACGCCTGCACCGTGACGGCCATGAACTGGCTTGGCGAAAAACTAAGTAAGGGACGACGTGAGCCGCCGACTTCGGTGGCAGCAACTTCACGTCGGAAGTCCAACAGGCCTTGCTTTCGGAGTACGGATCCTCGAAGGCAACGCCGTCCACGCACAGTTTGTTTCGATATCGCCGCCGTTCAGGCTCGGGTAGCGAGCTCAAATAGTCGGACATAGCGTACGACATACGTTGTCAGGAAATACGACGCACAAATAAAGATACAAGCGTTCCTACATCGTCAACAACGAGCGTACGCCACACAACGCAATGGCGAAAATACGGAGAGCCGGGCCGCTTTTGCCCACATAGCTTCCGCGCATGCGCGGCCTTTCGGCCGTGTTGGTAAACAGAGCCGCTCCGCGTGTCGGTAGATATTCGTAGAGACCGCGTTCAATTTCTCAGCTTATATATATAAAAACTGCGTACATTGCGGTAATTGCACTTGTCACATTGGAAATGAAGCTAGTCTTCCTGGAGGATATACTTCGTGCTAATTGGAGCGTCATTTTTTCTTTGCCTTGGAAATAAAGACGACTATTACATTACCGAGGAACTACATAAGGGGTCCGCCCAGAGAGAATTAGATTGGGCTCATAGTAATAAGTCTGTTTTCGCTGAAATCTAGTTACGGTAATTTTGAACGGGAGATTATTATATGACTTTATAATGCAATGTTTGTAAAGGTAATACAACAATATAAAAAAACGCTAAATGTAACCTTTCATTACCTGTGGAAAATGTTAACTCTTTCAAGCATTTTTGTTCCCATAATTACTTCTAGGTTTTCCTAATAGACGGTTGAACCGAGATATTGAATTGTAGAAATTAGGATACGCTTTGTCGCAAGTCATACCTGTTGGATCAATATTCAGAGTCGAAGAGCTTATTCGTTTAGATCAAGTGTTATGTATTTTGCTTTTTTGACAAAGTTGCGATGTTTGAAAATTTAACTTCGAAACGATTAATTTTAAAGACAAAAGTAAGGTAACGATACTTGTGAAAGGCCCTCCATTTTATCCAAACATTTGTCGCCCATTGCGTGTGTTTTTCTCTATTTGAACATTAAATATGGTCTCAAACAAGGAAAAATTTATATATGTAAAACTGAAAATAATGGTTTAAAAAGGCCAAATTGTATTATGAAATAATACTGGTTGGAAATGTATATTTTGCGACGTCGATGAAAAAGCAACTGAGTGGTTGTTGCAGTTATGACGTTTTTTTTAGCATAACGTAGTCTAGAAAATCTCTTGGCAGGAACACACATTAGAATACGAGATTCCCCTAATAAAGAAACACCAGGAAAAATTGGAGTGTTTCTGAGGTTACACCATATATTTTATGCCCTTGATTTGGGACATTTTCACAACATTGCTCTGGTGGCTTTTGCAACATGAGGGCTCTGGTGTCTGGATGTAACATCACTGCTAATGGTGTTGTGGAGTGACATCAGAGCTCTGGTGTCCTGGTGATACCTTGGCTCTCGTGTAATCACGACATAGTTTAGGAGGGATGTGGAGTTGTCGCGTAACCAGGTTTTGGTTTGGCGTGATCTCCAGCGGTCAGGGAAAGAGTTGTTAAATTTAAACTACTATAAAAGCACCAAAACAATTTACCAATGAAGCTGCATTAATAATGACTTTGTTTTAAAGAACTCGATATTTTTCAAAGGAAACTTTCGTCTTTTACTTTTTTATTGACGATGAAACCGCACCAGAAGTTCAAAGTTCTTCCTTAAGCTGTCCGAAGATATTGAAATGAGTTTTCTTAAACTTTACAGAATTTGATAACACTTAAATAAAGAGCCATACACTTTTCAACTTAACTTACTTTTGCAAAGCACCTTGATTGCTCTTTCTGAGACGTCGCAGTTCGCTCGGTTTCTTCGTAAAAGCGGCAGATGCTACTTGCTCTTCCTGCGCTCAGTCCGCTCTTGACCGTTGTCTGCCCTGCATAGGCTGGAAGGAGCCTGTAACCAAAAACGCGCAAGCTTAAGTTAAAATCTGCTGACCATCAACAGAACAAATGAGGCCAACATAACCACATCCCTGGGTTGCCTCGCAAACCAGGTGGGGAGTGGATTTTCCTTATAAAAAGTGAAACGAAAACAGTTACTTCCAAACAATACCAATATTGATATTTTAAATTTGGTGAAAGAGCAGAATGCATCTTAAAGGGATACTGCAACGGAATTGTAGTGCCTATATTAGTGTCTAGATGTCGACCACGGTCGGGCCACACTACGGAGACACAAATGTCTTACTTGAAAAGCTACCAAAACATTATTTTAAACTAAAGTGTCCCAAAAGACCTCCCGAGACACATTGCGTTAGTGACGCCTGGTTCTCCTTCAAAGCCAAGGCTACACGGCGGCTGGCCTGGTTGTGAGCTTCGCCACTTGGTGACGTCAATGTGTTACAACTTGACGGTTGGAGTGTTCCCTCCACACCCTCAGTAGGAGTTGAATAGGCGCGGGAGGGAAGGAAAATTCTTTTGAGCCAAGTTAGACAGTGCTCAAGTGCAAGAAGGTTACCGCCGCATTCCGGGGAGGGGGGGGGGGGGGTGCTGCTTTTATGTAGAGTGTGATGTCAAGATATTTGGTTCATTTGTTTAGATTATGTTTTTATGTCTTTTCGAGCAAACCAGTCGGTGTCACCGAGTTGTGGGTAAAAAGTTGTTGGCATTTAGGCAATAAATTAGGCGCTAGAATTTTGTCGCAATGCCCCTTTCATATAAACAAAAAAGTACACCCTTCATTTCAAATGTTCACATCAAACATAATGTTTATAACTCCCTACCATTCTGTGCTAGTTGTCTATTCGTTTCCTAAGTGGTATGTAGGTAGCAAAAATCAAACAATATTGTTTCGCGATCCTAGTAACTCTACAGATTTAGTGGTACCCCCGCAAGAATGCATGTGATCAAGGATGTATGACCTTTCAAACCCTGCCAAAATGAACAGCGTATTTCAAGATTTAGAAAAGTTAGACCAATTAAAACGACCCATGGCAAACACTGTCGCATAGTTGAATCGCTGCGTGTACACTTAAGAAAGTCAAAGTTGTATACATCTCTAGCAATTTACTCTACAAACTATAATTTTCTTCACCTACGCACATCACTGGATGAAAAAGGCAAGAACCCTTCCAATGTCAACATAATCACAAGCACTGCAAACGCCCTAATATAAATTACAAATAATATTTTGTAGTTGGCATTAGATTAATTAGAATTAATTGAAATTAGCAATTATAGCATCAAATAGATTTGGTGCTTTGTGTTTATATCTCCTCTGCGCACCAATGTCAAGAACTGAGTTCTCGGTTTTGGGCACATAAAATAAACATTATTATTATTAATAATACATTATTAATATTATCATATCATATAAAACTAGAGTCGTATAAGTGAGTTCTCTTTTTGAGAAATGTCTATGGGGGGACGATGGTTCACATTTACGGCACAGGTCTAAATGAACACTAAAACAGCACTGACTTGTACTTACCTTAGCTCTGATACAGCAATCTATCAGCGTCGTATCATTAACGAAGTGCGATATCAGCAATAAATCGGCTTCATAGTGTATTGCGCTAGTGTTTTCCAGAGGTGTGCCTAAATGTGATGGAAGCATGGCATAGAAAAAAATTCAAAGAACGAACTTACACAAGTAAAAAGTAAAAAATAAATCTGGTTTTGTCTGCCTATGACATTCGTGTGTTAAATACGTACCCTCTTATTGGCACAACAAGTAGACGACCTGCAGCTGAATGTACACGACAAACAATCGGTTTAATTGGTTTTGTTCATTTCATATGTTTTACTGGGAGCGAAAAGAAAATAATGTACCGGCCATTATGGCACCGAAAAACTGTGCGCCGAATATGATTTGAAAAGGTTGTTTGCTTTTGGCGCAACCAGGCGGCCGCTGATCTGCCGTAGGCCGCCTGGGCCGATGTTGCCATCTGTCAGTTTTTGTTAGCAGTTAGCAGACGGACGCCGTGGGTAAAGTAAATCGGTTAACGTTTTCTTAGCTTTTGCTTGGGTAAGTGTTTGTCTTTTAAATAATGAGGCTATGATTGCACTACCTTCAGGCACCTGTGGTCAATCATAGCTGATGCTTCATTAAACCAATTTATGCGGTCAGAGCGCAAACGAATAAAACAATTGCGAAAAAATAAGAAAGATAAACACAAAAACAATAAGCACTGTGGCAGCAGCAACGGTAATCCTCACTAAAGGTAATGAACAAACAAATTCAAGCACACCTGCAAATATGACTGGTGTGAGCTAGGTAGCTCTGTGCCGTTATGGCTGCCAAGAGTCTGGAAGCTCAGAAAGGTTCTTCTTTTGAAGAGCGCATCGGCTGACGTCTTGTGGCACCGTTCAATGGTGGGCTGGCTCGAAGAACAGCGTAGTCACGCAGACCGCTGCACCGTGGGCTCGTAATCTCTCCGGAGCAGATGCCGACGATACCAGAAGTAGACTGTCAAAAGCAGGATCGACGATCCGCAAAGATGACCGGTGTGAGCGTGGTAGCTCTGTGTCGTCATGGCTGCCACGTGGTTCGCCTGAGGCCTGGAGTTCAGGAATGAATAATACATTCGAGAATTACTACTTTCGAAGTATTCATGCTCGAAATTTAAAAATATAGCAAGAAGATGGCTAAAGCCTCAGAAATGTAGTCTTGTATCACAAACTTACCTGATGATAACGTGCACGAATTGACGCTATATCAATATTTATATTCACTATGCATTTAGTCATTTTAGAATTATAAATTATATCTATGGAAGTCTATTCCAGGCTCCAGGTGTATAATGCTCTATTAAATATAAAACGCGGTCAAAACAGTGCTTCTTTATATTGCAGATATTTCTCACTCCTAAAATGTAAGCCTTTATATCTTAATAATTTAAGAAAGGAATAAACGATAACATTATATATGAGCTGTATGCATATGGTGGTCTGAACGGATAATATATGTTTATTCATGTTTGCATTTTATCAGTGACATATTCATTATCACATTGTGCTAATCGGCTACACTTAGTTTCGCTTTCTAGTTATTTATGTTTAAATAAATAGTCTGATTGTACAATCACAAAGAGCCAGAGGCCAGATTCACGGAGCGATTCTTAGGCTGCGACAACTTAGCTAAGAAGTTTGTACTTAACGAACATCGTAAGAAGAGCAGAAATCGGTATTCCCGAACGGTTTTTTAAGTGAGAGGAGGAAAAGAATGTTCTCGTATGGGAAAATTAGAACTTCCGGTGTCCCACGGGCTCTCGATCCCCGCGAGAGCGGGCTGTTGTTTTGGCGACAGCGTCTTCGGCAACACGAACAACCAACCGAAGACCTCGGCATGGTTCAGAGCACGTGGAATTTCATTTACAACAAACGCAAGCGGCCATTCCGCTAACGCTTCTCTGGGGATCGTGTCCGTGCAGTGAAATATCGACTGTCCTTTGAGTTAAACGGGCCTGAATGCCGAGACCGGGATAACCGCCTTCGTCGACTTCTACGAACTAGATCGATACGAAGTCAACACAACTGTCATGGTTGGTAAAAAAGGGACGGTCCACGCCGCTTGTTTGCAAAGCCATTCGCGGAAACAAATCGCCGCGGCGTTTTTCGCGGCCTTGGGGATGCAGGAGCGAGCCAACCTTCAAGAAGATACGTTTGAACTTCAAGAGCGTCAGCAAGCGCTACGTAAATATGTGTTCACAGTCGGAGCAGACGCGCACATGTTTTATCGAAGCGCTGAATTCGCGCTGTTGGACCAGGTCTTGGTAAGTGCCTCGGGACCGATCTTTTACGATTGCAACTCGATGCTTACGTGAATGTCGGCAGAGGAAGGTGTAACCGGCGTCGCGTAGCTCCCAAGAACTGCTTAAGCTTGACAGTGTTGATGTACCGTAGTGTCGAAAAAAAAGGATATACAAATAACAAAGTATGTACACCATATGTTGCGAACGTGATCCACGCGGCGCTCATTTGAGTCTATATTGCACAAGCAAAAAATATATAATCGATGAGCTTGTCTGTTTTCGAAGAGAGCGTTCGTCACCGCTGCCACAGAAAACAAGGGGATGACAAAAGGAAGAGACTGATCTAAAAGTGAGGAAAGCAATCAAACTATTTATACGGGAAGGGTCCACAAGGGTCGCGCGGGCATATTTCATCCACCAAATTACACGATCGTGTGTAGACGGTCTTGGTCAGGGACCGTCGAAGCAACGCTGTGTCGGAGCAGGTCGGAGCGCCTTGCTAGGCCTATATTCTGCCGAGCTAGCCCTTGGCGGTGGCTTAGTAGGTGGGATCGTTGCCGCTGTAGCTTTTTCCGGATGTCTGTGATTCCAGCGTTCATCTACGCCGTGGTATGTTTCAAGTGTTTCCTTATTTTCCTTTGCTGTTTGAATTTGAGACGCGCGTAAAGAGTGCATAAAAATGCCCGTTGGTCGTCGCGACGAAGTAACTGAGGGACGCTGTTGGCCATGTTCATTTGATTTTAAAAAGTAAGGAAGACGCCTCAAGACCTGTCGTAAAATTCTATCGTAACGTACTCAAAGCTTGCGATAATTTTGTTTCTTTATAACGATTTGGTTCTTGGGTTTTGTCGCACGCACATATTTGGCGTATGATCGTTTCGTTGATCTGACCTCAGATGAAAGTCGGCCGCAAGTATTTCGGCCTACAAAAGCAAAGTTACGCGAATGACCTGACATTTAAGCTCCGACAAAAGATAGGTCTATCTAGGGTCATTATTTTATAATTTATTTGACGCAGTTTAGCTATCTCTTGGTTTCATGGCAATGTATCAAATGTCCAAACAAAACACAGATGTCTAGTTTGTGATTTATACTTAGAACAGATTTTGAAAGTAACATGTAATTTTTATCTGCTCTTCCGTCACTTGAACTCGGCACTTTTATAGAGTCCAGATAGAATCCAGATAGATGTCCGGTTCCATAATCCGGATAGCGAAAAGTTATCTAAAAATAGTGTAAGATCCGTGTCTGTACTCTAATTCGCCTCAAAATTACATGTTTGTTATAGAACTGGAAGCATGCACATAAATTTAGACGAGATTCTATTAGAACATAAGGGTCGTTCTAAACCAAAACTAACTGTTGAACAAGCATACCTAAAATACGAATAGCTCTACAAACAATGACAATAAAAAAGTGGACGAGAGATGAAATTGGCTTGTCTACACCTATTGGTACTTGTGTGTAACGCTATTTAGGGATATACTATGTTCTCAAAAGCTCACATTATTGTATAAAAAAAAATATGTGTCGGAACACGCTCTGAAAAAGGGTATATCTTACACTCCTTGTCACATACACGAAACCCCAAAAGTTCAGTTCGACGTACAGACCGCTGAGGTCGAACTGACTGCCCCAACTTTTGCGAGAGGGTTGATGACGGTGCAATAAAACATATTAAACAGCTAAAGTACGTATCAATATCTACAGAAAAAAAAACACGGTGGTTTTTCAGTCGAGCCAAGAAAACCCCGAGAACGTGTTTGCAGTCAGTCATAATTACATTACCTACTTAATAAGTTGTACAACTCGGCTGTCAAGCCTCTCGTGAAATCTGGTAGCGTAGGTTCAAAGCTAGTACACTATACATCCAACTGAAGTTTTGGGGTGTCGCATATGTGACGAGGAGTGTAAGAATATACCCTTTTTCTTTAGAGTGCATGATATAAAGGAGGCATTTATTTCGAGTATAAATGAAGGTACGACTGTAAAGAATTTACCATTTTTCTCAGCGGGCTAGAAGCTTATAGCTTTAGAACCGCTTCTGGCACGCACGGGTGTTAGTGGTGCAAAACTATCGATAGTACTATCAATAGTATCGATAGTCGCCAGAAATTTGACTATTGGTAGTAGAAAAAAACTATCGATAGTACTGTCGAGAGTCGACTATCAAAACTATCGATAGTACTCTCGATAGTCGACTATAAAAAAACTATCGATAGTACTGTCGATAGTCGACTATTGGAAAATTATCTTTAATTGACTATCGGAAAACTATCGATTGTTGGCTATCGTAAACCTATCGATAGCACTTTCGACAGTTTACTATCGATAGTTTTGCGACAGTAGCAGTTTGCGTCGTTCCTTCTATTGTTCTCTCTTTATTTTTTCAAAGGCGACACCAACAAGCCCAAGCACTTACCATCCCAACTTAGGTTCAGCTTTCAGTGACGACGAAGACGGGAGTTTGGGCGAAGAGAGGAGGGAGGGAGGCGAGCGGTGGGGCGGCAACTGTGTTCGCCCCGCACGCGAATACTACTGCAAACGCGCGCGAAACTTCATGGCGCGCACGCAGACTGCGGAGCATACGGCTCCAGCCTCGGCGGCACTAGCTGGCGCCTTCTGTAAGAGTCGTTGCCCTTTCTACCGCGGAACGAAGAGAAAAAGAAAAAGAAACGTCCCCCACTGTTGTAAACCTAAACTATCCTGGTAGCCCGCTGAATCTGGCTGAACCTCGAAAAAAAGCAGGCAAAGAGGGACCCTCTGCTAGTGGTGCAATGCTATCGATAGTATCGATAGTTGCCAGAAATTTGACCATCAATAATAAAAAGCTATCGATAGTACTATCGTTAGTTAACTATCGATAGCACTATCTATAGTCAACTATCGTAAAACTTTCGATAGCACTTTCGATAGTCGACTATCGATAGTTCTGCAATACTATCGGTAGTTTCGACAAAACTATGAGTAGTATCGATAGTCAATTTATCGATAGTTTTGCGTCACTAGCGCGTGTACCACATTTCTTTCCTTCCTACCAGGGATTCGAAGCTTTAGCTTCGCGCCACCGGGGCGAGAAACACTGGCGCAAAGATGCCCTCCGATTGGAAACCGAAACCTTAAAATGCGTTCTAATTGTGGGTTTCTTTTTTTTTTTTTTTGAACTTCGTGAAATGATGCACGAGCCTTACATATTTCTGTAATTTCTTGATTTACTGGTTTTCGACGATTCCCATCGAGTCTCTTATTGAAACTATGCCACTAAATTAAATAACCAAAACAAAAAAAAACGTAAATTACTCCAGAATGGTGAATAACTCAATCATTCCGCAACCTTACCGTTCTGGGATGATTAGATTTAGCAAAATCGAATTTCCCGAAATTTAGTTAACCACCCCGCATATGTATACAGACCTTTCAAAGTTTTGTTAACCTCATTACCCCTATAGGGATTTCGTGTAAGTTTATCCTTCGTATTTTCATGTTTATTACTGAATATTAATTAGTGTCTCCCATACAGAAAAAATGCAGTATATCTTTTGGCTTAATGGATTATGGAACCGGATATCCATCTAAATCACATGTGCATTTCAGTTTTTTTTTTTTAAGTATTCCTTTGTTTGCGATCGGAATTTCAGGTGTCCAGAAACAAGTAAAGTTATATTTCCAGTTTCATAATCTAGATGGCGAAAAGTCATACTTCGTTTTCCGGTAGGCTAAAGTACAAAATGTAAAAAAAAATATAACAAGTTATCTCCATTGTTCTGCATGACAATTTTTTAAATTTACATTTGGCCTATGAGTTCGTTTGCCTAACGCGCGTCTTTTCATTGTGCTTCTAAGTAAGGCTTCAGTTACCATTCCTAATTAAAAAAAAACTATATTTACAGCCGTCGGTATGAAAATGCATAAAAAAGTATTTATTAAAATACGTTTCTACCAAAAATATAATTTTAATTTGCTCATCGCCTCATTGGAAAGGATTTTTTTTTATTTTGCTAAACAAATTTCACATTTTCTTTTCATGAATATTTAAATTATATTTGCTGAAAAGGTTTAGCTTACTGTGTCGATATAATTATCTTGGAAAATATAGTTTCCTCTAATGCGTACACTTCCGTTGAAATATGTTGTGCCTCAAATTACGCTATGCCCACAAAACTATTGCAGCGCACCAGACGTTCCTGAGGTATCATCTAACTATATGCGTTCCGGCGAAATTACTACAGAATGAAACGCGGACACTTTTGCAATAACTACGTTAAAATAACTCGACGAAGATATACTTATGATTTCTTATTATATTCTGACGATCCGATCCAATGTTATCAATTTACAACCTACGTCGCTAAACTCAAAGTTGGAGCGTGCTGGTTGGACTCTCGCGACGACGGCGTCACGCGGGACGAGATTTCAGTCATTCAAACTCTCCCGATGCTCAAATTTCTGCGAGATTGTGAAACACAAAGTCGTAGCGAGCTTTATTAAAGCGCGCGCGAGCAAAACCGCGGGGCCTGTCGATCGAACGGCTGTATTGATGACGTCGCGCCCGCGTGTCCCTACATCCCCACGCCGTGTTAGGGTCAATGCTTCTAGATTCTCCCTAGGCGGGCTGTGAATACTCTCAACTTTATTGTCGCTATATCGTCGTTTGCGGAAAGATCACTATATCTTCGTTTGTGGTGTGTGTGACGACAAACTGACATCTTTGGGAAGCAGTTGTTTGAGGCCGAAATCTTCGCTTTGGAATCGATGCGAAGATTGAACTTTGTTGATACTGTGGAGCTGCACGCGGTGTACGCGGCTTTAGAGCTCACCTTCCGCCACTGTCAACAACGCTACCGGGGTCACCCAGAGGCGGTGTGTATAGAGACGTCGGTAGTGTTTGAGAGATAAGGCACCGACGGGGCAGGGCGGGTAAAAAACCAGGGAAGGAAAATAAAAAGGGATACGACAAACGCACACAGAAAAGAACAACAGCAAATAGGACCCAGAAAGTGCGAAAGAAAATGTTCGGAATAAAGGGGGCCGAGGGGGGGGGGGGGGGGGGTAGGCTTGATAGTAGTGGAGAAGGGGGAGATCCCTTCGCTAGAATTTTTTGTTATACCTTTCTGAGATGTCTGGGCACTGTACAGGAGGCTATGGTCTGGGGCGAGAGCCACACTTGTACCCGTTACTTGAAAAATGTAATGGATTACAATTAAACATTAACGAGCCTCAAATTCAATAAATTACCGTTAGAAATTACTTGAGCTAAAAAGTAACAGATTACTTTACTCAATACGTTACAACTTACTTTCACGTTACCTTTCCCGTAAACTCATCAAGAAAACAACACAAACAATCTTGATGTTTTCAAAAATGTTCTGCATTACTAGTTTCCATTTCTCATACTCAGGGGAACAAGAAAAACACGATGGAAAGAGGCAGAGCCTACTCGGCATTGTCTTCATGATCTTTGTTTTCCTCATATTAGTATAGGCCCTGAACGTTTTTCAAGTGGTTCTATTCTATTTGAAAGCCCCAATATGAACAGCGTATTATGGATTTTGTTAAACAATATCTTTTTATTGTATTACAATACGATATGCTCAATGTATTGGAAACATTACATTTATTGTATTTATTACAATAAGGGTTTGTTATGGGATTCCTATATACATTACATTTATTATATTACAATAAGGGGTTCCAATATTCATAATACGCTAAAAATATTTGAATCCCATACCGTATAAACCCTTATTGGATCCTTATACGTCGTATGGGGGTCCAATGAGGGTTTACGAGTACGGTGTACTTAGCGTATTATGAATATTGGAATCCAATATATTATATCGAGAACCATTGAAACTATATACGAGTTGGAATATCACGTTCAACAAGACGTCTCTTTCTATGTATTTCTGAGTGAAGAAAAAAAATGTTTCTGTTTTCAAATTATGAGTAAAGAAGCAAAACACTCGACTCATCCATACCAAATATATTTAACATATTCCTGAACTGGAGGATCCGGCCTTTACTGCAAAAGAAAGTTAATAGTTTAGAACCCTCATTCAAAAACTTGATGTTTGAGAACAGAATGTGAAATCTTCACCTTTTAATGAAAGCAGCACCTGCTAGCTGCAGCCATATAGAAACAGCAAGATAAAAATTTGTAATACGTTCGCGACAAGTAGCATTTCCTCACTAAGCTAGATAGATTAAAAATTATGTCTGCGTTGATTGCGGAAAAATAAGCTTCAATGCAACTGCCTCGGGTCATTCTGAGCTCGGTCAATTAAATATATGTATCCACTCGTCTGGCTTCAGTATTCCTTCTTCGGACCAAACTAGAGTATGTGGAATGCTCACCTCTGAAGAAAAGCGAACTGGTGCCTGCTGGCTTGTAGGCCGTGGAAACTGGAAGAGAGGTCTTGTGACGTAACTGGGCACACGTCAATGTCACCCGCGTGTATTACAGAAAAATAAGATTCAATGCGGGAGCCCCTGTCATTCTGAGCTCCGTCAATTAAAAATGCTATGCCGCTTGTCTGGCTTCAGTATTCCTGCCTCGGACCAAACTAGTGAATCTGGAATTCTCACATTTGAGGAAAAATAAACTAGCACCTGCTGGCTCTTAAACTGGGCACACGTCGACAAATGTGTTGTTCACGCATGGACAACACATTTGCCGACTTGTGCCCAGTTTTGTCGCAAGGGGCAGATTAGCGTCACGCACATGTAATTTTGAATTTCACCTGCTTAGTGTGCTGTAGGTGGCTACTCGAGGGAATTGCTACTTGGACGCAACTCATCGCAAATATTTCTTGCAGTTTCAATGACCCACAAGGCAGCAGGTGCCAGTTAATTCTCGTTAAAAGGTGAGGATTCTAGATTCTCTAGGTCGGTTTGAAGCAACAATACTGAAGCCAGACAAACGGTACGGAATATTTAATTGATAGAGCTCAGAACGACTGGCGACATTTTCATTGAAGCTTGTTTTGCTGCAATACAAGCATGTACTGCAGTAAAACAATGTTCAGTGAAAGCATCCTCAGTCGTTCTCAACTCCGTCAATTAAATATTCCGTACCGCTTGTCTGGCTTTAGTATTGCTGCTTCGGACCAAACTAGAGAATCTGGAATCCTCACCTTTAAAGAAGAAGAAACTGGCACCTGCTTCATTGTGGGCATGGAAACTGCAAGAACGATTTGCGATGAGTTGCGTCCGAGTAGCAATTTATTTGAGTAGCTACCTACAGCACACTAAGACGGATAAATTCAAAATTACATGCGCGTGACACAATATGCCTCTCGCGACAAAATTGGGCACACCTCGACAAATGTGTTGTCCCCGTGTATTGCAGCAAAACAAGCTTCAATGAAAGCGTTCCCAGTCGTTCTGTAGTTCGTCAATCAAATATGCTGTACAGCTCCGTCTGGCTTCAGTATTGATGCTTCAGAGCAAACTAGAAAAACTGGAATCCTCACTTTTGAACGAGAACGAACTGGCGCTTGCTGGCTTGTGGCCGTGGAAACTGCGTGAGAGATTTGCGATAAGTTACGTCACAGTAACAATTTTTTTGAGTAGCTGTAGTAATCTCGTCTACACGACGGTACAAAAGGAGAGGACGCTAACAGCACTCACATGATGTGGCCGGGTAGGAAGCCGCGACCCCGCGCGTTCGGGGCTTACGAAGAATGAGACAAAGACATGTTGCCTGGTGGGTGTCCCGTAGTTCTCTGCCGTCGCTGACGGACGGCGGCTCTTTTATTAACATATGTCACGTGAAATCATAGATGCATAAACACACATAAAACAAGATAAGACAACCCGATAAACCCACCATAAAAACATACTAGACAGAACACACGTTGCGCCATCTGCTGGCAAAATCACTTATCACAGATCACTACACTCTTCCGTCCTTAAAATTTTTTTTATAGAAACGGAGGGAAACAAACCACAAAACACAATTCGAAGTTCACCACAATAAAGACAACGCTTAAAAAAAAAACATTCTTTTTTTCTCTCTCCCCTTGTCCGTTAAAAAAACTTGTAACATATGGAACCGGGTATCGGCTCACAGCGGCGTTCCTGGCAACGAGACGGCCGATCGTCTGGCCGTCGCTGAGCAGTACCGCAAGTTTAAAACATTATATAAAAAAAAAATGTTTCGACGTGAGCATTCCCGTAGCTCTTTTCATCCATGTCACCACAGTATGACAAAAACCATAGGCAGTTTCTACAGTAGATACAACACCTACAGCACACTCAAAATTACTTGTATGGGACATAGATGCCTCATGCGACGGAGCCCCCTTCATCCTTGTTTTCTGTTAACACAGCTCACCTTCGTCGCTTGCGTCCAATTTTGGTGCTACTTCTCTAATCTTGATTCCCTGGTTCCCAAAGGCCACGCCATGACTTGCGCCAGGCACGGATCTGTCACCTCCGCGACCGGCACTATTGTGGCAAGGACGCTACGGCACCGGGCGCTTAATGTGTTCGTTTAATATTTTGAGCATGGTAAAAACAGGTGGATGGGTGTCTGGTTATGCCCTTTGCTTATTATTTGCGGATCGTTCTGAAAACAAGAAGTAGACGCTTCTGCAATCTGGGCACATGCTCGGTATTTACAATAGTTGAAATTGAACTCTGCAGGAGTCTTAAAACATAACAAAAAGAATGTGCATAGTAAAGGGCATAGCAAATAAAACACCCGCCATCTATCTATTTTCGGTTCTTGTCCGCAAGAAGCTGTCGTATATGTAGCCTCCCTCGCTTAAGCCGCTCCTCCCTAGTGTCCCGGTTGGGTCTCGTCTTTATGAATCGTCGGTTGAGACCTGAGGTTTTGTCAACATCAGATTATACCTTTTGAGACAGAATCCATACACTTGCTGAGAGCAAGTACACCCAAACGAATCACAGACATGTCATTTCTAGAGTGTTTTAAATTGAGAGGCCTGGTGTAAAATGAGACGTGAATACTGACGCACCCCTGTAGCGAACCTAAAATTTTGAAGGCCTTGTCCCCCTTGCTAGGGGGACAAGGCACAAGAATCTCGGCACGTGGATGAAATTTTTACCATAACACCAAGACTCAATGCCCATCCCCGAATATTCGGCCACCACACTTTTAGAAAAAAATATTTTTTTAGAAAGCACAAAGTTATCGACCACCCCTACAAAAGCTTGAACCAAGTATACCCCTACCGTGGCTTGTTTGCTCCCTACTGCCCCCTAGTTAACTCGGGCTGACAATGTTTTTTTTTGTTTTTTTTTAATGGAACCCACGTTTTTAATTTTGGTTTCACTTGTTGAGGCTGGTGGATACTTTTGTAAAGCTTCCTGCCTATGCGCTTCAGAGTCAACATTTTTGCGATGGCAAAACCCTTGGACTTTCCTTTTGCGCTCCTTGACGAATACTGAAGCTCATATTGGCGGGAAGTAGCTCACCTTGAAAATGCTTGCTCTTGGTGGCCAAGAACAAACTCGCGTTTCTGATTGCAGCCACTTTCTGCCAAGAATTGCTGCGCATATCCGAAAGAACCCAGTCTTAGTCTATTACATATGCTTTAGTCGGACAGAGACACAAAAGCCTGACTCAAGACCACTATAAAGACAGGAAGTAGAGTTTCTGTGAGGAATGAAACACACAACTCAGATAGGCATCAATCACTCACCTTGAAAACACTTGCCATGAGCAGCAAAGAGCAATCTTCTGGCCTTGATTGGCTGGTGCTTGCCTCCAAGACCTGCATGTATAAGAAAGAACCCGGTCTTAGGCAAAATTGTTTTTTTTTTTTTTGCAGGAGGGACAACAAAGTACTAATGAAAGATCACTACACATACGAAATGGCATCCAAGAGGAATGGAACACAAAACTCATATAGGCGGGCAATAGCTCACCTTGGAAATACTTGCTTTTGGTGGCCGAGAACAAACTCGAGTTCCTGATTGGCAGCCATTTGCTGCCAAGAATTGTTGCACATATCCTAAAAAAAAAACAGTCTTTGTCTAACGCAGATGCTTTGGCCGGACAGAGACACAAAAGTCTGATACAAACCACAAAAAGCAGGAAATAGTGTCTGCGAGATATGAAAAGAGACCCAGGTGGAGAGGCTCGTTCTCTGTTTCACCTTAGTCAAATAGTGTAGCTCATTTTGCTAAATCAATGCATATTTGCTAAAATTATAATATATATTTGCCTCATTTAGCAGAGTTTACTGCGAAGGATACCTGCACACCAGAACAAGTCGGACTTAGTCAAAGTTTTTTTTTTTTCTTTTGATGAGTGACAACAGAATCCTACACGGGTGATGAAACAAAATATAACCCCTGCAAGCCAGGCTAACGACGGAGATAATCCCTGGAGAAGGGGAACAGGAGGGGCAAAAAACAAACACAAATCTCCAAACACAACTGGTGCGCGACTGCAAAAATCCGCCTGGTCCGAGTATCGAACCCGGAACCTCTCCATTACAGGGGGAGCGCTCTACCAACTGAGCTAACCAAGAGTTAGACGTCAGTAGAGCAAGCGGGTTTTATCAGCTGCTACCAGTCTGACACCAACAAGGGTGCAGCTTGCAATTTAACGTTATGATTAAGTGCAATTAAATGCAAAGGTGCAAGCGAGCTGGACAAGAATGACGAAAATAATCCCCGCAGAAGGGATTATTTTTCCCCTTCTCCAGGGATTATTTTCGTCATTCTTGTTCAGCTCGCTTGCACCTTGGCATTTAATTGCATTTAATCGTAACGTTAAATTGCAAGCTGCATCCTAGTTGGTGTTAGACTGGTGGCAGCTGATAAAACCCGTTTGCTTTACTGACGTCTAACCCCTGGTTAGCTCTGTTAGTAGAGCGCTCCAGCTGTAATGGAGAGGTCCCGGGTTCAATACCCGGACCAGGCGGACTTTTTCGGTCGTGCACCAGTCACCTAGCTGCGTTTGGAGATTTGTGTTTGTCCTTTTTCTCTCTTGTTCCCCTTCTCCAGGGATTATTTTCGTCATTCTTGTCCAGCTCGCTTGCACCTTTGCATTTAATTACATCTAATCAAGCCAGGCTAGCTTGCCTTGATGCAAGCAGAGTGTCTCGGCCGACAAATGAGGTTCTATTCTTCGTCACTTGTTATATTTGGCGGGAATAGTCAGATAAATGAAAATAAGGCAATCTCTCTTGCAGCCAACAGCTGCAAACGAAATTCATATACCGCAATAACGACCTGGAAATAAAATTTGGCGGTGGCCGAGTAGTTTAAGGTGTCAAATGTCAAACTTACAGGCTGTGTAGTTCTCGTTTAAGTCCTTCTGGTGTATATTTTCATCCTTATCAATTATATTTAAATTGTTTTTTTTTCAATATTTGAGGCACAAGCACATAATTTATATGCTAATTCACCTTTGAAATGTTTTAATTATACTCCATGGCTTCCTAGTGCTCGTAATAAATTCTCCGTGAGAACGGTTTTCAATTTTTTTTTCTTGCTCTCGCTGCTTGCTTCGTCTCCCTTGAAATGTTGACAACGCACCACAAAAGTAATAAAAAATGCGTTTCAAATGCCATGAAGATCAGCATTTCCAGGTTGTACCCCTGCTTCATGCCCAGACCATGCCACCATATCATAGCTGAGTGCAGTGACGAATGGTTCCAGCCTAGGTGCTGCGACCCGACCGCATATGGCCTTACGGTGTGGCGCGACTCATGCAGCAGCTATGCTTCGTGATGGAGCCAGTGAGCGAGGTGCGACCTGCTAGAGCTGTGCAAGCCACAGTTTTACAGCCTGCAAAGGGTGGGAAGATGCCCATCCCTTTGCAGAGCTTGCAATAGCTCACCAAGAAGCTATTGCAAGCACTAGGGAGCCACAGAGTGTGAATAAGAGCGCTTTTGAAAGTGAATTATTGTGTAAATTATGCGTCTATATGTTAAAACGTAAAAAAAAGGTATATATATATATATATAACGGGCATGGCGGCGGGAGGCCGAAGGCGTGGGTATAACTGGGAAGAAAAAACCCTTGGTGAAAACAGCAAAAACGGACGATTTAATCTTCGACGTTTCGGCCGGAGTCCGGCCTTCGTCAGGAAGAACTTTTACAGATGAACGCCGGTGGTATTTATACAATGCTACGGTCGGGTCCACATTTCGGCGGGATGAAGGTTGGAGCTTTGGTGAGAGGGAAGCGTAGGGCAGTTTGTATCCGGGTGTAGAAGCTTGACGGTCGGGGCCAAGTTTCAAGGACGGTGGGATGACGGTTGTAGCTTCTTGAGAGGGGGCGCAGGGTGACCTTGTGGCCGAGCGGGCAGGGGTGACCTGAACAATAGCGTACAATAGACGAAAGTTAACGCGCAAACTAAAATGCTGTCTCAAAAAAAAAAAAAAAAAAAAAGCCGGCACGGTTACTTGTGTTGTTTCGTGGGGCGTGCATGAGTCAGACCTGAAAGGGAACAATGTTAAACCTAGAACAAAAAATATGAATATCAAAACCTGGAAATAAAAAGAAAAAGTTGATGGTCCAGTTCCGGCCACAATCACAGTACCACTGCTAACAATAAGGTCTGGGACCTGAAAAAATGTCCCCTCATCGCTGTTGCTATTCGTCTGTTAGCATTTTAATCGATGCCAGAGTACCGGGGCTTTCATTTATTCCTTGTTTAATTGTGTTGAATCGGTAAATTAGGTAGGATTCACGCTGTTCACGTTCGCGATTTGATTTAAATCTAGATTCTAGGAGCGTCACTGACAAGTTATCAAACGTGTGTTTTGGGAGAGCGAGATGTTTGGATAGAGGCAATGTCGGAAGATTTGTGGCGTGAGATTTGTGATTATTAAAGCGCAGTCTAAATGCCGTTCTAGTCTGCCCTATGTATTGCATTTTACATACCGTACACTCGAATAAGTACACGACATTCGACGAGGCACATGTTAAGTGCCTTTTAATTTTGATCGAGAACAGCGAGTTCGTGCTGCTGGCCGTGTTTGTGTGCTGCATCTGTTTACAGATCAGACATCCTGGGTGCATGCAAGGCCTGCATTCGTTAGGTGGTGGCGATGAATTGATCCGAGAATTTACTAGCGCGTCTTTGAGGTTACGCGATCGTCTGTGTACTACCCCAGGGGCGGATGGAAACGCGCGTTTAAGGCGCTCGCTTTGTTCGAGAATGTTATAATGTCGTCTTAAGATATTATTTACATTAGGATGGTTCATGCTATAAGTTAGATATAGATTTGTGCGTTGTGTGTCGCTTTGCGTGGGGCGCGGGCTGATAAGGTCTGCTTGGTTCAATTGCTTGCCTTTTCTGATAGCATCGTCAATTATACGCGGTGGATACTTTTGTTTCTCTAGCACTGACTTTAAATTTTGGCTGCTCGCATCAAAATCTGTCTTCTTGGAACAAAATCGTTTGAAACGATGAGCTTGGCTATAGGGAATGATGTTTTTGCAATGGCGTGGGTGGTCGCTTTGATAATGAAGGTATTGCTGTCGATCTGTTGGCTTACGTTACAGGCTCGTGGCGAGTTTACCCTCGTCTATTTTAACGTTGACGTCTAAGAAGTTTATTTCGGTTTAAGAGTACGTATGTGTAAAGCGAATGCTCGGATGAGCAGCGTTCTATCGACCTATAAAGTCCACCAGCTCCTCCTCAGTGTGCGACCAGACAATAAATATATGAAAAAACAGTTAGGGCGCAGGCGAGCTGATGTAGATTTACCATTTTGTTAGACCACCTGAGACTGGGTATATTAGCGGCTTTACGGGGCATTCAGAAAGGAACTGAGATTCTAATTTTCCCATGAATACGTTGGCGTAGTTCGGGGCCATTTTGGTGCCCATCGCGGTTCCGCTAACCTGCCTAAAGTATTTATTGTTAAATTCGAACGTGTTGAGTTCTAAGACAAGCCTCGCTAGAGTAGCGACGACATGTGTATCTGCGGTATCCGGTTGTTTGTGGAGTTCGTACATGTCAATTAAAGAAATTATTCCATCATCGTGTGGGATATTCGTATACAGCGATGACACATCAAGTGTAACCAGATATGATTCTTTTGGTATGCGTAAATTTGATATTTCCCTTAAGAAGTGAGTTGTGTCTTTAATGTACGAATCGAGACTTGTAGGTATATGTTTAATTAAACTGTCTACATATCCTGATATGGGTTCGGTTACTGTACCTATTCCGGATATGATCGGGCGCCCTGGGTTACCAGGTGTTTGAATCTTAGGGAGCATGCTCCCTAAGATTCACTAAGATTCAGGGAGCCATCAAGCTTCTACACCCGGATACGAACTGCCCTACGCTTCCCTCTCACCAAAGCTCCAACCGTCATCTCGCCGAAATTTGGACCCGGCCGTAGCATTGTATAAATACTACCTGCGTTCATCTGTAAAAGTTCTTCCTGACGAAGGCCGGACTCCGGCCGAAACGTCAAAGGTTAAATCGTCCGTTGTTGCTGTTTTCACCAAGGGTCTTTTTCTTCCCAGTTATACCCACGCCTTCGGCCTCCCGCCACCATGCCCTTTGTATCCAGACCGGCCCCCGGCGCACCCAAGGTGGAGCAGCTAACGCGGATGTACCCCAAGCACCTGCCAACCTCCGCTGCCATCGGGAACTCGCAGACCCGATATCTCCACCAGCACTTCGACCCCTACGATAGAGCCGCACCCGCCTTCATCACCATCCGTGGTGCATCCACGTTCGACATCGAGATGGAGCTCGCCAATCTCCCACGTTCGGTCACTACGCTCGTCTTTCACGTAGGGACGAGCGAACTGGAACGATACGGCACCGACGAGACGCTACGACGGTGGCGTCGCCTGGTGAACAACACGCTGCGAGCACGTCCGGAGCTCCAGAGGCTTGTTGTGTCCCTCGTGTTGCCTCGGCACACCAATCGACGCCTGGATCAGTCGAACCACCGCTTCGTCCACTGGTTCAACACGGAAGCCCGGAAATTCAACAACACAGTCAAGGACTACTGCAGGAAACCAGGCAAGGTGACCTTCCTGGACCACGATTTCACGTCGCTGCCGCCTCTTCGAGTCCTGGCGGCTGACGGGCTGCACCCGAGCTTCACGGGAGTCGCCCTCCTCGCGGCGAACCTGAAGTCTATTTTGCAACGTGGAACAAGTACGACGTCGCCAGGCTGGTCATCGGAGATCCCCGCCGCCGCCACCGCCAACTGCACCAGGATGGCCCCATCAGAGGAACCCAGGCACCTCGAGAGTCCCAGGTCCCACAACGCCAGTCCAGAGAGCCCAGCTGCCCCTGTAGGGAACCCGGGAGCACCGTGCCCGGCAGCCAGCGAGAGCGTCAACTACGTCAATGAGTACCCGACACCTGTCGACAGTGTGGCACCCAAGCGACTCCCGCAGCAGCCGAGAAGCACCCCAAGACAGCGCTACAACCTGCGAAAGCCCGCCGCGGAGAGCTCCCCGCACCCGAAAGAAGATTGACGACAGTTCGGTGAGTCCAGTTCCTCCGCTCCAAACTACAGTACCACTTTTCTCAAAGTACGAAAGCTCTCAGATAAACGCATTAGGCACGAACTTCATAAATCAACCTTGCTAGTGTACCTTAACGCAGGCATTACCCCGAAGGGCATGTCGCTTTCCCTTCCTCCCGCCTGCATCAGCATGACTGTTCGGAATGGCAACAGGTTCTCCTTGAGGCTTCCCTTAAATGGGTCCAAATAGAAGTTCATCATGGTGACAAACAAGTAAAACAGTTAACTACTGCGACCGCTACACTTCTCCGTTCAATGAATTCGATAAAAAGAAATGCCATGACCTTGAGACAATCAAGCCACGCAAGCTACAGCGCGATAAGGTCCCTAACCCTGTTTTACCTCAGCTTACGACATCATTCAACTATAGTGAACATACTCAACCGGCCATTAGCATAACAGACGATAGGTCAAGCACAAGTGCCCCTTGTGGCACCACAATTGTTAATCTATCTGGAGTGACTATATCAACAGAAGAGGAAAAACTCCTTTCGAGAGGATTGAACTTCTGTCCCGCCACAGGTTTTGTTGACGAATTTCAATTACTACGCAACCTCGACAACTTTGCTCGAAATTTAAGATTGCGGGAATACTACTTGGACAGACCTTCTAGCTCCAACACCTCTCAGCAGCGTGCAACGAGCGACTGGACGCCAAAGGCTAACCGTAACGATTGTCTTAACTTGTACATAGCCGCTGTGCAAAAATACATTATGCGGGAATATCGCAGGCAGGCGGGAAAACGGGATAACCTCACTAAAACCGAAAGGGCTAGCTTAAAAACCCTGAGCAATAGGACAGACATAACAATAAAACCAGCCGATAAAGGAGGAGCAATTGTGATTCTTAGCACTTCTGAATACATCCGGGAAGGATACCGCCAACTAAATGACCCAAAGTTTTATGAACCTCTCGCAGGTGACCCTACAGTGCACCACACTCAGACTGTGACCTCGGTCCTTAAGGATCTCTTAGACGAGGGCAGAATAACCGCTAACGAACATAAATTAATGAAACCGGTACAGCCTTCCCCGGGCCGCTTCTGCATGCTCCCTAATATTCATAAACCTGGTAACCCAGGGCGCCCGATCATATCCGGAATAGGTACAGTAACCGAACCCATATCAGGATATGTAGACAGTTTAATTAAACATATCCCTACAAGTCTCGATTCGTACATTAAAGACACAACTCACTTCTTAATGGAAATATCAAATTTACGCATACCAAAATAATCATATCTGGTTACACTTGATGTGTCATCGCTGCATACGAATATCCCAGACGATGATGGAATAAATTCTTTAATTGACATGTACGAACTCCACAAACAACCGGATACCCCAGATAGACACGTCGTCGCTACTCTAGCGAGGCTTGTTTTAGAACTCAACACGTTCACACTTAACAATAAATACTTTAGGCAGGTAAGCGGAACCGCGATGGACACCAAAATGACCCCGAACTACGCCAACGTATTCATGGGAAAATTAGAATCTCAGTTCCTTTCTGAATGTCCCGTAAAGCCGCCAATATACAAAAGGTTTATAGATGATATATTTATTGTCTGGTCGCACACTGAGGAGGAGCTGGTGGACTTCATAGGTCGATACAACGCTGCTCATCCGAGCATCCGCTTTACACATACGTACTCTCAAACCGAAATAAACTTCTTAGACGTCAACGTTAAAATAGACGAAGGTAAACTCGCCACGAGCCTGTACCGTAAGCCAACAGATCGACAGCAATACCTGCATTATCAAAGCGCCCACCCACGCCATTGCAAAAACAGCATTCCCTATAGCCAAGCTCATCGTTTCAAACGAATTTGTTCCAAGGAGACAGATTTTGATGCGAGCAGCCAAATTTTAAAGTCAGTGCTAGAGGAACAAAGGTATCCACCACGTATAATCGACGATGCAATCAGAAAAGGCAAGCAACTGAACCTAGCAGACCTTATCAGCCCGCGCCCCACGCAAAGCGACACTCAACGCACAAATCTATATCTAACTTATAGCATGAACCATCCTAATGTAAATAAAATCTTAAGACGACATTATAACATTCTCGAACAAAGCGAGCGCCTTAAACGCGCGTTTCTATCCTCCCCCGGGGTAGTCCACAGACGATCGCGTAACCTCAAAGACGCGCTAGTAAATTCTCCGATCAATTCATCGCCACCACCTAACGAATGTAGGCCTTTCATGCAACCAGGATGTCTGATCTGTAAACAGATGCAGCACACAAACACGGCCAGCAGCACGAACTCGCAGTTCTCGATCAAAATTAAAGGGCACTTAACATGTGCCTCGTCGAATGTCGTGTACTTATTCGAGTATACGGTATGTAAAATGCAATACATATGGCAGACTAGAACGGCATTTAGACTGCGCTTTAATAATCACAAATCTCACGCCATAAATCTTCCGACATTGCCTCTATCCAAACATCTCGCTCTCCCAAAACACTCGTTTGATAAATTGTCAGTGACGCTCCTAGAATCTGGATTTAAATCAAATCGCGAACTTGAACAGCGTGAATCCTAACTAAGTTTACCGATTCAACACAATTAAACAAGGAATAAATGAAAGCCCCGATACTCTGGCATCGATTAAAATGCTAACAGATGAATAGCAACAGCGATGAGGGGACATTTTTTTCAGGTCCCAGACCTTATTGTTAGCAGTGGTACTGTGTTAGTGGCCGGAACTGGACCATCAACTTTTCTCTTTTATTGCTTGGTTTTGATGTTCATATTTTTTGTTCTAGGTTTAACATTGTTCCCTTTCAGGTCTGACTCATGCATGCCCCACGAAACAACACAAGTAACCGTGCCGTTTTTTTTTTTTTTTTTTGAGACAGCACTTTAGTTTGCGCGTTAACTTTCGTCTATTGTACGCTATTGTTGAGGTCACCCCTGCCCGCCCGGTCACAAAGTCACCCTGCGTCACCTCTCAAGAAGCTACAACCGTCATCCCACCGTCCTTGAAACTTGGCCCCGACCGTCAAGCTTCTACACCCGGATACGAACTGCCCTACGCTTCCCTCTCACCAAAGCTCCAGCCGTCATCCCGCCGAAATTTGGACCCGACCGTAGCATTGTATAAATACCACCCGCGTTCATCCGTAAAAGTTCTTCCTGACGAAGGCCGGACTCCGGCCGAAACGTCGAAGATTAAATCGTCCGTTGTTGCTGTTTTCACCAAGGGTTTTTTTCTTCTTCCCAGTTATACCCACGCCTTCGGCCTCCCAACACCATGCCCGTTATATATATATATATATATATATATATATATATATATATATATATATATTTTTTTTACGTTTTAACATATAGACGCATAATTTACACACTAGTGTGTAAATTTTAGTACTGTGTGTACTAAAAAAAGGCAAAGAAAGAAAACAACAACGTCTCAGGTGGGCTTGAACCTAGAGCTCCCTTGCTCTTGATTTTATTTCCCTATGGTCCGCTTCAGACGTGGCAATTTTGCCCAGCAACTTCACGTCGCAACACCAGGAACACGGGCCGCCCGCGTTCACACGCAGCAACCGAATTGCTACGACTTGCCATCATCATGCAATTTTATTTTTCTTGCAGTATTTAGATGCAGTTATATTTATTTATTTATTTCAAATACTGCCAACCCTTGCGGATTATAGCAGGAGTTGATACAGTAATACATCAAACAAAATACAGGTGACACAAGAAATTATACATAGAACAATCATTCTCACAGGTGCAACTACTCGTCAGCAAACCAGTTCATCAACTTTTCTTTAAATTTTTCAACAGAAGTGACGTCCGAAAAAAACACTTGGGGGTAAAAAAACATGTTTTTATATCTTTAAATTGTGTTGAGAATACTAACTCATCTTTTTGAAACAGGTTATTTCCAAAAACGATCCATTTTAAACCAGAACCAAGTTTTCAGTTTTCATCATCACCACCACACTGGTGTCACGTGAAAATATCGCATTCCTGATTGGCTGCTGCCGCTTCAAACGTCTCCGAGTGTTCCGAGTTGCTCGTCCGCTTCGAGCCGGAACCGATCTCAGCAAGTCGTGTCGATCTAGGGAAAGCTAGGGAACAACCTGCCAGCAACCCCAAAATTGCAGGAAAAGCTGCCCTGTCTGAAGCGGGCCTAAGACACCCTATTGTCTGGTACAGAGACCATTTAGGAACGTTCGGGTGTTTAAAGGTTGTACTACCCTTTTTTCAAAACAACAACAAAAAAAAAAAACATTTCAGAGGGAAAAGGTAAGGAAAGGGAATGTGTACCATTATGTTCCGTGAAATTCGATGACAAGACTCGCGACTCGAGCAGGAATGCCGTTATCCTTGGTGTGACCCCATGAGACTGTCTTGCTGCCTTTGCTGAGGTTTACCTAACTGAAGCACTTGTACGAAAAGCAGAAGAAACACATGTGAATAACACTCATTTTTCACAAGAAACTTCGTCAGCGTCCAAAATGACCCACGTAGAAAATTGTGCGAGGCATTTTTCGGTCACGTTGGCCGAGTCACCCTCGTGTCCAATGTTTTATTGCAACTTTAATTGTAGTGAACAGTTATAGCGTATATTACAAACAAAGTCCTGTTTGGTTTTGTACGAAACTACAACGCACAAAACGGCACTCTAATACAGTGTGTTGAGGTACCTCTGAACAAACTCCAGGGTCTCATGGTGCCTCCTTCAGATACCTGATGTTGAACATGAAATATGTGCACCAAGGAGTGAGCAAACAGTCACTTACAATTTGTCTCAAGCACCAGCGACATGTCGACAAGGAGTGCAATGTGTTGAAGGTCGTCTAGAAGTGTGCAGCCAAGAGGAAAAAGCAAGATATAATATCAGAATGAGATCACATCAAAAAGGCTCCGTTGTAGTGAGACAATCTACAATCTAGGCACAGTAATGAGTCAACCGACGTACAGCCACAATTCCCTTTGCGTTGATTGAGGTGAAACATGGCCGACGGAAAAATAAGAAAACACGTTGTTGTGGTTTTTTGACACTATTTGCTTCTGCGCACCCGATAGCAGGGCAGTCGGGCGGAGTCACAAAAATTTGACTCACTCGCTAGCGTTTCTCAACTTCGTTCGGCGTCAGTCGGCACCACAGATCAGTGGTCGACACTTATGGTCTACACGGGAAGAAAGAAGTACGAGCTCAGAGTCGAGCGTCGATCGCGACTTTCGTAAAGAGAAGCGGCCGGTAACACTTCGGCGACTCGTCAGCTCCAAACAACTCCTCTTCGAACGAGCCCGCGAATCCAATGCGTCTAACGGTCGCGGCGGCAAGCACGCCGGAAGCGAAGGGCCTGGAGGCTGGATATCCGAAACAGACGCGGCGCTGATTTCTACGTCTATTTCGCACATGAGGTAACAAGGTAGCGAAGCTAGCCGATTGTGAACACTGACTGGAGTAACACTGGAGTACACGTAGTTGAAATGACGCTTGCAACAGAGCACAGCTAGAGGTTTTCAACAGGGGACACGTGCGTTCAAATAAGCTGCGATTTCAAAACTTCATGTCTCCTCCCTGTCCTTCGGTGTTTACTTTGATCCGTGTATACCAAAGCACTCAATGCTGCAAGTAATAAAGTCGTGTATACGTACCTTTCGATGCAATTGAAAGCGGTTTGGTTTTGCTTGGAGCCCATGAGCAAAGAGCGTGACGAACTGACATCCGTCGGTCTCGCCGGATCGCACGAAGAGGGCGCCCGCTGCGCAGTGCGCACAGGGCGCATGCTCGGCAGCACGGCCAGGCTGCCAGGCTCGGCTGGGCTCGGCCGCTCGGCGGCTCACTCGGCCGCTCGGTTCCCTGGGCTCACTCCCTTCGAACTGCCTCCGAAGCTCGCGCGCGCGGGTTGACGATGGAATCTTATCTTCTCATAAAACGAGGCTGCAACGTATCATTTGATGGCTCGAATGCACGCATTTTTCACGCCGTTTTTTTACAATGTGTGAATCTTGCGAAACAGGCGACGAAGAGTTGTGGGTGAAATGCGCTAGCATGTTGTCGTGTATTTTGTGTACGACATACCATTACCCAGAAAGGTGGATCAATATCGATAAATGTGCGCGTAAGAAGCAACTACATGCACGTGACCTGTCAAACCTATTCACCCTCATTATTTTATCGTGTGAACCGACATTATAACGTATGGCGTTCGATTTGGGTCCCATCACCGGTAACCTTAACTTTTGTTGTATTATAACAACTTGAATAAACATTTGTTGTAAAACGATCACTCCAATAAGCATGTCGTTATTGGGCTTTTTTATTGAAAGGTACGTTGCGGGTGTTCCAGCTAGTTTTTCTGAATGGTTTGGTGGGTGTTTATCATTTCAAGCGCGCGACGTTATGTGTACTGCGTGCCGTACCAACAGCCGTACGTACTTGCACTTTCGATCAATGTTAATGTGTTCGCAACACAGAACGTTTGTGTTCAGTGTGCATTCACAGCCAATATCTTTCTCTTGTGTATTGCCGTATGTTAACTCCTGCTGTTTTACAATATCATTCACGCGATGTCGTATATGTGGACATACCGATATCCACATGTTCCTTCACAAAACGCTCAATATCGTGTTACGTTTCCTATTAAGGCTCTGTTATACTCCGACGTCGAGCGTAGCAAACGTGGCGCAGCGCAGCGGACACCGATGCTGATTGGTCGCAGATATCGAGTTCCTGCTCGCCGGCCAATCAAAGGCCCACGTTCTGCGCTACGTTACGTTCGCTGCGCTCAACGTCGGAGTATAACAGAGCCTTTAGTCCGCGGTATATGCCGACGTAATTCATGGTGGTAACTTGGTATCCGTTCTGAGATATATGCACGCGATATCATATTGTATTCTCCTTTTGGCCCGTGATCCACGACCAGTCTTGTACACGTTACTAAAAAATGTAATCGATTACAATTACTATTACTCTTGGCTAAAAAGTATTCGATTAGATTACTTGATTACTCGACGGCAAAAGTAATTGGACATTACTTAAAGAAGTAACCGTTACTTTTCCGATTACTTTATTGTGTGAAGACACATCTTTAGCGCTCATAACAATGAACTACTTCCAACCTATACTTCACATTTGCACAAGTATTGAAGAAGAAAAACTGGTTCCCTCTTCGTGGTCGTTGCACTTTCACAATGCGGACACAAGCATAAAATTCGTTTGAAGAAGTTTAATGATTTGGGCGTTCGCCCGTGTGTGTTTGTGTGGGGGGGGGGGGGGAGCGGAGGGGGTTCTAGATCTTGTTAAGCTTGAGCAAGGGTTGTCGCTCAAAGTTTGCGTCGCTCATTTTATTATTCACATCTGGATGAGCTCGCATGTTATACAAAAGAGCAGCAGCTCCAGGATTTGAAACAGATCATGCCCCGACCACTTCTCAACTCGAAACATTGCTTGTCACAAAGACCACGTAGGGGAAATGGGGAAATATTTCAACTGGCTTTGTTATATTTTGCTTCCGCTTTAGGCATTCTTAGGTTCTGGTTCTCCTACGGGCTGCGAGTAGATACCCTAAGCAAGATTTTTTTTATTTTTTTTATTTCTGTGTGTGTGTGCGTGAGGGGGCTAGTATGAACGAAGGACTTACAAAACTACATTCTGCTCCCTCAAACTTCGCCCTGAATGGCCTTTGTCACGCACTGTGGCTTTCCTGGGGCTTCCCACTCCCAGTCCCAGCTCGAAAAACAAAACAAAAAAAAACGAACATTCCACAGAAACTGCACATAGAAAGAGATTGACCTCATTTCCTACAGCTCCGCAAAAATCTTTCTTTTTTCCGTTCAAAAAAAAAAGCAAATTTTATTTTTGTCATTTCAGAAAAAAAAGGCGTGTGCCGCTGGGGGGGAGGGGGGGGGGTGTCCCGTGGAAAAATAGTAACGGTTACAAGTAATTTTATTACTTCAAAAAGTAATCAGATTACTCTTGTGATTACTGCCTAATAAAAGTAATCAACTGATTACAAAATTATTCCAAAAAGTAATCGATTACAAGTAATTTGATTACTTGTAATGCGTACGGTACAAGTCTGTCCACGACTGATATGTGTAAATCGTGTGGCCGTACAGTATGTCCATGTTGGTCACCAATATGCACGCAATGTCGTATTCTATTCCAATAACCGCACATTATATCGGGGTATTGTGCTCCAATATCGTGTTGTATACCAATAACCGCAAGTTCTATCGGGATATTGTGCTCCGATATCGTGTTGTATACCAATAACCACAAGTTATATCGGGATATTGTGCTCCATTATCCTGTTGTATATCAATCACCGGATACTATATTGGGATATTGTGCTCCGATATGAATTTCCATCGTGAGTATTGGGTTAATCGAATAACAATGAGTTTTTATTGGTTTCCATCAACTTCATTGGAATACAATATTTTCAATAAGCCGAGTTCATATTGGCCTTTTTCAATAGGGTAGTGACCAATCATACAAAAAATCGTGTTTATTTTCGTTTGTTCTCCTCTTCACGATGTTGTTTGTTTAATTTGTTAGGTTTATCCTGCTGAATTGCCTGCTCCACTTTCTGTATTATGTTCACATTAAAAAAATGGAAGAGTAAGGAGTGATTGAAGGGATCTGTTACAAATATTTTGTAACGAAATTACATTACAAATTACTGCCGCAGAAAAGTCTGGTGACAATTAAAAGTTACTTTAGAAAGCAACAGATTACTAGTAATCCGTTACTTGTAACGGACTACTTCCCTAGTCTGGCCAGGGTCATCGCCTCCCCTCTCCCCTAACCTCTTTATACCACATTATGCCCCTTGGTCTTCCTTTCGGCGCCACTAGGAGTGAAAGGGGGAAGATGGTTCGCCCCCTTCCCTGTCCCCCTGTCTCGACCCCCTTGCTTAGGCGCGTTTCAAGTGAGCGACAAGTAACCGGACAGCGAGAAATGTTCAAAATAATGGTCCTAAACACCTATTGAAAAAAGTTGAAAAATACAACAAGCTGTATCCTATGATAGAAATTGTAAACTAAAACATTAAAGATTATTGTACTGGACTACAACAGCCCTTATTGTGTTAAACCCCAATATCCCAAATGTATTGGGGGTCACAAATCCCAATTTTATTATAATTCAATATTTTAGTCGTATTATATAAATTGTAATCTAATAAATGAGTTATTGTATGGGGCACCAATTAAACTGTTATGTTCACTGTTTACAATTAAACTGTTAACCAACAGGAGATCGCATGGCAATGACAAGGTTTTGGCTTGTTCTTACTGTGAATATATATATATATATATATATATATATATATATATATATATATATATATATATATATATATATATATATATATATATATATGCTGTTGACTAATGAATTAAGTGACAGACACTAAAGTATTTTAATAAATTTTAATAAATTCTCATTAAACGAATTTAGTAATAGACAAAGTAAAAAACTTCCGCATCCATATAAAAAAATGACGGCTAAAGTATAACTTTGAATATAAAGCCATATACTCCATTAAAACCAATGTTAAGGATGCAATCAGCTGCTCTTTAGCAGGATTCAAGCGGGTCAGCCTTATGTCAAGCAGTAATGGGCAATGTGTACCGCAGCACCTCCGTGACGACATGTCACGGCCGTACCAAACTTGATATCAGTGTTTGCCATGCCTCTCAAGCAGATAGTTTTGGTTTTGCCAGTAGACGCCCAAGATCAACATTTGAGCCGTATTATAAAAGTACACACAATATCGAGAAAAAAGTTATACCTCGTAAGTCAGGAACATTGACTGAGCTGAAAACAGTCATAATCCCCAATTCAAAAATATTGATCGGAGTTGCCCTTTTGGGCTATTCAAAAAGTGGGTCCTCGGGGTACGAGGCGAGGGCGCCAGTTTGCATAGTATGTCTTGAAAAGTGTAGTTCGAGAAAAATATCCTGGATTGTAGGCATGCCAACATAAATTATCTTTGAGCTCATAAAGCAGTGTTTCTTTAATAAATGATCGAATATACTTCATAAAACATTCAAGTTTTTCTCAATAGGACCAAACTTTGCGTTCGACATGCGGGAAAGAAATTCGAATCTACAAGAGTTAACCTGCCACGGACTATAGTAATGTATGGGGCTCGTTCTTCGATTTGAGTTTTGGTTCTGGAAGTTTGACTAGTTACATGCGGCATCGTAACGCGGGTCCTCTCGCTATAACTTTAATTGACCATTGCCATTAATAGCATTACCATTCTTAGTTCCTTAATATCTATGTGACTGCTAAAATTTCCAATACCCTCTCATGTACATTGTATCAGTCGGGTCGTAGCAAGTCAACAACAAATGCATTCATGGAGCAATTAGTAATATAGGCCGATGCGTCTAGTACAGATACTATCATACTAGGCACGTGGCTCATGTAATCGGGTAGGAAATATAACAGTGCCGTTGACACGCAACGTGGGCGTGACTTGCATGATACGTTTTCCTCTTTTTACATAGAGGTTAAAACTTCCAATTATAGATGCACTGAACTTGTGCGAAGTTGTGATCGAACTGAAACAGCTCTGGTGTTTGGGTTTGCCGTGTGGAATCGCCTTGGGGCTGGTGGCGATCGATGATTGTCAGCAGGCGACGTCGTTTTTGTTTTGGCAGGAGAGTGTGGTGTCGGAGCTACTGCCTCAGAAGAACCGTCGCTATCCGAGTTATTATATTCAGCAGTCTCTTTACTAAAGGCTCAGCTGTCGCAAGAAAATTTTGTCTGTTGCGTCGAAGAACTCTGTTGCCCTCGTCCACAACCCGATATAATCTTGGTGTCACTGAACACAAAGCACGAGCTCTCCGAGTCCACACTTTGTCTCTCACCCTCATGACCTCCCCTTTTCCGAGTTCCGGCATACTCCAACCTTGAAAGGCAGGCTGCTCCTGCTTAGAAAAAAAAAAGCGTAGCGGTTGTTGGCTTTGTGCAGAATATCACAATTTTAGCCTGCTTTTAATTTCACGTGACCGTTACGTTCTCTTCGTAGCAGGAGATTTACTTTTTGCCGATTTGTTTTAGCTGATGAGGTTATAGACATATTTATTGCTTGACAATCTTATTTTTATTTTCGTACCAAATAAAGCTTGATAAAATATGAAACGATAAACAAAGATATAAATAAGTTAATTATTGAGGCTAAAATGGTTTTACCAATAATCATAATAAGCATGAGCTACATTATTCTACGAATCATGCAGGAGGCCACAATATGAATTATCTTTTTTCTTTTATTCACACTTTAGTCTCGGGTTTTGTAAAATAAAACTTTGAAGCTTGTTTCCTTAGCTTTTCCTGTCTTATTAATACTGTGGATGTTTACCGTATACTGTGAAACCAATTGACATCGGACGGAGGAACCGACGTATAAAGTTAAAGCGATCCCATACGGCACACAAACGACAATTAAGATCGGCGGAATACAACAGACATTTGCAACACATCGTCAAAACAGTGTTTGTTTGTTCCTGTGCAGGTACTTCGCCATTGTGCGGCCGCTGTGCGCGCGACTGCCCCGATGGCTGGCGACGGGAGTCATCATGCGCCATCTGGGCGGGCTCGGCGCTCCTGTCGCTGCCCGCGGGGCTGTTCTCGGCCACCAGGTCGTACCGCTACCCCGACCTCACCGTCCGCACCGTCTGCCTCCTCATATGGCCGGATGGACCTGCCTACGTCTCGTACAGCGACTACATGTGAGTGATGCTCGAATTTGCTCGGTAAATTATTCAGTCGGAGCTGTATGTGTTGGAAGTCATAATTTCACACCTGCTATATTCATGTCTCGGGTATTACTGTAATTATTGCGCTGGTTTAGCTCTCAAATATTCGAATCGTGTATTAAACTTCTGATTTACCTTATCGAAAGCATGGCCCCTAATTGCGCGTCAATGCGCAATTAGTGTATATGTATATTTGCTTTACCGAAAGGTAAAGCAATTATACATATACACTAAAGCTATAAATCAAAATTTCCAGGTCGGCCAAAAGAAAAAAAAGAAAAAGGACACGCCTTTCGCAATGGATCGCGCTTGGAGTGAACATATTAACAGGTACACTTGCCCTAAAAAATTTGTTTTGGGCAAACTACAGCGGCCTTCGCAGACAGTGCGTGTAGTCTGCGCAAAGCCTACAACTTATGTAGAAACGTTCGAGGACGGCCCGTCGCCGAGCTTAGCAGGCAACCTTCCGGAACGTTTGACTACACTCCCTTGGCGGGTTTTGGGTCTCTGTAATGTACGTTTCTTATGGTGAATTCGGGTGGTCGCCTCTCTCCTCTGACCTTGCTTCAGCAGAGCGCCCCTCCTCACCGCCAGAGCTACTCGGGATCCTTTTCAGCCGATCACAACTGCTGGGCTCAGAGTGCTCTGACATTCTCAAAGCAGTCACGGAAGTAAAACTTCTTAATTTTAATATTGCATTAAAAACAAAGACTTTACAGCGTACGGTGGACGATTGAGCAAACTTTACGCTTACAGCGTGATGAAATAACTTTGTGACGTAAATTGTTTTACGCATCGATATGTAAAAAACAAGAAACAAAAAGAGCAGTATGCGAATTGAGTTTTGCAGAACAGAACGAAAACCAATGCTTGGAAAGAGTTGTCATCTCATCGCGTTTTCGACAGTGAACGTGCTGCGATAGCGGTCATGCGTACGGCAGAGCAGGCAAATATAAAATGGTTAATAAACCGTATTTTTCTCTAGGCGAAATATTGTGCAAGCTGGATATAACACATATCGCCATCTGACACAAATGACTGTGCATTAGATTCGTCTTTTCCTTTATTTTACAACACAAACCTTTAAACGCACTTTTACCAAACCTGAAAATTTCTTGAGGCAACCACAAAACCCGGTTAAACAGCGGCGAGCTCTGCGAGCTGTTTCTTCGTGGGTTAGGCTTACCGGAATCACCGTCTCGAGATTTATGATCTCATAAAAGCACTGAAAGTACTTCACACGTCGACGTTTCCTGCTACGGTCACAAACAAATGTCGTCCCGCCCGTTGTAATCCTGGCACCGTCGAATACAAGAGCACTTTGTAGAACCACATATCAGTCGCCGTGATGCCGTACCCCGCATACCACGACAGACCACTGCCGGCCATCGTCAACAAAACCACGTGATCCCCGTCCAAGTACCACGTGACGCCTGCGCCGCTCCGCACTCCGACGGCTACCGACGGAGTGCTAGAGAGCGCTCTGAGAGGGAGAGGCGCCCTCGGAATGAACCAGCCGATCTGGCCACAGCACTCTCTTTCCACCACCCGATTTCACGCGCTCTGGAAAGAGCGCTCGAGAGGGCGCAGAAAGAACCATACGAATTCGTCATCAAAGTGGCACAAAACTGCGACAAATAAGTTTACTGCCCACCGAAATCAATGTTAGTCACTCAGTCGACATCTCTCACGATAAGACATCTGTATTCTGACATGTAATTTCGCCCATTTGATGTTTGACATTTTCCTCAGGTTTCAAGTTAAAAGTAGAGCCTTCCGATGCTTCACCTCTGCCTAATGTTAGAGTTTGCTCTTGCTCCATAAAGAGAAATTCATTTTCTATCTCGGTCTGACACATTTGCATGTATAATAAAAAAAATAAATAAAAAAAACAGTGAATTCACGACTGTATATATTTAGTATAAGGCGGAAAAAAAAACTGAAGCAAAATTTCAATAAAAACACTTTTATTAAAAAATAAAAAAAACGCAAAACTTTTTTTTGCGGTTAGCAATATTGAAAACACTTGAGCTCGCACAACTTCTAGATAAATATTATTGATGGGAATTTAAAAAGAATGGCTCGAGGTACACCTAAGCACTTCTTATGAGTTCTTAATGCGAAAGCATCCATGTCGCTCTCCCGCTCTCTTATTCGCGACTCCAACTAACTATGGGTGGCACCACTCGTTTTCCAAAATGGTGGTTATAGTGAGGGTCGGAGATGCGTGCCGCTGCTGAGACTGTCTTGTGTGCTGGCTTCACTGAGCGACACAAATTGTTTCTGCTAATACGAGGAAGCTAGGGTGTTCTAAGCGCAGGTTACCTCTTTATCCTGAAAACAAAAACGATATATAGCGTAATACTTACTCGAGGAGGCACGTTTTAATTCCGGAGCAAAACCGAAACTAACCTCTATTTTAGATTTAATTTCTCGATATAGGTGTTAATTTCGAATCCTTTCATACCTCAAGATGCGTCTCACATCGTAATTTTTTGTTAAAAAGGGTTTTCGTGAAAACCTTTTTTGTTACATACATGTTCGATTCAGGCTCTTCAAAACATTTTGGACAGGGTCTTTTATACACCTTAGTGGTAAGATAGAATATTGTAGTTGTTGAAAAAATCAGTGCTGACATTTGTGCGTTCTCGCTGCCCTTTCTCGTTCAGAAAATTGTCATGTGAAATAATTAACTGCGAGCTTTTTAATGGGTTTTGGGTATTTGGATGATTAATTGCTTTAACATTATTCCGAGCACAAGAATAACATAATAAATAAATTTTTTTCAATATGCTCACAAATAGTATAAATTAATCAATGCTGTTCTCACTGCAACAACCCAAAGAAAGAATGCGAGTCAGACAGCTAAAGTGCGTGTTTTTATAGCAACGCGTGACGCATAGAACATTATATTGCATCCAGTGTTTGACAGTTTGCCTATCTCGATGACGATGTCAGAGTTTTTCATATGATAAAAACAAAAACAAAAAAATATACCTTTCTGGAAAGGCTATTAAGGTTAAACGACGTATTTTTGTGATCGTGGCGTTAATTGGGAGCATACATTGGGACAGTGAAGAGTGTCGTTTACATTCAGAAATGACTGTTGGCGAGCCATGATCGTGAGCAGTTTCGCCGCGCCCGCTGAGCAGGAGAACCGGGGGACCCTCCCTAGAGCGCTTCCCGTTTCTGCCGCGGGAGGGCGAGCAATGAGCTGGAAACGCGAATCCGGTCTGCGGCGTACTTGCGTCGACGGTCTAGCGCGCGCGCTAGCCCTCCTCGGCGCGCTGACCCTGGGCGTGGAGCGGTAGAACCGCTGGCACGCCAGAGCCGTATATTGGGAGAGTTTGGCCAGTGGGTGTGGCGACGAAGGCGCCAGAGAGGAAAAAAGTGAAGGAAAGGGAGGAGTGCGCCGAAGGAGCGTGGGAGAAAGAAGGGAGTAAAGAGGAGACGACCGCCATTTTCACGCAACGCTGTCGGCGCCGAGCACTGTTGAGGCTACGAGTGTTCTGGTATGGCCTTATTTCTTTGTAGCCTGAATAAAAGTTTGCGTTCAAACGTGGAGAAACTTCATCCGTTAGCTTTTTAAGCCACCGAGGACTAACACTATATCATTTCTCGCCAAAGCCTGCCAAATAAAAGGAAAGAACCGAAATTTGGATGTCGATCCTATGCATTCCGCCGGGCAAATGATTGAAAATGGCGGCCCTCCCCGCTCAGCTGGGAGCAGCCAGGAGTTTACGCGCCTGCGCTCACGCCCCTCTCTCTACCCCGCGGGCTGATTGGCTCGCTCGGGAGGGAGGCGTTAGGGCGGCGAGATCATATACTGGCCAAACTCTCCCTATATACTGCTCTGTGGCTCGCGGACACGCAGCGCCATGGGGTGGCGGTCGTTAAAACTTATGCGCGGCGGCCAATGAGAGCCTCGTTTTTTTCGAAACTATGACGCGCGCCACCCAGTGGGATGGAGCCCGAAACCCATCAGCTTCACACCGCTCCTTCGGGATCGGGGAAACAAAGGTGCTGTTTCACTAGGTTTTTCGCGCGGTTTCAAAGCTGGGAGACGGCTTCACTTGGAGAAAGGAATTTCGGTGCCGTTTAGCGCGGCTTCAAAGCTGATGACGTCGGCTCGCTCCATGGGACAGTTAATGCTTTCGCATTAAAACTGGTTTTCTTCCGACCCCCGGGCAAGACTAGACGGCTATTCGGTCAAAATTAGCTACACTGTCAAGAAAAGACAGCTTACTTTTAGAACTCCTAACATTCGAATTTTGCACCGGGAGCGACAACGCATTGTTTCTTAGGCTACTCTTGGCTTGAGGTGCGTTGGATCCACGCAGAGTGGAGCGCTGCTTTGCTCCAGTTTGCTGTTTTCACACCAAACCATGCTAGTTTCATTTGGCGCACGTCACGCGGTCTAAAGAACGCTTCCGCTTGACTCTCTTATTCAGTGAAAAAAGAGTTTGCAGAATATCTGCTTCACTTTGAATCTTCTTCCTTCGCAATTTTATTCATGCGTTAGCATCAGTACCCACATAACAGGGAAAAGCTGACGGCGTCCGTCTGTGGGCAAAACAGTTGGAAAGGACGCGCGTTTAGCGCGTGAAAAAAGGAGGAGGGGAGGATGAGAGCAACACCTCCTAGAGAAGAAGGCCATAGCGCTCTGAGAGGTTACGTCACAATGTCGGAGGAAGGAAGGCCATGGCGAAACTACGTGAGAAAATATCTGCTACCGATGCTATCGACGTGAAAAAAAAAAAAATGTTTCTTGTCAATCGGAGCGGTGGTGTTCGTGCGCGTTTATCCGACATTAATATACGTTTCAAAGGCGCAGTCTTGTACAATTTATTACATATATAACATCAACGTAATATACAACACGTTACCAAGGTTGAGAGTACCAAATTTATATTTATGAGTATCCCCGTAACCGCGGGACTACCTGTGTCCCGCAGCTCCCCACACCTTTCGAAAGAACCGGCTCCGATGCCACACCTTCCGGATTCTTCCCTCATACGGGCTCCGATTCTGGTAAATTTACGTTGTGTGTGAGCTGCTGACTGTTTGAAAAGGAACGCTGAGACATTTCAGAAGGAAAGGAAGCCGAAGAAAGCTCCAGTCATTGTCGCAGGAAGCGCACACGAGCAAGATATGGGTCGACAACGTTAAGCCTTTCGTCGCCGCTGCTCTCGTGTGTGGTATTTTTGAGACTTGTTTCCCGTCGTATTTCTGTCATCGCCGTAGTCTCGGGTAGTTTTTTTGTGTTCGCTTGATACTACGGCATTTAAGTGGATTCGTGAAACAAGTCCTGCTACGGTTTGAGTGACATGTGTGACAACTAGCCAACGATGACTCTGGTCGATTAATCGACAGACCTCGCTCTCGACAGAGAGAGGCTTCTTGGAGTTCGTGTTCAAATGTGTTCGTCACGAATATTGTGGCGCGTATGGATACGATCGACAGGTGAGAAACAACTTATTTACTGGCTTTCTTGGTCATGTAGGACGCAAGTGAAATGCAGCAATCGTTTTTTTTTTTCAATCGCGTGATAGATTGGAAGTTTGTTCTTTGTCGTTATTCGTGTGCAGTTGCGTCGACATTTGTAAATATGCGCGGTAATCTAGTTTTCACTTGAAGGTGAAAAACAAGTTTGTGTGATTATTGAAAGTGCGTTGGTTGTGGTTCTGTGTTTATTTATACAAATGTTATTTTATTGCCTTTACCGCGTTAATACTAGAATCTTAACTATATTAAACGGATACTGAACCGAAATTTGGATTTCACAAAATAAGGCCGCAGAAGCGTTGAACGGGACGCTACGAACTCCAAAACATCAGTCATACATCGATATCTCAAACGGATGGCCGTACTTTTGAGAAAGAAGGGCGCGATGAAGCGAGATCTTTGACGTCACTGTCCTCCGGGAGAATTTGAGAATGAGGGGAAGCGGCCTCGCTTCTCTCCTCCTCGCTTCGGTTCACCAGCTCGACGGGATGAAGCGAGGAGGAGAGGGAATGGGAATCGTGACGTGCCTTGTCTCGTCGGCCTCGTCGGCCGTGTTCAATCGGAAACTTCTTTTCCAAAAATACGGCGATCCGTTGGAGATATCGCTGTAGGAGTGATGTTTTTGTGTTTTGCAGCGTCCCGCCTATCTATCCAGCCATGTTTTGTGAGCTCGAAATTTCAGTTCAGTATCCCTTTAAGGTAATAGTATTATTATATATAAAATAAGTTATATTTTGTTATAAGGCAGCTCGAGCCCATAGGGAGAAGTAAATTAGTTGAGTAAGTAGTAAGTTTAGTACCCCTGCCACAGGGAAAAGTTAATATATTTTCATTCAGTGATATAGGATTTAATCAGCCCGCGGTCTTGAGTGATTATACGAGCGCCGCAAGCAGTTTTGTCGACACCATAATGTCATTCGATCGAAATTACATTAATTTTGCCATGTGGCCGGGGTATGATGCAAGAATTCAGTGACTGCACGCGATAACGTCGCTTACATGATCGTAAGTGACACTTGTTTGCCTTATCCGCGTTGACTACGTCTACCTGATTTTTAACTGATCTGTTTTGCTATTTCCAATCACTGCGTGTCTCGTCATTTTGTCGAAGTATTTCTGTTTCAAATATGCATTCCTACAACAATAATTGCGTGACTCAATGTTTTCGACTTAAAACAATCACATTTTTCTAGAGATGTCTTATACACGTACCTCGTGTCATTTAGTATCGATTTTTTAGCGGTGTAATATTTTGCTCGTGTAATAAAATGTTTTCTAGACCAGTTGCTTTGTCCAGCTTGCATTTTAGCTAATATGACACGCGCATGTGACTAAAAACGCGTTACAACGGTCGATCCACGCGCGTTGCCTTCGCTTCGACGCGCACCCCCGATGGCCTTACTTTGCAACGTCACGAGAAGAGCGCTACGGCCTTCTTCTCTAGGAGGTGTTGATGAGAGGGTACGGATTGGGAGGAGGGGCATACTATCCCTTCAGAACCCTCCCCTCTCCCTCCTCAAGAGCTGCGCTCTTAATCGACGTTACAGAAAGTTGTAAACGTCTTTTATTTTTTTTTACAATATCTCCTCATGCTTACATGTCAGCAGCAGTGGAAACATTTTTCTTTCCCGCCCAATGACCACCTGTTCAGTCTGCTCATTGTACGTAATGAATCCTCAACACTATCATGGGAGTTAAAAAATCCGGAGCTATATGAGTAAGAGGATCTTTGACCTTGATGATAGCCAGCGTTTTGTGACAGTTATGGTAGATGAGGTTCACATCAAGCCTTTCTGTTTACAGTAAAGGCGGCAATATCACCGGCAAGGCACTCAACTTCAGAACCAGCCAACAGTGTGTTTTGTTTTTATGGTTCAAAGCATGACGTCCAAGTTCAAGAAAGTATCCCACAACGTTCCTGTTCACCGAGCGGATGCGAAATTTGTGTACAGGTTGTTGAGAGACCTGGTTTGTGATCTGGAGAACATCGGTTACAGAAGTGTGTGCGTTGTGAGTGACCACAATGCGATGAACAGAAAGGCGATGTTCCACTTGGTGGCACAGCCACCTAAAGAACCGCGGATTCTGTATACATACCCTTCTGTTCCTTCCAGGCCACTGTTTTATAAGAAGAAGACAAAGTTTTTTTGTTTTTTTTTTCTACTATCCAGAGTTTGAGGGTGAGCCGACACGTCAGCGGCGCATGTTGCGTGCATCTTTCCAAACCACCAGAGAATGCTCACAATTAAAGTGCGAGCAAATTCTGAGGTTTGGCTACACTCTGTGGAGGAGGGATTCCAATCTGTCAAGTATCGAACGGCAAAATGAGAAGGTTGCTTTGCAGATATTCCACGAGTCCTTGCCGCACGCCCTTCGTGCCCTTGGATTGAACAGAAATCTCCGATAGTGTGAGGAGACTTAGATCTTAATAGAAAACATAGTGAAATGGTGGAAGATTATGAATTTCAAGACACCAAGCAAAGGAATCGCATAAAGGCATGACTTTCAAAAACCACTATTTCTTTCGATGGATGATCCCTGGGTGCTTTTGTACAACCTTCTTGACTGAATAGAGGAGTGGAAAAGTAAGGGTTTTACTGGACGCAAGCTTACCCCGTAAGCCCATGAAGCTCTCCACCAGATGACATACGCACTCTTGGAGGTCGTCAGGTTCTGCTTCCAAGAACTCAGCTGTCCTACTTTCTCTTGGGGAAGATTCAGACGGACAGCTTGGAAGACCGCCTTTAAAAGTACAGACAGCTGGCTGGATTCCAATACCATCTGTCTATGAGGCAAGTATATGAAGCTGAGCAAAACCTGCGGCTGGAAAGCACCCTGACAAAGATCGCCACAGCATGCGCAAGTGACAGTGAAAGATACGAGTAATGGGAATATCTCTTCAAACGCACGGATGCTCCACACCCCCGTTGCAACGTCGTAGTAACTGAGGTAGCGCTGTCGCAGATAAATGGCATCATCACGGTTTTTGGCTATGGGGCTAAATATGCAGTGAATGCAACTTTGAAAAAGCTGAACCGCAAGGATTGCAGGGCAGCATTTACAATAGACAAAACAATCATGGTTTTGTTAATGCACCAGCACTGCGACCATGTTAGAGAAATTGACAGGGAGGACTCATCCATCCATCAATGTTTGTTGTAAAACAGTGGCAAAAACAACAACAAAAAAAATGTAGTTGTTGTCCAAGTGTCAAAGCAGCCCGAGTTTTTGCAGATGCCGAACCAGCGGTAGGTGACAACAGAGCTCACTCTTGAACCTTTAGCCAACGACGAATGCTCAGACTTTGACACCTGTGAGGATGGACACACAAGCGAGCAGGTGCTTAAGCATATCTTATGATGCAGCAGGAATATTCTGTCGAAGAATCTGTGCCACAGGTTAAATGACAAGATATTTTATGCGAACGCCAAGGCAAAGAAAAGAAAAGTGGAAACTCTTAGAGCCAAGTCAACCACCACCGCTCCTGCGAAAGCTCGCGACTAGTCATCAGTTTCAGCTGCAAATCAGCGATAAGTTTCCAACTTTTACACATTTAAAAGCCTCAACCACTCAAAATATTGCTACTTACAAATAAACTCACATATCTCGTGACAATGTTAAACAACTACAGCATTATTCGATTTAACGTCGAAAATTCGCCGCCGCCAATATCTTTCCTGACTAATAAAATCAGATTCTGAGCTAAAATGATGAGTGCAGTGACACTTTAGCTAATTAAACAAGCTAGGGTGGTTAAAACCGCGCAGCTGCAACGGTAGATCTACGCGCGTTGCCTTCGCTTCGGCGCTTCGACGGGCGGCCCCAATGGCCTTCCTTTGCGACGTCACGAGGAGAGAGCTACGGCCTTGTCTTCTAGGGGGCGTTGGTAGAGGGGAGGAGGGTTGTGTAGGACAAAGGCGAGAGGCAAGCGCTGCCACGGGGCGGAAGACAATGCGCTCGCGTCGCGGCGAGGCGAGAGAGAGGCGGCGTCAAGGTATGGAAGCCAATGCGCGTGCGGATGCTGGGCCGAGTCTGAACTTGCAGGTGTGCGGAGCGTGTATGCCTCGGTGAGTGCTACAAAATTGAGTGTGAACCAAGTACTAGCTCTAGTCCAAGAAGGTAGCAAAAAAGTTAAAGTCCATTGGTGGATCCTTAGTAAATATGTTAGCCAGAACCTTGGGAAAGGCTACACACGTCTTCCTTTGGGAAACGCTAACACTAAAATAGTAACAAAGGCAAAAATAAGCAGCTAAAAAGAGCAGGTAATAAAGGAAGCCAAAAACGAAAGACAAAATGAAAAAGTGAATGGGTCAGGGTTAGCGTTTCTCAAAGGACGACGCGTGTGGCGTTTCCCAAGCGTCATGCTAACGCATTCCGTAAGGATCCACCAGTTGATCTTCATTTGATGTTTAGTTTCATAGTAAGTGTAAACTAGCCTTTATACGTCCTCGTAGATAAGCCCCAAAATGGTATCTTTTATACACAACATACGCTCAATCCTTTCTTGCTGGTGGGAAGAAACTTTCATTGTTTCGATCCTAATCGACTTTTAGAAAGCGCTTGCTTTTTATATCTGTCTATTTTCCTTTCACGCCTTTGAAGTACGTCCCTACATATACATCAAAGAATTTAACTGTCGCACGATGAGACTTACGCTGTTGATATGTATTTTTAAGTGTTTTTTTTTTGTGCCAATGTAAGACCGTAAAACCCCGTCCTTCATTTGTCCGTCCGGACGATTAGAGAAGAGGAAAAACAAACATTATCTCGCGAACATACACTCTAAGAAAAAAGGGAGCGCGACTTAGTCCCTCGGGGGACCAAATGCGCTGACACTACCATTAGTCCCCTAGGGGAGCAACGGTGACGGGAGCAACTGTTGCGCCCCGTCCGTTAGTCCCTCGCACTAGCTCCGTTGGGACTAACTGTTACACCGTTTCAATTGCACCTCGAGGACCAACTGTTACACCGTTTCAATTGAACCCCGAGGACGAACTGTTACGCCCTTGCGCTTGGACCCCTGGGACCAACTGTTACACCGTTTCAAATGAACCCCGAGGACCAACTGTTAGGCCCTTGCACTTGGACCCCTGGGTCTAAACGTTGCGCCCTTGGATTTAGACCCCTGGGACTAAAGGTTCATCCTTTACATTTGGTCCTGAGCCACAAATCTCCGAAACCAAATGGTGCAGTTCAGGTTAAACGTAGCTTTATTGCCTCGTAGATGCACATCACATTCAAGGATGACTGAAGTCGAAGTTCCTGGGCGGTAGAACCCACGATAAGGCCAAATTCCGAAGAGTGCACTTGCGTCGACGATGGCTTGGACACTGAGACGTCTGTCGAAACCGGTCGTGGTCCCAGCACCGTTTATTGGGGCACCGGCAGCTTCTTGCCTGTTTGCGAGAAATTTGAATTATTAGTAACAGGGCAGCATGAAATACCCAATCGCTGGACAAAAGTATGAGATATAACACACGCATAATAAAATAACAAATAGGCTGCATAAGTGCTACAATAGTTCACATCCAACACGCGATCTGTTGACAGCAGACCAGCGCAATATTCAATTTTTAGTAGACCGTTCGCTGCGAACTACAGACCCACCGTGTGCGTGCTTAAACTATGCTTCAAAATGACGGCACTAGCTCCTGCCAGCAACGCGAAAGTCTAGTGCACATACGAATAAATGTCTCCATTAATGCCGGTTCTCACACGCAGCGAAGCGCTGATGTAGCGCTGCTCACGTGTCGTGAGCTACTTTTCGTCTGCCCTGAGCAACAGTTTTGACGGTGCGATACAAAGCTGGTGACCGATCCCGTCAGCACGCGTTTAGCGCAAGGTCAGCGCTAGCGCTATGCTTGTAGCGCTCCGCGGCATGTGAGGACAGGCCTTTTTTTTTTCAAGCAATCCTGCCAGGGCCTGCAAAACACACACACAAAAAAAAGCCATCGGTAGAACTGTCGTTTCGCTCGATACGATTGAATATGAGGTCTCTGTGCTGCATAACAAAATCAGCAACCATGGTGCCAAAAAGAATAGAGCACGGCGCGCGCTTTGCAAGCTAGAGAACGCGCTCAAAATAAAACACTTTCTGAAGCCGCAGTTAATGAATATACCTTAAAGAGAAGGGCTTCGACATACCTTAATCGAGTTCCCTTGTCTGGTGACTTCAGAACAGATCAAGTGCAGTGTTGCAGGACCGCGAATCCAAACCGGATCCCGCAATGAGACGACACAGGGAGGAAGAGGCGACCAGCTTTTAAGTTCTGACGAAGGCTGTACTGAAAGCAGGTGCTTTTCATTTTCCCATTTTCCCGACGAACCCTCTCTGCCCCATCTGCCCCACCCGCCGCCAGAGAGGAGCGCAAGAAAGAATGCGGGGTAGGGGTTGGTGGGAGAGGGAAGGGCGCGCTGAAGAAAATCTCTTTCCCCCTCCCACTACACACGACACACGGACACCCCAATGCCCCAAGGCCGGGACAAGGTCGAAGGTCGCCATTTTCAACACGCAAACACGTTTTGTTCTTTTTTTTTTTTCTCTCTCTTTCTCTTTTCAGTTTTCTCGGGGGCCTTTTTTTTTAGTTTGCATTTGTTTTGTATTAGCAGGGTGTGGATATGGACGAAGTTCCGGGCGCGGTTCGTTCTTGGTTGTTCATCTGGAAAGTTATCTTAAACAGCGACGACGATGGCATGTCTGGATACTGCCCTGAATGTGCTTTTTGAGTGGAACGTGCCGTGCTTCAAGTGTGTCTTTGCGGATTTTGAGTTCGACATTGGACTACCCACAAAGGTTGGTCACGGGGAGACGCAGAGACGAGGCTCGACTTGTTCTCAGTAACTCAGTTTTAGCGATTGAAGTGACCATTTGTTCTGACTGCGGGACTCCGGTGTTAAAAGCGCGGCTTCTACAAACTGTTAAGTTTCATTTAAGGGAAAAAAAAAAGAAGTCTTAGTATTTGGAGGTGTTCCGTTTGGATAAATGCTATTTTTTTGCGCGAAGGCAAATTACGTGAATGTGACTTGTGAAATGTCAACAGATCATTTTGACGAGATAGTTGGGTGAAGTAGAGTCAACACGTTCGTTAACTCGCATTCGCACAACGCGCGAAGCTCTACCATGTAATGTCTGAACGTTCGTGGCAAATTAAACAAATTCGCCAGTTTCGTCCGAGTTTTGTCAACACTTTCAGCCGTGCTGGGCTGGGTCCCGCCGATCCCCAAGACAAGCGAAATATCATCCGTCCTCCTAGCGAACATTCCGTTCGCCTTCGGGGACTAAATCATACAGATGCATCCTGTCTGAGGGGGACTAATGGCTGCTTTTGCTCGCGCACGCCTATCGGTTAGTCCCACCCGAGCGCAGTTAGTCCCCAGGTTTTGCGCACGGTACCTAGCTTGAACCAGATGGTCCTTTCGGGGAGCAACTGCGAGTTCAGAGGACCAAATGCCGCCGTTAGTCCCTTGAGGCCAACTTTTTTCTTAGAGTGTACAGTGAGCCCACCGAAAATATGTTTATACTTGTTGATGACAATGATATACTTATTGACCCTTGTGTATACTCTAATTTAATAAACCATTTTATTGTCGTAAGGGTCAAAAGCCACGTTGATAAACTTGTATTCCAAGTAGCTAAGAAAGCAGGAAAATATATTAGGAGCTTACCTTGATAAATAACCCGTCCAAACCCATCTGCCAGCCTTCATAAAGACGAAAGTTATACATTTCAACAATTTTAGTTGACTCCCTTACCCTAATACTAGTAGCATTTGTAGCAGATTTTATAAGAAGTAAAGGAGATAAGTTCAGGCGGAGTCGGCGAGGTATAAATGTAATAACATTGCAAGATTTGAATACTCATTGTGCTTAACTCAGAATGTCGCGCTTTGATTCATGTCTAATTTTGCCCCCCGCCCTTCCTACCCCAGCTGAACTTTGGCAAATGTATACATATATCTGATTTATTAAAAGAAGGATAATAAAGTTGACGTACAGTAATCGTTGCAATACTTCCGGAGAACTTTGTTACTATTTTTAAGCTGTCAAACCTGACATGAAAACCGCTCTATATATTTATAGTTAGTACTAATAGCTCTGGTGCAGAACACGCTAGTTTGCGGCGTCTTTTCTACCGAAATGAAAACATAATATATAAATATTGTAGAGATCTTCAATATATACTAGGTGTTTCAAGCATAAAGGGCGATTTAAACACTTGCGTGGGTCCGACCGAACGCGGCTGCAGCGACTTGCGGCGTTAATCCTTTTACGGGTTGCTTGGCGACGGGGTTTTGAGCCGCTTGTAACAGTCCCGTTGCCATAGCAATCTGTAAAACGATTAACGTCGCAAGCCGTTGCAGTCCCACTCGGTTGTGTGAACCAGGCATAAGTGATATTATAAAAAAAAAGGTTTGAAATAAGGATATGATTCTTTCTGGATCACGTTGTCCACAGCGGCGGACTTAGGGACGCTAGTGTAAAGTGCTCATTAGATACTTGATGCACAAGCAGCCAGATATTAAGTAAATATCATCTTCTTATAGGTTGTATATTTCATTTAGATATTTGCAGCCTGTTGTTTACTGAGGCGAAAACAGTTTAGACACCAAACCAAAACCAGGCTCTTTCAGCGGTGCTTCGCCTCAGAGTGCGTCGAAATGCGATAGCATTTTGACGCCTATTCTGTGAATCCTTTTGCGCTGCTTTAATTGCGGCCAACCTAGATCACTTTCTCAGTCGTTGGTTGTAGCAGAACGTTTCCACCTGGCTCCTCTGTCCCTAGCGAAACGCTGTTTCCTTTCGAGGCGTTTTGAAGGTAACCTTCGTTTTGCGAGGCAGTCTGAAGATGATCGGAACATTTCCAGAAAGCGTATGTCTTCTTTCATACTACCGATGAATAGATGGATGGCATTGACATTAGGCTAAAAGGAAAGACGAAAAAAGGGAGGAACAGAGCATTTTCTTCCCTTCTACTAACGCGCCCACAAGCGGAAACAGAATAACGATGGAACGACAGGTTTTTATTTTTCTCCAAACAGACGGGACGTAAGTTCCTCCCTCCCGCCTCATTTTTCTGTTTCGTTTTTTGGCCACATCGCAGAAGTTTTTTTTAATCGACGCCCTTGAACCGACTAAGCGTCAGCAACAACTGAGACTTCATGTAATTCAGTCTCCCAGTTGAAACACGAAGAGCATCTAGGTTGCATTGGCACTCTTTTTCTCATTTTGTCAAAGGAACAAATGAAGCCTTTATATATAGCGAAGATACAGAGCTGTGCCAGTGATGCTACGTACACTGGGCTAAAACGGCCGTCTCCGCAAATTTGACTCTACTTCAGGCAAGTTTTGGAAGGGTTTTCTTACCGGGTGCCTGCGCGCCCTCTGCGCTACATTTGGGTATTTTTCCTGTCACCGAGTGCCATCAGATCATAAACATAGTTTTGTATTTCGGTGAGTCACCAACATCGCCATGGCAGTGTTGTGCGCTGTGAACGAAATCTCGAATTGTCGACATCTCCCTGTATTTCGTGTGCCAGTGGTGTAATTGCGAGACGACATTATGTGTACGGTCGGAGGCTGACATTTTGCTTTGCAGTAAAGAGCTTAATGAACGATTATGTTGCAATCAATGTACCTGCGCATAGTCATGCTAGAACGCTGGTTTGAAAGGTAGCGCCTATCGTACAGGGGCTAATGTAACTGTCGTCTGCAATGCCCTGTTGTCCCCACCACGAGAGAGATTGGCGTCTCGGGGAAGGGATGAACAGGCTTGACATATGACAGAAAGGAAGCACGTACATATATTTTACTGTTTGGAATATTAGAATTAAAGAAAAATTAATCCGAGCGACTAATGTGGTTACAGGTAAATTTTTTGTCTTTCATAGCCACATAGTTTTTAGTCGACATTCAGCTTGAAGCCGCGGCCACATAGCCTACCTGCCACCGCTCTAGATTTTTCTTTTTAATTTTCGCACTTAACGGATCCTGACACTATAAGGCACTATTTAATGACACAAAAGCAATGACAGTGTCTGGTCAGCACCGTTTCTTGGAGCAAAACCGCGTTCGTGCTGCGGATTTCAATTAAATATAACTGGGGTGTGTATTTTCCGGTTTTAACCGAAAAACACCGATAAACATCTGTCGGTGACGAAAATACAAAATCGGTTAAAACCGAAAAACACCGGTGGTTGGATATTTTCGCCCTGCTTAAAACCGAAAAACACCGGTCGAAAAAAAACCCACCTAGCGAAACCCTTTCCCCGTAGAGGTTCGTCAAACGTGTTATCTCGTGGATCCTGCATTCTTCGAGTGTCTATACATGGCTTGCACGTGGCGTCAGTCCGCCCTCCTTTCTGGGGGTCAAAAGCGTCTAGTTAACGCAGTGGAAGCTAAGCTCTCACACGCATTTCCCCCATTGTGTCTCACATGGCCCCCTTTTGTGGAAAAATTAACACAGTGGACGGTACGCTCTCACGTGCCCTTTCCCCATTGTGTCTGGCCAAGTGATGTCGGTGCAAGTCATGTATTCAGAGGTTGCTCTGGTTCCTGTAAGACACTGCCAACATCCGTGTCGTACAGGGCTACTGACCTTTGAGAACTGAGATGCGTTCATTGTTATCTGTTTAGTTTCCGTGGGTTTTTGTTTTGGGGAAACGGAAAAAGGGTTTTGTTGGCGTGGGGGTTTTTCGCTGTATAAAAAAGGACCGTTCTGTAAAAAAATTTGCAGACGTATTTGAGAAGGCGCGTCCGTTCCGCGTCTGCGGGTTTCCTCAACGTGAGACGTTAAAGCTTGTTGATTCTTTCTCTGCCTACTATCAGATGATTCAAAGCAAGTGGTTTAGGACTGTTTCCTGAAATATCTCTGATGACTTAGATTTCATGGATGAATCGTCGTTCTGGTTCCGCGTGCAAATTGTTAATCAGTGCATTAAAGTGGAGCTGCCAGAGGGATTTGTGCCTTATGAAAGTAACTATCGGCTGGTCCTCCGAGACGAGCGCAAGCTGAGTGACCTAGAATCAGAGTTTCTTTGTTACCGCCAGTAGGCTGTGACTAGCACCGTTGATCCAGTATTATTTGTGAAACTTCATTTACCTGACTGGCCACTACTGTCCCAAGTCTCGCTGGACATTTTGGGATTTCCTGTGTCCAGCGCAAATGTGGAGCGTGCGTTTTCAAAATTGCGTGTTGTGAACCGCAAGGAACCTGCTGCCATGACGGATGCAAGCCTCTCGAAGTATGCTTACATCTACTAGAATAACCAAGCGGGAGAAATAGATGCTTCCTCGAGAATAAGTGTATGAAATATGGGAATAAAATTGGAACTCTGTCCGTGATCAATCGCATTTTGTTTTTCACCGATTTTAGCCTTGTCGTGAGACGTTCCACTGAAATACACCGGTGTTTCGGAAATAAATAAACACCGAAAAACATCCGCCGATTTTTCCCACAAATAAACACCGGAAAGTACACACCCTAAATATAACCCTGGAATGTTTGATCAAGCCTGAAAGTTTGTTTCAATCGTGAACGTGAATGTTATAGCTCACTCGTCGATGCCAAATTCATAAGCTGTTAACGTATAAGGCTAACCGTGAATATAGTGCACTGACCTTCGGTAAGAAAGAGATGACTTCGGAACACCGAGTGCAACAGCCTCCATGCTATCAATGTCGCTCTGTGGATTTGCCAGAGACACTAGGCTAAACAACCGGCCAATAGTTATAATTTTGCCACCGGCGGTGTATAACGGGGTGCGGCACAGTTTCTGCAAGTTTTTCCTACTTTCAGTGCATCCATGTTGATCCAGAAGCGATTTCTCTACCCGCGAAACACCTCTTTGAGGTGTTAATTTTGTCGACCACTGTCACCCTACACGAACAACGACAAACCAAAAACGAGTATTACGATAGAAAAACCGGCGTCCCTCAAGCCATTTTTCTACGTGCTTTGCGGGAAAATGAACACATGGTTGGTAGAAACCCCAGTGAAGCGGGTTGTTTTCTTGAGTGTGGTAAATTATTACACCGTGAACGTCTCATTTTCACTACGAGATTCATACCTTGTGACGTTAAAAATACCTTTCAAGAAATGCCATTACTGAAAAACAATCGACATACTAGTGTCAATATGTATTGCTCTGATGATCACTGGGGAAATCAGTAGCTTTTAACCGACGAGGGTAAAAGGCCGAAGCCCAGCGTACGGGTTTCAGTAACGGGAGTAGTGCGCGTTATTTTTGATGTTTGTATATGCTTCTTAGGTGTAGTTTCTCTCTGTGTGTTAACTGAACAGTATCGCATGTAGTTGCACGCAAAGTGTAGGTGTGAGTATACGAACGGTACATAATAAATATATTTAAATCGCAATAGCAGTGCAAATATTATTTTTGTCCAATGAATTGAACGGTACCTAGCGCCACCTAGCCTACACATTCACAATTAGTGTACCTGTACTTGCCATCTGGTGGCTATCGGCTTAAGCTTCTTTCCCGCTTAGCGATATTTTTTTTTTTTGACCTAGCAATAATCCAAGTACGCTGCTTTGAATTAGCCATTTCGGGAACTACTTTTGGTTTCGCGAATTGCTAACCACTCCATTCTTACGTGCGGTGCTAACGAAGAAAATGTGTCGGAAAGAGCTGCAAAGATGAGAGCTGGCGGGTGCGCAGTTGACGGGTTTCGGTTGTCTCCGTTTAACATCGCAGTGTTGAAAACGCGAAGACTGAGTGTCTGCGTTCGAGACGCGTTTTCATATTTGCGCGCGAAGGCGGTTACGGCAACGAATACAGTTCGTGAAATGATAATGGTGTGTTTTCATTTGCTGTAACTCTCGCTCCAAAAGCAGAGACATGTTTGTATGCGTGAAAAACAGTTGACTGCGTTTCTTACTCTAGTTTCTTGGTAGTCCTAGGGGGCAAAAGCGGGGTGTAGCATTTGCCTATCCAAAGACTCTTCTATCACTTTCCGATTAAATCACAGAAAGGTTCGAAGTAAATACCGACGATATCCGTAGCGTCCTGGCTTTTTCGTTAAGCTTCACTGAACTCGATTCACTCAATTTGGATCCGCGATATTGTTACGTAGAGGAGAGAGGAACATTTCTCCCTCCTTTGCAGGAACAAACCTTTCTCAGTTTCTTAAGAAACTTAGGGGAGCAGATTGTTCTCCACTTTATCAAAGAACACGTATACCTCTTTTTTAGGTGTGTACATTATGTATCGAGTAGCAGCTTGCGCTATCTAGACTCAAAGATTTCCACCACCTTCCTTTATATTTGGATATAAATTACATTTTACGATAAATCTTCTGCCTCATCAAGTCTGTGTATCGTCACGCCTCTCTAGGCCTTCTCCACCAATTTTTTAACCTAATTGTTTGTGATAATACAACTTCGTTTTTCCGTTCTTGCATCCTAGCGAGCAAAACCCGGCGCACTTGCCAACTTTGTTACCCTTTTGGAAAGGGCAGGACGAATTCCTGAGCACTTCAAAACTACATGTCCTAGCATCGCGCAATTTCTAAGACGTACTCTACATCTGTGTCCGTTTCTTTAAATATTTCCCTACGTCTTTGCCCTTAACACTTATGTTCTCGCATCAAAGAGCAAAGAGCTTCCCTGTGAATGATAAAACACGTGTTTGTTCCTTATCTGCAGTTTTCTGACTAGCACATTGCTAAAGCTGATTCCTATTGCATTCTTTCCTCCTACAATTTTTTTCTTCGTTTTATACTCTTTCTTTACGCAACAAATCTACTCAGTCCCATATTTAGTGTGTAGTTATTAAAATGTCAACACTGGTTTGATTTGTAGATTTTGTGTTCAGTTGTTTTTATGTATAATTCGTTGTACATTTTCCGTGCCTACTGTGTCTCGTGCATTTGAGTTAACCTTTGTTTAATTTAGTAAGTGCCCTAAAGCTATCAAGGAACGACCAGCTCATTTCCCAACGTACCCCCATATTCGGCGTGTTCCCATGCGGTCCCAGAGCTGATGTACCCACGCTCCCTTGTTGAATTTCTAGTCCTGATTCAATCACTGTCCTTATGAGCGGTACTGTACTACCAAAAGATAGTCGAGGCTATATCACACCGTTCCAAATTCCTCCGACCCCTTCATATACAGGGTGTTTCACGAAAAGTGGACAAGTTCGATATTGCGAAAACTACGTGTCTCACCAATAAACTGCTTGTGTCCTTTTCGTCCTGGGCCAGGGGCCTATTTAGGAATATTTTTTTTAAAGTCGGGGATAATTAGATTGTTAATTAAGTTTGCGTAATTACCTTTTAGAGCGCAGCTCTTAGGCGCCCGTTTGCGGCTTGAGCGGCGTCGCCGTCACCGTCGGCGTAACCGCGCGGTGCATGATGGGTAAATTTCCCCGCTAAATTTAGCGGAAAATTTTCCCCGCTAAATTTAGCGGAAAAATTTTCCCGCTATATCTAGCGGAAAATTTTCCCCGCTAGATTTAGCGGAAACTTTTCTCCGCCCCCTACCCCTCTAGGTCACGTAACCCCCAGGCCACGTGACCCCCCCCCCCCCCCGAGTTCTCGTAACCCCCCCCCCCCCTCCGTGCCTTATCCTCCTCCTCAAGAGCTGCGCTCTATTTCGGCATTACAGGGAGTTGTAAACGGCTTTCATTTTTTTTTAACATTGTGTTTAAGGGCATGCTTTCAATTATAAAATTGCTCAGCATCATCGAAAAACACTAAATCAACAAATTGTAAAACGACAGAAGGCACGCGCAGCATTTTACGGCTTTTTGAAAAACCACACAAATTCGACGTCTTTTTTAAGTTTCGGTTTGCCATCGGAGCGCATCTCGGCGCCGATGGCACCGCGCCCCGTGGAGAAATAGTGCAACCAGCCTCTGCTGCGTTGCGCGAGAACAGCGCAGCAGAGGTTCGTTGCACTGTTTCTCGACGGGGCGCGGTGCCGTAGGGGCCGAGATGCGCTATGATTGCAAACTGAAACATGGCTCCAAGGCACTGATATCAAACGACAACGTTGGTTTCGATTTTTGAGTCTAACTGGACGAGACATCAGGTGGAAGAAACCTATACTTAAAGCTCAAAAAAAAAGAAAACGAGCACAAAAAAGTAGGAGTGAACACACGGAGCGCTGGCAACTTAATTTTATTTGAGAAACACGAACATATATACACACCTCCCCACAAATGACTGTGAATTTTTATTTGGTAAGAGAAGTGGTGACGCGCTGATGCATTCGTCATCCTCCTTTACCCTGACCTTAAACCTTAAACATGTTCCTCTCTGTTCTGGTTTTATATTTGCCCGTAATCTGTGTTTTATCCAACAAAGGATCACTCGAACACTTATCACTCTAGACTGCCAAGTTCCAACAAGAAAACCGCTTTACTGAAAGTTGATGTCAAATCTACGATCGGGTGGTGCACGAACGCACCTGATGTCAAAAGTCCCGTGTCCAATTCCCCACGACTAACAGTCCGCCCTTTTCCCCTTCTTTAAAAGAGCAGTTTCATCAGAAGCTCATGACGCGAATCCCCATAACAGGTGGCCAGATTCTCACCGTGAGGACGGAGCGCTTTGCTTTTAATTAAGATGCGGTAAGTTTGCACGCAAGCGTGTGTAACGTAATCATGCCGTCATTTGTAGACCTTCAACATATTAGGTTAAGACATGGAACAATGCTGGTTGAAGCTCGCACAGGGACTCTGCGTGTGGGGCAATTCATCTACTCCCGTACGATCGCCCAGATTGTTTTGGTATTTTAGACAACCGATGTGGCGCATTCAACATACTTGTGTGCATGTTTTTGTTGTTTTTTGTGTGCACGCTCTCCTATCCTTGTTTAGTTTGGAGCATGTGCTAGTTAGCTTCAATGAAACTTTGAATACCACGGAAGCACCACCGGTGAAGTCCATTTTCTTGAGATTTATATCGCCATATTTGTTTTATTTTTTTTTCGTTGGGGGACATTTGATTCTTCATCGTCTCTTTTTACTTTTGATATTAGGCTTAGAGCTGAGTTCGGAGCTTCGTATTTGCCCATTCCTTTTGGTCCTTTTGTTCTAAAGCACTTTTGGCAGTAACGCGTTACCGGTGAGGCGTTACTTTTTTTCCTTACGTAGTGACGTGATCGTTACCTTTTGAAAACCGTAAGAGGGAACGTACACTTACGTTACTTCTTTCGAGTGACGGGTAACATAGTTACGTCACTCGTTACTTATTCTTCCCGAGACCCCAAAAAATGCACACTTACAACTTGTTTTTTGTGTTTCTATTCACGAACTCAACACTGTGACGTCACGGCGCGGTGGTGGCGCGTCGGTCGCACTTCCGGTCTGGGGCTGTGGGCAGAAGTCCCCATGCGAGACGTGCATTCCTGGGTTGTTTTGAAAGGAACCAGGCAAAAACCTGCCTTCTCGTCAAAACGCCGCGACTGGGGCCGTACCAAAAGTGTCGAGAAAGGTTTGAAGGTCGGTTTTCACGTGCTCGGTTCGTCCGAGAATCTGGATATGTGCCGTGAAAAGAGAAAAGCAGACGCCGTCGGACAACGATTGCTTGGGCGGGAAGCACTTTGGGTTGAATTCACGGATATTTGTGGTCATCAGATTTATTTGTATTGTTCCAACATGAAAGCCAGAAAACCGTCAAGTTGTGCGGACCACCTGCGGACTACGTTCAGTGCGTCTTCAAGTTCAAACGGCCGCCTGATCGTTCGAAATGTCGTCTGCTCTTTCAAATGTTTCTGCTTGTCGTCTGCTGTCTTAGACAACGCCGGGCCGTAGACCAAATGTTGGCCCGGTACTTGTGATAAAAAGTAAGTGCAGGCCTCAAAAGACTTAAATTTGAAGCTTGGTAAGCAGGCTCGATGTAAACAGTAGATCCAGTTGATCATAGTTACCAGTGACCATCACCGACTTGTTATGCGTAATTCACTTGATCCGATTCTGCTTGCGATTTTCAGTATCGACGTCGACCATCTCAGCTACGGTTCACGCTTTTGCAGCCCGAGCGGCGTCGCGACTGAAAATTGCGAGAGAAATCTCATCATGCTTTAGCGTACATACTGCGGCGTCCACGCGGAATGAATCGCCACATGTCACATTATTCACGCGAAGTTTTGCGGTGTAACGAGCCTCGGTAATTTCGCTGACGCCGCTCAAGATAGTCAGACTTCGCCAGGAAGACGTAGAATAAACAGTTCTAACGTGAAAAAGGGCAGGGGGACTCACACCGACGCCGACAACATCGCATTTCAATGGTTTGTTTATGGGCGACGGCGAGCTTCTTGCCCACACCCCCATCGCGCATGCGCGGCGCCGGTGGCGTCCGGTAGGGGCGCTCCGGTTTGTTTGTAAACATGAGTTGGTGTATACTTCGTTTTACCGTAACCCAGACGCAGCGGACGCTACGACCTGATGGGATCAATCGGACAGCGTCAAAGGGGCGCCATTATAGCTGTTGGTCATGTTTATATTTGTGTTCTATCGTCGACTGCCGGAATCTCTCGGCAGTTGCTTCACCAAAACGTCTTTTATCTGCAGACGGCCACCATAAGTAGCAAGTTAAATATATTTTTGTGCATTCTTTACTCCCGAAAGCATGTTCATTAAAAGTTTGAATAAAATGCCAGTAATTTTCGCTCACCTATGGCACACTTTTAGCTTCACACATTATTGAACCTGCATGTGCTCTCCTTTCTACATTTCTTCGATCTATTACGCTCCCACGCGATATTTTTCCTTCACTCAAGGTTTTTATTCAGATGTTTACCAACATCCCTTGCTTGCGTACTTTCTCTTACAATTCTTCGAGCGATGTTTGTAGCTCAGGTATTGACTTGACGTCAGGCGATAATGCCAATAGTGTGGGCCGGTTGCAGCTCGCGGGAGAAGGCATTGATATGATCTGGATATGACGTTATCTCAACATTGTTTGTGACTCAAAAACGCCAGTTTCCAGTCATGACCGGTTCCAATCTTTCTAACAAATATGAACTATGTAAAAAGTTAAAGGACAAAAAAAAAAACTTTACTTCCTTTGTAAGGAAGAAGACAGTATTTGAAATCACTCCGACACCCCTTAGTTGTCAATTTTATTACATCATTTGTCAACACAACGCCATTTTTTTATCCCTCTCCCCCGACCTTAGGCAGAGGTCTGAGCAACGCTCCGCCCATACGGGAATTCCCGCCAGTCTTGGGGCGAAAACAACGGGCAAGGTGCACCATATCTCTCAAGCGCTTTGTTCACCCTCGCACAACGGGTAATAACGCTAAAAGTAATTGGAACAAAGCGCGGCTTAACCCCTCAATTAATTGGGCCACAAGACTATTTCAAAAGGGTGGCTGAAAACGCAGGGAGTGTGAACGAAACAGAAGAAACAGGCTGTGGGCGTCAAATAGCTTTTGTGCAAGACGAAAGCTACGCATGCTGCAGAACGTACGCGTCGACGGCCGCCCACACGTTGAAGCCTCATCTTTTGCGAGCATTGAGGTAACGTTTCTCCTCTCATAACCTCCCTCGTGTTCGGCACACGAGAGCGGGTCAACGGTCGACACAATTTTAATCTGCGATTGCTTGATTAAACGGACAATAGCGAGCAGGTCACGTTTAAATTGTATAGTGAATACTCCGACCTCTCCTAGGTTCTTGAACGTGACAATCTTGTTAGCTTCCCTTATAGAAAAAGACTATGAGTTAACATTCAATGTTAAGAAATTGTAAACTTTGTTTTACCTTAATGCGCTCTCAATTTACTCTCTCATTTCAAATAATGTTTCTATAGGCTTCGGGATCCGCTTTCCCAGGTATACCGTCTGGCAAAATATGCCAGAACAGGATGTGATGCATTGATAATGTACTTGTCACGGTGTTCGTTATCTAATAATACGATGAGTAAAGATAAATAAGATTTATTTACCCGCAGCTCTGTGCGGAGAGCGGATTCATGAACCAAGCACTATTTATATTTCCATTTTTCCCAGTCTAATATGCCCGCATATTTTCACAGCGCGCTTCACTTTTATAAGTACGACAAAACAATTACAAATATACGCTTGACCTACGGCGGGTACAGGCAGAGGATTGTAGTAAATCTTTATCTACGCGGTTTGGTGGAAAGCACGAACAAGCTGCGTCGAGAGGGTGGCGTTAGCGCTCGTGCTTATTGAAGTAAGTGCGCATTTTAGTTGATGCATAAAATGCACCAATTGAATTTGTGCATGAATATTTTTTGAATCATAGAGGCTGTTTCGGTTATTTCACCTATATATTTAGCGAGAAATTTGAACAAATCACGTACCGTAACCCAAGAATAAAAAGCTCACTACCAGGCCCTGCACGGAAACTAAGTATAGCTAAATACGGGTTTCGAGATTTCTTAGATGTTACAGGGCTTTACAAAAGGAAGCTTCAATCTCGAGCAACCTTCCTAAGCCCAAAGTTTTGAACTCTTGCTTGTAGAATCTAAAAATTGGACACTTTTATTTGCTGAGCTGCAAGCTTGAAATTAACTTCCAATTGTCTTTGCTAAAACACCGATGTATTCTCAATGAAACACGCAAAAAGCAAAAAAAAAAAGGATAAACGTTTTTAATATTAGCCAGCGATGCTCTATAAACAATTTTTCTTTATCATAGAAAAAAACAAAAAGATTCGACCCTGTACTTGGAAACCATTTTTCATGGTTTCCGTGTAACTAATCAGTACATTGTTTTGACTCACATATATTATATGTATAGCCTTGAGCGCCAGGCACTCTCAGCTGACGTATAGAGAAAAGCGTAAAAAAAGTGCTTCGTCAATATCGCAGTCGGAATAGAAACATCTCCGAGCGTACATAAAAAAAAAAAAAAATAGACAGCGCAACAAAATTAGCACAAAGTGGTTTCCGGTTTACCTTCTTTTTTCTCAAAATTGAAACACCATTAAGACTTCATCAGCTGGAGAGAGCTTATTGTGGGCTTAACTACATGCGATAAGCTTTGATCTGCTGTAATATGAGGAAAAACGCCGATGTCGCGTTCATGCAAACTGCTACGAAAAAGCGGAGGCTGACTCCAACGCTAATTAAATTTTGTGCTGATCCAAGGCGACTACTCATGGATATTTTGATGTTTTGCTGGAACCAATATTTCTACTGTAAGCCCCCAGGCTTATGCAAACCCATTTGAGAATGGGGGCTCTAGCCGGACACTAACCAAATGCATTTTTGGTGGTTTTTGTTCGCCTTTGCTAATATATCAAGAAATTGGTTCACTTGCATTTCGTTTTTGCGTATATCCTGTTCTTATATAGTTTATTATTATCTAGTGAAGGCCCTAGCATTAAACCGAGCCAATCAGTTTTATGTAATGTCTACAGGACCGAAGGAAGTATATTTTAAAGTCAAATCGTTATATAACACACTGCTGCTGTAGTCTGCAGGATTAACATTTGGTAATCGTAATGCCTGGTATACAAATTTTGATACATTTTCAAAATTTCTGATCTAATAAACATAGTATAAAACGTCATGGTATCAATTTTGCGTGCCGTCATAATAAATGAAGTCCCCGAAGATAGCCACACGCACTGAAAATAACGATTCATGTTGAATTTATTGGTTTTGTAACGATTATATCGTTGGCACAAAACGTGGTGCTGTGCACGATGTATGGTACTCGCAGTTTATGTTTATACACGCTTATCGTACTCGTGCATAACTCCATAAAGTTATATATCTTATAATAAAAGGATGAAAATGAGTTTTTCTTCTGCATGTTTTTAGCTTAGGAGAAAAGGTAAACATATTCGAAGGGAAAAATATTGTCAAAATCGTATAGAGTCTCTTCACAACCTATGTCAAGGGCATAACACATATATTCATCTCGGTTTGTTGACGGGATCACTTTTGAGTTGCAAAGTAGCATTAACGCTTTTTCGAATTATTATGTTTTGCCAAGAGTTTTTTGTTTCACCCATAAAAATGATTCTTAGCGGTGCACCTTGACGTGCCTTCTGAAAATGTGAATCGCAGAAAATCAAGTTGTAATTATAATTCGATTTTCTAATTTAACATAAAATGTATTTAAAATGTTGCATTCAGCTCTGACCGAAAATATACGAACCAAAGTTTAAGTATTATCTATCAGCACGTGCTTCACGACCCAGAGTAATTTTGTTTTTTTCAGGTGAAGGTGTTTTTATAGTCTGCAAATCATATGTCACTCAACGTCTAAGAAAAACAATATTTGAATTAAAAAAATATTATTAACTTTCTAAATTATAAAGGCGTCATCTGAAAGCAGTTTAGGAAATCCGGTAGCACTTAGAAAACAAAAATCCGTATTGATGTATAAAGAAATGTCACACGGCTAACATAATGTTTTATTACGCTTTATATGCTATAAGATAAACATTTTTTCATTTTTTTTAATTTGAAAAGAGCATTTATTCTAAATCAAATATGATAATATGCTTGCAATAATCCTCTCAACGTGGGTCGAAAAGTACATCGTATCAAATATTCAAATTTGACATTTGTGTTGGCCATCAGCCTCTCCTGGTGTGTGCGAGCTCAGGTTTCGTAGAAACCCCAATTTGTGTTCGGCACATACTTATGGACTATGGCCAATTCTAATATCTATGGTAGTAACTGACATCTTAAACTGTAGGGCGACGCTATCCCTAAGTATCTTATTATAACTCTAGAGACAATTGGATTGCACAATTGGATTGCGAAATTAGCCAAGAAGAACGCGTATAAGAATGTTTTTAGCCAGTCGTGCAGTTTCCCTTTGAAACACAATAATGCCTTCCGGATTGAATTTTCGTCGTGAATAGCGAAACTCTGCACGCTCTTGTATATAATAAATCCAGTTCGTCTGATATACATACCTGACTTGAAAGGATCCAATCACGATTCCGGCGAGGCTTATAAAGATGTCTTGAAGTATCTGATTTTCTTTTTTTTCCATGAACCCCCCCATTTTATAATGTAAAAATGAAGACGTGAAGGATACCCGCTTTATCTGGTAAGGTCCTAGAAACCAGGTTGATTGCCAAGCGTGCCCCTGACAGTCGTCACCTTTTAACGAGAAAATCCAATGTTGTGTTAAAAATCCGACAAAACTCCCTTTACTCATTATGTTTTTGCAACCTCTTTTGCCACTGGAGCTTTCCGGCCATGATTAAATGTCAGGATGAAAACTCAGACTTTTACCTGACGTTAAAACTTTCACCTGACATTTAATGTCCGGTGAAACTCTCTATATTAAAACTGCATTGGTGTGGGGTATTTTTTTATCTCATAGCTGTCTATAAAGTTTTACATATCTTACCTCTTAACAAGTAAAGTTTATCATGAACTGTTTACCGCTAGAGTAAACAGTCTTCTTGTTGGCGATCAATTAACAGTGATCGCCAGATCAATTAACATTCCAAGATATTATAAAGCTTAACCATTGTCACTGTAATTGCAAAAGGTCGTTTTTGTGTGTTCGCGGTTTTTTTGGCGCAACAGCAACGAAGGCCATGCCACGCCAGACAAAATTAACTAATAAAGCTGCTATGGTCAGGTCATTAGGAAATGACGATCCCAACAATAGCTTGGACTAGCTCTGGTGTATAAGGTCAGTAGCAGTAATACATTTCAAAACTCGATCAAGAGGGATGAGAGGGTGCTTTCCCAGCAAGAAAGGCGAATGAAATGGAATACAGTATATAAAAAACTCCGGAAACTGAGCCCGTCGTTCAGTGGCAAATCCTGAGTACAGCCACAAAATATGGACAGGAGTAACATGGTCTCCACAGTGCTCACAAACTGGTGGATCCTTTTCACAAAGGAGATATATATGTGCATGTAAAGAGCGACCAATTTGAAGCCGGCATGATACAACTTCGTGAAAGCGGTTCTTAAGTGAGGATCTCTTGCAGGACCCTCGTACTGACTAGGTTAAATGGAGCTTGCTATTAAACTCCAAGGCCCACTCTGACTGCCATAAACGTAAGAGAGACGACTTAATTAAGGGTTTGATATCTTGACAAGGTAAGCTAGCTTTATATCGAGAAGAGTTAAGTAAAGTGGCAGCGAGCCTGTTTGCCTCCTCATTACCCTTTATTTCCATGTGACTTGAAACCCAGCATAATTTTATATGGTAACATTTACGTAAAGCTTCGTTAATTTCACATTGCAGTTTTTTTCACAAGGCTATTCTTTGTGGCTTTTAGAGAGCACATTGTAGTAATGGCTCTCTAAGAGTCCACAAATTATACTGCCCGTTTATTTTTAGTCTTCAGAATATCTATCTCAAAAGACAGCATACATTTTAGCAGTAAATATACACGCAAATTCATCAAGACGTTTTACTCTAACCAATTGACCTGAGCGCACTGTACAACCCAAAAAGATGAAGTATTGGCACCGTCATTGTAAAAGTGAGTATAATCTTTATATTTCTGTTGCAGGTGTGAAGAAAAGTCTGGCGAATAGCAGGAGCTGATAAACCATTCTTATTGAGCTAATTGCAAGTCCAGTCACAAAAAAACACGCATGACATTCCAGGAGGCAAGCTAGACTGCGTTGTGAATTAGGTTAAGTTCGTGGAGACGAAGTTGAACTGAGGAATAAAATTGATCAATTAAGGTTGTCACAATGCTTGGCTTATTTTCAAAGAGGCGGTAGGAATAATGTTGTACCTTTGTTACTGAATGAAATATTGGGTGATCTGGGTTGGTTAGGATCCTAGACCCGTATGCTAGACGGAAACACTGGTGTCTTTTACAGTGACATCTCATATGATTCCGCATAGAGACTAGCTAGATGTGATATCCCAAAAGCACCCGTTGCCAAACACAGGCCAAGATTGTACCTAGATGTAAAACGAACAATGGCTTTACAATGTCAGGATATATCTCACCTAAGTGTTTGAATACGCCTCTATGTGATCTATTGAGTGATATGTCTTCTTCTGTCTTTAGGAACGCGTTTCTATAATTTGTCTGTACTTCTCATTTTGTCTGTACTTTTCATTTTGTTATATTTTATTTTTTACCGCGTTTACACTGCTGACTTGTAAGGGTGGGGAGGCCCGTCAAGCAGTGGACGACACTGCTTTTTCCTCGCCACCCTCAGTTTGTGTTTAAAGCTGAAAAAAACGCTGATTGATTGATTGAAGATGATGAACATGATCTAACATCTTGAGAGCAGACGGGCGAGTTGATCCGTACACCACTGCGTTATAATCGAGACGAGGTCGCACAAGGGCGTTGTAAAACTGCAAGAGGCATTTCCGATCAACCCCCATGAATTTTGAGCGAAAGCGTTCAGGAGGATTGTGTAGTGACGCAGTATTTCTTGAAAAAACTTAGGTGAAAAAGAAAGATAAGGTGTTTTGTCAAATGTAACACCAAAAGTATGTGCTCCTTTCTTACAGGAATTAATCCCATTTAGTTCCGAAGCTGGATCTAAGGAGGCCCCCTCGTCGCGGGGAAAAAGGACACACACTGTCTTTGCAGCAGAGAACTTGAAACCAGTTTATTCTGCCTACTTACGAAGTTTGTTTATAGCCAGTTGAAACTGCCGCTCACAACTAAGCGTTTCAATCATAAGAGAAGATCTGTATATCGTCAGCATAGAAAGAGTAGGAAATAGACGGAGGTAACATTCGTGCAAGATAATTAATTTTCAATACAAACAAAAAAACGCTCCAAACGCAATCCTGTGGGACTCCGCTTTCCCGAACAAAAGGATTAGAGAGGGTGCTGCCAAGCTGGACATCAAAGGTTCTGTTTATCAGGAAGTCCTTTATGCATTGCAACATCACTATTGAAAATATTTCTAAAGGGCCCGTCAGCCTTGAAGGATTATGGGACCTCAGAGGTCTTCAAAAACCTTCAAAAATACACTATAGAAAAACCCGTCAGGGATACCCCATAGAAAAATTCTTTAGCCCCACAGCCCTTCAACCCGTCAGATCCTTTAGCCCATCAACCCTTTAGACGCCCAAATGACTGTGAACCATAGAAAAAAATGCAGTTCAAAACATTATTGAAAATTTATTGCAGACATTTAGTTTTACATGCATATTATAACTCAAAAAGGCGATAAAAAGCAACGTTTGTTCAAACCCGGCGCAAGGAGCTGTAGACGGAAAAGATCATATCAAATAGGGACAAATGACTTCTTTATCACAAAGAAAAATATCTTTCAAAGTACTCACAATGCCGCTGGGGATATTCCTGATGTACGGTAGTTCAGCTAATAAAACCGAGCAGGTGCACCTCACGGACACATACACAGTCTCAGTAAGCAGGTTTAGCGAAAATCACGAATTCGCAAGCAGCACCCGCCGCCGTTGCGAAATCCTGAGCACTGTCACGGTTTCGTCCATGATGACGTCCCGCCGGCGTTTTTGGTGCATTTTTCGCTCGCTGGATGCTTCTGAAGTCGGACGGACGAAGAGGCGCAAGGACCTAGTCCGGACAGCGGCCGTCATCCACCGTCTCAGGACCCACAGTGCCATAATCCCGGTGTGCAGGCACAACATGCGGTGGGAGACTGACCCCGACTGCCAGGCTTTGTAGCGAGTAAGCCGACACCGGCCACCATCTCCTTGAATGCGCTGAACATGATGGCGCTCGAGCGGTGCTGAAGGCAGCCAATGCCGAACTGTGGTTCACCTGCGTAACCAAGGAAGAAACTGCACGGATCAAAACAGACCGAGGGGCGAGCCCTCAAAGCCATGCATGCTCACCTACCTGGAGGAAATTGGTCCGCTCGTTCTGTCCTTATTCCGCGGCGGCTCGTGGGCTAACCGTAACCGCCGCTGGCCTCACCCGCTTGCACACACCACTCTCTCTCGCCGACCACTGGCCTGGCACAACTCTTCTAGGAGGTGTTGCTTGGCAGCCCTGCCCCCTCTCCCCATCGCCGGGCGAAGAGAGACGCAGTGGGGCTTGCGTTTTGGGGACCGTCGCCCGTGGAGGAACCGGTTCCCGGAACAAGTCGCTCCCGCGCGCGTCCCTATTCCTGGAAAACACACTGCTCTCAGCTTGTATTTTTTTTAAATTTATTTATGGTTGCACGGATTTCGCCTCGAGCGGACAAGATTGCGTTCGCCTCAAAACGCCGCTCTTCCAACACCACTCGGGCCGCGGCTCGTCAATTCTCCACATGGGGCCGTCGCCCTCAGTGGCCTCCTTGGCGACCGACGAGCCTTGCAGTGACAGACGGGTCCAGGAGCCCACTCGTATTTGATAAAAGAGCAGTAATAAAAATAGGACCGTACACACATACGATCGGCATTCTCCTAATACGACAAACGACTAACTTTTCGCAAGGACCTAATTTTCGCGAATGTCGCGATTCGCCTACGTTTCGCGAAAAATACGTCCCGCGAACAATTCGAGCAATATGTGAACGCCAGAGAAGCTACACTCAATTCGCGAAAATTAGAACCCGTGAATAATTTCAAATTTTCAGCTCTGGCCCGATTCGCGTAAATTTGAGCCCGCGAAAATTAAGTCGTTTACAGTACTTATTTTTTCCCGTCGCGTACAATAAGCAGCTTTGTTCTAATTCTGCAAAATGTGTTTTCTCCACCTAAGCCGTTGCCCACGCACATCTAAAGAAGCCTGAAGGTTTTCCCGACCCCATTATAGAAAGTTCTTGACAGGCTTTCAGACAATTCAAGACATTGTAAAGGGCACTTCAGACATTTCAGGAGAGCCTCTGACGGGGCTAGCGTATCCACCAGGAAAAATTGGTGCCCCCTTCAAACATCTCAGAAATTCTGAAGTTCCCTTCACACCCTTTAAAAAATCCTGAAGTCCCATCAGAGCAATTTTCAATAGGGATCTGACCAGAGATCCCTACTGAAAATAAGTCTAAAGGGCCCATCAGCCTTGAAGGATTATGGGACCTCACAAGCCTTCAAAACCCTTCAGAAATACACTACAGAAAACCCTTCACGAATACCCCATAGAAAAACTCTTCAGCCCCACAGCCCTTCAACCCGTCAGACCCTTCTTTCTAAACTCCTTAGCCCATCAACCCTTTAGACGCCCAAACAGCTGTGAACAATAACAAAAATGCAGTTGAAAACGTTATTGAAAATTTCTTGCAGACATTTAGTTGTACATGAATAGTATAACTCAAGAAGACCATGAAAACCAACGTTTGTTCAAACTCGGCGCGAGCAGCTGTAGACGAAAGAGATCATATCAAATAGGGACAACTGAGTTCTTTATCACAAAGAAAAATACCTTTCAAAGTACTCACGATGCCGCTGGGTAAATTTCTGGTGTTCGGTAGTTCAGTTAATAAAACCGAGCAGGTGCACCTCACGGACACATACACAGTCCCAGTAAGCACGTTTAGCGAAAACCACAAACTCGCAAGCAGCACCCGCCACTGTTGAGAAATCCAGAGCACAGTCACGGTTTCGTCGCGGCTGCGTCTTCGGCGTATTTTTCGCTCGCTGGATGCTTCTGAAGCCGGACGGACGAAGACGCGCAAGGAACAAGGCCGGACAGCGGCCGTCATCCAACGTCTCATGACGCACAGTGCCATGATCCCGGTCCGCAGGCACAACATGCGGTGGGACGCTGACCCCGACTGCCAGGCTTGCGGCGCGTAGGCCGACACCGGCCACCATCTCCTTGAATGCGCTGAACACGATGGCGCTCAAGAGGTGCTGAAGGCGGCCAACGGCGGACTGGGGTTCACCTGCGGAACCTGGGAAGAAACTTCACGGATCAGAACAGACAAAGAGGCGAGCCCTCAAAGCCAGGCTCACCTTCCTGGAGAATATTGGTCCGCTCCAGACATCCGCGGTGGCGGCGGCGGTAGCAAGCTAGGCGCCCACGAGCCGAGAGAAAATGGCTGTATTGTTCCCATGGCTTACCACTCTCTCCCGCCGACCGCTGGAGACGCGGCCTTGCACCCTCTCCCCATAGCCGGGCGGAAAGAAGCGCAGTGTGGGTTGCTGTTGCTATTCGTGTTTTTGACGACGAAAAAGAGAGGACGTTCGAATGTGGTGGAAATCGAAATGGTACTTTTTTATTTTCTCTTATTTGGGGACCGTCCCCCGCGAAGGAACCGGCTCCCGGAACCAGTGGCTCCCGCTTCGCCATCGCCATCTCCCCCGCGTGCCTGTTTCTGGGCAACGCGCTGCTCTCGGCTTGCCCTTTTTTATTATTCCTGCAACAAGCAAAGCTTGTTGCACGGATCTCGCCTCGAGCGGGCAGGATTGCATTTGCCTCAAAACGCCGCTCGGCCAACACCACTCGGCCCGCGGCTCGTCAGTTCTCCGCATGGGGTTGTCACCTCCAGTGGCCTGCTTGGCGACCGAACACCCGGGCAGTGGCAGATGGGTTCAGGAGCCCACTCGTGTTTGATAGAAGAGCAGTAATAAAAATCTGACCGTACACACATACGATCGGCATTTTCCAAATATTTAATTTGTCCCATCGCGAACAATAATCAGCCATGTTCTATTTCTGCGAAATGTGTTTTCTTCACCTAAGCCGTGGACCCACAGACATCTCAAGAAGCCTGAAGGTTTTACCGACACCATTAGAAAAGTTCGTGACAGCCTTTCAGACATTTCAAGGCATTGTAAAGGGCACTTCAGACATTTCAGGAGAGCCTCTGACGGGGCCAACGAACCCACCAGGTAATGTCGGTGCCCCCTTCAAACATCTCAGGAATTCCTGAAGTCCCGTTCACACACTTTAAAAAAATTTGAAGTCCCCCTCAGAGCGATTTTCGATAGCGATATTTCAAAGGCATACAAGTCTCGCAGGATATCGTATCTCCAAGTTGTAGCCTATGCCTTGTCTCAATCTAAATCAGAACACGGTGATTCTTGTTCACGAAGACCTCGCTTATAACGGTTTCCGGGTGAACCAAATTATCGAGAATAGATCTACCTCGGCGAAAGTAGCACTAATTTTTATTGAATACATTTTGCTTTTCTAATATGTATACTAATCGCATGATTATAAGCCTTTCAAATGTTTTCCAGGCAGCTCGTCAGAGCGATTGGGAGGTAACTTGATCGAAACGTGTTATCGACCGTCGTGGAATGTAATCACTAGAAATTACAACATGCTTCTGCAACATCGTCTACGACAGTCGATAACATTACATTCCTTATAGTAAACTGCCGAAGCATTCGAAATAAATCCGATGACCTATCTAGTCTTATCTCAGTTACCACTCCAGACGTTGTTATCGGAGCTAAGTCATGGCTGGACCCGTCTGTTCTTAACGCTGAAGTTTTCTCTCCGAACTTTGTTGTTGACCGTAATGACAGAGATAATCACGGTGGCGGTGTATTTTTTCTCGTTCATCAGAGCCTACACAGCATTCCTGTAGATATTACCGGCGTAACCGCTGAAATGGTGTGGTGTAAGATTTCCCTCTCCCGAGGTGAATACTTGACTGTTGGTTCGTTTTATAGGCCGCCATCGAGCACTGCTGAACCGCTTCTTTCATTGTATAATTGCACTTTCTGTTTTTGCGCCGGATCATGCAGTTTTGGGTGGTGATTTTAATCTACCAGATGTTACTTGGCTAGATCACCGCCCCATGATTGAAAACTCATCCTCGCTCTACGCAACATTTTCGGACATTATTAATGAATTTCATTTGTATCAGTTTGTTACTGAACCCACAAGACTTGGCGTTAGTCGTGCAAGTGTTTTGGATATTCTTCTTTGCAATAGGTTTCCATTGATCACCTCCGTTTCAGTAGTTCCAGGAATAAGTGATCATGAGGTAGTAGTAGCGACTATGAAATGTTTGAATGTGCCTAGATACGAAACCCACCCAAAAAGGCGTACATGTTCAATAGAGGGGATTTTGATTGTTTAGGTTTTGACCTTACGAATTTTTTGTCTGATTTTGAGGTGTACAGTGTCTCAAGTGATGTGAATACCTTATGGAACATCTTTAAAAATAAAACACAAGAATTGGTAGACATTTGGGTTCCAACAAAGATGGTAAGTGCGAAGCGCAAACAAGATAAGCCATGAATGAATTCAGAAATAAGACACTCAATAAACAAGATAAACGTGTTTTTGCACGATATAAAAAGTAACGATTCACTGATCTTAGGCCAGCTTAAAAATCCTCATAAAGATATCAAAGTAAAAATAAAAAAAAGCTGAATCAGAATATTTTCTCTCAGTTGATAGCAAACTTAAGGACTGTCCCTAAGAACTTTGGAAGCATGTAAAACCGCAACGAAAGGATGTGGCTGGTGTCCCCTCTCTCTGGTTGATGATAATCTTGTGACAGACGATAGCGTCAAGGCAGCCGCTTTCAATAAATACTTCAAGTCTATGTTTTCAACTTTCGCACCTTCATCACTACCGCCGACGGTTGATAAAGTTAGCTGTAAAATGAACGAACTCGCGTTCGATCACAATGGCATAAGAAAATTACTAGGCAATATAAAACTAGGAAAAGCACCTGGGCCAGATGGAATTCCAAATATCGTATTGAAATCTTGCGCCGATATTATAGCATCATACTTAAAAATAATATTTACGAAGTCGCTAGAGAGTGTACGTCTACCTGGTGATTGGAAGTTTGGTAATGTAGTCTAAATACACAAGAACGGTAAAAAAATAGTGTCGAAAACTATAGGCCAATTTCCCTAACGAGTGAATGTTGTAAGATAATGGAACATATAATTTATTCTAACCTTATTAGTCATTTAAATATCAACAATTTCTTTTCCTCAACTCAACACGGTTTCCGCACAGAGTTCTCATGTAACACTCAGCTACTAGAATTTCATCACGACCTTGCTTGTGCATTGGATGGTTGCTGCCAAACTGATTGTATTTTTCTAGATTTCAGGAAACCTTTTGACGTGGTTAATCACTCGCTCTCGCTTTATAAATTACATAGCCTAAACATCGATGTAAAGTTTTTGCGATGAATAGCAAATGATCATAATGCTGGGAAACAGCGCGTCCTCATGAATGGATTTCATTCATCATATGTAGACGTAATGTCAGGTGTACCACAAGGACTCAGTTTTAGGCCCCCTCCTTTTTCTAATTTTCATTAATGATATCACGTACGACATTTCATCGAATATAAGGTTGTATGCTGACGATGGCATTTTATACAGAGAAGTGACCGATGACGACGACGTCCAGGCCCTACAGGGTGATTTAAATAAGATCACAGAGTGGTTTGCCAAGTGGAAAATGTTCCTTAATGTATCCAAATGTATCCACGTTCGATTCACTAGAAAACGTAAAATTGTCTCTGCCGTTTTTAAACTAAACAATATTCCTTTGCAACTTAGCACTGAGGCAGTATATCTCGGGGTACGCCTAACCGCTGATTTAAGATGGAATAATCATGTGAAGATATTATGTTCTAAGGCCAGCGGCATGCTCCATTTTTCGCGTCGCAATTTCAGAAAAGTGTAGGCTCATTTGAAAAAAACCCTCTACTTTTATTACGTCCTCCCGATCCTGAACTATGATTGTATTCTTTGGGACCCACACACGCAAACATGTATAAATCAAATCGAAAGAATTCAGAATCAGGCCGCAAGATATGTGCTAAATGACGATAATTTTCATGATAGTATCTCTCAATTAAAGCTCCAACTCGGATGGAAACCTTTACTACTAAGACGAAAGTGCCTCCGTCTCAAGTTTATGTATACTCTTTATCACGGTAGCATCGCTATAGCTAAGTCGAGATACATATTGAAACCTCATTACGTTTCTCTTAGAACTAGTAATCAAAAAAAGATCCGAGAATTTCGCACACGGACCGACGATCTAAAATATTCCTTTCTTCCACGGACTGTTAATGACTGGAACGTGCTTCCCGACTCACTGGTAGAGCTTCCTAATGTACAATCATTTTTTAATGAAATTCTGTTATTGTAGTCGGTTCAATGATTTTTTTTTGTGACTTTTGCATGCTGTCAATCATTTCTCATATTATTGCAGCATCTATTGGCATGTTTCTCCTGTTTGACTTGGTTATTTCGCTGTTATTCATGTTCTCATATTATTGTAGTATATATTAACATGTTTCTCCTGCTTGCCTTGTTGTAGTCGTTCTGCTGTGCGTTTGCTTTTGTATAATTTCCGAACCCCTACTGTAATGCCCACCGGGCGATGTAGGTACAAAATAAATAAATAAATAAATAAATGGTAGTGAAGGGTCTTTTTGTGACTTTCGAAGTGGGAGGACATGATCATGCTTCCAGGCTTGGGGAAAGCAGGCTATTTCACACAAGAAATTGAAGAACAAAACACTTTTCAGGGACACAGGAGACAGGTGACGAAGCATTTCATAGTAAACTGCGTCAGGCCCTGGAGCAGAAACCCTCCTTATTTCAAGTGCCATTTCAAGTTCACACTTCGTAAACGGCTGGTTATAAGGCTTTGAGTTTTTTCCAGACATGGAGGCGCTCTCACTCTGCACGATAGTTAAATCTATTGGAATAATTACTGTTGTTCGCTGAGTTGGGTGTCGTATAAAAATGTTCACCAAGGATGTTGCCGATGTCAACTAAAGATGAAGAAGGGTTCTACGTATGCGCCGTACGAGCCAGGGGTACGAGCCATGTTCCCCGACCGACGGAGAGCAACCCGACACCCCCGGTTAAACGAGCGGGGCCCGGCGGAGTTTTCTCTATCCTGTCTTTTTCCTGGCTGAAACATAAGCAGCGGCTGAGCACCGCCGCTCCCCGGCACACAGAAGATGCCCAGTGCTGGTTTTGACTAACGTTTTTCTTTCGCTATAATAAAATCAATTAACCGCAACTTGACTCATTCACCGTCACTCTTAAAGGACACATCAATGTCGACGAGAACAACGATATCGAAGCTTACATCCAGGTGCCCAATAGCTGACAAGGCAAGTCGCGACGGTTTGTAATTTCTTCTTCTCGAAAAGGACTCGCAACTGAAAGAAATATGGCGGCAATCGGCACCGCCCCAGCGTACGACGCGGACGTGGAGTCACGGGCGAACTACGCCGAAGGCTTGGAGCTAGTTCTTCGTCGGTAATCGGATTATCGACGACAAGCAGAGGCCAGGGATCTTTCTGCTTTGAGTAGCACCGAAGACCTACGTGTTACTTCGAGGTTTTTTTACTCCCATAAATCCAAGCACAAAGACGTTCGAGGAGCTCCTGGGGACCTTCAACCAACACTTCTCAACGAGGCCATCCAAAATAATTGAACGATATAAGTTTAATAGCCGCTCACAACAAGAACAGGAAACCATCTTGTAATTCCTGCAGCTCTCCGTAAACTCACCGAGTTCTGCAACTTCGGCGACACCCTCGACGCTATGATCCGGTATCGACTGGTGTGCGGTGTGCGCGATGTCGGAGTACAAAAGAGACTGCTGGTAGAGTCAGCGCTGACCTTGGAGAAAGCAACGCGCATAGCACTGGCTGTGGAAACCGCTAGCAAAAATGCATCGGACTTGAGAGGTCAAGGCTCGGACCATCCCCGAGTCAACAAGATGAGTGAACGAGCTGTGAAGAATAAGCATGTTCGACGCTTCCCACGAAACAAAGCACCCCAGTCTCAAGGGCAACAGCACATGAAGTGCGGAAGGTGTAGGAACGGCAATCACGACCCAGAAAAATGTCCTTTCATGTGAAGTGCGTGCTTTAAGTGCGAATAAACGGGACATCTCGCAAGGATGTGCAAATCGCGCTATCAGGCAAGTGGTTCGGCACGCCAATGTCAAGCATACGTCATCGCTGCAGCACAATTGGCCCCCAGAGATGAATTGGAACTTTGCGCATTCAACAATGTCAGTGAGGTGCCGACGCACACGTCATGAACCATTCCGTTGAGTAGGAACGGAATTCTCGTCAACATGAAAGTCGACACCGGTTTCCCAGTATTGTTAATTTAGGTGAGTGTTTACCAAGAACATCCTCAGTCATGGCCTAAAACTACCCCTTGCCAGCTGAAGCTATAGTGCTACTTGGGAGGCCTACCTAGTTAAATGAGTTCTCCACATGACAGTGGAACACAAAGGACATAGTGCAAAGGCGTCAGTCTATGTCTTGGACTGCAATAGACCAAGTCTGTGCGGCCGCAACGCAATTAGAGCGCTACGTCTACTCCAGAAGATCAATTTCGCTGAGGCGGAGGACCGGGTCTTCGAACTCAAGACGAAGTTCAGCGAGTTTTTCAAGCCTGGAATAGGCCAAATAGAGGGATCAGTATTGCAGCCTGAACCTTCGCCAAGACGCAAAAAGAAGTCAATCACCGACAAGCCCAGAGCAAGTGGCCTTTGTTGAGCAACTGGAAACAGGACCACTTTCGGTGAAACAACTCGCGGATTTAACTGTTGCGCACATGAAATTGAGTAAACTTCGAACGGCTATCCTTGAAGGATGGCCAACGTAGCCCCAAGATCCCACCCTCGAACCCTCCTGGACTCACAGAGCGGAGCTGTCGGTGGAGGCAGGACTCGGGGTGTGGGGGAGAAGAGTGGAAATTCCACGAAAGGCAACGCGAGCAGTGCTGCTGGAGCTAGAGGACACCCACTCGGCATGGCTCCGGTGAAGTCCCTGGCCGGATCGCTCTGTTGGTGACCAAACATGGATCGCGACATCGAGAACATAGACCGCGACTTTCATCAGTGCCAGCAAGCGCAATCTATGCCCTATTCAAGAAAGCCAATGTCGTAACCAGCAGCGACCATTCCCTGGTAAAGAATCCTAATCGACTATGCGGGGCCAGTCGACGGACAAATGATGCTAATTGTAGTAGACAGCTACTCTAAGTGCGTTGAGGCTGTTCCGGTGAAGAATTCTAACTTCAGAAAAGACTAAATGTATTAATGAACAATTCTTCACCAAGAAAGTCGTAAACGTAGAAACATGTTTGAACAGCAGTAGAGGCTTTATTAAACGGCGTTTCGGGAAACGACTTCCAGAAACGTCATGTAATAGAGCCTCTACTGCTGTTCAAACATTTTTCTACGTTCAGAAAAAACCGTAGAAGTAATGCGAGGATTATTTGCTCGTTTTGGAATACCATACGGTATCGTTTCAGGCAATGGCACTCCCTTCACCAGACAACCCTTTAAAGACTTCACATTCCAGAAGGACATGCGACACGTTCGCACTGCCCCATTTTGCAGAACTCTTGTTAGGACGTCAGGTACATTCGAGATTGGACCTCACATAACCCAGCGCGGCTGGAGAGAAAGGAAGAACAACAACGTCAGACACCCGCTGACAAACGATTTCAACGTGTAAGAACCATGTTTATCCGCAACTACGAATCGGGTTCCCGTTAGATTCTGGGAGTCGTAAAGGAGACGAAGGAAGCGCGCATGGCAATCATTCATACACCAGACTGCAATGTTGTCCGACACGCAGACAATTTCAGGCTGATGACTTTTCAAATGGAAACACCAATTTTTGATGACGACACATGAATAGACGACATCGGCATTCCCGAGGCGCCAAACATGCCAGTGCCAAGAAGGTCAACTCATCCGAGATGGAAGCCTTCGCGATTTCAAGCCGCTTAATGTGAAGCAAGGTTGGAGGAGTGCTACGTACGCGCCGTACGAGTTAGTGGTGCGAGCCATGTTTCGCGACCCACGAAGAGCAACCCGACAACTCCGGTTTCACGAGCGGGGCCCGGCGCACGGGCGGAGTTTCCCTCTCCAGTCTTTCTCCGTGGCTGAAACATAAGCAGCGGCAGATCACCGCCGCTCCCCGGCACGCAGTAGTCGCTCTGTGCTGGGTTTGACAAGACTTTCTTCGCTATAATAAACTCAGTTAACAGCAGCTTGATTAAGCCACCGTCACTCCCAAAAGACACTTCAAAGATTCCGCAGTTATGTGGAGTTGGACAGCTGGAACTCTCTTCGGCTCGCAAGCTTTCGTTCCTTGTGGGCTGCCAAGAAAAGAGAGGTCTTGAAGAAACAAGACTCGACGAAGAAAAGGTCAGCTTTATCGGCTTCTGTGGAACGTTTTTTCAATCCTAAAAGTGTTGTAGTGTCTCAGAGTTCTCAAGCAATTTTAAATGAAGGTCCAAAGTTTTGCCTAGATGTGAAACCTTCACGGTTTGATTTGTGCTCAAATGTGCATGCCATTAGTGCCAACATTTCTACCCCGGAGGATAGAACGACTTTTGTAAATCAATCCTTGAGCAAGCTGAGCGTTCTGGTGGATTCGTCTTTCCCGGTTGAACAAAGAAATTTCAGGAGAGTGTCGGCTTTGAAAAGGGAGTTGAGAGATAATTCTTTGACTCTGCTCCAGACTGACAAGAGTGGCTTGTTTGCAGTGCTCCCGGATGGTATTTTCAATGAGAAAGCTTTGGTGGCTGTTTCTGAGTTATTTGTGAAGAGTGACGAAATGTTGCGATTTTAAAACGGGATGTGTGTAAGATTTTGGTGGAGGAGGAGATCACGGCCACGCTAAACAGAGTAAGGGGCGCTTCACGCTCGTCTTTCGGCTTAAAGTTTTTGGTAAAAGATCATAAAGTAGATTTCCCCTTCCGGGTGGTAATTAACGAAAATGGGTCTTGGCAAAGTCGCTTGCGGTTTTCATTCAGGGATGTTTGGGTCATGTCAGTCTAGAGGGCAGTATTGCCCTTAGGAACTCGGAGGAACAAATCGAGGGTATTTCTCCCCTGCATCGGAGCCCGTGCACGTTGATGTCCTTGGACATCAAATATTTATACTATTCATTAAATAGCGTGTTGTTGCTCGAAAGGGTTAGGGAGCTTCTAGAAAAAAATGTAGTCTCATTTCAGGCCAAAGCGGGCATCTCGGTAGATGCGCTAATGGAACTTCTGACGTGCTATCTGAAGGCAACAGTGCTTAACTTTAATGGTGACTGTTATATACAGCGGAAAGGTGTATGCATTGGTTCGGCGGTGGCTCCGGTGTTGACCGAGTTTTATCTTAACACTCTGGACAAGAAAATAACAGATTTTGTAGGCTCTTTGGGTGTTGAAGGGGTTTTGGTTCGGAGGTTTGTTGATGACATCTTGGTTTGTGCTCCGAATCAGCTTTCCGCTACTGAGATCTTTGACTTTATTTTGACCGCTGCACCGGAATTGAAATTCACCTCTGAGTCAGCGAAGGACGGGAAGTTGCAGTTTTTGGACTTGCAACTATTGAACAAAAAGGGGCTTTGTTGGTCTTATGGGAGGGAAACCGTGAAGAAAGTTCTTTCTAGATGGAGTGCTCATTCTAAACTTGTTAAAGGGGGGGTGGTGAGATCACTAATTGGCAGTGCACTGAAGAAATCTTGTTTTCATTGTGTCGGGAATGCTTTCGGCGTTCAAATTAAACGTCTACTGTCGGCGGGTTATAGTTTAGATTTTATCGTTTCTAGTGCACGTAGACTGCTTGTACGTGCTTCGGTGACCGCTGAGAGGGTTCAAGGTGGACCCTTTGCTGTGGTTCCTTATTTTCATGGTTTTTCTCATAGCTTAAAAGCTTTGGGTGCAAAATTTAACGTTAATGTGGTTTTTAAGACGGACTTTCGTTTAGACAGGCTGACCCCGTTTACCTTCAGACGTGAGGGATGTTGCGGGAAAAAACACAGAGATCCCTCGGTCTCCTGTGTCGCAGAGGTGGTCTACAAGATCCCCTTTGACTGCGGATTGTGTTATGTTGGTCAGACAGGGCGTTGTTTGAATGACCGTCTTGCGGAACATAAAAGAAATGTAAGGAATAGGGCCCAGAGTTCGGATTTGGCAAATCATGTTGGTTCTTGTAATAATTGCTCCCCTCTTTGGGGTGAAACTTCCGTTCTCTGTAACGAAAAAGAATTGTTTAGAAGGTTAATTAAAGAGACCTTGTGCATTCGCGAGCGGGGGAATTGTGTGAGCCAGCCGTCTTTGGTTATTGGTGATCGGATGAAAGAGTTTTTGCTTGTGTGAGGGGGGCTTTGCAAACTTGGAGGGGGGGGGAGTGGGGGAGGAAAATCGGGAAGCGTTTGCTTGCAAATAGGAAATGAAGATTAGGCTTTAGCGTTTTGGAGGTCGCCCTGTGTGCTGACCTTCGGGTTGTTGTTGTTCGGGAGGTCGGCTCCCTTTGCGAAAGTGTTGGAGCCGGGGAGTGGCTCAGGCTGTCTGGGGTGAACTCATTGGTCGTCTGGTTTTGCGTTTGAGTTCTCTTTTTTTCCCTCTCTCCTTTTTTCCCTTTCTCTTTTTTATTTGTCTGAAAGTCTATTTATTGGTGTGTTGATATCAATAAAATTCAGCTGCGTTTGAGATTTTGTTGTGTTCGTCCGTTTTTTTTTATCGTTCCCCATCTCAGGGCTTCCAAGATGTCGATTAATTACCAGCTCGCCTGCACTCTATCACTGCTTACAATTCTACTACCTGAAGCAGGTTTTGTCTTCCCTTCTCCGTCTTTTGTGTCAAACCTTCCACCACCTTCTCAACGAGCCTTGGCGTTTTTAACGCTGTGCAAGATTGGTCAGCGACTGAGTGACCTCCAGACGGATGTGGGCTACTTTGGGCTTTGCCTAAGGAAGAAGCTTGTGGATCCCAGCCTTTTCGGCTATCTGACTCAGCGGAGTCTCCCTTGGCGGCACCAGAAGCGGATCCTGAAGGCGTCTCGGAATGTGGCAGGTCAGCAACTTCGCGATCTCTTTGAGCTCTCTGATGTGTTGTGGAAAGGTGTGTTGGGTGAGGGATTCCGCAGTTCTGTGGAGTTCGACAGCTGGAACTCTCTTCGGCTCGCAAGCTTTCGTTCCTTGTGGGCTGCCAAGAAAAAAGAGGTCTTGAAGAAACAAGACTCGACGAAGAAAAGGTAAGCTTTATCGGCTTCTGTGGAACGTTTTTTCAATCCTGAAAGTGTTGTAGTGTCTCAGAGTTCTCAAGCAATTTTAAATGAAAGTCCAAAGTTTTGCCTAGATGTGAAACCTTCACGGTTTGATTTGTGCTCAAATGTGCATGCCATTAGTGCCAAAATTTCTACCCCGGAGGACAGAACGACTTTTGTAGATCAATCCTTGAGCAAGCTGAGTGTTCTGGTGGATTCGTCTTTCCCGGTTGAAAAAAGAAATTTCAGGATAGTGTCGGCTTTGAAAAGGGAGTTTAGAGATAATTCTTTGACTCTGCTCCAGACTGACAAGAGTGGCTTGTTTGCAGTGCTCCCGGGTGGTATTTTCAATGAGAAAGCTTTGGTGGCTGTTTCTGAGTTATTTGTGAAGAGTAACGAAAATGTTGCGATTTTAAAACGGGATGTGTGTAAGATTTTGGTGGAGGAGGAGATCACGGCCACGCTAAACAGAGTAAGGGGCGCTTCACGCTCGTCTTTCGGCTTAAAGTTTTTGGTAAAAGATCATAGATTTCCCCTTCCGGGTGGTAATTAACGAAAATGGGTCTTGGCAAAAGTCGCTTGCGGTTTTCATTCAGGGATGTTTGGGTCATGTCAGTCTAGAGGGCAGTATTGCCCTTAGGAACTCGGAGGAACTAATGGAGGGTATTTCTCCCTTGCATCGGAGCCCGTGCACGTTGTTGTCCTTGGACATCAAAGATTTATACTATTCTTTAAATAGCGTGTTGTTGCTCGAAAGGGTTAGGGAGCTTCTAGAAAAAAATGTAGTCTCATTTCAGGCCAAAGCGGGCATCTCGGTAGATGCGCTAATGGAACTTCTGACGTGCTATCTGAAGGCAACAGTGCTTAACTTTAATGGTGACTGTTATATACAGCGGAAAGGTGTATGCATTTGTTCGGCGGTGGCTCCGGTGTTGACCGAGGTTTATCTTAACACTCTGGACAAGAAAATAACAAATTTTGTAGGCTCTTTGGGTGTTGAAGGGGTTTTGGTTCGGAGGTTTGTTGATGACATCTTGGTTTGTGCTCCGAATCAGCTTTCCGCTACTGAGATCTTTGACTTTATTTTGACCGCTGCACCGGAATTGAAATTCACCTCTGAGTCAGCGAAGGACGGGAAGTTGCAGTTTTTGGACTTTGCAACTATTGAACAAAAAGGGCTTTGTTGGTCTTATGGGAGGGAAACCGTGAAGAAAGTTCTTTCTAGATGGAGTGCTCATTCTAAACTTGTTAAAGGGGGGGTGGTGAGATCACTAATTGGCAGTGCACTGAAGAAATCTTGTTTTCATTGTGTCGGGAATGCTTTCGCCGTTCAAATTAAACGTCTACTGTCGGCGGGTTATAGTTTAGATTTTATCGTTTCTAGTGCACGTAGACTGCTTGTACGTGCTTCGGTGACCGCTGAGAGGGTTCAAGGTGGAACCTTTGCTGTGGTTCCTTATTTTCATGGTTTTTCTCATAGCTTAAAAGCTTTGGGTGCAAAATTTAACGTTAATGTGGTTTTTAAGACGGACTTTCGTTTAGACAGGCTGACCCCGTTTACCTTCAGACGTGAGGGATGTTGCGGGAAAAAACACAGAGATCCCTCGGTCTCCTGTGTCGCAGAGGTGGTATACAAGATCCCCTTTGACTGCGGATTGTGTTATGTCGGTCAGACAGGGCGTTGTTTGAATGACCGTCTTGCGGAACTTAAAAGAAATGTAAGGAATAGGGTTTAGAGTTCGGAGTTGGCAAATCATGTTGGTTCTTGTAATAATTGCTCCCCTCTTTGGGGTGAAACTTCCGTTCTCTGTAACGAAAAAGAATTGTTTAGAAGGTTAATTATGGAGACCTTGTGCATTCGCGAGCGGGGGAATTGTGTGAGCCAGCCGTCTTTGGTTATCGGTGATCGGATGAAAGAGTTTTTGCTTGTGTGAGGGGGGCTTTGCAAACTTGGAGGGGGGGGGGGAGTGGGGGAGGAAAATCGGGAAGCGTTTGCTTGCAAATAGGAAATGAAGATTAGGCTTTAGCGTTTTGAAGGTCGCCCTGTGTGCTGACCTTCGGGTTGTTGTTGTTCGGGAGGTCGGCTCCCTTTGCGAAAGTGTTGGAGCCGGGGAGTGGCTCAGGCTGTCTGGGGTGAACTCGTTGGTCGTCTGGTTTTGCGTTTGAGTTCTCTTTTTTTCCCTCTCTCCTTTTTTCCCTTTCTCTTTTTTATTTGTCTGAAAGTCTATTTATTGGTGTGTTGATATCAATAGAATTCAGCTTTGTTTGAGATTTTGTTGTGTTCGTCCGTTTTTGTATCGTTCCCCATCTCAGGGTTTCCAAGATGTCACCTATAATCTCCATTAAATTTCCCGTATCTATCTCAAACCTCCTTTGCTGACACAAAACTATTAATAGAAGAAACATACTTCTTCCCGGATTTTCATTTTCACTGCTTCCTGGTTCAACGGTTTAGCTTTTCTCTGCTTGAACTCTACAAGGTTATAGAATGTGGGGTACCTGCCTAATTTGCCCAAAGCCATGTTTTGATCCGGTAGAGTTGTGGTACACTCCTTGTTCCACCTTGGTTTGTATTTCTTTGGCACATTACCAGAGGGTCGTGGAATAAACACCCCACCAGTGTTTAGGATCTGCTCAGTAACATAGAGCGTAGCATGTTCGGGCGACATAGAAGAAAGCGGAGAAGGGTCCAAAGTAAGATGTAACTCAAAAAGTGACCAGTCATTTTTATATAACTTCCACGAAGGGAATCGTTTTAAGAGCAATGACAGCTGAACAACCCTTAAGAAAACAACCAGAAGGTGATCACTACCAAAGGATCGTAGAGACATTTCCAATTAAAGCAAGATAAAATGAAGTGAATTAAAACGAGAGATATTTGGATGTAAATAAGGTGTGAGCTTCACTAAAAATGTTGCGTCTCTCTCATTAAGGACCGAAAGTCTAGATGGCAATAAATTACGTCCGACTATACCTTCCCTATAGACTTGACGAATACTACCCCACATGGGGTGATAGGCATTCAAATATCCTAGAACTGGAGGTTTCTGGGAGTTGGAAAACTATACCCTGCAGTTCACTAAGATGCAATGAACTGTTGAAACCTTGAAACCTTGAAAACACTTGTCATGAGCGGCAAAGAGCAAACTTCTGGCCTTGATTGGCTGGTGCTTGCCATCAAGACCAGCATGTAAAAGAAAGAACCCGGTCTTAGTAAAAATTGGGTGTTATTGCACAAGAGAGACAACAAAATACTAATGCAACACCACTACACATAATAAATGGCATCCAAGAGGAATAGAACACAAAACTCATATTGGTGGGCAATAGCTCACCTTAAAAATACTTGCTCTTGGTGGCTGAGAACAAACTCGTGTTCCTGATTGGCAGCCATTTGCTGCGAAGAATACCTGCACATATCCTAAACAACCAAATCTTAGTCCAACACAGATGCTTTGGCCGGACAGACACAAAAGCCTGACACAGGACCACTATAAAGACAGGAAATAGAGTGTCTGTGAGGAATGAAACGCACAACGCAGATGGGTGTCAATCACTCACCTTGAAAACACTTGCCATGAGCGGCAAAGAGCAAACATCTGGCCTTTATTGGCTGTTACTTGCCACCAAGACCTGCATGTATAAGAAAGAACCCGGTCTTAGTCAAAGTTGGGTGTTTTTGCAGAAGAGAGACAAAATAAAATACTAATGCAAGACCTGTACACATAAGAAATGGCATCCAAGAGGAATGGAACACAAAATGCATACAGGCAGGCAATAGCTCACCTTGAGAACACTTGCTCTTGGTGGCCGAGGACAAACTCGTGTTCCGGATTGGCAGCCATTTGCTGCGAAGAATACCTGTACGTATCCTAAAGAACCCAGTCTTAGTCTAACACAGATGCTTTGGCCGAACAGAGACACAAAAGCCTTATACAAGAGCACAAAAAGCAGGAAATAGTAGTCCGCGTGAGATGAAAACAGACCCAGGTGGAGAGGATCGTTTTATGTTTCACCTTAATGAAATAGTGTGGCTCATATTGTTAAAAAAATGCATATTTGACACACAATATATATATATATATATATATATATGGGTGGTTTCATCTCAAATCGTGCAGGCAAAAAGGGTCGAATTTTTAATTTCGCTGAAAAAAATATATGTTATGGCGTCGTCTCTAAAAACACAGTAGCCACAAACCGCAAGTCCGTCGGATTTTTTGTTCTCGACTTACGAATTTTAAAAGAGGCCGCGGCGGAATGCAGTGTTTTTCACATACGTCGTGGGTCGGATGTTTCGCTCGATCTCCCGTCGTGGATTTTCAGTCCACATTATATTTAATTTTTTTAAGCACTCTGTAGACACAGATAAAACGCTCTAATACCATGAAATAATTTTAGGCGTTTTGCTTTTTTTCTGTAAAACTGTCAAAAACGCCCCCTCGGTCAATTGTTGACAAACTTTGACAATTAAATACTGGCGATCTACTTGGGTTACATCAATATTTTTTATGTCTATGGAGAGCCCCAAACACGCTCTTTATAGATATTATAAAATTATTTAGTTGTATTAGATATTCTTAGCGGGACGTTTACGTTAATGTTATGCGAAAACCAAAAAGTACCAATTTTAAGATCAATTTTCTCAAAAAACCCATTTTTTATTTTTTTTTTGTTAAAATGTAGATATGATAGTTGTCTACTCGAAAAGCAAGTCGAGAAAGTGTATATTTTGTTTGTATGTTCTCTATTTAAGCATCAATATCGTACAAAAACGTGTTTTTACGGCTTGAAAGGGACTTGCGAATTGCGCGTCTTCACAAACTTTGAAATATTTTTGCATTTTTTTAAAGCTCCCACGTAAAAATGAAATACAGTAGTTCCACCCTGTTATATTTATTGATCATTTAAATTTTATTATAGGCGGCAAGCTACATTGGAGCAGTTCAAAAGAGAAAGCGACACTTCTTAACAGACCAGCAGGCGTAGTAAATTTTTAATTTATAGAAATCGGCAGACGTCGTATTGATTCGGGGCCTTCATTGGCCTATATTAACGTCCCGCCCTTTCGGAACCAGCAGATGACCACGACCTTTCGCGCTCGTTGTGTTAGATAGGACGGCCCGTGACAGTAAAGCGAGCAGCGCACCCTGTGTCACGAGGAGTGAAATGGTACGAATGTGTCGTTGCCGCGGCGAACAGTGACGGCCACCCAGGAGGAGTCAGTCAGTCAGAGTATTGCAGAAGGGAAAGCAAAGGAACTGTTGCCTGGGAGGATGAGAACACCACGGCCTTACAATATCGACGGTCAACAACAGTTCTGCCTGCCAAAACAACGCCGCGTGCGAGCTAAAACCGGCGGCGCGGGCACGCACACGAAGATGGGCCGGTTTCGTTAGGGATGTGGGAAAATTTTGAAACCAGCCATCCGTGCACGCGTGAAACGATACCGCGTATTTGCCCAAGCTTCAAACGCCCTATCCTAGAAATGGCCGTGCTCTGCAAAGTGGTTGTCCTGTGCTTGTCCTCCGTGTTTTATTCTTTCAATTTTATGTACTCTATCTCCCTCCGGGGAAATCTGATAGCACCGAAGGGTTATCTCTTTTGTAAACAGCAAAGCCCGGAGACTAGCATAAAAAACGAGCGTGTTGGTAAATATACTTGTGTCTATTCTGCCCGGAGACTAGTTGGGTCGAAGTCAGCCTCCTTGTCAACTATAACCGTTTGTGAAGAGTGGTCTTCTCCCGAGATGAAAAGTTAGCGCCGGCTGACGTGTTCTTTTGAAAAAGGGAAGGGGAAAGAGAAAGCTTGAGTAACTGCAGGCAGTAACTACCTCGAAAGCTCCTCTCATGATATGAAGCTCGAGGCATGTTACGTCTCGGTTACCTTCTGGCGCACCGCTGCTTGAAACTATTCTTGATTTTGTTCCGCACAGCCCCGACGGATGTGCGGAACAGAGTGAAGAATAGATTCGAGCATCATCTGGAAGCCATCATCCTGCCAGGCTTCAGTGTCGTGGGACTGGACTCGGCGTCGGTCAGTTAAGACGTTTTTTATTTTATTTCGTGAGTGTTTCTTCACTCCGCTGAACTTTGTTTCTCGAGTGCGGTTCTGCTGAAAATTTTTTTTTTTTTTTATGTTTCGTTACTAACTGTTTGTTAGCATTGTTTACTTGTTTGGTTTATTTCTTTATGGCGTAGCGGCCTGACGGTGCTGTAGAGAGCGTGTTCGCACGCATTTGGTTGTGTCCCGTTTAGGGAATGCCCGGAGGAGTTGGTTTTTATTCTTGCCGCGTGCGGCTGAGTTTTTCTGTCTTAATTATTTTTTTTTTCCTTTACGTGTCGTTGACTTCTTTGTCTGACTCTCCACCAGGCGTGGACCTATCGCCTTGCCACCGCTCGAACCTAAATCTTTTATTTTTTTACCGCAATTTTCGTTAAGATCGGAGTTGGGTAATTTTATTCTTATTTATTTATATTTATTCCCTACCCTTCTCCGTGATAATCTCTCCCTGTGTTTCGGATCGTTTTTGTGTCATCACTTTTGTGTATTACGGAAGTGAAAGGCCATTCCCTGGCGATCTGTGCGATGTGCGGTGAACAAACCCTAGCGTTTGGTTTCGGAAAGAATGGTATATAATAGATCAATGATGTGGTGATTTTTTATGTCTTAGTAATATGACAGCTAATAGCTAGTCATGGTAGTTTACAGTGAAAGTTTTATAAATCGAAAAAATACAACGTCTGTGCCTCTTCGATATTGAAGGTCTACTAGGCCTGCTGCTTTGATTAGATATGTTTCTCGTGGTTTCCCGCTCTTTTCAAAACATAAATAACTATTCAATACCACGAAATGCGTTTATAAGTGATTACAAAACGCAGACGAAAATTCAAGAAAACTTTTTTACAATTCATAGAAGCGCACGTCTTTTTTTGTCTGACTTAGGTCTTGCAAAACGAAGACGTTTTTTTTCCGATATTGAGGCTTAAATATAGAACATACAAACAAAATATACACTTTCTCTACTTGATTTTCGAGTAGACAACTATCATATTTACATTTTAACATAAAAAAATGGGTTTTTTGAGAAAATCGATCTTAAAATTGGTACTTTTTGGTTTTCGCATAACATTAACGTAAACGTCCCGCAAAGGATATTTAATATAGCTAAATGATTTTATAATATCTATAAAGAGCGTGTTTTGGGCTCTCCATGGACATAAAGAATATTGATGTAACTGAAGTAGATCGCCAGTATTTAATTGTCAAAGTTTGTCAACAATTGACCGAGGGGGCGTTTTTGACATTTTTACAGAAAAAAAGAAAAACGCCTAAAATTATTTCATGGTATTAGAGCGTTTTATCTGTGTCTACAGAGTGCTTGAAAAAAGTAAATATAATGTGGACTGAAAGTCCACGACGGGAGATCGAGCGAAACATCCGACCCACGACGTATGTGAAAAACACTGCTTTCCGCCGCGGCCTCTTTTAAAATTCGTAAGTCGAGAACAAAAAATCCGACGGACTTGCGGTTTGTGGCTACTGTGTTTTTAGAGACGACGCCATAACATATATTTTTTTCAGCGAAATTAAAAATTCGACCCTTTTTGCCTGCACGATTTGAGATGAAACCACCCATATATATATATATATATATATATATATATATATATATTGTTACGAAGACAGACGACGACGGCCACTGTCGTGAAAGACGAAAAGGAGCCCGCGCAGTTGTGTTGCACGAGCAGGGGATTTCTTCAGGCATATTTGTAGCAGCCATCGCTGTTGTTCTTCAACAGATCACCCTCAAATATATCTATCTATCATATTCACGCTCACAATATATATATATATATTGCCTCATTTCGCAGAGTTTACTGCCCAGGATACCTGCACACCAGAACAAGTGAGGCCTAGTCACAGTTTTTGTTTTTCTTTTGATGAGCGACAACAGAATCCTACACGGGTGATGAAACAAAATATAAGCCGTGCAAGCCAGGCTAGTTTGCTTTGATGCAAGCGCAGTGCATCGGCAGACAAATGAGGTTCTATTCTTGGTCACTTGTCATATTTGGTGGGAGTAGTCAAGTAAATGTAAATAAGGCAATCTCTCTTGCAGCCGACAGCTGCCAAATAAATTCATATACCTCGATAAACGTCTTGTTAATAAAAGTGGGGTGGTTGCCGAGTGGTTTAAGGTGTAACATTTCAAACTTACAGACTGTAGTTCTGGTTTAAGTCCACCTGGTATAGTTTCTTCCTTAGTAATGGTATGTAAATTGTTTTTTTTTTTATCTTGGGGCACAAGCACATAATTTATATGCTACTTCACCTTTACAAGGGTTTTAATAATTCTCCGTGGCGTCCTGGTGCTCGTAATTCATTCTCGGTGAGAGCGGTTTTCAATTGTTTTTTTGCTTTCGCTGCTGCTTGCTTCCTCACTCTTAAAATGCTGACAACACGAAACAAAAATAATAAAAATGAGTTTCAAATGTGATGACGATCAGCATTTCCAAGCCGTACCCCTGCTTCATGCCCTGACCACGCCACCATACCGTAGCTGAGTGCAGTGACGAATGGTCCCAGCCTAGGTGCTGCGACCCGACCGTATATGGCCTTACGGTGTGGCGCGACTCATGCAGCAGCTATGCTTCGTGATGGAGCCAGTGAGCGAGGTGCGACCTGCTAGAGCTGTGCAAGCCATAGCTTTACAGCCTCCAAAGGGTGGGAAGATGCTCCTCCCTTTGCAGAGCTTGCAATAGCTCACCGATAAGCTATAGCAAGCACTAGACAGCCACAGAGTATGAATAAAAGCGCTTCGGGATGTGAATAAGTTTGTAATTACGCGTCTACACGTCACAACTTAAAAAAGTATATATATATATATTTATATATATGAACTCAAAAAGGCAAAAATAAAAAAAAGTCTACAGGTGGGCTTGAACCCAGAGCTCCACGGCCCTTGAATTCAGTTCCCCAAGGCCCGCTTCAGACGGGGCAATTTCGCCCAGCAACTTCACGTCGCAACGCCAGCAACACGGGCCGCCCGCGTTCACACGCGGCAACCTAATTGCAACGACTTGCGGTCATCATCATGAAATTATATTGTTTTTGCAGTATTTGGACGCACAGTTATATACTAAAAACAAGTGTTTTATATCTTTAAATAACGCTGAAATACTAACTCATCTTTTTGAGACAGTTTATTTCCAAAAAACGATCCATTGAAACCAGAACAAAGTCTTCAGTTGTTATCATCACCACCACATGGGTGTCACGTGAAAACATCGGATTCCTGATTGGCTGGTGCCGCTTCAAACGTCTCTGAGTTGTCCGAGTTGCTCGTCCATTTCGAGCCGGACCCGATCTCAGCAATTCGTGTCGATCTAGGGAAAGCTAGGGAACAACCCACCAGCAACCCCAAAATTGCTGGAAAAGTTGCCCCTTCTGAAGCGGGCCTAAGACACCCTATTGTATGGTACAGAAACCGTTTAGGAACGTTCGGTTGTTTAAACGTTGAACTGCCCTTTTTACAAAAATAAAAAAAAAACATAGGGTGTTTAAAGGTTTTACTACCCTTTTTTCAAAAGAAAAAAAAAAGAAGAAAACAGATATGAGAAGGAAATGTTAAGGAACCGGAATGTACCATTATGTTCAGTGAAGTTTGGTGACAAGACTCGGGACTCGAGTAGGAATGCCGTTATCCTTGGTGTGACCCCATGAGACGGTCTTGCTGCCTTTGCTGATGTTTATTTTAACTGAAGCACCTGTACGAAAAGTAGAAGAAACACATGTGCATAACACTCATTTTTCACAAACAAATTCGTCAACGTCCAAAATGACCCACGGAGAAAATTGTGCGAGGAATTTTTCGGTCACGATGGCCGAGTCACCCTAGTGGGCAATGTTTCATTGCAGCTTTAATTGTAGGGAACAGTTATGGGGTATATTGCAAACAAAGTGCAGTTTGGTTTTGTACGAAACTACAACACACAAAACGGCACTCTAATACAGTATGTTGAGGTACCTCTGAACAAAATCCAGGTTCTCAATGTGCCGCGTTCAGATACTTGATGTTGAACTTGAAATATGTGCACCAAGGAGTGAGCAAACAGTGACTTCCAATTTCTCTCATGTACCAGCGACATGTCGACAAGGAGTGCAATGTGTAGAAGGTCATCTAGAAGTGGGCAGCCAAGATGAAAAAGCAAAATGTAACGATATCAGAATAAGATATAACCAAAGGGGCTCCGTTGTAGTGAGACAATCTCCAATCTAGGGACAGTAATCGGGAGTCAACCGACGTACAGCCGCGATTTACATTGCGTTGACTGAGGTGAAACATGTTCGACAAAAAGATGTGAAAACACGTGTTTTTTGTTTTTGTACACCATTCGCTTTGCGCAGCCGATAGCAGGGCAGTTGGGTGGCGTCACGAAAATCTGACTCACTCGCTAGCGTTTCTCAACTTCGTTCGGCGCCAGTCGGCACCACTGATCAGTGGTCGGCACTCATAGTCTACGCGGGAAGAAAAAAGTACGAGCTCAGAGCCATGCGTCGATCGCGATTTTCATAAAGGGAAGACCCGGTAACACTTCGGCGACTCGTGAGCTTCAGACAACGCCTCTACGAAGGAGCCCGCGGATCCAATGCGTAGTAACGGTTTGCGGCGGCAAGCACGCTGGAAGCCAGGGGGCTGGAGGCTGAATATCCAAAAGAGACGAGGTGCTGGTTTCGACGTCTGGTTTCTACGTCTATTTCGCACATGAGATAACAAGATAGCGAAGCTAGCCGAGTGTGAACACTGACTGACGTTACATTGGAGTACACGCTGTCGAAATGACGCCTGCAACAGAGCACAGCTGAAGGATTTCAACAGGGGACACGCGCGTTCTAATTAGCTGCGATTTCAAAACTTCTTGTGTCCTTTTTGTCCTTCGGTGTTTTCTTTGATTCGTGTATACCAAAGCACGCAATGCTTCAAGTACTAAAGTCGTGTATACGTACCTTTCGAAGCGATTGAAAGTGCGTTGGTTTCGCCTGAGGCCAAGGAGCAAAGTGCGCGACGAACTGTCATTCGTCAGTCGCGGTGGGTCGCGCGACAAGGGGCGCTCACCACTGTGGCGCCCGCTGCGCAGGGCGCATGTTCGGCGGCTCGGCCAGACTCGGCCAGCTCGGTGGCTCGCTGGCTCACTCGGCCGCTCGGCTCACACTGTGGCTCGGCTGGCTCGGCTACAGCGCAGGCAGCGCAGGGTTGCCGGCTCGCTCCCTTCGGACTGCCTCCGAAGCTCGAGCTGGCGCGCGCGCGGGTTGGCGATGAAAACTTATCTTCTAAAAAAACGAGGCTGTAACGTATCATTTGATGGCGCAAATTCACGTTTTTTTTTTCAAGCCGTTATTTTACAGTATGTGAATCTCGCCAAACAAGCGACGGAGAGTGATGGGTGAAATGTGCTCGCATGTTGTTCTAGACTTCGAGTACGACCAAAGATTATACGGAGGGTGGGTCAATATCAATAAATGTGAGCCTATGAAGCAATTGCATGCCCATGACCTGTCAAACCTATTCAGCATCATTTTTTTTTATTGTGCGAAGCGACATTGTCACGTATCGCTTTCGATTTGCGTGCCAACACCGGTAACCTCGTATTTTATATCGTGTTCGATGTTGTGTCCCAAAACCAGTGGCGTACGCAGGTTTTCATTTCGGGAGGGGCCGGACTAACGGGGTACAAGATAAGGGGGTAAAGAGGAAAAGGGGAAAGGGGGACAAAATAAAAAGAGTAAAAATGACCAAGAGGAAATAAAAGCATTTTCATTTTTTTTTTCTAATAACTATGCATTCTTCTATTAAATAATTAAAATAAAGTCATATTGGTTTAGGGATGAACATGATACATAAAAATGGTGCCCCGAAAATTCTTCACCAGGAAGGCATTTGCACATTACTTTTTTTTTTATTTACAAGTCAAGTCAACAGAAGGCACCAGAATTTGCAGAAAATAAGAATCATAAAAACAAACATTTTAGAATGCACGACTCGAATGCACGAAGCCTCCAGTCATCGGGGCTGATGAAACAGTGATGCATAAGTATAGAAACGAGGAACACCTTGATGGATAGACAAAAAAACTGGAAAGCTGCTCCACCATAAATTACTCCCCCTCTTAACCTGATCTAACTAACGAAAATCTCACGCGATTTGTTCGTTGGTGTCGATTTCTAAGGTTTCCTAAGTCCGTTCACAAAAGAAAGTCAAGGAAGTCACACAACGCAACAAAGGAACGATGGAAAATGGTTTACTCAGAATATTGCACTTGGCTCTCGTCCTGAGTCAGCAGGTCGCACACTCGCGCCCCTATCTCGCGTGGTTCTCAAACTGCCGATGACAACTTCCGTACTGAAACCTTGGGACCGCAAATCCCGCGTTTTTTAGGCGACTACATTCACTCTATTAAGAGTTTTCCCGCCATCCGAGGAGCTAATCAGATATCACTCTTTTTAGACCAATGGGAGCCACGTGGTACAAAACAAACACATACATTACAAAATCCAATTAAGAAAGAACACGCGCATAGACCCCCGAAAACTCCCAAAAACCTTCGCCCTAACTGTCGACCGTCAGCCGGACACCGCTTCCAGAAGAAAAAAAAAAAACCGTCGTTGGTGTGCAAGAACAGACCGACGCTTCTTCTCAAAATAAAAGATGCTACAAAACTTCGAGAGGCCCCGCTGCGCTCGAGCGAGGCACAGCGCATGGTACGTTCCCAGATGGGGGGTCCTCGAGGAAATATTAAGACGGGGGACATGGGGGCCGCTCCGTGGCGACGAAAAACCCGCCCCGGCGACTCCGCGCAATTGGGGCACTCACGAAGCAATAAAAGTAGGAGTAAACAAATATATTTTCTTTCCTGAGGAACGCTACGCAGCGCAGATTACCTCACAATTTATTTAACAAATGAGATATGCGGCCGATTATAGTATATATATATGCATATATATATATATATATGTGTGTGTGTGTGTGTGTGTGCGTGCGTGCGTGCGTGTGTGTGTGTGTGTGTGCGTGTGTGTGTGTGTGTGTGTGGGTGTGTGTGTGTGGGTGTGTGTGTGTGTGTGAATGCCGCAGTGCCGGCTACTCCGCGACGACCGTTATATAAAACTATATTGGAACATAAGAAAACGCAAAAGCAACAACACAGACATGCACTAAAGCCAGATTGCGGAGGCCGCGGCTTACACGCCCAATCGCGCAACCCGCAGTCCTTGGTTACGTTTATCGCCATCTGTAAGGTCCCCACAAGCTGGACCCTCATAATTAAATGTTTGATGTTTCTTCATTGTTTCTTCTTACTAAAGGTTGTCTTTTAGTACACGTGGTCTGTACAAACTTTGGTCCTACATATTTTCGCTATATCGCAAAATCCATGGCTTTCATAAAGCGTTGAATCTTGATTGGAGATAAGGGTTCATTAACAAATTAACCCGACTGATCGTCACCATTTAATAGACTAATCAATCAATAAATTCGTTAATTGATTATTCCCCAGTCATATTACATGAAAAACGTTAAAACTACACAATCTTTATTATTTTTACTATGTCATAAATGGTGTATTGCATTCGCCTCTTTTTTCATTTTCTTTTTGTTTTTCAACTTCCCCACGAAGTTGGCTCCGCTGTTAAAAAAAAAAAATACACAACACCGCATTGATATTAATGAACCCGAGAGTCAGTGACCTCGCCTTCTACCCCCCCCCCCCCCCGGCTCGGAAATTTCGGGGGGGGGGGGGGGCGCGGCCCCTTTGGCCCCCCCTTGTGTACGCCACTGCCCAAAACCGATAGTTTCAGATACCCCTGTCAGACGGGCACCTAAAAGGACCTTTACGCCAAAGGACCTTTAGTGTAAATGTCATTTAGGCAGTGCCACTCGGCAACTCAAATGGCATTCAGCGTAAAGGTCCTTTTCGAGAACCTGAGTTCCCGCAACTCCTTCACGGCTGCTAAAGGCCTACTCTCGTCAGCAGCGGTCTACACTAGAGAAGCGAATTGAAATAAAAGATCGCACCAATATCTAAAATCAATGCTTTTGCATTTTTATTATTGAAAAAGAACGTGTTTCACGTATATTCTGTACAAACCTCGCTCTACTAATAGTTTTTTGTACTCACGGCCCCAGCTATCTAGTAGGCCTCGTCGTTATGGTGTTCTAGTACACCATATCGTCGTCGCCTGCTCGCGTCGTCCGCTTCGGCACTTCGGTTTTCCTCCTCTCGATTTTTCTTACAACCATAGTTATCTAGCTTTTGTTTCTCTACTTTATAATTTATCATACTTTAATAGTGTATTGCTAACTGTACCCTGTATATTTAATATTTTTGTACATATATATTTCTGTATCTCACTCTCGCGTGATGCGATATGTCGAACTACGAGGAGCGTCCACGACTAGGAAGGGGACGCCGCGCATCCGTCGGAGCGTTGAGGCGACCTGGGCGCTGATACGACTTTGGGAGGATCGGCTGAAGGACCTCCTACGCTTGCGATGAAACTCAAGCACGAGCACGACGCCCAACCAAACAGGGCAGGGCAAAAGAGTAGCAGAAGCACGGAAAGGAACGGGAGCGCCCAGCAACGTTAGGACTAAAACTGAGTGAGCAGGGGACGTTCAGGGTTGCCGCCAATTGCCAAAAAACCACTTTGCTTGGGCTTAAAATTGACTTTGTTGTAATCACTCGACTGAACTCGTCATTTTGTCTTTGTTAATATATTGTTTACTTAAAAAAAAAACTAAAAAAATTATTGATATCGCCAAAATATTATTTTTCTGGCGTGAACGTGATTTATGAGTTTGAACTGAGCTACGAGACTTCAATCGCTGTAAACATCGTCTAAATGACATTTACTTGCGCTGTCTGGCACGGCAAAACGTAAAGGTCATTTGAAAATCATAAAGGCCTTTGGCGTAAAGGTCCTTTTAGATGCCCGTCTGACAGAGGTATTATTCTATTGCGATGTTGTGTTGCAACATCGAATTGTATCGCGTTACGTTGGGTTTATCGTTTACCAATACGTTTTTGTTGCATTACAACTGCAATAAACATTTGTTGGAAAACGATTACTCCAATAAACACGTCGTTATTGGGCTTTCTCGTTGAAAGGTAGGTCGCGGGTGTTCCAGCTAATTATTCTGAATGGTTTGGTGGTTGTCTAGCATTTCAAACCCGCGAGGCTGTGTGTACTGTGTGCCATACCAGCAGCCATACGTACTTGAGCTTTCGATCAATGTTAATGCGTTCGCAACGAAGAACGTTTGTGTTCTTTCTGTATCCACCTCCAATATCGTTCTCTCTCGTATTGCCGTATGGTAACTCCTGCTGTTTTACGATATCATTCACGCGATGTCGTATATGTGGGCATACCGATATCCACCTTTTGCTTCACGAACGCTCAATATCGTGTTACGTCTCCTCTTAGTCCGCGGTAGGTATAGGCCGACGTAATTCAGCTTGGTAACTTGGTATCTGTTCTGAGATATATGCACGCGATATCATATTGTATTCTCCTTTGGGCCCGTGATTGACGACCGATCTTTATATATCGTGTGGCCGTACATTATGACCATGTCGGTCACCAATATGCATGCGATGTCGTATTCTATTCCAATAACCGCGCATTATTGTGCTCCCATATGTTGTATACCAATAACCGCCAGTTCCATCGGGATAGTGTGCTCCGATATCCTGTTGTATACCAATAACCGCATAAGATATCGGGATATTGTGCTCCGATATGAATTCACATCGGCCGTATTGGGTAAATCGGATAACAATAAGTTATTATTAGTGGCCAGCAACTTCATTGGAATACAATATTTCGAATAATTCGAGTTCATATTGGCCTTTTTCAATAGAAGAAGGAGAGAATGGCAGCCTGTAAAATGCGTTGAGTGAAATGTTCATTGGCATTGTCGATATGAAGATCGTTAAGTGATGTGCACGCCAAACAAAAAGATTCTTTGAAAGTTGACCAGTTGGCGTTTCCGAATTTCTAACGAGGAGAGCGTCTTGGGACTGTCATAGGAAGATGGTTAAATTCTAAAATGGTGGGAAAGTAGTCACTTCCGTGAGGATTCGAGATTACCTTCCATAAAAGTAATGGGAATAATGATGGGTGACAAATAGATAGATAAATGGAAGTGAAAGTGTGAGTTGCTGAGCTAAAATATGTAGAATCTTTTGTGTCTAGCAGGCACAATCCAGTAGAAAGCAAAAAAAAACGTTCTACAAAGGCCCCTCTAGAATCCCGTGTGTCACTATCCCACAAGAGATTGTGTGCATTAAAATCTCCTAAAAGTAAAAATAAGGTGAAGGAAGTTGAATAACAAGGCCTTCTAGCTCCTCCATATGTAATTGATAATTGGGAGGTACATAAAGAACATACTGTCATTATTCGTCAAACAAAATGCGTGTAGCCACTGCCACCAGCGAAGTCTTCAGGGCCACCTCCTTACAAGGAACTGAACGTTGCACAACCACCGCAACACCTCCAGCTGGATGAGCTGCATGTATACGGTCCCTACGATACACCGGGAAGTGTTTTAAAACATTAGTGTGCGAGGTGTTTATGTGCGTTTCCTGTAAGCAACATGCAATGGGCTGGTGATCCTCTAAACGATAGCTCACATCGTCGTAGTTAGGCAGGAGGCCTCTGCAGTTCCACTGAAGGAAGACATATATCTTCAATACAGAAAACGATTCAATAAATGCGTTATAAACAAAATTGTAAAATGTAGTTTATATGTCTTTTGGTGCCACAATCCGTGGAATAGTTTTCTTCTTTGCAGTGTCCTTTGGCCGTCCTGCAGCCTCACAGGAGGCCGAGGAAACAGACCCTGATCTATAGAAAGGAAGGTCCTCATCGGAGAGCGGGATGCTCTCATCCCTTTTCTCATCCAATGAAGCCTTGGGTCCCTTGGGCGGTGGAGGTGGGTCTGACCGCCAAGCGTTTAAAGAGCTGCCAGAGGCACGGGGAGGCAGCCCCCGACCCCTGCCAGAAGGGCCAGCTGGTGCCGGTGACGGCACGTCTGGCTCCTTGGAGGGTGCAGTACCCTCCTTAGAGTGCACAATAACCGTATTAGAGCATGAATAATAATAATAATAATAAATCCTTTATTGCACAGTGTTTTGTACAGTGAGATCGATGGCCCGCATAAGCGCACAAGCGCTTGTGTGCGGGACCATGGCAACCCAGCAACGCACTCAAACAGAGCATACATCTCGCTCAAAACAAAAGTAAATGATGGCAGTCACATCTTGCCTAAAACAAGTTTACACAATGTTAAAATCGTGGTGACGAGTCCGCTGGGAAAATAGATAATACAAGAGAATTGATAACGTTTATAACTAAAACCGACGAAACCATTCCTTGAGTTTCTGTTTTGCTTCTTTTAAAGATGGCAAGTCGCATAAATCTTGAGGAAGTTTATTAAAGTAGGAGGGAACATAGTATTTTCTTAGACGTCGTCCGTAATTGGTGTATACCATAGGAATAGAAAAGGTTTCCGAATGTCTTAGGGTCTTTCGTCTGGTGACTCTGTGCTTGTAAATATTATTATAATAATATTTTATTAGAACAACAAATTCCCTTAATTCCTCAATTCGCAATATTTGGAGGGAGGCCAATTTTTCTGCTTTATCAAGGTTTTCATATTTAGAACCATAGGCAATGCTAGTCGCAATTTTATAAATTAGTTTATTTAATTTTTGTTTTCGGTGGGAAGAACAGGAGCCATACACAGTGATTCCATAACGCAAGAGAGAGCCTCCGAGCGCTTCGTAAACTTTTTTCCTGAGTGTAATATCACACAAAGTTTTTAGTTGATTCATATACGCTAAAATCAATCGTAGGCGTTTTACTAAATTTTCAATGTGGCTATTCCATGTTAAGTTTTCATCAAAAGTTTGTCTTAAATATTTTGTTTCTTGAACATATGTTAATGGAGAGCAATTACAAGAACCACAGTCGCTTGAATGTAAAAAGATAGGATGTATAAGGTTTACTCTTTTTTGATGTGCCCGGAAGCACATTAAGTTGGTTTTGGTTTTATTCACAAATATTGTATTCCATGAAAACCAGTCTGCTAAACTATTTATATCACTTTGAAATATAGGAACAGCATCATTGTAGTTTTATTCTGCTAATACAATCGCAGTGTCGTCCCCGTATTGAATAGCTGAGACTTAAGGGGCATTTTGTCTAAATCATTTATGTTAGTATTAGATAGTATGGGACCTAAAAAAGATCCCTGAGGCACGCCAGAGGTAACGAGCAAAGGTTAACTAAAACTGCTTCCTATCTGTACTCGTTGTGCCCTGTTGTGCACGTAATTTTTAAAAAAAACTGAAGAAAGGGACCTCTAAAGCCCATGTTTTCTAATTTACTTAATAACAACTCGTGATCAATTGTATCAAAAGCTTTTTTTAGGTCTAGAAAAAGCGCTAAGATGATATAATTATTTTCTATTTTTCGTTAATATAGTCAGTAAAATCTTCTAGTAGAAGAGTTGTGCTTTTTTGCTGTCGGAATCCATACTGACATGTATTCAGTAGGGAAAAGTTTTCACAAAATGATTGCATAATTTTGACTATATACTTTTCTATAATCTGTGATATAACTGGTAAAATTGCTATGGGTCTGTAGTTGGACATCACCTTTTGATTACCCTTTTTGTATACTGGACGTACTAGTGCCTCCTTAAGCATGTCTGGAATTCTCCCTGTTTCTAAAATACCGTTTATAATGGCAAGTAGAATACTTTTTATTTTTTTCAAAATTATAAAATATATCTCTTACTCTAATCCGATCACATCCCTCTGGCTTAGTGAGTGGCATCTTTTTTTATTATATCGCTGAGTTCTTGCTCAGTCATAGGCGGCAAGTGGGTAGAGTTTGGTGAACTAGAGACACTATACATAGCACGTGTGGTTTTCGATGCTTGGTTTCGCAGATGAAGGCGGTGGGTTGCCCACCGTCTTCGGACGTACGTAAGAGGATCCTTGTGGAGATTACAGGTCTTCCAGTGAAGTCTGCGTCTCCACGGATGCCATAGATAGTGGGGGTCCCCTTCGCGCTGCCTGGGCATATGAAGCCCTTGCCTTGAAGACAAGCTGTTCTCTAGCTTCTTGATAGCTTAGCTTGTGTTGGACCTTAAATGTAATTATTTCTTTCTCTGCCTTCCATTTTGGACATGCGCGAGAAAACGCGGGGTTTGTCCGCCACAGTTTATGCATTTATGGTCGTTTTCACATATGTCAGCGATGTGGTCAGTGGCACCACATTTCGCGCAGGTTTCTCGGCCGCGGCAGTTTCGGGAACCATGCGCAAAACGCTGGCCACGAAAGCACCCCTTATGATTTAGAACAAAAGGACGAACTCTGCAGTTTAGATACCCTGCCTTCACAGTGAAAGGCAGAGAGTGGAGTTCGAAAGTCAGGACTAGGTGTCGGGTTGGTATCTCCTGTCCATCTCGTCGTATAGTGATTCGCCGCACGGCTACAACAGAACTGCGACGCAGACTTTCAAGGATTTCCTCTTAAGTACACTGAAGGAGGTCATCCTCAGAGATGACGCCGCGGACAGAATTCAAAGTCCCGTGCGGCGTTACAGAAACTTGGTGTTCGCCTAAGGTTGTCAACTTGAGTAATGCTGTTCTTTGAAGTTTATGTTCTACCTCTACGAGGAGGTCCCCTGCAAGTTTTTTTTTTTTTTGCCTAGTATTACTTCTTTGCAACTGTCTGCTCTAGGACCTTAGAGACAAGGAAAGGTGAAATCCTTGACAAAGGTAGACATGCAGCATGATCTACAAGAAAACGAGAAAAGGTGTCGGGTTCTTTGGCTTTTACAAAAGTTCGTGGAGCGGAGCGAACCTTTTTGGGGGTCGCTCTGCTCGGGGTTTAGAATAGAAAGACGCCATAAAAAGGCAAGGGTGTTCGTAAACAGTGGTGCACCGCCCACCACCGTTCCCAACAAAGGAATAGGTAGCGCTTTATAACAAGAAAGCCTTGGCTGAAGACGTTACTCTATTAGAGCTGCCCATCTGTATAACGAAGTGTGCTGTTGGTTAATGTGTCTATCGCCATTCAAGGTTAGCCCTTGCCGCCAAAGGAGTTGAGAAAAGGAAATAAGAGAAATGAGAAGAGTGAAACGAAGGAGAAGACAAGGGTGAAAGAAGGGAGGGGATAGTAGAAGAAGTGGCGACTAGACTGAATCATCCTGACCGGGCCTTACCAGGACTCTCGTCTATGAGGAGCGGGGGACAAAGTGGTGTATTGCCTCACCGGGGGGGGGGGGGGGGGGGGCCGAAGGGTCCAAACCTACCGCGGGCTCGGCTTAACCACCAGGATGCCCTTTTCCCCAGACACAGGAAAGTAACACACAGCCTGACGTGGGCGGGCGAACCCGTATGACTCTCCAAACACTCGGCGGGACGACGCCGATATGTGTTGTCGCGAGCAGAGAAGACTCCCCGGATTCGCAATGAACTTCGACTCGCCACGGCCATGGCGCCAGTTGGCATGGGCCTTTACACAGAGTGTTCTTTTCACTTGTGCCTGAGTTTTGCACATTCTGCTGACCGCAGCAAACTCTGCCTGATATATATTGCCTGAAGCCTGTATATGACGCATTCGGCTGTGCATAGATTGCCCGAGGGCTGGCCCATTGTACAACATCATAAAACTCACCAACGTGCCTTTTGGGCCCGAACTGACCAAGCGTATTATGCTTCCAAAGCTGCAGAGCGTAGCGGAGGCGGTCGGTGAGGAAGTTCGGCTAATATGTCCGCTTGAATGGTCAGTACGGCCGGTACCATCCTCTGGTGAAACGCCCGCGCCACCTTTTCTGGGTTTGTGCCTATGGCGTCTGCCACGTTGTGTGACACTTGAATGGCTCTGACCAACTCGTGGAGATGTTGCATACGTGCACACAGACGGTCTATCATAAGGATTGCGTAATTCGGTGGCATGAACTAGGATCTCAAATTACTGAGGACGTCAGCCATTCTCATGAGGTCTAATTGCCGGCGCCTCCGCATTGCTGCTCCTGTCTCTGTTAACTCAACAGTCACATTCCTAGTGATGGTCACTTCATCGCTGACTCTCAATGCTTCTTCGTTGCCTTTTATCTCGGAGATGAATGGGGCTACAAATTTGTTGCCCTTGTAACTTGCACATTTGAGGACATCGAATGGAAGTTTCAGCTGATACCTAGCAGGCTTGGTGACGGTGGTGGCAGTGGGTGTGGAACGCTAGATCTACTCGCGCTCCATCTAAAGTAACAAGGTCATGGCAGCTCTTAAATCTGTTAGGGCGTCCTGCGACACCACGACTTCTGGGAATGGACGTGCAGAGCACGGCGCCTGTGTCTAGAGTTTGCTGCGCTCCTCTTTAAGCTTTTCGGCAAGCTGGGCGAAGCTTATGTCCTCGTTGCTCGAGGTCGCCCTGGTTTTACCCAACAATGGCTGTCGTGGAGACATTTGCTGCGTAGTTCGCTTCATCCTGTCTGCCTAAAATGTGCACGTCTTCGTCGATGAGGATTTTTTTGAAATAACAACGGTTCTTCACAAACGCGTCACTCGAGGCAAGCTCTTACTGCCAGTAAAATAAAGAGGAAACAAAATCCACTTGGTTCTATCAGACTGGCGCGCCATGAATTTTGCGCTATAGGGCGACCACTCACAGAATCGGCGAGTCACGCGAACTGCGGAAAATGAGCGATGGCCAAAGCAAGGGTTGCATAATCTGTTTGCCTGCCTCGTGGACGTGGTTGTTCCGACAATTAAGTGAGACACGAGCGCTGCGCCCGAGGGGCGCGCGATGCCGTTTATTCTTTCGCTGTCGTGGCTTCACACGCACGTGAGGACGAAATATATAAAAAAAAACTAGCGCATGTAGTGGCTGGCAGAATATATTATTGCGGCGAAACAAGCCTCGCATCGGAAATAAAACCACTGGAGTACGCCAAAAGCTGCTACTTCACTCGCCTCCCGGAGCCATAAACACTGACGAGTCGCACGCAGCTAATGAGCTGCATAACTCCCCAACGAGATGCATAACACATTTGAGTGGCAATGTAGGATTACCCTTGCTGTGACAAGCTTATTATGACATAACACAGTCGTAGAAAAATGCGTAGACCTTTATTTACCTCACACCTCGCGCATACTTTATCGCCGGCCTTTTATCACCGCGGAGCCGGTGGAGCACAGCTCCCGTGACCAATTATGCTTAATCAGCTCGCGGTAGATATCGCGAGAGACGATTTAACATGCGGAAAACCTGGCCAAAATCTGTGGATCACCAGGTTGTCCACGGAGTTAAAGAAGTTATTATTTTGCTGTATGGAATTTCCTGGTCGCTATTCAAACCCTTAGGATAGAGTCCATGCAACGACACTTTGAATGACCACCACATTAGACGGGTAGTTCTTTATGATTCCGTGAGTCTTCTAGACACCCTTGGTCTTTGACCTCTTTCAGGTAGACATTTTTTTTTTTTCGTATGGTATCTCTGTAACGTGCTCAACGCAGTTATTGGCTCCGCATTGCACCTTAGTACAATTTTATTTTATGCTCCCAGGAAACGAAATTTATCCACGAGATTCTATTTTTTTTTACCCTTCTGAAGTTTAATCTAGCCCTTTAATGACGGGCATGCAGGTTGCTCAAGGCGCACCATTTTTCAGGCAAAATCGTTTTTTCTCTAAGTATGTATGGTTTTAAAATGCCCGAAAAAGTCAAGGTAGATCCTAACTTCATCTTCTCTGGCCAGGGTCTGTGTATCTGGACCCTAATTCGTCAGACGAGTGCCAAAGTTGCGCTTCACTGCCGATAGTTTTCGTAGCATCTGGCATTTTTCTAGCTAAATTGCCAAGGAAGTGCCAGATTTTGGTGTAACTTCGGGCTCTTTGGCTAAGCTTTAGCTCAAGTCTGGCACTTTGGCAATGATATGGCGAGTTAGTGCAAAGCCTTAGAAACACAAAAAGTACTTTGTCACTAACTAACGCCGTGAAGGGAATCCGTATTACGCCCAAGTTCAGATTTTTTATTTCCCAGCTGGTACCCAGTTACGCGTTGCTCTGGCTTGCTAATTGGGAATGGGCGGCACTCTTTATAACTCATATGTGGACTTCTGCACTCGATTTTCAAAATTTAAGAAAAGTTCACTACTCATCTTTCCTCGCTAGGTTTTCTTTTTCTTTTTTTATCATTCACATGTACCCCTGTTAAGGCCTAACCTCTGTTGGGGAACACAATAAAACACAATTGGCTGATTAACTGATAGATGAAATGAAGTTTCCAAAATGACTGCAAGACGTATCTTCTCACTTGAAAAATTGCCGAATTCGTGTTTGAAGTTAAGTACTTTTTGCAATATTCCTTCGATTGAATTCGCAGTCACATTTTGGTCAACTCGACTTCGATGCAAAACTCTGCCAGGGATGTCCCCGAAAGCTATTTATTCTTGAAAATAATAGTTTATGCACTTATCTTTGATGCAAATCCGTCGTTTGTTACTGAGACTTGGAAAACAGCTTACGATAATTTGATTCGGCTGCCTGACTCAGATTTTGTAGAATATATTTTTGTGCACCGCTATCAAAACCAAATGGGCTCGAACTCGGAGTTCATTTAGGTAGTAGCTGAAAACAACATCTACCTACGAGTTATTTTTTTTTACCCTTCTGAGTTCCAATAGAATCTCCCACCAAGACAAGCTGGGAACGATTGCATGCAAAATCATATAACAACGTTACAGACCCCATTTTTCAATTTTGAACAGGGATTGAAACGGCGCACAAAGACGGTAACAGCGCGAGTCATGTCCTGTGCATGCTACTTTAATTCTGCATTTGAGAGCACTTATATTTTGATCATGCCTATACACAGTGGCCAAATTCCCGATAAAGCTGGTTGGGGTCTTACTCTAGGATCTCATCTGGTTTACTGATCTAGCCACCTCTGACGTATTTTTTAGGGCTGGCTGCGCTCTAAAGATATATTAAAATAATATTATAGCTACAAAAAGTTTAAACGCTAATATGCCTATTGCATCTCGGATTCGTATATGTAACATTTATTGTCATTATATATTATTTGTATTCTTCTTGGTGGCAAAACTTTCCCGGGCTATCAAAATGTCAAATTTGCAAATATGTTGAAACCTAAAAATTAGAAACAAACGAAAACACAATTTTACTTTCTACTAATGTATATACTGTAAATGACTTCATTTTCGCGAAGACCTAATTTTTGCGAATTTCGGGAATCGCCTACTATTCGCGAAAAATAGGTCCCGCGAACAATTCCGGTAAAATGTAAACACATTGGAATCTATATTGAGATCCCACCTCGTCGCGAAATTTAGAACCCGAGAAGTATTTCAAAACTTCAGCTTTGACCTTAATCACGAAATATTGAGCCCGCGAAAAATAATCCCCTTACAGTATATATATTTCCAACCAACCTGACCGACTCAAATCATAGATTTTGAATGATAATGAGGTCCCTCGTCTCTGGGCGGTGTGCCTTGAGACGAGAGGATGGGGGTTTGGTTGGTTGTAAGGTCAGGTGAATGAATATGCCGCTGCAAGATGTATCAATCCCGGATTTCTTGGTGAACTCCTCCAGGGAAATCAGAATCACCTTTCGGTGATGTTCTTTACTCTTTATTATTTTATTTATTATTTTTACATACTGCAGCCCCATCGGGGCTATTGCGGGAGTGGGGGGAAAAATCACAGTTCACGAAACTCAATATTGAATTAGACAGAAAAAACAAAACATCGTAAAATAGGATCAACCGCTGTCAACCGCACACAGAAATTCGTCTGGAGGTAATGAGCGTATGTTACCGGGTAGCAGATTCAAATGTTCAATTGATCTAGTGAAAAAACTGCATTTAAACATGTCAGTGCGTGCATAAAATGGTGAAATGTTTAGGTCATGGTGGCTCCTTATTGATGAATCTATGTGAAACCTTATGTATGCGTCTAATGAGGTGAGACGTGACTTTCGGGTGAGTCCAGGCTTCTAGTGTCGTCGGCTTGTCTTTGGCGGATAATTGCTCCCATGGTGTCTTCAGGTTTTTTTTGTTTTTTTTTTCGAAGCTTCTGTAAGCCCATAGCAAGTGGATGGGTTATCCGAAGGAACTTCACTAAATGTGTTTTAGAGCGCAGCCCTTAGGCGGGCGTTTCAGGGTCGAGTTGCGTCGGCTTAACCGCGCGCGTTGCATTATGGGACGTCGCAATTTCCCCACTAAATTTAGCGGGGAAATTATCCCGCTAAATTTAGCGAGTTATATTTGCGGCTAAGGTTAGCGAGGAAAGTTTCCCGCTAAATTTTGCGAAGAAAGATTTCCGCGAAATTTAGCGGAGAAATTTCCCTGCCAACTCGTGCGGGGAAAGCTTTCGGCTAAATTAAGCAGTAAACTTTCCCGCAAAATCTAGCGGGAAACTTTTCCATTTAAGTATAGCGGGACATTTCCTCGCTAAATTTAGCGGGAATATTTCCCCGATAATTTAGCGGTGAAATTAACGTCACGTGACCTCAAGGCCAAGTTTCCCAGGAAAACTTAGCGGGGAAAATGACGTCACGACGTCGTGTCACGTCACCTATGAACAAATTCAGTGGGAGGAGGAGGTGACGAGGAAAAGAGGAGGAGGAGGAGGGGGAGAGAAGGAGGAGGAGGAGGGGGAGAGAAGGAGGGGAGGTGTCACGTTCTTGGAGTGACAACGGAGTGAAGAAGAAAATTAGACAAGCGGAGGGCACGAGGTGTGAGTGTCTCGAGCGGGAACAAGCGAACGACTGTGGCGGACAGCGCTCCCGGCAGCCCAGGCTACGCTCCTGAAAAACCCTGGCCTCGTCCCAGGAAAGGCAACACCGACGAGCCGGAGTGACATCCGACAGCGCTCCCGCCAGCTCAGGCTACTCTCCTGAGAGATCCTGGCCCCGTCCCAGGAAGGGGAACAGCGTCGAACAGGAGCGGCATCCGATCTCTGACCACCATCTTTTGCCGCACTCCTGAGAAACCCTGGCCTCGCCCCAGGAAAGGCAACACCATCAAGCCTGACGGACGGCCGGTTGCCATTCGTCCATCGCAAGCTTGCCGGGCACAAGGATTTTACCGTGGAAGCCGTGGCTCCGACACAAGCGAAAAGGGGTCGGCTTCAAATCTATCATTCCTCAGAAACTGTGAGTGAACTTCAGGCTTCGATTAAACCTTGAGAGGGCACCAAGCGGATCGTGTTTCTAGGGACCTCTCGTATTTAACTCCAACATTTGTTTGTTTTCATTCGATTTCCTTTGCGTTCATATTTCTTTGGTGTGTCTGATTAAATTGATTTCTTCCTTCTACTTTCACGCGTCACTTCAGTCTCCAATACGACCTTGTCTCCTTGGAGGAACGTGACAATAGGCGAGCCTGCCAGAATGATGGCCCATTTTGATGTCTCGTTCTTCCGGGAGGCGCAGAGAAGCGGTTGGGATTGAAAGCCGTACAAAACGATGGAGGTAGAGAGATTAACGGCTGTCGGAATGGAACTGGGCTATGCTGGGCCAGAGTTAAGAAAATGGGTGGACGACGAAAGAGCGCGATTAAGAGAGGAGAGAGCTCACGAGCGTGAGTTGGCAAGGGAAAACCGCGAGGGGGAACTAGCTAAGCAAGCTACCCTTCGCGAGGGGGAGCTAGCTATGCAAGCTACCCTAGAGAAAGAACGGGAGATATTGCAGTTAAACATCCCTGCGCGAGGGGGTCACCAGGAAGGGGCTGATGGGGGACTCGGAGACGCGCCAGTCCAAGCTTTCCGAGGGAGTCCTCACAAGTTGATCCTGCAGCACAACGAGCGGAGGGACGACCTCGATGCATACCTGCAGCGTTTTGAGCGCACAGCGACGGGTTTGGGGTGGCCTCAGGACAAATGGGTGATGACATTAAGCCTATGTCTGACAGGAGAAGCGCTCACAGTGGTTGGTGTCATGACACCCGCGGACGCGTTGGACTCTCCTAAAGTAAAACTGGCTCTGTCCCAGAGATTTAGGTACACAAAGGAGGGTTACCGTGAGAGATTCTGGGAGGCCAAGCCAGAAGATGGCGAAACTAGAAGGCAGTTTGCCGCTAGGTTAGCGGGGTACCTTGACCGATGGTTTGAGGTTTCGGAAGTGTAAAAGTCATTCGAGGCTTTAAGAGACACTGTCCTAGTGGAACAGTTTCTAGTGACCTGCTCCAGTAAGCTGGCCGCATTTCTAGGAGAGAGAGGCTGCCAAACAATGCTCGAGTTGGCAGCCAAGGCTGACCTCATTTTAGAGACGCAGATGCTTTCGAGCGTTAGTGGTAAGAGCAAAGCGGAGGAAACGAAAAACAGACCGAACGCTGATGATTCAGCTAATGATAGAAAGTGCGACTTTAGGAGAAGCATTCGCTGTTTCCTCTGTGGAAAAGCGGGTCACAAAGCAGAAAATTGCCGGAGCAAACTCAAGGTCTTAAATCACCCACGTGTTGGAACTCTGGACGCACGGGTCACAGGGCTAGTCAGTGCAAGGCGGGACCGGACGGAAGACACCAGGCTTCATGCCTGTGGACAAGGCCTCCGGCTACCGCGAACGAGCCAATGGAGTCCTTCGTCACGCTGAGGAATGGAGACGAGATTCCGGTGGTGAATGCAGCCTGCGGGAGAGCTCCAAAGTTCCTGGCAGAGAATATGCCCGTGGTTGAAGGACGCCTAGGGAACAGGCGAATAAAAGTGCTCAGGGACACTGGGTGTAATACAGTAATGGTCAGGAAGGACCTGGTCCCTCAGGAGAATTTCACCGGAAGATCGAATGACGTTTTCCTATTGAACTGGACTGTCAAGAACCTACCAGAGGCGAAGAGTTTGATTCAGACGTCATTTTATACCGGAACGGTTCTAGCGAAAAACCATCAGTGACCGACTATACGGTCTTGTGCTGGAGAATATTCCGCAGGTCCGAAGTGCGGATGATCCAGATCCTGGATGGGAAAACGCAAGTGAAGGGGAAAAAGAAAATCCTGTCGGCGGCGCAGCGGTAAACCAAGGATCGGAGGTACGGACGGACGCCCACGAGTTGTCCGGTGCAGGCAAAAACAACGATGGCTTACACCACGCGCATTTGGCGGAAGTTGCTGCAACCCATAAAACAAGCGTCCCACAAAGTGGAGAAAACAAAAACGAAGAGTTAGGCCTGAACGTGCCGCAGGTATTAGTGATCGATACAACTCCAGAGGCCCTTGCTAGAGAGCAAAAAGAAGACGACTCGCTCAGAAGGTGTTTTGATGAAGTTGGGCAAATCACGAGAAGGTCGAAGTCTGGGACGAAGTTCCACTTCTTCGTGAAAAACAGCCTGCTATACAGGTGTGTTGAGTATTCGTCGGGGAGCAAGACGATCCCACTAGTACTCCCGAAGAAGTTCAGACCGACGGTGATGACACTCGCGCATGATGGCATCATGTCCGGGAACCAAGGCATAAAGAACACGCTTGGCCTGGTGGCAGAAGAGTTCTTCTGGCCGGAGATCTAAAGCGAGATCAAAAGATACGTGAGATCATGCGACGTCTGTCAACGCACGGTGCCGAAGGGCAAAGTGGGTAGGGCTCCCTTAGGAAATACGCCCACGGTCGAGACGCCTCTCCAGAAAGTAGCCATCGACATTATTGGACCTAACACGCCGATGTCGATTGCGGGAAACAAGTTCATCCTGACCATGGTAGACACGGCCACAAGATATCCAGACGCAGTAGCGCTGCGGGCCGTTGGATCTCAGCAGGTAGCAGAAGCTCTGGTCGAGATGTTGACACGTTATGAAGTGCCAACAGAGAAACTCAGCGACCGCGGGACTAACTTTGGCGCACAAATGCTTGGAGGAGGCGAAAGCTAAATATAAGGGCTATTATGACAGAAGGTCTTCGAACCACAAAATGAATCAAGTTGACTTGGCTTTGATCCTTCTCCCAACAGATGCCAACAAAATGATCATGCAATGGAAAGGACCCTTCGTGGTGACGGCAAGAAAGAACAAGGTCGATTACGAGTCGGGCGTGGGAGGGAAGACGAAGGTTTTGTACGTCAACATGCTAAAAAAGTACGAGGAGAGGGAGACGACTCGACAAGAGCAGACCGCCTGTAACGTCGCAGCTGAGGTCAAAGATGAAGCTCTAGGAAAGCGATGCTTCGAAGACGCCGGAGAGATTCCCACACCAAGCTGGACGAAGCAACAATGATGGAAGGATGTTAATGTAAACAAGAATTTGGACGCAAAACAAAAGTGCCGAAGTGCGTGCAATGATCGAAGACTTCAGTAAGATCTTCTCCGATGTGCCGGGAAAAACAAATCTCTTGACACGCGACCTGAAAGTCACCACGACGCGCCCGGTATACGTGAAACAATACCCGCTGCCACTTTCAATTCAAGAGGTGGTCGAGGAAGAAATCTAAGAGATGCTGGCGCTAGGCGTAATCGAGAGATGCTTCTCACCATACAACGCACCGGTGGTGATCGTAAAGAAGAAGGACGGATCGAAGAGATTTTGCATTGACTACAGGAGATTGAATGATGTCATTAAACCCGATGCAGAGCCTATACCTAGGACTCGGCGTCACATTTGCCAAAACGGTGCAGAAGCGCTTTTTCTCAAAGCTGGATGTGGCCATAGGTTATTGGAAAATTCATATGGAGGAAAGCGCCAAAGAAAAGACAGCGCTCTCATAAACGAGCGGGCTCCTCTAATGCAACTTAATGCCCTTTGGAATAAAAACTGCTTCAGCTACATCCACAAAGCTGATGTGAAAGTTGTTGGACGGAATCCCAGACGCGCATCACTGCATAGATGACGTCCTAGTCAGTACGAGTTCGTGGAGGGAACATATGGAGACGCTTAGCCGCATCTTTCAACGCCTGCGAGAGGCCAACATCACTATCAAGCCGATGAAGTGTGAGATAGGATTCTTGGAGATCAGCTTCCTAGGACGCGACATCGGAATGGGCAAGATATCGCCGGACCCTAAAATAATAGAAGGAATCCAATATGTTCCGAGACCTCGAACAAAAAGACAAGTCAGGTCCTTCCTTGGTCTCACGGGATTCTACCGAGAGTTTCCCTATTGGAAAGAACAGTTTAAAAAATCTAACTGGTCAGACTGGTATTTGGATTGGTCAAAGTGGTATTTTTGCTAGTTAGACCGGTCTAACAGGAAATCAAACTGGTGCAACTGGTAGCCAGACTGGTCTAACTGGTAACCCTAATGATCTAACTGGTCACCAGATTGCCTTCTAACTGGTCACCAGATTTGCCTGACTGGTCATCATATTGGCCTAACTGGTCACCAGATTGGCCGAGCTGGTCACCAGATTAGACGAACTGGTCACCAGACGCCAAACTGGACACCAGACTGGCCGAACTGGTCCAACTGGTAACCAGATTGACCAGACTGGTCACCAGATTGGCCTACCTGGTCCAACTGGTTACTAGATTGACCCCTCTTTCTCACTTTATTTGTAGGGGTGTGCGAATTGGCTTTTAAATAATTACGGCATGATCCAGCGTTTACTTTTTACTAAGATATTCATCCCTTGAGCCGTTGGGAATATTTTTATTGCTTAGGCGGTCACCGAGAAAGTCCGTACGTTCAAAACGACCAGTATAAAAGACGGAAACGCAGAGCTCGGAAGTAGTGATGGGGTTTATATGTGCCGTGTATGTGTATGCGCTCAATGTATGTTCACCTGATGCTTGTAGTAGGCGTATTGTGTCTACATTGGTGTATAATAAACATTTCCGAAGCGCAGTGGTGGCGTGAACAAATGAAAATATTGTTTGTCGAACCAGCGTGACAAGTCAACCAGTGTGACCAGTTCAACCACCATGACCAGTAACCAGTGTGACCAGTTCGAACCACCTTGACCAGTTCAACCATTATGAAACTGGTCAAACTGGAGCAATAACCGAGTTTGAAACTGGTACCAGTTTGAAATGGTCTTTCCAATAGGGTTGTAAAAGACTACACTCGTCTGACTCCACCCCTAGTAGAATTAACCAAAAAGGGAGCCCGGAATGAGGTCGAGTGGGGGCCAGAGCAAGAAAAGGCGTTCAAGGAGCTAAAGAGCAGACTGGGACAGCCTTCCATCTTGTTGGCGCCAAACCCAGAGAAGGAGTTTGCGCTAAGAACTGATGCTTCTGACGTAAGCCTGGGGGCGGTGTTACTTCAAGAACAATCCGATAGATTACACCCCGTAGCGTATGCGAGCAGAAAACTCAACGGAGCAGAAAAGAAGTTCGCTACGGTTGAAAAAGAGTCCCTCGCGTTGGTATGGGCCGTCGTCAGATTCAAGTTGTTTCTGTACGGGAGAACTTTCAAGGTAGAGATCGATCATTAGCCGTTAGAGTTTTTGAACAGAGTTAAACATACTAACAGCAGAGTTATGTGATGAAGCATGGCATTACAGGATCAGAGTTTTCATGTTGAATACATTAAGGGAAGAGACAACGTAGGAGCAGACTTCATGAGTCGAGTATAAAGAGCCGACCGACGGGTGGTTGGGTTTCTAAATAGTGAAATCTTTTGTTTTCTTGGGAGGTAGAGACTCTAGCTATGCTCTACGAATATTTAAATGAAGTTAAGAGTGCGGAAACGGTGCCGCGGAAGGGCAGCGCGAACTTTGCAGAAGTTTAGATTTAAAAAAAAAAATGAATTACCTAGCGCGAAGGGACGGACTGAGGCGACGAGCAGGACGTTCTCTGTTGCTGAAGGAAACTTTGTGTGCAAGAAGTGTTTTGAACAGGGTGACGCGGCTGTAAATATTATCCGAACTCTTGTCTTTTATTTCATGCTGCTTCTTCTGCGCGGGTGTGCGTGTGTGAGCGCTGCTATGGTGCTCGTCGATGTCAAGGGCTACGCTTCGTCATCTCTACAGTACAACGATACTACGTCTCATAAATCGAGGCTCTTCAAGTGGGGGGAAATGTCACGTTCTTGGAGTGACGACGGAGTGAAGAAGAAGAAAAGGAGAAGGGCGAGCTGAAGACAAGCGGAGGGCACGAGGTGTGGGTGTCTCGAGCGGGAACAAGCGAACGACTGTGGCGGACAGCGCTCCCGGCAGGCCAGGCTACGCTCCTGAAAAACCCCGGCCTCGTCCCATGAAAGGCAACACCGTCGACCCGGAGGGACATCCGACAGCGCTCCCGCCAGCTCAGGCGACTCTCCTGAGAGATCCTGTCCCCGTCCCAGGAAGGGGAACACCGTCGAACAGGAGCGGCATCCGATCTCTGACCACCATCCCTTGCCGCACTCCTGAGAAACCCTGGCCTCGCCCCAGGAAAGGCAACACCATCAAGCCTGACGGACGGCCGGTTGCCATTCGTCCATCGCAAGCTTGCCGGGCACAAAGATTTCACTCTGGAAACCGTGGCCCTGACACAAGCGAAAAAGGGACGGCTACGAATCTATCATTACTCAGAAACTGTGAGTGAACTTGAGGCTCCGATTAGACCTTGAGAAGGCACCAAGCGGATCGTGCTTCTAGGGACCCTTCTTCTTTAACTCCAACATTTGTTTCTTTTCCTTCGATTTCTTTTACGCTCATACTTCTTTGGTGAGTATGATTAAATTGATTTCTTCCTTCTACTTTCGTGCGTCACTTCAGTCTCCAATACGCTCTCGTCTCGTTGGAGGATCGTGACAGGAGGGCACGGAGGCGGAGGAGGGGCATAACCTCCCCTCCGGACCCTCCCCTCCTCCTCCTCAAGAGCTGCGCTCTAGTTTCGCATTACAGATATTTGTAAACACCTTCAACTTTTTATATTGTCAGTGGTGCCCAAAATATAACTGAATCTACGTTCATTCTTCTGAATCACACATGGAAAGAAAATCGCACTGTCCGGAAGAAACCGCTTAAAGTTAGAAAGGTTCATATTGGTTCCCGTTCAACCATACCTATAGCTGGATTAAGCTAAATGCTTATCGGTATAACCAAAATACTCAACGGCCTTATCAAACCGTTTTCCTGTTTAGCGTAACGGTATACCGACATGTTCACACTACAAAAAGGTTGGGCGAACCGTCTTGAAACTGCTCTCCGGTTTGGCCAAACCGCTCGCCCGTTTGCGGTTATCGGTAAACCAGGTCGGGGCGTGTCGGTATTCCAAGAAAATGCAGGCGTCCATGAGGCTCAGCCTGGATGTGTCTTTTCTATAAAGACTCATAAAGAAAATGTGTCCATTTATGGTGCTTGCGTCTGAAAGCGTTTCGTGGTATTGAGAAGTCGGGGAATTCCTGTGCTTACAGCTTGCGCGTCTTGATTTAAAGGATCCGTTCTTGAATCGGAACTCGGAGGCGCTGCAGAAGTTCCCTACTCGGGAGGGTTCTCAATCGACAGGGAAGGCCTGTTTTATTTTATACGAAATAATAAATTATTTCCTGCGGTTCGAGAATGCACAAAGGTAACAACGAGATCGCGTTGGGGAACTTCAGTGGGCTTAGTGTGGAATCATTGATTAAACTGCTCACATGCTGCCTAGATTCCACCCTCGTGTCTTTCGAAGGCGAACTGTATGTACAAAAGCACGTTATCTGCATCGGTTCACGAGTCGCCCCTGTTCTTTGCGACATTTTGTTGGCGGGATTTGGTCGAGTTGGGCTGAACAATTTAGAAACGAGTGGGGATGCTAAGACACTGAGGTGTATGGGTGATTTCCTAGTGCTAGTACCGCAGCCAACAGTGTTGGATGACACAGCTATGAAGAAAGTACTAGAACTTTTCTCTCCGGATTCGCACCGCCTTGCTTTCATTCACGAAACAATGACGTCAAGGAGACTGGAATTTTTGAAGTTAAGAGAAGATTTCCAAGAAAAGCACGTTCGCTCGGAGTATAGACCTTGCTCAAAGAAATATGTGTTGGCCTTCAATTCAACTCACTCTAAGTTGGTAAAAAAAAAAGGATAGCCTTCTCCATAATTAATGCATTCCTTGAAATATTGGGCCAACACACAATGAAGATTAGCTTTTTCAACCATGTGGGACGCATGAGATCGTCGGGCAAGCCTGACCGTTTTCTTCAGGAGGTGGGCGAAATAGTTGTTTCTAATATTAAGAGGCAAAACAATAATAAGCAAGCACCACGATAAAGGAAAATGGTGAAATCCGTCGTCATACCTTACATACAGAATATTTCAGACAACCTAAAAAAAGTGGCGTCCCATTTTAAAGTGCCGGTAATTTTCTCGGCCCCCAAAACGCTGTCTGATTTCTGCCAAAAAAAAAAAAATAGTGTGACATATGCAAAAAAGAAGCATTCGAAGCACTTAGTAAATTGTGCCTTCTCGGTCGTGTATAACATTTACATGACTTGCGGCAAGGCGTTCGTAAGTCAAACGGGCAGGTGCGTTAATGACTTAACACGACAGCACGCGCTGTCAGTAAGGAATTCTCCCTCGGGCAGTTAGGCGACTCCCTAGTGGGTGAACTGGAAAAATTAATTCTAGGGAAATTACGAAACAAGATGTTGAGAGAATAGTATGAGTCATTCAACACCAGAACGGAAGGGGGTGACAGGTGCATCTGTTCATTTATCATATAGAAATTTGAATTTCTGCTTGATAAGACCAATTGGGTGTATAAAAGGTTTGTGTTGTTTCAATAAACATTCAGTTGAAAGTGGCGCTTTTGTGGTGCCTCTTCCTTTATGTAATTGTCTTTTGGCGCTTTTACCAGAAGGAACGGTGTACCAGCTAGCCCATTTCTCAATATTGATGCAGTTTATTTCTCCTACATCGGACTCTTCCTTAGCACTGAGCAACAACAAACCGGCCACGGGGACTCTACACGTCAACATTCTGAAACTTTCGACTGCAGGGCTAGGCAGTATGCGTATTCCATACGTACAGGACGGTACATACCGGAGCTAACATGGGCTCTTTGGATGCGTTCTGCCCTCGGCGGGGCAAGCAAAAAGGATGTGCCGAATCATGCGCTCGGAGATGTGGAAACAAGTGGGTTGATATCGATACTGTGTACGGATGTGGATCTATCAAGTCCTAACAAAAGGTCTGCTGATAGGGCCTTCATGGAACACCTTCGGCTGGCGTCGCAGGTGACAGAGTTCCTGTGGGTGAGCCTCAGGGTTACTCTGCCCAAGAAGAAGGCACGCGCTCTAGCACCCTGCCCGGATTTCTGTCTAGGAAATGCGTCGGCCTTGGAGACTGTGATAGAGGTGCTCTAGGGAGGTCTCAAGCACAGTCTCAAGCCGAACCTTATCCCGATCGAGAAGTTGTGTATGGCAAGAGTTCTGGACGAGAGGGCCGAACCAAAAGAAAGGGAGAGGTGTATCGCGGAGGCTGTTGACATCCTGAGACACAAATCGGGCAAGTAGAAGAAGGCACTAAGAACGAGACTAGTGTTTTCATTTTTTAAGAAGAAGAAACCCAAGCCTCTGACTGCGGATAAGAAGGGAGGCTTTGTGGCACTTCCTGAGGGCCTCTTTGGGGAGAAGTCAAGGACGGCGATCCTCAAGAGCTTCAGTCAAGTGGAAATGGTGCCAATTAACAAGATCAACACAGTGGCCATGGAGCTTTGTGAAGGACTGAGATTCAACAGACGAGCAAAGAAGGTCCTGGCGTCCACGAAGCTCAGCCTGGAATAGTTTGTTTCTTCCAAGACTCATGAAGAAAATTGCCCGTTTAGGGTGATTGCGTCAGGGGACTCACGGCAGCGAGAAGTGGGGGGGTTTCTGTGCACACAGCTTCCGGGTCTTGAGGTAAAGGAATCGTGCTTAACTATGAACTTTGAGGCAGTCATTGAGCAAAAGTCAGCGGAAGCTTCCTACATGGGAGGGTTCTGAAACGACGTAGAATACCTGTTTTATTCCATACGGTATGATAAATTAATTTCCGCGGTTAAAGAGTGCATAGAAGGTAACAACGAGATTGCGTTGAGGAACTCCAGTGGGCTTAGTGTGTAATTATTTATTGAACTGCTCGCATGCTACCTAGATTCCACCCTGGTGTCTTTTAAAGGCGAACTGTATGTACAAATGCACCGGATCTGTATCGAGTTGGGGGTTGCGCCTGTTATTTGTGATCTTTTTTTTTTGGCCGTGTTTGGCCAGAGTGTGCTCAACGATTTAGAAACTGAAGTGCATGCTAAGATATTGAGGTTTGTGTATGATTTCCTAGTGATGGTACTGTAGCCTAGAATGTTGGATGACAAATTTATGAAAAGAGTGGTTGAACGTTTTCTCAACGTGTTCGCATCACCTTACTTTCATTCACGGAACAATGACGTATGGGAAACTGCAATTTTCGGTTTCCAGATTAAACTTTCGAAAAGAGCACGTGTTCTGTAGATATAGACCACGTTCAAAAATGGGTGTGTTGCTCTTCAATTCAGTTCATTTTAACTTTGTAAAGAAAGGTATCGCTTTCTCCCCTATGAATGCATCCCTTGCAAATTCATGGCAACAAACCATGAAAAAGAGCCTTTTCAACCGCGTGGAATGCCTCAAACTTTCGGGCTACCCTGATCGTTTTCTTCAGGAGGTGGCCGAAACAGTTTTTTTTAAAGTTAAGAGAAAAGAGAATGATGAGGAAGCACCCAGGTCTATAAAAAAGTGAGACCCGTTGTAATATTATGCTTAAACATGGTTTCACACTACTTAAGAAAAGTGGCTTTGCATTTCGAAGCGCCGGTAGTGTTTTTCACCCCAAGAAGGCTGTCTTGTCTTTGCGTCAAAATCAGTAACAAAATGAGGGTCACATGTTAAAAAAATAAACACGTGAAGCTGTTTATAGACTGCGCGTCCTCGGTTTTGTCCGAAATTCCCATGACTTTCGGGAAGGCTTTTGTAGGTCAAATGTGCAGGTGCGTCAATGGCATGGCAGGTGCGGTGCGTCAATGACATTCCCTCGAGCAATTTGGCTATTCATTGTGATAGATATTCTTGTTTTCCTGAAATCGAAAATGAAAACAAAAATTCTGGAATGTTAAGAATTAATATTTTGAGAAAACTGTATTAACCTTTTAACATCAGAATACAAGGGAGTGACAGATTCATAAGTGCCCCGACTGCTAATATAACACATAAGGTATTTGAATTCCTGCTTGAGAAGCCCAATTGGCTGTATGGAGAGTGTCTGTTGTTTTATTGAACAGTCTGTTGAAAGTAGCACTTGTGTTCTGCCTCCTTATTTTGTCTCATTGTGTGGCGTTTTTGTCAAAAGGAATCGTAATCCTACCTGCTCACACCGCACAATGGCTTGGAGAACCTAATCAAAATTGCTCACCGGTTTGACCAAGACGCTAGCCTCTTTGATCACAGTGGTACCGAACTGGTCTCGCTGTGTCACCCACTTCTGCCGGCGCACCAAGTGCGCTCTGAAATCTGGCGCCGCGAAGCGCTTCAAACGCGTGGACGAAGATAAAGGACGGAACTAGATAAAATGCATCATAACACACATCCTCTCGCCATATTAATAATTAAACATTCCCATCATTAGCATTACCATTCTTGATACCCGGCTCTATGTCCGTTTAACTATGTTAAAAGTCCTTGGCATTATCATGTAAAGTGTGCTTAATGCACTCTGTCAGAACTATTGCATATTGTCTGCATTAGTTTTATTATTCGCCTTAATACTTTTCACTGCGCGAATGTGCTAAATATCTCTCTGCTGTCGTGTAGTGTAATATTTCGCTAAATATTATGTGTCATGATAAATTATATACCTATATGCATCTACCTTAGAAGTTTTTTTAATATTTACTCTAACAATCATTTCTGTGTTTAAATACCTATCTAGGTTTACTTATATTGCTTTTTATCGCTTATAATCAGAATTTTTCGGCCCTCTAGACTGCAACAAATAAGTAATCTGACCACTTAGCGAAAATGTTTGAAGACCCCTGCTCTAAAGGACAATGTGTTGTCAATGCCACACTGGGCCGGCAGACTTCAATGTTGGAGGCAGAGGGGACAGAGAAGAGACCCACCAACATATTTGGAAGGCCGTGGTTTAACACACTCAAGGTCGATCTGAACAGATTATCAATAGATCGATTAGACTGTCCAGCGGGCAATGATGAAATCGATGCTAACCCGGTTCTTGCGCGTGTTCACTGGCATTCATAGTTGCTGCAATGAAACAAATGTCCAGCTAGAGTTCAAGCCTGACATAACTTTACGACGCTTCAAGCCAAGACCCAATTCGCTCGCGAAACTTGTTTTGGCACCAGTTGATATATTCAAACACGTTTTTGGCACCAGTTGAATTATTCAAATGTGTGACACTCATTGTGCTCGTACCCAAAATGTATGGGGTTGATCGCGTATGTGGAGACTTTAGCGTCACCGTAAATCCGCAACATGGGCATCGCTCAGTATGCGCTACCCCGACCCGACAAACTGTTCGTTAAGCTGAATGGCGAAAATCGGTTCACAAAGTTGAAACTATCAAAAGCTGAACTCCAGATGGAGCTATATGATGAAGCAAAGCAAGCTCGGGTGATCAACACACATATATGATTATTTTAATACCACCGAATTCATTTTGTAGTTGCATCAGCGCCCGCCGTGTTCCAAACAACCATGAACCAGGTCACAGCAGGTTTGAATGGCGTGATTTGCTACCTGGACAACATCCTAATAACTGGAAAGGAAACTACTGACTCTCTTCAGAATTTCAAATGGGTCCATGAGCGACTCCATAAGTGCGGCTTCACTCTGAAGAAGTTAACTTTCAGTCCTCTTCGAGAACAGGGGGAATACCTTTGCCAAGTGCTTCATTTTGACGGTTTCAATCCGTCCCCGAAGAAAATCTTTGTCTTCCTCAATGTGCCTAAGCCCAAAAACGTCACTTAGCTGAGATCTTCTCTAGGGACGGTTCAACACTGCAGACGTTTCTACCAAGTTCAGCCGAGATAACCGCACTGCTATACATCCTCCTAGGAACTGACGCTGCCTGGAACTGGACTTCAGAATCCGTGGATGCATTTGAGGAAATCAGGCAGCAGCTGACGGCAACCGAAGCAGTCGTTCATTTCGACCCTTACAAGAAAACGTTCCTTGAGGCAGATGCTCCACCAAAAGGAGGAGGGGCAGTGATCTATCATAAGATAACAAGAAGAGAAAGCCCAATCGCCTATGACTCAAAAACACTCACGAAGACTGAGTGAATGTATATTCAACTTAATAAATAGGCACTGGCAATCATTTATGGGGTACAAAAGTTGCACCAGTATTTTGGCGACACAGGTTTGACCACATATCACCTACCCTTGACTCCTATTTATGAACCAAGCAAAGGCACCACCAGCACTTCCGCCTAGACGTCTGCGTTGTGCTCTAAGTTTGATGAATTACACTTACACCATCGAGTATGTTCCAGACGAGAAATTTGAAAAAGTTAATTTTCTGAAGGTTCTGATGAAGCCTTCGATCAACAAATGCAGCAAGGCGTGGTTTTGATTGACCTGCGGTTTAGAAATGTGCTTGCACTTCAAACTGCAAAACTGACAAAAAATCTATTAAGGCAGCTGACATCGCCAAATAGACAACTATATAAGAGACGCTCTCCAGCGTGCGACAGCACATTATGAACGGATCGCCAAAGCTAGTTGTCGTATCAAATCTGCAGCCGTTTCAAATGCGAATGTCAGAACTTGCAGAGCTCAAAGGATGCATTTTCTAAACTGCACGTACAGTAATCCAAAGCAAGATCAATGCATCTATCCTCGACATGCTTTACGAGGTCTATGTAAGCCATACGAAGAGAAAGATGCAAGCGTTATCTTATGTTTGGCACGCAAGGATTAGTCAAGCAATTGAAAGGCAAATTCAGCAGTGTGAACGCTGCGCATTCATTTTTGGTTATCGACCGCAAGTCCCTCTGTATCGCTGGGAAACCCAGGTACGCCTTGGTATCGCATTCACTCAGGCTTTGCACACCTAGATGAAAACCACTACCTCATCTTCATTGATGCTGACGGCGAACGGTGGGGGTCATACCAATTACTTCTAGAAAGGCAGCTGCCACCATGGATGTCTTTGAAAATATATTTCTCCGCCATGGTCTGCCATAGCAACTCGTAAACGACAACGGACGCGAGTTTATCAGTTAAGAATTTAAGCTGTTTCTGGCTTGCAAAGGCATTGACCATGTTCTTACGGCACCATATCACCCAGAATCAAATGGTCAGGCCAAAAACTTTGTCAAACGTTCAAGACCACCCGTCGTAGGTCAAGAAAAAGGACAGATAAAATAGCCTGGAAGTCTTCGTGATGCCTTAGGGTATAGCACCACATATCACCAGAAGAAGGCATTCCAGCGAACATTTAAATAGAAGACATCACTGGCCGTTCCTTGATTTGGAAAAGCCATCTGCTAAAAAGGCTAAGCCTCTAAAACTCCGCAAAAATAACTCGCGCTCGTTTGGAGTAAAACAAAAATGTGCGAATCAAACATCCGTTGAAAAAGTAGCACCGGGTAAAGGGCGTGTTTTAGAAAATAATGTGAAGTGTCAGTAATGAAGCCCTGGAACAAGATAATAAATCTCGACCTGTGCGTGCTGATGACCTAAAGGATCGAGTCACATATTGGCTGTTAGATGACATCCGGTTGCCGGTAAGCTGTAGACAACCTGGTGAAAAACCCTGCGCCTCCAAGTAACATTTCAACTCGTCCACAAGTACGCGACGCTTCATCGTCCGCTTTACAGCTGGTCCAAAGGTATCTCCTTAGGGGACACGCTTGGCACCTCAGTGGCTCCAGTCTTCGTAAGAGAGTAGATGAAGCAGACAGCTGCGTTTATCATTATCATCTTGCGCACTATCGAGCTGCGTCTTGCACTCGCTTTTGTAGAAGCTCGTGCGTTGTGCACTTAATGTTCTGACGGTCGGATATGGTTTATAGGAGCTCTCGTTGAAATTGTTTGTCCCTCTGACGCGGTTACAGCAAAAATGAGCCCGAGATTTTCACCTGCGGCTCGTAAGCTGGGGAATTAGCGCCAAGGGCTGGTGTTTCCTTATGTCCCTAAGCTCCCGTAGATAATAACTTCGCGCATCTGAGAGGGCTATTCCTTCTCCTCCTCCTATACGAAATCTTAGCCATTACGAATATAATGCTCACGCAAAAGCAACTACATGTTGTTGACTTTGAAGATGGTATAGTTTTATTCGATTCCACGCTGCGCAATAAACGCATTTCTTGTTTTGTGCTTAGTTGAAGAATATACACCAAACTAATATGAAACAACAGTTATCAGCACCGCGTCTAATTTTACAATTATTAGTAGAATATGTAATTACTACTACAGTTTTTTTTTTAATTCTCCTTGTGCTCAAGCTAATTGTGACGCCGAGGTTGATTAACTTTTTTAAATGTTTTTGTGTAATATTTTGCAGGTCACGAGTGGGGAATGCAAACACTGTAATTAATCTAATATAAAAGGCCCTGGCGTGCGGGAGTTTCGCAAGGCTGTCCAATCTCAAGCCACCGAGGAAAAGGCTCCTTACTGGGGCGAAAATGTTGACACGCAAATGCCGTTGAAACAAGGGGGCTTGTCAGCGACGTGCTGGCAAGGTGCCTTGCCAGAACGTCGCTGAATTCACTACCTTCAGATAAATACCAGTTGACGGTTAATTTCACTCATGAATTCAAATAATTACTTTATCATAAATGAACCTGAATTTTGCGCGGACATCGAAGAAGTAAATACACGCTACAAGACAAAAAATGAAAACTATTTGTGTTCTGATTCACAGCAAAGAGTGCTGATTGTTTACAAGGTGCAAACCCTGCTAAAAGTATAAATACGAAATCAGTACGTATATTTATTCGTATCAATGAAAACAAACAACTCTGGCAAACAAGGCGAGTTGACGGAGGACTACTGGTATGTTATTTGCTCACATAATTTAGTGCATGAACATCCCAGTAATCAATGTATCATTGAGCAAGAGGACTCACAGAGCAAAGGCCCGAGTTTTCTCCAATGTGGCATACGCAAAATGCTCTTTCTGGTACACTGGTGTTCAGGCAAGCTGCCACCCCCCCTCCTCCCACCCGTGCGCCCCCTCGCGTGCAACAGGACATTTTTTAATTTACATTTTTCCCTTGAAAGTTACTAGATAGGTCATAACAGTACTTTTTGATCGGTGGCAAAATTTCGGGAATACATTTGCTCGTACCAGTTCTGTTTTGTGTAAGATGCGTCAAACTACATAACCTTACAGGCACCTATCCAGGGGGGGGGGGGGGGGGCCATGGGGCCCGGGCCCCCCCCCCTCCCCCGAAATCTTCCATTTTGCTGGGGCCTCCTCTCCCCCCTCCCCCTCATACAGAATGTTGTCATGGGCGGGCGCCCCCCGAAAAAAAAACTCCTGGCTACGTGCCTGCAACCTTACACTTATGAAACGTTACTTAATCCGCAAAGAATGTATACCCTTCTATAATTGCACAGTCCTGATAAAAAGTAGGATTTTTTTTATAAAATTTGTTCCAATACTTCACGAAAAGCAAACTAATGTTAAATCCTGTTTTCATCTCGCCGCGCGTAGATCATAAAGTTGTAACCCCTCATTGCATTACCTCAGCCTATTATAAGACTTTTAATCCCAGAACATCTTTAGAGTGGAATCGCCTTCCAGCGCGATTAGTAACCATACCGTCATTTTACTTGTTTAAAAGTGCGGTGAGTGCTTACTTCCGTTAACATTTTTCTTTGGTTGTTTGCGTTTTTCAATAATTTCTAAACTTGTTTACACATTTCTTTTTAACATGTTTTTAGTACTTGGCTTCTAGTATGTGTGTATTGTTTGTATTCCAAATTTGTCGTGTACCACTCCCATCTGTAATGCCTGAGGGCCTTGAGGGTACTGAAATAAATAAATAAATAAATAAATACAAAAATAAACAAATAAATAAATAAATTATATTTTTGCTGCTTTAAAACTCATGATTATTCTCAACAGCACAAAAATTGAGTTACGTTTTAAATAGTTTACTTAAGCATCATTCCTTCTGCTAAAACCGCCTGAGATTTGTTAGGGCACCTCGTCGACAGCTGCAGTATTGATTCATTATATTTCTCGCAGCATAATTAAACATAAAACTGAAAGACTCGAATTACCCATCAACGGGTTAGGCAATCTATTGATTTAGCCAACTCTACACAGCAAACTTTCGAGTCACAAGCCTCTTGGTCATTAAGCCTCTTTCCCGGAAAGAAACTTTAGATTTCGCTCGCTTATTTCTTTATTTAAGGGGAAATATAGCCCTGGCAATCCTGGAAATCAATTTTCACTTTCTTTCGCGAAAACGCGTGGCACCATGCTCAGGCAGTTATTAAAGATATCAAAATAATAATGAGGCCTGTCCGGGTTATGCATTTTGGAAATCGCCAGTTTTAAATTTATAAGAATTGTTATCATTCACGTCGCATCTTTCCTAATGACGAAACTTTGTAGATAGATAAGATGGGCTCATTCGATGCAGTATGCGCAGTGTCACTTTCTGCATTCAGAATAACTCAAAACTGTAAAATGCGTCTCTTTTAACTACTGCAAATATCCATAAAGGCTGTGCGTCTTAATTGGTAAATTGTTTTTACATAACCAAGTGGTCGCGTAAAGAGAGCACCTTCCGTGCGTTCGTAACTAAAGGTAATTGGATAACTCACATTGATATTTAGTTGCGTAGTTCATTGAAGTAAATATTTTAACACATATCTAGTAATGGGTAGAAATATATTTGAATCGTGGTTCTTAAAATGTTAGGTTAAACGTTTGTCTAAAATGCGACACTCTCGAAATTAATATGTGCGCAGAAAGTTTCGAATATCTTCAAAATGTTTTGTGTAAAACCTTTCAACTGTAGAAAAACGCACGCCTATTGCCGTATTAGCCCCTGTCGAAAGTCCTATTTACAGAGGTAAATCAGTTTAGGGTTGTCAAGTATTTCAATAAATTCGAATTTTTCAGCTTTTACTCGAACACGAACATATATACCCAGTTCCAAACTAGCAAGGAATAACAAAGAATAAAGAAATACGTTTATATAATAAATATATTCAGTAGATGATTTGTTTTTATGGATTGTGAAAACCAATTCAACTCATTAAAACTTTGGTTTGGGCTAGTTGGTCCATGGCAGGTATAAGGTTAAAAAGCGCGAACAGACAGGGACAAGAGAAAATAACACAAACGACAGGGACAAGGCGCCACTCTCAACTGATTTATTGGAAGACCGTTCAACGCTTATATGGACAACTCATCTACCGTTTACATTTCAAACAATGCCAACAACCAATAAAACACTTTACAGACACCCATCTAGATAGGTCACTTCTTTATCTAGTAGGCTAACAGATGGCGCGCTGATGCACTTGTCATGCTTCTTTTTAATAAAGAAAGCCTCTATAATTTCCCGCTCTGTTTTTTCTTTCGCTTTTTTCAAGAACGTCGTTGACTCTAAAAGCGGTTCACAGCCGCAGCGCTTACAGTGCTCAGACAGATGAACCCCCGAATTGTTGCGTACGGATAGTTTGTGTTCTCTTGCCCTCTCATTAAAACAGCGTCCTGTTTGTCCTATATAAACTTTCCCGCAACTAAGCGGTATTTCATAGATGACGTTAGTGACACAGTCAGTGTATTGGCTTGCATGCTTCTTGGAGCACAGAACTTTCTTTTTTCTAGTCATCATCGGACAAATCTTAGCCAGTTTGCAGGGCGCAGAAAAAACAATGTTAACATTGTATCTGCCGGCAATCTTTTTTATGTAGTGGGAAACTCTGTGCATGTACGGAATGACATGCACTCTTTTTTATCTTTTTTTGTGATAGTGCCATTCCGTTGATTCTTTTGTTTGATTTTTTGAAGCAGGCTTTCACAGACACTAGAAATCAGCCAAGAAGGGAACCCTGCATCCCGTAGCCTTTTTAACTGTAAATCAAAGCTAGTCGTCATTTGGTGATTACAACTTTTTGCGAATGCTGCCTGGAGGCAGGTTATAGCGATTCCCCGCTTAATGAGATTAGACTGAGCACTGTCAAACGACACTAGGCTTTTCTTTGACCGCGGTTTATACATCCAACAAAAATGGTCTCCAGAAAAATCTATCATAGAATCTAGGAATTGGATGCGCTTGTCAACTGGCATCTCCCAAGTGAACTTCAGACCTCCTGATGCCTCTGTGAAGGCTCTGACAACTTTCGCAACAACTTTATCCAAATTAATATCAGTATTTAAAATTACAAGGAAATCGTCAACATACCTAAACGCCTTTACTATATGTAATTGTGCGAGACCTTCAGAGATCCGCTTGTCCAACGACGCTAAAAAAATGTCACATAAAATAGGGGCAAAAAATGTCACATAAAATAGGGGCTGTGAAAGCCTGCTTCAAAAAAATCAAACAAAAGAATCAACGGAATGGCACTATCACAAAAAAAGATAAAAAAAGAGTGCATGTCATTCCGTACATGCACAGAGTTTCACACAACATAAAAAAGATTGCCGGCTGAAACAATGTTAACATTGTTTTTTCTGCGCCCTGCAAACTGGCTAAGATTTGTCCGATGATGACTAGAAAAAAGAAAGTTCTGTGCTCCAAGAAACATGCAAGCCAATACACTGACTGTGTCACTAACGTCATCTATGAAATACCGCTTAGTTGCGGGAAAGTTTATATAGGACAAACAGGACGCTGTTTTAATGAGAGGGCAAGAGAACACAAACTATCCGTACGCAACAATTCGGGGGGTCATCTGTCTGAGCACTGTAAGCGCTGCGGCTGTGAACCGCTTTTAGAGTCAACGAATAAATCAGTTGAGAGTGGTGAACCGCTTTTAGATTCAACAATAAATCAGTTGAGAGTGGCGCCTTGTCCCTGTCGTTTGTGTTATTTTCTCTTTTCCCTGTCTGTTCGCGCTTTTTAACCTTATACCTACCAATTCAACATCCAGGCACCTGCCGGTTTTTCCGCTGCTTATCTATATTACTCTTCTTCCACAGCCTTGCGCCCCTAACACAAAAAAGTTAACTTTTGTGCACTGCCAGAGTCCAACAGGCCCCAGTTCTTTGTTGTTGCTTTTTCTAATGTTTAATGATTGTTATTTGATGACACACAGAAAAGCTATTATCGGAAATAACGCATAGTTATTGTAATAAAAATAAAATAATATAGACATTCTGTTTATATTTTTAAGAAAAATATTTATAATATTTGATCTTGTGTTCCCAAACAAGCAACATGTTTTCTTTTGGTGGAAAACAAATTCCAATCAGGATATTTATCGAGAACGCTTGGTGCGTAGTTTTCCCAGGAAAAGATGGACCGATCGTAGAATGCATGAACAGTGCAGGTTCTTTTAGAAACAACGAAGTTTAATAAAATAAAAAAAACGGCACCGGGTATAGAGCAATGATTTATTAAGGATAACTTGGTCGATCGAGGCGGACGCCAATATACAACTGAAATTGCCTTTTAGCTAATTGGTAATCGAGTAACTTAAACCCTAATATTTAACCCTTAATCATTCACTTTTTATGGCGCATTTTAAATAGATGTCACGGCCTTTGTTTAGATATATTATGTAAGTTTTTGAATAAAAAAAAAACAAACCTATCTACTCCGCGCTATCCAGCTGCGAATTTTGAATTCCCAAAATCGGCCACACCGTAAATAAGCAAATAAATACGATATTTGTTTTATTGAGAAAAAATATGAGCGTGTGACGCGCCCCTTTATGGTAAAATGTATAACAAGGAAAATATTTCGAACAGGACAGCAATAAAAATGCAGGAAGATTTGTTGTAAATCTCGAGTTCAGATATGCTTGCGACTCTGTGAATGCATTCACCACTACATTTTGATATCAATGGTCTGTAATGCTGCCAACATACCTACATTTACATTATATTTTTCAACGTCATGACGAACGCACAGGTTACGAGTGACTGCTTCTGTGTCCTCTTAAATGGTGAAACGAACTCAGTTTCAAGAGCGAAAACAGTGTTGCTGCAATACGTAGCTAAGTTGTTCAATATTTAAAAAAGACGAAGAAGTGGAAAGGACTCCTCGCGAAATTTGAGGTTAATCAACTGTAAGCTAAATGTTGTTCACATCTCGCCCACTATTTGGTAAAACACCAGGAACTAAATGTGTACTCTTTTTGCACTTTTGTGTGCAAAAACAATTGAAATACGTTTTTAGCATATTTCCCGTCATGCAGTACATTTTAATATATTTTAATGCGCTTCGTTCTTTAGCGGTGCGGTATGCGCGCCGACCCAATCTGCCAAATCAGGTGTACTCACGAAAAGTATACATTTCATATACTACTATGTTTAATGTACTATCTAATTGACCTTAGTACCATAGGTTTAATGTACTCTACTAATGTACTATGTGCTTTATAACATTGCGCTATCAAGAGTGCTTGGAGTGCACGACGTAATGCATTTGACGCCCGCCAGATTAGAGTAAATATTTATTGCTTATCAGAGAGCATCATAAATTCTCATATATCAAACTTGTGATACAATTGGGTCCCGCGGACAAAACGGTTAGAAAGTAAACGTTTCAAGTTATTCTAAGAAGATGCTTTCCAAGGGAGCACACACTATCACGCCGATATCGGCTTGAAATCGGAAAGATCGTTCCGATAAAATTTTGATCAAGCCGATATTTATTCAGTATCCGATGGGTCGCGCCGACGCCATCCTGAAATACCTTACCCGTCGCCATTTTTCGTTGAATCACGTGAGTGAGCTTTCTGAACCGGCTATGGAAGCCAGGCATTCTGATTTCTTGACATGCTCAAAACCGACGATGAGAAAAAAAGTTTAAGCAAAACGGCACTCACTTACTCGTAACCCGAGTAAGACAGACAAAGCAAGCAGAAGGAGCTTAGATGCATTCTCCGCCTCTCTTCCACCTCGCCTTCCGTTAAGCCTCCCCACCGTCTTTTCGGTCATCGTGTGAATGGGAGCGAGCGCGACGGCCGCTTCCAGCAAATCAGAGGGCTGGAACGAAACACGTGTCTGCTCTCTGCAGGCCAAAGTCGCTTGTACAAAAATGTGTAATGGGACTCGATGTGACCGGCTCACTGGGGCCCAAGTCTTCGCCATTGGCCAAGTTATGGTAAAGGGTACAGGCCGAAAATGTCAAAGGGATGACGAAGAGATAAGACTTTTCTTCTAACCGCAAGACCTAGCTAGGCCAAGGTTAAAAACTATTCATACGGAATAAATCCAATTTATAAAAACAAAAGGTCGCTCGAACACATTTGCGAACACATCCATTCAACGAGGCCGCTGGTCGCAGACAGCGACTGACCAATGCTTTGCTAGGCCTTTCCACCGAATCGAGCGTTCGCTGAAGTCGTTGGGATTGTTGTTATTGCTTCCGGAATTCGTGAATCGAGCGGCCTTCACCGCGAATTGTACTTTCGAGCACGTATTTTCTATCGTTCGCTGCTTGAAGTCGGGAAGCGCTCGAACAGCACGTAGAGTGCTCCTTTGCCTCCACAGCGAAATGTATCCGAGCGGTGTTGGCGGCCATGAAACTTTCGTAGGATTCCATCGTAACTTACGCACAACTTCCAATGATTTCGCTCGGCGTATTCGCATTTGCTGTTAGGTTTCGTCCTACGTGCTTTTTGCGCTATATGCAAAAACAAAATACACTTTGCGAACAGTTTTCGCTGCTACGCGCTAAAGCACACAAGGAAAGAGAAAGGAAAGCGGAGAAAATGCCTGGCCTCGTCACGTTAAACTCCTCACCATGTCACCATCGAGAGATCGCAGCCCTCCTATCGGTCCCTTTCGGGACTAATGAAATAATTCGATCTTTACAACTCCTTAACTTCAAGTAAGCACCGAGCACCAGGATCCAACCGAGCACCAGGATCCAAGGAACTAATAACATTTTTTTTGGTTTATGGCCGTTTATTTTGTCACAGTTCAGGAAATTATTTTGCTGAATTTTAGTGTATTCGCTTCGACGAAGAACTGCTCATCAGCGAAAGAGAGTTTCTTGTTGAATTTGGGCGAGTTTTTTGTTTTCGACATTGTGTCTTGTTGTTATATTCTGCCCGAGTCGGATTATGCATCTATCACGAATTACGTGATATTTCTGTTCTTTTTGTAAGTACTCTGCAAGCATGCTTCTGAGAGGAGTTCTTGTTTCCTATCGATCTCCACGGTCTTTCGTGTTTAAATTACAAGTTTTGCTTGTCATGAAAACAGTATATTAATATTCATTAATTTGCTTTCCGTTTTATAGAGAAGTATCACCTTTTGTAATTGTGTCAATAATAAGTTGTGTAATGATATACCTTAGCGACAGAGAGAATATTTCAAATATATTGATGGGAAATTGAGTATGAATATTTCTGCGTATTTTTGCAAATATAACTGGCCGATCCCTAATGCACGATAGCTGTATTATTACTTGATTCTTCATACATTTTCTGCATACTTCTTACAGAACCCACAACCCGAGATTAGCACATTTTGAATATACGTTTAACCACACTTCTACTTAGGTAACCTACTCTACTCAAGTTACTGTATTCTCACTACTCTTTTAAGTAGCTTATTAACTTTCAATTACACTTTTACTTCGGTACTTACTAGTTTACTTTGTGGAGTTTGTAATTGCCAACAGAGGCACCGATAGAGTAACCAAAGGGTTAGCTCAACAGCGCCGGCGCTCTCAAAGGGGCCGTCAAATAGTAGTGCGGTCCCCACAACTCCGCGGCAATATAGACGACGTTTAGGGCTACATTACCGTGGGTCGGTTTCATAAATTACCTCTGTTGGTGCCAATGATCGACTACCTTGTCTCACTCTCTAGATCTCTAGAATATAGTGGAAGAGAAGACACACGTACCAGATATAAACAGAGTCCAAGAGCATTTGGTAGAACACTATTCTAAAAGAACTACAATCTCCCCATCCAAAATGCCCCCCGCACCGGCAAGTTAGAAAATGTCCCTAATTACCTGCCAGACGCGGGGTTCCGGAGAGCCAAGATGGTGGAAGCATCGGAGAAGTCGCCGACACACGTCCTATTTCTTTCGCGGTCACCTGACGAGTTCCTCTCCCGAAAGCGGGAAAAGAAGAGGCGAAACCTCCTCGCCTGTCAGCGGTGATCCGCATCCGAGCGGGGTAAGGAAAATCGGTCCCCCCGTGAGAAAGTGAGAGGAGGATCCTCCAAGACAGGGGACCCTCCGCTTCACGAACAGGTCGGAGCTCACGGCGAAGGAGGCCGAGCTTTCTGACCCGCGGCAGTTATCACAGCCATGGGGAAGCGAGACCACAGGAATCCCCACAACTTTATTGACTTTTTCAGCGTAACTTCTACTCTAATTACAAATTACTTCCGAATTTTAGCGGTAGGTTTCCTCATCAACAAACATTCCAGCACAATAAGAGGTAAGATGTAGGGAGAACAGCTGATATGCGCAAAGAGGGGGAATCATGTGGCGTAGGCAGTGGGGGGGGGGGGGGGGGGAGAGAAAAGGATTTGGATTGTCCGAAACCCTCTAAACGTTTTACGAGCGTCCACTGCAACAACCCTGCTAAGACTTGCGGAGAGCGGACACACAAGTCGCAAGCGTTGCCGAGTAAGTGCGGACCTAGCGCCAAAGACTACATTTCTTCTTGTCCCGAAGATCGAGGAGCCTTCACGCATGTGAAGAAAGGGCTTGTCCCCACTTCTCTCTAAAGTAGGAACTTTCGCCCACAAGAAGAAGTGTACCATCTGCGACTTCACTCAGAGGAGTCAACAAACTGAAGCACCATAGCTCTGAAGCTCATATGGTGCTCCCTTAATTTGTGCTGTACTTGGAGAATCCCGGTCGTTCCGTCTTTGCCAACCTGTCGAGTTTTTCTTACGTCACCAAACCTAGAAAGCATTAAACTAGGTTTAGGCGAAGGAAAGCCTTACTAAACGTTTGAGTGCATTTATTTTAAGCCCCTAAGAGGTTTCTAGCTTTGTCACGAAAACTTAACATTAGTTCACAAATGCTCGCGTTTGAGGTTTGACATTGGTTTGTCGCGAATTCGCGAAAGAAGAGGATAAGATCCACGCACGTTTTTCTGGATTTAAAAAATAAAGTTGCGCACATGTTTCAACTTCTTAGCAATCATTTCTCCGCAAATACTTTTTGATGAAGTGCTGCGGCGGTCTCTGTCCTATTCTGGAGATGTGTTACACATTTTGTGTATCCTCTTCTAGCTGAATGATATGAGAGTTACTGCGCAGGTGAGCTGGTGAAGAATCATGGTAAAAAAACCGAGACTAGGAACAAAAATTTGGGACAACACAACACGTCTCAAAACCTATTGAGACAGTGTTGTGTTGTCCCAATTTTTTGTCACTATAGTCTCGGTTTTTTTTTTCACCATGCTCTTCTAGCTGCATTACACCTTTTTGGGAAGGGTGTACTGCTGCCATCGCACCCTAATAAAATGGTGTAGAGCAGAATCGCAATTTTCTCTGGAGGGTGTGAGGAATTACACCGGTTTATGAGGGTGTGAGAAATAACACCTTTTTTCTAGGGTGTTTCGCACAGCAATTAGCGGTGAAATGTGACCCATGCCATTTACACCAATAAGGGTGTGAAAATGTTTAGTGTGTAAGTGACCTATTTGTGTTGTCTATCTTAAAAAAAAGAAACTAATAATATACAGGGCTTCCAAGATTCAAAGATCGTACAAGAAATCTTAGTAAACCCCCATATATTTTTAGGTAATAGATATTAGACAAGCAGAGTTGGGAATTACTTTAAGACATGTCACTTCAAGTACTACTTCAAGTGATTTAAAAAACTTATAATTTACTTAAAACATATTCTCTGAGCATGTACTTGTACTATACTAAAGTATTTTTTTTCTGCTAAATTCCGACCCTTAGCAAAAAGAGGCTGTACTTGAAACATAGTTGAAATATATTGAATATGCATATTAATTTTGAATTCATTTTGTATTAATTTGTCCACATTCGAAATACAAGCGTAATGTATTCGAAATATATTATCAATATTATTCAGAAAATATTTTAGATAAGCCCAAAACATAATTATTTCCTTTCAGGATGCCATTTGTGTATTATAAACCGGCGACACATTTTTTTTTATTTGGGATTTTTTTAGTAAATAGTGTCCCTGTGGTATTTAAAGGTACTTCTACATACATACCACAACTATACATTAGAAATTAACACAAACACCATGACGCACTGAACACCTGAATCACAGTCCCGTTGACTGCTCAAGAGCCTTATATAGACCGTTCCATTAGGGTCATAGCAGAGAGGGTAATGGAGAGAAAAAATGCCCTCTCCATCTCACCCCGCATGTCGTCTGCTCCTCCGAGTGGGCAGTACCTGGCATCCGGCTGGCGTGCAAACTCTATTTAAAATCGCGTCATTTTGGAAATTTCAAGCGCAGATGCGCAGATTTTGGCATGCCAGTTGTCGTGTAATACTATGCTAGATAAAAAGACTAACAGGGTCCAGTTGCGCTGTTACCTGCGTGCAAATAAAAAAAAAATAGGGAAAACTGCGTCAGATTGGCCGGTCTCTCCGGCGAAAAGTAAATCCGGTTGCTGTACCTTCTACAAAGTTCGTACTGGTGCAGGCCTTTAGCGAGCATGAGTGGAAGTCTGAAATAATACATACAAACGTGCTCTCCTGCCGCAATACACGCAGTAGTTGAGGGTAGTACTGCCGGCTGACTCAACTGCCATTTAAGTAACCAAAAAAGATATGCTAATTGATCATTTACCGAAATAGAACAACAGAGATCTATAGGCTGATTTTGGAGTAGCCATAACTATTCTAAGAACGCGAACCACTTCACAACGGCAGCCACGAGCGAGAGTTCGATGTTCCGTACAGCCCGCCAATACAGCTCAAAGATGGAGAATGGCAACCTCCCGGTTTGTCGTCAGCTATCGGAGTTGGGCGCGTGCCCTCTCTCTCGTTCTACCCCGCCGAACCCGCTGAATTTCCCGGATGTATGGAGAGGGCGCTGCTGTCGAACAAAATGGTGCCGCCCAGAGAGCGCTAAATGGAATGATCTATAGCCTACATATTAAAGGTAATCATTTGGCCAGTGACCACCTATGCACTTATTAAGGTTCCAAGTATTCGATCTTGTCGTCGGGAGTCTGTCAAAAGGAAAGCAGTGCTTTGAAGTTCGTGGACGATATCTCTTCCTAAGAAACATTGGTACAACTAATAATAACTCGGCGCAGTCGCTAAAACAATATCCGCAAAAACGGCTCCTAGAATAAATATATTGCTTCTCTGCATAGCACCACTCAGGACGAAGCGAGTCAAGGCAGTTTCTTCACTTTAAAATAGTTATTTTGCTTTTCTCTACTAGTGGACTATTTAATATAGTCATTTAATGCCACTATACTAAAGTCACTGCTCACATCACGTACAATGGTCAGTACACACATTCAGTGAACTAACACTGTGGTAACACAACCATGCCAAACATATCTGCTCACAGCACTTCCTCAAGCTTTGCAGCATTTGTGGTTGTAGTTCCCGAACCCCGTTTGTGATTGGTGTGCAAGAAGCTCATCAGGTGTGTTCTTGATAGAAAAAAAGAAAACAATAACAAAAACTGGGCTGATTTATCAGTGCGATGCTGCACAACTTAATTGACAAACTATTCAAATGTTGTATTTAGGCACTCCAGTGTACTACAAATCTGCTTGAAGTGAACTTCTGACAGGCGAGCTTTTCGAAACTTTGGTAGTTTAAGTCAAACTACCAAAGTGTGGCAGTAAAAAGAGATACTTAGAGTGTAACACAACAGTATTTACGATTTCCGAGTATTTTAAGATTATTCTGCGCATATTTTGATCGCTGCATTTTCGTTAGGGATGGAGTATATTTTGCGTGATATAATTTAATATTTTAAGACATCAATGTAAAAGGCATTTTGTGCGTACAAATTTAGTATTTACATATTTCAGAACGCATGAAGTGTACTTCACATGTAGTTTAAATACAGGCATTTAAAAAAAATAACTGTCAGAAATATATTTTTTTTCTAAGTAAAAAAATAGGTGTATATTTCGGTATATTTTGTGTGTACTTACAATTATGAACTGTACTTGAAATGAAATGCACTCAAATTAGAATGTGGTATATTTCGAACGTCTTAGTTTTCGATAAGGGGAGGAATGTAACAATACCAAATTCAAAGTATATTTCCAAAATTTGAAAACAAAATGGCGCATCGTGTGAAAACGCGCTATTGTCTTCCGAGACGTCATCTGGCCATTTCTCTGAGTGAAACAAGGGCGGTTAAAAAAACGACACAAATAAGTGCCTCATAAGTTGGTGTGCTAATAGTTCGTCAGCGAGAGTAAAATAACTACTTTGCGGTGTAAAGTTTCGATGAGAAACTCAGTAAACGGGGTTCCTCCCTCGGGGGAGAGCAAGCAGGAGACAGGCAAATACTTTTAGCATTTTAATATTACTGGCTGGAATGGTTGCCGTCGTCGGGTCGCTTACGGATGGGCTGATCAGGTCGACGGGATGCGTCGTTCACGGGTGGCACGTTGGCTCCTCCTGGTCCGCAGGCCGGTAGCTCGGGGGTGGCTCGAGAAGAATCCTTCGTTGGTGACGAAACGGTCAAGGGCTGGCAGCTCTCGGGCAGGTTACGGGCTGGCGGCAGCTGTCGGGCAGCTCGCTGGTGGCGTTGTTGGGCAACCGCTCTCCAAACCCGGACGCCCCTTTTTTCGTGGCTCCTTCGTTCCTCGTCGGGACGATCTCCCTTCTTCCCCCCGTGGCACCCGCTCCTCCTCTCCTTTTCCTTTTCCTGGCTTCCCGCGGTCACGCTCCCTCTCGCCCTCTCTCGGCCGAGCTCCTCTCCACCGGCAACCCTGATGGCGCCACCACCGTTCCCCCGCGACACATTCCGCCACTTCCATACGCCGAGATCCGCTCTCAAGGTCACTCCCGCGCCGCCATCGGCCCGCACGCCCGCGATGCGGCTCCTTACAGCGGCAACTTCACCTTTCAATACTTTCTGCCATTACCGAAAAAAGTTATGAACCTGCAAGTGCATACCAGTTTTAAAAAAATACTGTAATAGGAATTAAAGTTCCTAATGAATGATTGTGTTAAAAATTACTTGTACTTTACTTTGAAAATATATATATACGATACTTTACTTTGAAAGTATATATGTACAGTACGTTACATGAAGTACATTGCACCGGGTGTACTTACTACCTTGCTTGAAGTACATAACCTCTCATTTCCTTTGTACTTTACTTAAATTACTTTTTATGTGTACTTTACGTAACACTGTAAAGAAGCAAACACTTTCTGCAAAATCAGGCTCAGGCGGTGCTAAGGCTCAAAGTAGAAATGATATGTCTGCAATACATCAGTGACCAAAAAAAGAAAAGTACAAAACAATTTGGCACCCAGAAGCAGAGCCAGTTATTAAAGCATTTCTGTTAAAACACAAGCAACGATATGTCTGTTTTGCAAAATTTTGGTAACAGATCAAAATCCGTTTATTTTCTTGTTATCATAAAAATTATAAATGTAACTTCACAACTACTTCGCAACTTCTTTTAGTAGTTAGTAATTTACTTAATTACTCTCCAGTTGAGTAATTTCAACTTTACTCAAATTACTTTTGAGGCCAATTCTTTAAAACGTAACTTATTTGCGCGTTTTAGTATGCTTTACATGTCTGCCTTTGGCTTACTTTAAGGCACTTCAATATTTATGGGAGAAACGGATTTCAATTTTGATTACAACAGAATTAAATTTATGATGCAGGACAATTCAAATTCAAAGTAATGAAATAAGATGAAGCAAAAATGATAATTAGGAGCTTATGCAAAACACATCGCCAACAGTAGAACAAAACCCCAAAACTTTACGATTACGGAAATCATGGAAAGATCGTTAGGGCCTGCCGTTTGATTTACAGGCTTCCAGTTTTTAATTTATGTTCTAATATGGTTTTCCCACCAATAAAGTTGCAATAAAGGCAACCGTTCTAACGATCAAAGATGAACATTTAAACCATCTGTACCACAGGGAGAAGTGTACGTACGTGCACTTCTCCCTGTGGTACATTTTCTACAAAATACAAGCAATAATCACAATACAAAAAAATCTTTATTTAAGAACACCAGTTTTAACCAGAAAATGTATAGAAAATGTGAGCCTCCAGATTGTGCCCTGATCTCTATACAGGGTTCAAAAACCGTCTTACGAGGAATTATATATAAAGACGAAGAACACCTCCTGAAGTTGGTTTGAACTTTGAACTCTTGGGGTTCCAGCCCATAGCACGAGCCAGTTGTCCTGCAGTGCCTCCAACTGCATGGCGATTGTTTAGATTTGAGCCTGCAAACAAATCGGAGCGCACGAAGCAGTGTCGTAGCCACCTCCATTGTTCAAAGGACCTTTGATCTCTGAGGGAATCGGTATCGAGAACAGAGAGGAACAGGGTGGTGGTGCCACCACAGACGAGGTGGCGTCTATCCAAAGGGGTCCTTTCCCTTTTTATTTTCGGGGAATAAATTATCTTTGTATCTCGCACATCTCTTGCGATGTTAGGGCAGGAGCGGAGCACAATATCGAGAAAATAGAATGTTTCAGAATAGGGGACCCCAAAGCTTGGGGGCTCCAATGAAATCAGGGCTCACCACTGCGCAAACTCCAAACCCAAACTGCGTTTTTTTTTAAATTTTGGGTTGGTGTTCGTTTTTAACGAAACCTTTGTGAAATAGCATGGGTCCCATATTTGCTTGAGGCCCTCTTGCGCCGGCAAACATGGCGGCGCTCTTTTCGCTCGCTCCGAAGCAAGTTCGTCATGGTTGCTGCAGTATTAGCCACGTTCATTGCCAGTGAACGATGCAGCCGGCTTTTGCTTCGCTATATCTCGCTCAAATCACAAAGAATGAGCGGTGAGCTCGCCTTAATTTAAAGATCTTCCGATTCTTGCCGTTCCTAAGCTTAAAGAAACGCGGTAAGCGTTGACATGGCAACGTCTCGCTACTCCGAGACTCCGAGTGGATTTCGTTCATGGCATGTTACCTGTAGCTTAAAAGCAAGTCTTCCAAAGCTGCTAACTCGCTCCAGCTAAAATCTAAAAATATCATCTGCTGCCACATTTTATTTGTTCGTGTTCATGTCAGTATCGGAATAGTTGAAGACGTACGTTTTTGGCGACAGACGGTCAACGCGGAACACGAATGCCAAAAACAATCCGATAGCGAGCGTCGCATTAGAGCGCTACGGATTGGATTGTTTTGGCTGATATCAGCCAACAGTATTTATGCTCATTTTAGATTGTCTTTTACTTTAACCGGCATCATTTAATATTCTCTTTACTCTTATTTGTAGTTTAATAGTACGAGGCTTCGCGAAAATAGATGCCGGCCCTCCTCTGCCACAACGACTCTCCAGATTTGTGGGCTTAGAGGAACGTACCCCACGCCACAACATTTCAGAGTCTGACAGATTTGCCACTTCAGCGGCGACTCGTAACCCGCCTCGATCTACTTCGGTCCTCTATAGAGGGAACAATCTTCCGTAAACAATCCGCTCTGCAAGCAAACCGCGATGGCCATCAACGCCACTTCGAGCCAAGTGATAGTTCTAGTTAAGAACTTCCGACCGTGTGACAGGTGGTTGCAGGACTTCAATGTGGCTGAATCTGGACCTGTACCCTACAGGCTCCCTGTGGCCAAACGGTGGGGTATGTTTGTGGAGCGCCATACGCAAGACCACCTCAGGTCGTGCGTTGTCGTGACCCCAGGGACTGAAGACAGCGAGCTGCTGATATAGTTGACTTCCCCAATCAAAACGAACAGGACAAGTGGAAGGCGGAAGCACGTCGCCGGAAGTTTTGTCAAATCAGGATTAAAACACGAGGTGGACTACAACGTCAAGCCCTCTAGAGCCAATTGAGTAAGAGCGCTGCGTCGGTACACTGTAAAAAAAAAAATCCTGTCAAATTACTAGAAATTCCAAGTTAATGTTTGATGCCGGTACAATTTCCGTAGTCTTGCATCACAGTCAAAGCATTAACTAGGTATTACATGCATGACAGTAATGAGGCCCTACGGGTTTTGCCCGTAACTTGACCCGTAGAAGCATGGCAGAAAACCGTAACTCTCATGCACGTGATCAAGAAATAGGGGAATCGTTCCGGCATGAAAAATTAGCTGGAGTGTTGCCCATAATTTGCGACGGCAGAAAACCGTAACACTTAATGACTGAGCTGCACGTGATGTGTCAACGACGGAAATCGTTCCGGCATCAAAAATTAGCTGACGTGTTGTCCGTAACTTGCAACTGCAAAAAACCGTAAATCTCAATCACTGAGCTGTACGTGATGCGCGACAGCAGGAATCGTTCCTACATGTATACAAAATTAGCAGGTGTGTTGTCCACACCTTGCAGCGACGGCCAGAGCCTGTTGAACTGCTAGTTACAGTGACATAACAAAACGGACACCTCAGTGAACAACAAATATAGCATTTTACTGCTAAATTTATTGTTCACTGAGATGTCCGTTTTGTTAAATCACTGCAGCTAGCAGTTCAACAGGCTCTGGCCATTGCTGCAAGGTGCGGACAACACGCCAGCTAATTTTTAATGTCGGACGATTCCCGTCGTCACGCATGACGTGCAGCTCAGTGATTGAGAGTTACAGTTTTCTGCCGCTGCAAGTTACAGACAACACGTAAACTAATCTTGGATGCGGGAACAATTCAAATTAAATATGGAATGCCCAGGGAATGTGACTAGGCTGCGAACCCAAGTTACTTTCAGGAGTTAATGCCAGCTGCGCACCCCAGAGATTAAGAGCTGCTTAAACACTGTGTTCGAAATTTCAAGGAAGTGCACACAAGATACAGTATTAAGTAAAACATGTTCATACCTTTATTCTTAAGAAATGATTAGTGGGCCATGTCCAGCTTTCATGTGGAAGGCAATCTCTAATTTCCTGAGCAATCAAGTCCATATGAAGAATCACAGAACCTGGAAAACAAAACAAAAAAGACGTGGAATGTGGTTTGGTTATGAACAGAATGTGATGACAGAATAAACCTCCCAATTTCCGCAAACTATGAGTTACATGTAAGCGCATTGAAGGAGCCTCAGCTGAACTCTGGCGGGCACTAAACAGTGAAACCTACTTGTGACTTATGATACGAAACCATTTTTACAAGGAAAGCTTGAAAAATGCCTCTGAAGACAGAATGGCCGCATCCAATGAGTTACTTCAAGCCTGTTGTCACGAGCTAATTTCAGAAGTTACTGCCAACTGTGCCTCCCAGACATAATTAAACACCATGTTAGTAGGGTTGTGCGAATATTCGGACTTTCGAACAGTAGTTTTGAATAATACACTATTCTATATTCACTTTGAGAAGAACTGCACTATTCGTGTTTTGCGAAGTGTTGGTTGCGGCGGGCTAGTCCCGTTGAGTGCGCTTCTTAACGAGCACCATTGCACTGCGGAGAACACATACCCGCGGAAGCGAGCTCCGCGGGTGTTGCTTCTCTGCATTAATCGGTGCTCGATAAGAGGCGCACTCAACAGGATAACCCGCCACGATAAACAGTTGGGAAAGTAGAAATATCGCAATTGCTTGCTTGGAAGAAAAGCATACATTGAACGCGAATGGTGCACGCTTGCCTGCTGTATCTGGAAATAAATGGAAACTTTGGTGAATGTGTATATCTAGTATGTAGTAAAAGTTTCAAAATTAAACTGACTGTTATGCAAGAGTATACTATGTTAGGCAGAGGTGCCCTTACAACCTGCGTTCCTCATGCGCGATTCATTCTTTTAGAGCGCAGCTCTTAGCCGCCCGCTTCCGGCTTGAGCGGCGTCGGCATAATCGCGCGTTGCATTATGGGAAGTTTCCCATAATGAAATCACGAGGGCTACCCTCGTGAGGGTTACGAGGGTTACGAAGGTTACCTTCACGAGGGTCACGAGCGTTACCCTCATGAGTGTTGCAAGAGTTAGTTACCCTCGAAAGGGTTACCCTCACGAGGATCACCCTCACAAGGGTCACGAGGGTTATGAGAGTTACCCTCACGAGGGTTACCCCCTGAGGTCACGTGACCTCAGGGAGTCACCTATCCCTCAGTACCCTTCCATCCTATCCCTCAGTATGTTTCCATCCTCGTCCTCAAGAGCTGCACTCTAATCCGGCGGTACAGGGAATTGTAAACGGCTTTCATTTTTTAACTCAAATTAAAGGAAGATTATTTTATATAGCAAGAATTGTAAATTCACTCAATTGGGCATCTCTATATGATTAATTTTACGTCAAATCAATGGTTTACTTGCCATCTCAAGACATCAGAACTTCTGAGGTCACAGTTCATAAATATAGATTGAAATACTTGGCTTATAAACGAACAAGTGGAACAACCTTCATGAGTTTAGCTGCTTTTCGTCTAAGCATTATGCAATGGTAGTAAAAAGCGTGGAAAAACTATTCGGTATTCAAATCAAAATATTCGGCCAATACCTCTATTCGCTTCAAACTCAAAATCTACTATTCGCACAAGACTACGTTTTAGTAAGAAATTTTGAACAAGTGCACGTAAGATGCAGTGCGAAGTGAAACATGTTCATACATTTATTCTTCAGAAATAATTAGTGGGCCTCGTCCAGCTTTCATGTGGAAGGCAATCTAACTTCCACAGCAAACAAGTCCACGTAGAGAACTTCAGAGCCTGGAAAAAAAAAAGTGGAATGTGATTAGGTTATGAACAGAATGCGAAGACAGAATAAACCTCCCAATTTCTGCAAACTACGAGTTAAATGTAAGCGCATTGCAGGAGCCTCATCTTAACTCTGGCGGGCACTAAACAGTGAAACCAACTTGTGACTTATAATACGAAACCCTTTTAACAAGGGAAGTTAGAAAATTGACTTTGAAGACGGAATTGCCGCGTCCAATGAGTTTCTTCAAGCCTGTTTTAACGAGTTAATTTCAGAAGCTCCTGCCAACTGTGCCATCCAGAGATAATTAAATACCGTGTTAGTAAGAAATTTCAAGCAAGTGCACATAAAATGCAGTACGAAGTAAAACATGTTCATATCTTTATTCTTGAAATAATTAGTGGGCCACGTCCAGGTTTCAAGTGGAAAGCTATCTCTAACTTCCTACGCCATCAAGTTCATATGGAATACTACAGAAAATGGAAAGCAAAACAAAGAAATGTGGTATGTGATTAGGTTCTGAACAGAATGTTGTGACAGAATAATCCTCCCGATTGCTGCAAACTATGAGTTACACATAAGCAGTGCTTGAAGTCTCCCGTAAGTTGAGGGGGGCACCTACAAGAGGGTGGAGGGCGGGGAGGGGGGCTTCTGACGAAATGTATTAGATGCACAGTAAAATAAAACCCACTGCTGACTCTGTCCCCGCCGTACCTGCAACCCTCAAATTGCTAATCCCCAGATGTCACATCCCTGAAAACAAGCTATGTTATTGCAAGATGTGATCTTGATTTCACTAATGCTGGGGCAGTGGAGGAGGGTTTCAGACCACCCGTTAAAATCAGTGGGGGTCCGAGACCCCCTCTGACCCCAAGACTTTAAGCCCTGCTCATAAGCGCAGTGCAGGAACCTCAGCTTAATTCTGGCAGACGCTAGACATTGAAACCAACTTAGGACTTATTCTGCGAAACCATTTTAGTAAGGGAAGTTTGAAAAATGCTTTCGAAGATGGAGTTGCCGCATTAAATGAGTTTCTTCAAGCCTGCTGTCACAAGTTAATTTCAAATGTTACGGCCAAGTGCACCTCCCAAAGATAAACAGGTTCTTGAACACTGTGTCAGTAAGAAATTTTGAGGAAGTGCACACAAGATGCAGCAGGGAGTAAAACACGTGCATACCTTTATTCTTGAGATATAATTAGTGGGTCACGTCCAGCTTTCATGTGGAAGGCAATCTTCATAACTTCAAGAGCAATCAAGTCCATATGAACAACTACAGACCATGGGGAAAAAAAAGAAGAATGTGGTTAGGTTCTAAATGAATGCGATGACAAACTAAACTTCCCGACATCTGCAAACTTTAAGTTACGCGTAAGTGCACTGCAGGTGCCAGTGTAATTTAAGAAAGTGCACCTCCCAGAGATAAACAGGTGCTTGAATACCGTGTTAGTGAGAAATTTCTAAGTAAGTGCGCGTAAGTGCACACAAGATGCAGTAGGGAGTAAAACACGTGCATACCTTTATTCTTGAGAATAATTTATGGGTCACGTCTAGCTTTCATGTGGAAGGAATTCATCATAACTTCCAGTACAATCAAGTCTATATGAACAACTACAGAACCTGGAAAACAAAAAAAAAAACGAAAATTTGGAATGTGGTTGTGTTTTGAATAGAATGCGATGACAAACTAATCCTCCCGATATGTGCAAACGATGAGTTACGCGTAAGTGCACAGCAGGTGCCAGTGTGATTTAAGAAAGCTGTAAACACAAATGAACTAACTTGAAAGGGGCATGGACACAGAAATTAGGCAAGTTAGAGTATTTGTTAAATGACAGCGCCATAGGTTGTTGGACATACACGAAACATTTCAGAATATTTAAAACTCCAATAATTACAAAATCATATATTTTAATGTTCGTCGTCTTTATCTGGTAACCAGAATACCTTGACACAACTCCTACTGTGCCGACGGCAGCTCGTCCATACACCATGTGACTGATTGAGACGTTGAACACTCTCTCTTTCGCAGGTTTCTACCCGCCTTCGCCAAGCCACGCATGTCCGTTACTCAGGCTCTGTACCTGTTGCTTCCTCTGCCGTCTCCCTCCAAAAGTGACGTTGAATTCGAAGGAGCAATCTGTGCCAGATATTCCAACTGCCCATAACTGCCCAAAACTTGGGAGAGAAAAGTGGGATAAAGGAGCACGTTGGGGCGAAGGACGTCTGGGCGCCTTCTGATCCATGCCTGTAAGTGCATACAAGAGATCTGCGAGTGGCACCGCCTCGCCACTTGGGACTGACTAGGGACACTAAAGGGACAAGGCAGATGTCGTCACCGACGCCTGCAAACATTGTCTGGCTCGCTGAATAGGTGGATCCGAGGGTCCCGCAACTAACTAGAATTTTTGTGTGAAACTAATATGTTCTTTGATAAACAAATTTGGCAGTTTTATAGTAACATGTAATGGGCTTCAGTGACATACTTAGATTTCATTTTTTCCATTCCTGAAAATCTAGCACCAGTTGAATGCTAAAATAATTTCTACAGCTGTTTTCGTTTTACACGTACGCATAAACAATTGTTTGTGTATACGTTAAATCAATGCTTAATCTATTTAGTATGTTGTTATTGCCGCTACAAATTCTTGTTCCCCCCCCCCCTATAATGCCTTCCACGACCATGCCCTTGATGGTGATGAACTTGAACTTGAGCAGAAGTAACTCCCATGAAAAATAGTGTGAATTGTTATGGTGATCCAACAATCAAAACAGAGTCAAAAGTGATCCTACTCTTCAATATAAGTAGGATAAAAATCTATGGTGACTAAAATTGCAGTTTGGCTTGTTGTTACGTCACAAAGGAAACATAAAAAACAGGTGCAGATAGAAGTGACTCGGCAAACAATGGGATCACTCTCACTGGAGGTTTGCTACCAGGAATTAAAAATAAAACACAAAACATAGAAGACAACTTAAATCATATGGCACCACCTACCCCACATAGATATCAGTCTGTGTATTGACCAGAGAACGGGAGCGGTAAAAAACTTTGGAAGAGGAGACACCTCTAGGTGCATTGTGTGGTGGGAACAATATATGATCCGCTTTTGCATAGCCAATGCAGGTCAAGCAAAGCCCTATATCAAAACAGCCCTCGGTGTCGTGTGAACATTTGGCAGTACAGTTACCAGATGCGGTTGCATGACAGAGTTCAATAAGATCAGATAACTAAATGCTATCATAACAGAATCACAACAATATGTGGAAGCTGGTGAAATTTTGGCTCGTGACAACGACAGCTGCTTCCTCATCCGGTCCATCTCTTTGTTAAAAAAGGATGCTGATTACCTTCAACCAATCAACAAAAGCAAGCACCCTCAGCATTCACATAAGGTAGGTGGCACAGGGTGATTATTTGCTGTGTAGTATGTACCATAGAAATAAACCAGACCTGCAAATGGTAAACTGTGAACTTAGAAATAATGTGCCACTTCCGTCTTTTTTTTTTTCCTGGTTTTTTGAAAATCAAATTATTTACAATCTGTCTTATCTGAGCCACTTTATGCAATTAGAATGGAGGGAACCAGATTTGTGAACATATGGAGAAATCTATTTTCCTTGTACCGAACCACACTTCAAGTACAAATCTTAGCTAATAGAGTAGACTAAATTGAAATAAAGTAGTGCTGTATCCTGCATGCCAAAATATGCACAAAGGCTTGCCCAGTGTGATGCAGATGGGCGCAGCGGGAAGTTCTTCGAGTTCAACATTGAAGATGCGTGTTGCATTTTAAAAGTAAACAATGGTGCAGTTCAACTTCAAACGTTATCCTTATCTGAGAATGTTTCAAAGGCACAAGTGGCTAATGTTTCTATGCATTAACAGGCAAAATGTAATCATCAGTGGTGAAACAACTTGTAGCAGTTTTTGTAGTAAAAACATGGGTTTTGTAGCACACATTTCATTTAATTTATTTCACACTGCAAACTTAAGGACATGACGTCCCGAAACCAAGAGCACACGCAACGAAAACGGCACAACCAAGCACTAGGGGAGGATATCACTAGCAGACAATAGTTGCTTGAACGATGGCAAGCTGAAGTATTCAAATAACGAACCTGCAGCAAAAGGATGTCCGAGCGCTCCATCATGGCTGTGGTAGCGTGCCTCGAATGACTGGCGTGGGATAGCGGCTTTGTAGAGGCATCGTAGCTGAAGACCAGTGTTAGCAGGCTCCTAATGCTCCCAAATTGAAATCCGCAAGATGGGTCCCAGGAGCCACTGTTTTCCCATCGGTTGGCTCGAGAACGATCAATTCCGTGGTTTCCCGTGGTTCGTCAAGCACATGGGCCCCGTCATTGCTGGCGATGGTCAGAAGTATAATCTGCAGCAAAAAGATGTGTGAGTGCTTCATCGCAGCTGTGGTAGCGTGTCCTCCACATTTGAGCTTTTGGAGCAGGCGATTTTGTTTATCACATTGTAAAAAGCTATGCAAGTACTATAGAAATTCCCTGCAGTTCCTTAAAGTCCCATAAACACTATTATAACTGCAATTGTAACACCCAATTATTCGCAGCAAAAAGATTGCTGTTGGAAGTGTTGTAAAAAAAGGGGATAGAAAGCAACAACACAGTACTTTGGCAAGGACCTCATTGCCTTTAAATCTCGATGCAATTACTAAATCAGTCCCATCTTCGACAACTGCAAAGCAACAAAACTATTTTAATATAGCGAATTTACTGCACATGTCGCAACAAGCATTTTTCTCTAAAATGCAAATAATGGGAGGAAGATTCATACCAGTGTTCCTCAAGCAATTGGTGCCACGGGAACAATGATTGACATCGCTCTTCCTCCCAGGCAAGGCATCAATAATCATTCCAGCCAATGAGAAGCTACTGCAAAAATGAAACTAAAGGTTGGACACTCTTCTCGGAAAGTGGCCACTTTTTGCATGAGCACATACTTTAATAGTCGCTTTTACGTAGGTAAATATAAGCGAGTAACTCGGGGTTCTTCAGTTTCATGACAGAACAAAATTTGTTTCTTCTATGGAAGCTCACCGTGGGACGTGAGTGGTTTGTGTACCTCAGTCCTATTTATTATCGAGCGGTAATACATCATATCTGCTGAAAGCATTTTATAAATCGCAGCGCCAAAAGCAGGTGGCATGTCGTCATCTGCTTTCAGCCAGCATCTAATTGAGAGCCCCAAGTAAGAATGTGTTCAACTGCTAGATCGGGGCATGTGTTTATGGGCGCCAATAAATTGCAAACTTTTGCTGTTGGTCTACGGGGCTACGGGTGGTTTTTCAACGTAAATTCGGTTATAAACAGATGCTAATAGATTTTACGCGAAGAATAAAATAACACTTTTCTATATACACCGATTTTTTCCGATAGGATAGGCATTTTTTACACGCCAAAAAGTGTATAATCCGCCATCTCTAACGCCGCCATTAAATTGCAAACGCTCTCCATGGTTTAAGTTGAGCGCACTCTTACTTGAGGCTCTCTAGCATGTAATGACGTCGGCGGTGCCATCCCGTGGTAGGTTATGCACGCACGGCCGTCGTTCGCCCGGTAGGCCCACCTCACTGATCTCTAATATAGGGAGCTGGAAGGCGCTTAGCCTCGCTCCTGAGTCGGGCGCGAGTAAAGCCATCGGAAGTTCGATGCATGTCCCGGAAGTCGAGTGTTTGCTGGGTGCATTTAGTTAATGTTTTGGTTCACTCTTTCTTGCATTTTTACGTGTGTTTTAATAATCCTTTTTTGTAACCGATCTTGAGAATGAGGCATTTGAACTTGGGGAATGTACACTTAATCAACTAGAATTTCGTAATTCTCACACATGAAATGGCTTCCAAGAAGACTTCTCGGGCCTGCATGAACTGTTATTGCGCAACAAGCTGGCTCAATTGATATAACAAAAGCAAATCAAGCACTTTGGACACTGTTTGGACTACCGCTCGTGACAGTGGGAAAGCCTGTCAAGCGCTCACTTCAGGGACAAGCCGCTTACTTCCGGTGGCTTCGTACCTGTTTGCTCAATGCGCCATCCAGCCCTCTCGTGGAGATTAGTGGCCTACCTCGAAACAAACAAACACAGAGAAGAACTTTTTTTACACATAAAGTCACTGATCTCTATGACAATTTTTGGATCGCGCATCCCCGCTCCGCGAGTGCGCCCACCAGACGGCCATCTTGCAGTTCGAAAAATCGCGTTTTTTGAGTGTTGCGGAGGCTGGCCGCAGCGTGCTGAAGACTCGTTTTCTACTCGTTCGTCGTCATTCGCCAAAAATGTTTTTTTAAAACCCTGTGTAAGGCGGATACTTGCTGATGAGAACACGTGTAAGTGCTAAAATATTAAGGTGGGCTTGTTGGTTTAACATGATGATTTAAAAAGCGCAAATGACAGACACGGACATGAAGTAGACAGGACAGCGCTGTCCTGTCTACTTCATGTCCGTGTCTGTCCTTTGCGCTTTTTAAATCAACACGTGTAAGTTTTTACGGAAGCGCAGTGCCGCAAGAAAAAGGAACAACTCGTCGAAAGCAAGTTTCGCCGGTCTGGCAGCGTGATCAAAGCTTTCTTGGCATGCCGAAGCGCTGAGTCTCTGTGCCTTCGCACACTTGGATACCAATCAAGAATCGGTGCCGCGGCAAAGTTTTGAAGGTGTGTCGCGCATAGATGTCTTTGCATCATATCTCAGCCAAAGAGTTCTGGATCGTCCAGACGTTCAGGCGAGTTGCTATCAATAAGAGGGGGAAAGCAATCTGTACAGTTGCTCTTTAGCATTATTAACCATGGCTATGTTCCAAATCTACTCTAATATATCACATAGCAGCACTAATTGAGCAACGCTGTGGAGCAATGAGGGTTTTCGAAGGCAAAAGTACAAGACGGCGAGAATGAAAATCTTTGAAGCGCGGTCCATATAGTCGTGTGCCGTCTGTTGACCAATCACAATTAGGCGAGCCGTACTCAAACGTCAAGTGAAATTAAGTAGGTTTATAATGAGCCGCTGCTGATCAGTGATAAGGAGCTGTTGTGCGCGGTATTCTCTGAACCGTCTAACAACAAAAAAAGACATACCTTGCCCCCCTCTTTCGTCGCCCCTTAGTTACAAATACAGTCGTCAGAGTAAAGTAAAACGTTGCTCCAGAGGCACATACGGCTACAGGCACATTGCACTCGCAAAACACATCCACACGGTGTCGATTCTTGACCGGCATCCAAGCGTCCGAAGGCATAGAGACGCAGCGCTTCGGCGTGCCAAGGAAGCTTTGAACACGCCGCGAGACCGGCGAAACTTGCTTTTGTCGAGTTGTGCCTTTCTTCTGCGGCACTGCACTTCCGTAAAAATTGTCACGAGTTCTCAACGGCATGTCTCACATCTTACATAGGGTTTTAAAGAACTTCTTCGGTGAATGCCGACGAACGAGTAGAAACCGTGTCTTCAGCACGCTGCCGCCAGCCTCCGCAACGCTCCAAAAGCGCGCTTTCTCAACATGCAAGATTGCTGTCCGGTGGCCGCACTCGGGCTGCAGCGAACAAGCGGAAATACGCGATCCAGCAATTGTCCTAAACATCGGTGTATAAACTAGAGAAAACACGACATGCACTCTTAAATTCAATACGCGAGAGCGCTCATTATAATAATTCAACGATCGCGATTCAGTGTTTCCTGTTAAAATCTGATTTCTCCAGTTCTTACCGCGCCCGAAAGCGAAAGGGGGACGGCGCCCGAGAGAAAAAAAGGTACGAACAGAAAAAAGTTCGGGAGAGCCCACTCAGCCAAGAGCAAACCAAACACCCATGGTGATGAGCCCTGTGCCTGCGCACGACCATCGAGTCGAGTCTGATGCTTGGATAGGTTTCCCTCGTGCAACTGAGTCGGGAAGCTAAAGCAAAAAAATTAGCGTTTTCTGACTCAAGTTACGCGTCTTTGATTCCTTCTGCAGATAATCGCGGCGACAACCAAGAGAGCTGCCGCCCTCACCGCCTGTGGTGGTTCACGAGCGAGCGGCCGTACGGACCGGGCGCATCAAGTAAACATCACGTGACGGACGGTTACTCCTCTCGCTCGGATGTCTTCGTCCGCGAACTGAGTGCGCCGGCTTTCGCGTGGGTCTCCCTCCGCCGTTCAAAGAGATTTTCGCATTCGCACGAATGGCACGTAACATGAGACATCTACCAACAAGAAAACTATCCCTTGAGCAAACCTGGCGCGTGTTATGTGTTTTTACTTGAAAGAAAAGGGAACACAGACCTGAACTAAAAAATATGTGAAGCCGTACTTTTTCTGACTCGTGCCGTCATGTCGCCTCTACGGCGTTTTACCCGTGAGACCCCTCTAACAGCGCTTTCCGCTTTTGAAAAAGACTTAACTTACGGTATTTTTTTAACAGTGTACATCGTTCCGCAAAGGCATCTATAAAACAGTACAGAACCCTGATTGTTCCTCTTGTTTCCACTAGCTTTAATATTGCGTTAATTCACGTGGATTCTGCTGCAACTGCCATTGAACATTTGAACTTAGTCGGGGGGAATGTTACATCAGTGTAATGATACGCGAACGAGCTCCAGTCCTTGCGTCAAATGACACCAGAGCGCGGAGATATAGATTGTGTTTGAATTTTCAATCGAAATTAACAAAACCAAATAATTCAAGTATTAACTATTGGTTTTAGGGATCATGCTGAAATTGCACTTTTGACTGAAATTACTTTGAGATGCCAGACATATTTAAGACATATTAAAAATTAATGTTTTTTTTAAAGCTAATATTCAATCAATTTTCGCGTTCTTCGTCCTATTTAAAAGCTGCGTTCTTAAGGGGCGGTGCAGGTCTGGCCCACAATAACGTTTGGAAGATTCACGCCGTAGCTTGAATCATGTCGTCACTCTCTCGGCAGCGTGTCTTTCGTGACGAGACGACGTGACCTCAATGGCTGCGTCACTTTTCCAGGCCTCATTGTGGACAGTGCTTGATGCGCTCTTTTGCGCGCAATTTCTAAATCTGGAGAAAAACGCCAAAATAGATTTATTTATATGTAAAAAATCATTACATTTCCCCAATTGTTTAAATTGGTCTGGCCTCTCTGAGTAATTTCTGTCATTACTGCAAATGAAATATGACCCCTACAACCAATAGTTTAAATGTTAATCAACACATTTTAGATAACTAGACAACGCAGCATAACACTTATCTCCTTCATCTAATATTTCCGCGAAGCCTGAGAAATGCATTATAGAGACTGCACTCGTCTGACTCTTGTCCCCTACTGAAAAAAGTGTTAATTAAAATCAAACACCATGAATAAAAGACACGAAAGTGTGCCTCATGCATGTTGCTAGCCGCCCCGAATGCATTGACCTAATGTTTGAAATTTCCCGGGAGGAGGGGAAGAGGGGGCCGGCGACGTTCCCGTCTCTTCTCCCCCACCCCACGATACAAAATATCCCCTAAGATGTATTAGTATTTTTTTTTAATCGCAAATATATGCACTACTTATCGCCGGTCTCTCAATCTCAGCCCAAACGTTCCACTGACGGTCTGACGGTCCGGACCAGTTTTCTTTGTCAAATTTACAGGCCACATCCTTCCCCAAGTCAAATGGTATACGCGACCTTCGAAACTTTTTAATGACGAAATGATGGCCGACGGAGTCCACGACTATGTGTTGCTAAATGGCACAAACCACACGGAACGTATCCCATATCCCACTGCAAGTTTCTGAAAATGGCATAACTTTTGAATAATATATTCGTTTCTTCAGGAAACTTTGGCATCTGGTCGAGACCCGTTGCGCTCCGCTTCGGCGGCAACTGAGCGTTCGACGAAGCGTGGTTTAATTTGCGGTGAGAAAAAAAAAATGTATCAGACTGCGAAATCGCGCTATGATTTTATTATCATTCACGTTTTTGGCGTCGCCGGCCTTGGGAGGTGTTCTGCGCCTGCTGCGCAACTATCAACGTAAGCCCACCCCCCGCGCTACCCAGGTGCTTCAGGTAGTCCTAAATCGAGTGATTTAAGGTTTTTCGATGACCCCTAGCATTTTTCTAGTTGGAACCATATATTCATTTTCCTTAAGTGAAAAGGAAACGTTTGGTAATTAATTTGCTCCTCAGTATGTTAGTTAACAATCCCTGACATCGGCAATCCCTGCCCCGGGGTGGGAAAAGGGGGGCGGAAGGGAGGGGAGGGGGGGTGGCCTGAGGGAGCCCGGCGTAGCCCCTCCCAGGAAATTTCATGGGGGTCTCAGGCCCCAGAGCCCGCCCCTGCTGTCGGCGCCAATAGCCCATTGCACCCGGGACTATGTGCGCCCATGCTCCGGGATTGCGACAATATAGATGGCGCAGAGTCGAATCTGCGCCTCCCCTTGATACAACACCAACCATTTTTACTCTTTAACGCATGCACCCGTCGTGACCTCGCTTTCTCGTGGTTGTGTCTCTTGGTCTCGCACGAGAGTAAAGATTACCTACCTCAATATTTGAAAGCCTATCATAGTCCTGCGCTGCTTTTTACATGTCCTAGTGCGAGTTTACATGCATTACTCGCTCCGAGCCGGAATTCAACCTTGTCTTGTCAGTGAAAACAGCAACCACAAAAATTACACCACCAGATTGTTTTTTTTTAAATTCATGTTTAATTAAATACTTATCTGCAAAGTGCGCGTGTGGGACCGTCTAGAATTGAGTAAGGGGAGGCATTCACGTGTTATTTACCAAAACGAAGCGAGATGGGATGTGATTTATTCTCCCTGTTTTAAACGATAACTTTTTTTTTTTTGTAACTAGAAATATTTTTTGTTGGAACACGAAGATTGTTAGTTTACGCAAACAAGAAAATATGGCAGATTGCTGGGCAGTTGTGTTTCAAACGTGAAACGTTCTCGCATCCCGCGACAACAGGTCACATGACATTCATTTACCCGCTAAAGTTTGCCGTCCAACCGAATTTTTCTGTAGACCACGTGACGTTAATTTTCCCGCTAATTTTAGCGTGGAAAGTGAATTGGTTTGTAGGTCACGGGAAGTTAAATTTTCCCACTAATTCTAGCGGGGAAATTGATATGACGTGCCCTAGTGTCGCGTGACCTGTACACCAATTCAACTTACGTGAAAAAAATAGCGGATAAATTGAATCGTTGTGTATGTCTGCGACGTGCGATAGTGTAACACTGAGGACGTTGCGTTTTGGGAAGCCACAGGCCACGGCCTCACGAAAATACAGCACCACAAAATCCGGAGCAACTAGCCAAAGAGCGTTTCCCGCGTTAAAAATGCAAACTGCGTAAACGAACGCGGCGTGCCCAGTATGACCTCTAAAGGGGGAATAGTAGCTTGTTGTGTAACTAGTTGAACATACATCATGCTCTCGGAGTGGTAGTACAAATTACAAAGATGTCGAACAAACAAATACCAGCAAGTACACAGTTATTATTACCACCAAGAAACGACATCAAAGAAGGGAAAACGTTGGAAATACAAATCACTCTGTCAATTTTTTTTAATTGTAACCTAAAATTAAACAGTAAATCAATGTCATTTGCTTGTTTATGTGTATAGACCGAGTGATGTTTTAATAAAAGTTGTTTTCAGCAAGTATAAATAACTGTATCCAGTTTTTCTTGTTTTTTCTTTCAACGTAGACACGGTAATTATATAACCTTTGAGAAAGTCAACAAAAGAATACGGAGGTAAAACCTGTCTTCATTCAATCATTTTCAGTCCATCTCTTTTATTTTCAAAATAATGTCGCCTGATAAGGTACGAATGCTTTTATTATTATTATTATTATTATTCCGTGCCTCGGAACGACTGAAGTTAGTCTTGGTATGAGGCACATGCGTACAGTGAACAAAACACATGCGGGAATGCTACATGACTATGAATCATAGAGTGAAATTTCAAGTTCACGTTTAAAAGAGATGTAATCTGTAAAAGCATCTAAAGAAGATTTCGATGAAATGTCATTTAAACAGAGCTGCATACGGGAGGTCGGACAGAGCTTCTCCTGTGAATCAGGACAAAACAAGCATGCGTGTCGGCTGAAACGTACCGGAACATGAAAATTAAAAGAACTTACCAAGCTGCTATCTATCTGGCCATGAATTATCTTGTGCATCAGTAGTAAATCTCTCGCAGTTCTTCGACTTGATAACTTTTGTAAGCCGAGATTGCTTCGAGGGCAAGGTCCAACGACGTGCTATGTAACACAGGAAAGCACAATAAGGCATACATTAACAACAACGATAAATCAATAACAAAAAAAAAGAATGCGGAAAAACATACAAAATAACCCTAAAACTTAGTAAGTGCCTAAAACTCCGTAAGTGTTTCTGTAGAAAAAGAAATTAGTTAAAAATTGCACACCAGATGCATAAGACACGAATAGTTCCAAGGTAAAATATTATTTCATGTATCCGTCCATATAAAATTGTTATATACATGAACTACATGACATGCCATTAGGGTTACCATGTGAAGTATTAGTAGAGCGTTATATTACATGAATTGTGTATAATTTATTTCAACATTTAATTGTCATTAAAATAAAGCAGACAATTTTTATTTCAAAGAAGAACAGATTCCGTTCTTTTCCAACAATGGAAAAGTAAAAAGCGATCACCCTCCTGAATCTCGATTCCTATTTCCAATTTCCTCGTCCTGCTGCCTTGATTAAAATCCAAATGCGCTTGCGCAAGTATAATTGAAAATAAATACTTGACACGTTTTCAGTGAGTGTCCCCAAGGAAATGAAAAGCTGGAAATTACAGGATATTTATATGCTTTATTTGTGATAAAGTACACAAATACAAAGACACTGGCCCGCTGAGGTGTTTAAGACTTTTTTGCGGGAATTATGGAAATCAATGCAAAGAAGCATACAATTAAACGCACATCCGGAATGTACTATGTTGTTGCTCTTTACTCCAGTTTTTGTATTTCTTGTTTACATAGCGGAAAACAAAACGCAGAAGGATTAAAGGAGATGATTAAAGACCGTAACCTATACCCTTCTTTACGTGTTTCGTGCATTTAATTTGTAAAACAATGTACCTACACGCTTGCTAAATCTAATCTAATCATTTTCTTTTATAATGTTAGAATCGAAAGCGCAAACAGACTCGCATTCTCTACATGTTTTGCTTGCTTTCTTCAAATCTATATGGTTAAGTTGGTTACGAATGTATTTTTTGATTAATTTTAATGTATAATTCGGGACTATTTTTTGACATAGCGAAGGTAGTGCAATAAATAATTAGCAGGAGTGATATCTAGCCGTAGAGTGTAGATGGTATAAAGATTCCTTGTAAGAAATAACTGCATCTCAAAAACGGTGGCTTATTATCTCACTTTTACTGCCTTCTATACTCGCGGTCAACTTTCTGTGGCAATCCAAAGAGAGGAGGAAAGCGCGTGTACAGCGGTTGGTTCACCCTCTCCCCTAGCATTGACTGCATTGCCACAGAAAGCTGACCGCGAGTATAGCTTGTCTTCTGATCCAGTTCCTGGTACGCAAAAAATACAGCAGTTCATATATTACGCTGCACACAGTACAAATGCACAAATTCAATTAAAGACAGGTTAGGTTTACAAAGCTTTGCTCATTTCGTAGGACTTAAGCAGGGCGGAAGCAAATATGGCGGACTTTATTTGCACGCAAAACCAGATAACTTTCTTCGGTCGGTAGATTTTTGCTTCTCAATTTCATTCTTTCTTGGTCTTTTTTTTTTTCTAACACCAGCCGTCGAACGCAAAAGAAACTCAGCAGTATTAAAGCTCGACAAACTTCATTGTTTTTCTGTCCCAACGTTTTCCGTTTGTTATTTCAAGACAGATTTGGGGCATTTCATGTGAAATGCTTGGCTCGTTCAACCGTTCAAACAAGCTGTGCCTATCTTTAAATTCACGAACCGTAAACGGATTTGTCGGCTTCTAAGACCCGTTGGTAAACAATGCTGGCTAAGAAGAAAGGATTTTTTCCTCGGCGTCTCACTGAAATTGCCCGGTTGTTTTGGCAATAGCAAACACCGTAAGGACCCCCCCCCCCCCCCACCCTTAAAAAAAAGAAATAGATCCACGCAAGCGTATACCAAAGCTCGAAGGGTCAGAGTTAAGTCACGCGCGAATTGAACCGACGTTTCTTGACTTGTGTGTGAAGAACGTAGCGCGTTTCTTCCTATATTTTCGCATCTATTCTTCAATTTATTTACTTTTATTGGAGAGACCCGGAACCACTATTTTACTATGTCTTTTGCGATCCAAGAAACATAAACATAAAGCTTCTTATGGCCCGACGTGGTTAAGAATACTCATCGCAGTCACAGCCATAACGTTATGGCCTCGTCGTTTTCGAATGGCCACCCAACGAATCACCTTGATGTAAGATTACCCGATTGCAAGGGATCTTGAATTGTGGGATTGCATTATGCCCTGTGCATAGGTGTTCTTCCAGTGTTTCGCATTAAAGGAATGGCAAAACAAACCATCAATATTTAACTACAGCTGTAGCTTACACGGCGAAATTTAAGTACAATCTCGCAAGCATAATGAAACGGCTTCAACCTATCAAATGTATTATGTTTATTTTTTAATTCTTGTGCGAACTACGTACATATTAGTTACTCTCGCGTCATAATTAACGTATTCAACGGCTATAAATATTGTACACAGCATCCTACAATTTATATTTTTACATTATTTGAGACATTATTTGTTTATGGACTCAATCAGCTACGACGCAATCGAATGGAGTTGCTTCTGCATGCAGCGTTTTTAGGTCGCTTTAGATAATTACCTCATGGCTTAATATTTTTCTATCTTCATTTCGATGCCTGTCTTCAGCTGTATAATATTGGTATACGTATTGCTTTTTTTTTCATTTGTTAAGCGTGCATTGAGTAAATGATATCTAAGTTTTTACATCATCTATTTTATTCGACCGGGTAAAGGGAAATATGCATGCAAGGTTTCCTTACTATCCCCGCAAATTCCTGGTTAAAAAAAAAAAAAAAACATTCCGTCATTCTTACTTATTATACATAAATATGTGTACCGCCTTGCTAGAGGTGCAGTTAGATGTTTCATTTTTCTTTAGCTCCAAATACCCTGTTATAATCTGGGGCTCCCCCAACAGTAACCTTTGACGCCTTTTAACATTGTCATATTTGCAAACGGGTTTGGTAGTTGGTCAATTTTGGAACACAAGGCTCAGCATTGACCGGGACCTAAGCCAATCATTGCATTGGATATTGTTGACAATACTCAAAAAAATACATCTAAAATGCATTTTAATGATAATCACACCAACAAATCTCAAAAGTGGTTTACTAACAAAATGTTTACCAGTGTGCAAAAAGTATTTTTTTGTAATTATGGATCACTTTCAGAAAGCGGTATAATTCCTGTATATTTTTTCTTTGTAAGTTACCCGGCTTCAATGACTCGAAAGCATTATTCTGTATCGAAATATTTTTGCTTATTTCTTGTGAGTTCATTGAGACGTGGAAATTAGGTGGTTTATATTTCTCCTCTTTTCAATCTACGACCTATATTATAATATATGGGAGCTCAGTTCTGAGAATAGTAAGAGTGAGTTTTTTTTTATGTATTTCACAGCTACACCAAACAGCTAGTTCATTTCTTATCACAGCAGGTCAAATTGGAAGTGAAATATAGCTATGTGGGTGTTGAAACAATCTAAAAAGGTTAGCATTAAATAAATCTTGGCATGGCTGACGTCAATCCTGGTTAGGTATTTAATGTAGAGCTCCGGACGGTATAGAGTCGGGATCACGGCTTAGAATTCCTGTAGTGTTATCCATCAGTGGAAGGCTGAACCATTTACGAGGTTTCAACGCCTGTTCAACTTTCGTCATCCCTCCCTGCTTGATCGACTCTCACTAAGAAAAATCTGATTTCAACGCCGAATGTAGAGGCATCCCGCTATAAAATGGAAAATTAAGTGCGACTAAAACTACCGTGTCTTTAAGTTCATCTCTCAGTGTTTAGAAGTTTGATACAAAAAAAGAAATCTGTCGGAAAATAAATAAGAAACGATTTTGATTTTATTTCACGATAGACGCAATCATGACTGAAAAAAATGGGGCTCCCATCTACGCTGCGAAGGTGGTTGGTCAGCGACGCTATGGTTTCACTTGCACTGATTGCCCACTCTACGATACCAAAGGCCGCCATTAGTCGCATTGCGATTTCTTTTCCCTTTGCCGCTCCTCATACTCACGCTGCATCCTCAGAGTCCAAACTATGCGTGGCCTACCCATAGCGGTGGTGCAACTACAATGAAAGCAATTGCTATACTCCGTTTCACCTTAATTTGAAGCGCAGGGGATGTTACGAGCCATCGGAGCCAGTTGGAGGCCATGTGAGTGTCATGTGACCTTAAAGAGGGGCACAGCGACGCGCAGAAACCGTATCACGGGATGCGTCAACACAACGAGGTTGGCGAGGATAGCTCGTAGCGTCCGCTGCGTCCGGACGTAAGGTGAAACGGAGTTTAGGCGGGTTATTTTTTTATATGGAAGGCTAGTGACGGCACTCCCCATGCTTCACAAAGAAAGCCCTTCACATGTCTCTTATCCTGCAGCTCACACGAAACGAGGAGTGGCTGGTGCGAATATAAATGGTGTAAATGACCACGTTTAACTGAAGGATGTGCCCACTAATTCACGCGTGGGTATGCGGTATGCAGCGTTCTGGATAAATGGGCGGTAATGACTGTATAATTTGAAACCCGATATGACTGATCGGTTTGAATCGGGTACGTCTTGCGTCACGTGGGCTTGACACCTCGTTGACGCTGTGAGGAGCGACATGCTAGTGGAAGATAGCGTTTTAGTTATCGTTGTTATTTGTAGTTTGATAATTTTTCTATTATGGACTTAAAAACCCGGAATAGGTGCATAGTGGACAGATCTGGCTGCAGGCGATGCAATATCCTTTAACTCAAAAAGAGATGTGCGTGGTTTTCTTCGAGCACATTCAAGGTACTTAGAGCGTGCCTGCATCGATCGACAAACAAAAGAAACAAGCTATTTTTCTCAAAAACTGTTCGTTTGTCAAAGCCGCTAATGACAAGCAGGATTTGGATTACGCAGTTCTGTAAGGACTGATTTTAAATGTTGGCCAACATCACAAATATTCTATTAGGGTAATTATAAACGCAAAAAAACCCGAGTTTTAGAAATTTAAAATCTGAATCGACATATCTGCTTTGACACTTGCTAAAAAAAAACAGCAGTGGTTTTTACGTGGTTAAATAGCCGAGCCTCTTAGCGGCACATAATTTTCCTAGCGAGAAGACCTCGTGTACTCTTGAGTTTTGCAAACTCACCATTTATTGGTGATATCCTTAGCATTAATTTTATGTGACTAATTTGGGCCATCCATGATGTGATAGCAATATTTAAAAAAAAATACCAATCTTACTACGCGTTTAACCCAGGCGTAAAGGCGTCATAAATGTAGTCGCTCTAAAAAAAAAGTGTAGCTTTCACACCCCTTGTCACATAGTTGACACCCCAAAACTTCGGTTCCACGTACAGCGCAATAACGTCGAACTGACGGCACCAACTTTTACGAGAGGCTTGATGACGGTGGCATATAACATATTAAACAGCTAAAGTACTTATCAAAAGAAAATCACTGAGGCTTTGCAGCAGGGCCAAGAAAACCCCGATTACTTTTTTTGTTTTTTCAGTGAGTCATACGTACAATCGCGGACAATATGAGCTGAAACGGCGCTCCGGCCTGTGCACAGTACTACCTGCGCCGCCTGTCGCATCGCTCCCTAAACACGACGCACCCTGAGGCCGAGATAAATTCTCACTTGCGCTCACTGCGCCGCTGCGCTCTTCCGGCCGATTGCTAGCGAAAATAATAGTCGACTGAACCACCATCACGATGCGTGCGCCGTGTAGCCCAATGGCACGTTTTCAGCTAGCATGCCTTTCAGGGCATTTTAAGAAAGCGCCGAAGTGAAAAATGCGCTGTCACGATCGTATCTTCTCGAGGAGCGCTGCCTGACGAAGCTGCCTTGGCCTCCAAAAGGAGCCTATCTAAATATAATCGAAGACATTTGGAGGTGCATCAAGGTAGCCATGGCACGGCTCTCTCCACCGCGCCGCTGCCCAAAAATCGTGGAAAGCAATCGGAGGTGAATAGGAGTGGCTTCGGGCTGAGCCAGACTTCGTGGCCGCTCTCTATGATTTCTTACCAGACAGGATTTCTTACCAGCCGTGGTCGCGGGTCAGGGGAGAATGACGCGGAATTAAGTTATTTTGCAAGTTTTGCTGCGCCTCAGGACGCCCTGAACCGGACTTCTGCTGATTAGAACAAAGCTTGATGCTACGGTGGCGACACACTGTTTGACGCCGTTAACCACGCATACTTTTGTGGGGTGCCTCCTTCATCCCGATCTTCTTGTATAGGGCAGTTGAACTTCCACGCCGACTATTAATCTTTTGTGTCTGACATTGTCCTTTGAAATATTTTTTTCGATTAAGTTTCAATCTCCTTCTCCTTTGTCCCACCTTATTAAGACTAGAAATTTGTTAACAAAAAACTGGTGTCTTGTTTGTTTGAAACAAACACGTGGGCCCAGTAATAAAGAAATAATATTTTTGAACCTTTTCATACCAATCAAGGTTACAAAACCTTCTCAGTAACATGTATGTTTACCGTTTTCTGAAAATATGTGATCAATGAAAGAGAAAAAAAAAAATACCTTGGAGCCGGACAAATAAATCCGGCATACTGATTTTGGTCTATAATTTACGATGTCCTACTTCGTGCATGCACCTATAATCAAACAAAAACAACCTGCAACGTCTTTGGTGTGACTTTCAAAAATGATATTCGCAGCTGGAATTTGACACACATCAATACCTTTTCCTCACCAGTCAGCGTTTTTTCTACGGGATTCTGCGAGATAGAGTAAAGTAAATCAATTCCAAAGGAGGGACGACAAGTGTAATCTTTTGTTCCCCCCGCCGCCCTACAACACATGCCCGCTGTCGCACCCGCCGTCTCGCTTGCAGACAGCCGGAAGAGCGCAGTGGCGCAGCGAGAGCAAGTGAGAATTTATCTTGGACTCAGGGTGCGCCATGTGTGCGGAGCAAGGCGAAAGGCGGCGCAGGTAGTACCGTGCGCCGGTCGGAGCGCTGTTTCAGCTCATATTGTCCGCGATAGTACATTAGATATTTTAATAAGTTGTACAACTCGGCTATCAAGCCGCTCATGAAAGCTGGTACCTTCGGTTCAGCCTCAGTGCGCTGTACGTCGATCTGAAATTTCGGGGTGTCAAATATGTGACAAGGAGTGTAAAAGCTACACCTTTTTTTTTAATAATGGCGCGAATTTTACAAGGACAGGGGAAGGCACTGGACAGGATGAGCGTTGACAACTGAAAGGTTTGTTATCAGGAAACCATGAAGAAAAACATACAACAACAAAACTGTCCATTCACGATGGAAATGCGGATGCGCCTCACAAAATTGAGTGCTATCTGTTACACAATTCTATATGTGGCATCCCCCATCTAAAAATTCAACCTAACTGTCCAGCTAATTCAAGGAAGCCTGAATCACGCAGGCAGGCCCCTGCTTCTTTATTCTATGAGCTTCGACAATCTCTCGAGCTTTTTGGTCCCTGTGTTTATACCAGAAAATGTTGTTATCAAACACAACATACAACACAATGTTGTTATACAACACAAGTTCCCAGTAGACAGGCGCCAGCGCAGGAGATAGGTCATGCCGTCTCGAGCTCAGCTCGCACAGAGCTCCTGCGGGGTTGTCGCGCGTGCAAATGACAACACTTCCCATGATTCATGCTGGCAGAGGTGGCATAACAAAACTAACTCTCGAGATCGTTCTATTACACCGCGACGCTAGTGCGTTAGAGTTTTTTTAATAGAACAAGAGGCAAGTAAAATGTTGTTGCCTGGTCGCTCAATTTTCTCGTGAAGTATTCAGGTCCAATTAACATGGGTCAAAAAAAAAAAGGATACTTATTCGTCCGTTTTGCTTACCCCAAAATTTTGTAGCAGTATTATAAGAAAATGCGTTTGTTTTAATTGTGATCTTTTACTTCTAGAAGCCCGAGCTCATAGCTCTATCTTTAGAAGATGGCCCCTGCTGAGCAACAGTTCATGCAGGCAGTACGCGTCATAAAGAGCTCGTTCTCGTAGTATAGTAGTGGTGTAGACTCACAGCTGCGTAACACGAGCAACAACTGGAAAGAAAAATGAAAACGAAACAATCCTTTGTTCAAAATTAAATGGAATAGAGAAACATTAAAGAGTACATTATAAGAGCAGACCTATGATTAGAGCGTAAATTAACCGACGACATGATGCCGTTAATTAGGACGCATATAGCACTAGGGATGTGAGAATGGGGGATGTGAGAATGGTGCCACGTCCCAGCGATGTCGTGGGTCGCGTGTTTGAGAACGCTGTGTTAAGAATTTTTTGAAAAGAATTCTAAAATTTGAGAGTAAAAGGCCAACTGCCTTTACCCAGGAGTGCGCCGCCTTTACATGATCACTGATACAGAAGGCGAATGAAGCTACTTGAAGAACGGTTACTCACACTAAGCGGCGCTTAACGTTTGTGAAGTTAGATAAACTTTTGGAACCATTTTGTTTATGTAATTTTCTAAATCCATCAGTATCCTACCATCAATACCGATCTTATTATTTTCCCCCTTTTGCCATGGAGAGTAGCTGCGTACGACTAAGTGTCCCCTCCGCTTTTTACTTGTCATAATGTTAGACAGGGTGCTTGACTTTGATTCGAACAAAATTAAAACGGGGGGAAGGGGTTGAGTGAAATGGGTGCCGTATTTCTTTCCAATTTATAATGCTCCGCGTACATTACATTGAGAAATAGCCGTCACGATAAATTGGTTAAGCAAATAAAATCTGTTCATTAACGTTTTTTGATTTTGGTTTTATTCTTCATCTTGAAATTGCACTGTGGAAGGCAAATACAATTATAAGGCAGATGAGTTAATAAAAAACAGCTGCGGAAGGGAGTGTTTTTCACATATTTTTCGATTAGGTTTTCACGTTCTTCGCCGGATTTCAAAACCGCGCGTCTACAAAGCGCTGCAAGTTCTGCGCGCAACGCCGCTTAGGAGATTGACGTAATGGCTTCAATCACATCGCCTCCATCTCGGCAGCTCGTTCTTGGTAGATCCGACGACGAAAATGTTCCCAGATTGTGACAATGTGACTGAAACGAACACGAGACACTTCTTCGCATCAATATTGTCACGAACGGAGGTGACACGAAGACGAGCAGTGAACTGAAAAAAAAATAAAGGTTTAATGGGCGAACTTGTGCCAACCAAAAATAAGTAACGAAAGAGCGTCGAGGCAGCAGAAAAGCAGGTGGCGATTCGGCGGCGGAACAGAGCGCGAGCGAGACTGACTCGACAAGGTCGCGGGTAGCTGCTTATCTACAGTGCGTCACTATCTCGAAAGTTCGGAAAAGAAGGCTCGAGCGTCGCGCGCTCGGGGCGAGGATGACCTGGCACTTTCGAGAACAAGAAAGCAGGTGGAAAGTTACGTCTGGTGCGAGAATCAACGCGAATCTTCTAGGTGTCGGTGACCGAGCGTTGCTTCCTCGGCCCTGCGGGCGGCATTATCCCCCCTTTTAAAAATGCATCGTCCTGATGCAACGCGAAAGGAAAACATAAATGGCTAAATATTTTTCGGTGAAACGAAATAAACATGCAGTGTTGCAATCCTAGCGCGCGTAGAACGGCTTGAGTCGAACTACGTGGACGACTTCGGGGCGTTGCTGGCGGCGTCCTGATGGTCGGGTTCCGTCGGGGAGCACCTCGTAGTTCAAGTCCCCAAGGCGGCGGATGACCTTGTAGGGTCCGAAGTAGCGTTTTAACAGTTTCTCGCTGAGGCCGCGGCGGCGAATGGGCGTCCACACCCACACCCTGTCTCCGGGCTGGAACTCTACGTCGCGGCGACGAAGGTTGTACCGGCCAGCGTCCACACGTTGCTGGTCCTTTATTCGAAGACGGGCTAGCTGGCGTACTTCTTCTGCTCGTTGGGTGACCAGCTGGGCGTCGTCGGTGCCATCGTCCATCGGGCAGTGGGGCAGTATGGCGTCGAGCATCGTCGTCACCTTTCTTCCCTGCACCAGTGAAAAGGTGTAATGCCGGTAGTTTCCTGAATCGCCGTGTTGTACGCAAACGTGACGTAGGGCAACACTTCATCCCACGTCTTGTGTTCCACGTCCACGTACATCGAAATCATGTCGGCGATGGTCTTGTTTAGACGCTCCGTCAGCCCGTTGGTCTGCGGGTGGTATGCCGTGGTCCGGCGGTGGTCGGTGTGGCTCAGGCGGAGTATCTCTTGTGTCAGTTGCGCCATGAACGAGGATCCTCGGTTTGTAATCAGGACTTGGGGAGCGCCGTGTCGGAGGACGATAGACTCCACGAAGAACTTGGCTACTTCCACGGCGGTCCCCGACGGGAGTGCTTTTGGCTCGGCGTACCTGGTGAGATAATCAGTTGCCACGATTATCCAACGGTTTCCCTGCGTCGACGGTGGGAAAGGTCCGAGAAGATCCATTCCAATCTGCTGGAACGGTGCAGTCGGGAGCGCGATCGGTTGCAGGAGACCTGCCGGCGTCGTCGGTGGTTTCTTGCGTCGTTGGCATTCATGGCACGAACGGACGTAGAGGTGGACAGTCTTCGGGAGCTTGGGCCAGTAGTATTTTTCTCGGATCCGTGCAAGAGTCCTACTGTAGCCAAGGTGACCAGATGTTGGGTCGTCGTGGCAGGCTTGGAAGATCTCTTCTCGAAGACTAGCAGGAATCACCAGGAGCCACGTCGAGTTGTTGTCCCTGAAGTTCTCTTTATAGAGGATACCTCTCCGGACGGCGAATATTGGCAGGTCACGTGAGAAGGCTCGGGGAATCGTACCCCCTCGTCCCTCCAAGTGGTCGATCAGTGCACGCAACTCAGGATCGTCCCGCTGGAGCGCTGCCATGCCGTGAATGCTCACCGCGCCGAGAAAGTGGTGTCGTCGTCGCCGTCGTCTTTGGCACATCCGGTAGCTGACTTGACAGCGGCTCTGGACAGGCAGTCGGCGTCGCTGTGTTTTTGGCCTGACTTGTATGTAGACCACGGTCACGTCGTACTCTTGCAGTCGTAGGCTCCACCGAGCGAGGCGTCCCGATGGGTCCTTCAGGCTCGCTAACCAACACAGCGCGTGGTGGTCGGTGACCACCCGAAACGGACTCCCGTACAAGTACGGGCGGAATTTCGGGATGGCCCAGACGACGGCCAGACATTCCTTCTCGGTCGTCGAGTAATTGCGTTCCGCGTTCGACAGCGTCCGGCTAGCGTATGCGATCACGCTCTCCGCACCGTCTTGTCGTTGGACCAGTACCGCTCCAAGTCCTGTATTACTGGCGTCCGTGTGAACTTCCGTTTCGGCTGATTGGTCGAAGTGGCCGAGAATCGGTGGTGATTGGAGCCGTCGCTTTAGTTCGTCGAATGCCTGTTGTTGTTCTCCACCCCATTCGAAGTTCACGGCGTCTTTCGTAAGGTGCGTGAGCGGCGCAGAAAGTTTTGCGAAATACTGAACGAATCGCCGGTAGTATGCGCAAAGTCCAAGGAATCTTCGGACGGCCTTTTTGTCGGTGGGCGGTGGAAAGGCCGCTACGGCGCGAGTTTTCTCAGGGTCAGGACTTACACCTTTGTTGCTCTCAACGTGGCCCAGGAACTTCAGTTCGCCGTAGGCAAACCGGCACTTCGTCGGCTTGAGGGTGAGTCCTGCGGTCCTGATTGCCTCAAGAACGGCCCGAAGGCGTCGCAAATGCTCGTCGAAGTTGGCCGAGAATACCACGACGTCGTCGAGGTAAACGAGACAGCTCTGCCACTTGAAGCCTGCCAGGACGGTGTCCATGACACGTTGAAACGTTGCCGGCGCCGTGCACAGTCCGAAGGGCATTACCTTGAACTCATACAGTCCGTCGGGCGTGACGAAGAGTCTTTTCTCGGTCCCGTTCGTCGACTTCGATCTGCCAGTAGCCACTCTTAAGGTCCATCGACGAAAAGTATCGAGAGTGGCGCAGCCGGTCCAGCGTGTCGTCGATGCGGGGGAGCGGATACACGTCTTTCTTAGTGACCGCGTTGAGCCGCCGGTAGTCAACGCAGAAGCGAGGCGTTCCGTCCTTCTTCTTCACCAGTACGACTGGAGAGGCCCACGGGCTGCTCGAAGGCTGAATGATGTCGTCGTTCAGCATCTCTCGTACTTGTTTATGGATGGCCTCTCGTTCCTTTGGGGAGACCCGGTACGGCGGCCGATGCACAGCGAGCGCATCCTCGTTGGTAATGATGCGGTGTTTAGCAACTGTTGTCTGGCGCACCCTTGACGTCGTCGCAAAGCAGTCGCTGAATTCGTCGAGAAGGTCTCCGAGCTGTCGTCGTTCCGTGGCACTGAGCTTGGGGTTAACGTCGAGCTGTGGCGGCGGTGTACTGTACGGCTGACATGGCGAGGGCTCGTCGGAGATCGCGGCGATTTCGGCGTCGGCCCAGAGTTCCTCGACGTGTCCTACAGCGACACCTTTCGTGAGGTGCTGCGCCTCCGGTCGAAAGTTCGTCACGAGGACCACAGAACGTCCATCCTGCAGCTCCGCTACGCCCCTTGCGACGCCTATACCTCTTCCGAGAAGCAGTTGGACGTTGCCTTCCAGAAGGACGTTCCCGCTGGCAACTGCATCGGTCACAACGGGCACACGAACACTCGACCGTGGCGGCAGGTTCACGTGGTCCGCAATGACTCGGACGGCAGCTGGCGACGTTTTGGATTCTTCCGGAGGAAGAACGGGCTTTCGCAGCGTCAACCTGTTTGCTCCAAGGTCGATCACCGCACCGTACTCACAGAGGAAGTCCATGCCAAGGATGACGTCTCTCGAACAGTCTTTGAGGACGACGAATTTCACGGGACAGGTCTCTCCGTGGATGTACACGCGCGCAGTACACCTTCCCACTGGTGTGATGAGATGTCCGCCGGCGGTTCGTATTTTCGGGCCATCCCACGGCGTCATCACTTTCCGAAGGCGGCGAGAGAGCTTCCCACTTAAAACGGAATAGTCTGCTCCGGTGTCGACGAGTGCCTTCGCGTCGTGGCCGTCGATGGTAACGTCGAGGTTATTCGACACCGTGGCAGAACCGTCGTTCCTATGCGTCTCGTCGCTAGTGTGGGAGCCCTCCGACGTTTGTGGAGGATCTTGGCATCGGTCGTCTTCGGCAACTCCACCTCCAGGGGTTGCCGCGCTTAGTTTTCCCGACGAGGGGCGAGGGGCGACAGGCTCTCACGGCGGGATCTGCGTAGAGGCGACGCTGGGCGGTGGAGTGACGGCGATCGGAAACCGCGACGGGTAGACGGTCCCGGGGATGGCGACCGGCGGAGGTATTCGTCGATGTCCCGGGGTCGCTCGCCGTAGCGTGGTCGCGGGTCGTCGGGGTGGAAGCCGCGTAGCCCCAGCTGCCGGTACGGGCAACGGCGGTAGACATGGTTGGCTTCCCCGCAATGGTAACAAAGCGGGCGTCGATCGGCCGTTCGCCAAACGTCGGTTTTCCTTGGCGCCGGTTGGTCTCGGCGGTCGTACTGATGTCCTTCGTCGTTGCGTCGGTGGTACGCCTGCGTTGGCGAATCTCGTCGTGGCGCCACCGGGTAATGTTGAGCAGCTGGCGGCGGTCGTCGGGCCGCTGCGGCGTAGGTCAGCGTCGGCTCATCGGCTGCGGCCACGGTGAGAGAAGCATCCGGCTGGAACGCTCGCTGGACCTCGTCCGGAACAACCTCAGCAATGGAGATTGAGGCTGGGCGCTCAGCAGTCGGCAGAACCTTCTTAAGCTCCTCCCGGACGATGTCGCTAATAAGTTCACGAATGCCCGGGGTGTCGCGGGCAAGGTCGCAAGGGGACTGCGGAAACGCGCTGACGCCGGGTAGTCTCTGGTAGTGGCTGGCTCGGGCTTGCAGAACACGCTCGATATTCGTGGCTTCCGTGACGAGTCCTTGAACGGACGTCGGTGGGTTGCGTACGAGTCCACCGAAGATGTCGTCCTTCCCGCCACGCATCAGAATACGCAGCTTTTTTTCCTCGGTGGCCTGAGGGTCGGCGCGGGAGCTCAGGCGAAGGACGTCTTCCACGAAACTCGTGACGCTCTCATTTGGGCCCTGGGTCCTGGATTGCAGCATATCTTCGGCCCTCTCTCTTCGGTGTTGATTTGCGAACGTCCGCGTCAGCTCGTTCTTGCAACGTTCCCATGAAGTCAAGGAAGCCTCATGGTTTTCGAACCAGCGCCTTGCAGTTCCCTCAAGTGAGAAATAAAGGTTCTGCAGGCACTGTTCGTCACTCCACCCGTTGTGGCGAGCCACGCGTTCGTACTGGCTGATTCAGTCTTCGACGTCCTCGTAGTTCTCGCCGAGGAAGGGAGTAGGCGTCCTCGGAGTGACGGGCAGGACGACGACGGGCGGGGTGGTCATCGTCGGGGTCTTCTTCTTCGGCTTCTGTGGCAGGGGTCTGGATTCCGGGGGTTGGATTTTGGTACGGCGGCTTCCTCGGGCGCCGGCGTCTTCTGCGAAGGGTAGCCTTCCGGGGCTGAGTACCTCACTTGGCCGGGATGTCCTCGGAGGGGTACGCTTCACGGGCATAGAATGCTGTACCCCTCACCTCCACCAGAAATGTCACGAACGGAGGTGACACTTGTCATAATGTTAGACAGGGTGCTTGACTTTGATTCGAACAAAATTAAAACGGGGGGAAGGGGTTGAGTGAAATGGGTGCCGTATTTCTTTCCAATTTATAATGCTCCGCGTACATTACATTAAGAAATAGCCGTCACGATAAATTGGTTAAGCAAATAAAATCTGTTCATTAACGTTTTTTGATTTTGGTTTTATTCTTCATCTTGAAATTGCACTGTGGAAGGCAAATACAATTATAAGGCAGATGAGTTAATAAAAAACAGCTGCGGAAGGGAGTGTTTTTCACATATTTTTCGATTAGGTTTTCACGTTCTTCGCCGGATTTCAAAACTGCGCGTCTACAAAGCGCTGCAAGTTCTGCGCGCAACGCCGCTTAGGAGATTGACGTAATGGCTTCAATCACATCCGGCGATCTACCAAGAACGAGCGCCACCATCTCGGCAGCTCGTTCTTGGTAGATCCGACGACGACAATGTTCCCAGATTGTGACAATGTGACTGAAACGAACACGAGACACTTCTTCGCATCAATATGGGCAGAAATTCGGGTGCTCTTTTTTGCGCGTAATATTAAAATCAAGCGGAAAAAACGAAAACAAGGAGATGAGTAAATATTATAATATTACATCTCGGAAAGTATTTACTTTTGTTCTAGTCTGCAACACTAATTTATGTCAAAACTTTAATTTCGACGTGACCTATAAAACAATAAATATTGGTAATGAACATATTTGGTAAATTACTCAACTTACCCTAGGAATTCTTTCCTCAAATGATGCCCTCCAAGGCTAAAAATTATACGATAAAAACAGCATCTGTGAAAATCATACCTACTCAAAAAATATGCTAACATTTAATTTCATAAAATAATCTTACGATAAATGTTTTCAGGTTTCTTTAAGGACAGACACTCAACTAGTCACCCGCCACTGACGCTACAAAAGAATAGGTAGGTCATTCAAATATGAATCAGCAAATACACAATCAACACCCTGGACGATGCTTGAATTTCACCACCAATGCAAGGCTTATAAGTTGTAACATTCTCCTCCTCCCCCTCCCCTCGCCTAAAGCATCAAGTCGCAGCATTTCATTTCATACACGCTCCCAACAGCTTATCGCATCACGTAGTACTCCATGCGGGATTTTCACCGCTTCGGCAGGCGTTCGGTCCAGCCAGCTCATATGGATACCCACTGTACTTTGGTAATTTTTTTTTTTCTGGCGTACGATACGAAGTTGACGTTGACAAAGCGTCGCTCACAATTTTTCGCGTCGTGAAGTTATGGCCACTGCACGCTTTGGAGTTTAATCCCTAGGGTGAGTACCAGTAGGCGCCGATGCTAAACAGCAACGCCATTTTGCAGTATAATACCAGAGCAACGATGTTAATTGCTTGTCGACGCTTGCCTCTAATATGTTGCATTATAGATTTGTTACCTAAGATATATTTTTGTGAAAGCGTATCATTTGTTAAACACTTCAACTTACAACATTATTGCCTTTTATAGACCCCTTGAAGGATTCACTCGCTCAGTAACGCTCTTGCAACAGCTACAGGATGCACACGCGTCGTGCAATGGCTCAGATGTCGCGAAGTTTAACGATTACAAATAGGAGTTAGCACTAGCGAGATGAAAAGCTACAATATAACTTCACCCATACAGTCTCCCCAATCTATAAATTTTTTATTCGAAGATTCTTTTGAAGCCAGAGACAATGCGAATCCATCTCTGCGAATCCTCAAGCTGATGACAAAATCATGCCTTGCATTAATTCTCCGCCTAAAAATACAATAAGAGGTAATATGACTCAATTCGCCTAAAAAAAACAGAACGAAGAGGCGGTGAGAAAGTGCCTTTGGTTTTGCATACAGATAACCAGAAAAGAGGAACCGTAAGTTCCAGTTTATGCATCCGTGAATTTGAATCAGCCAAACTCTCGGTGTCGTTTGTGCGAAGAACCTGGGCATATGCGATTTACTACTATACAGCCCCATCTTTGCATGCTTTATCCCAAAGTACTTTTTTGGTAAGAGGCTAAACAAAAGAACCAAAGAATGGCCCCGCTAAGAAAGGTTCCTGGGTGCAATCAAGCGGAAATGGAGGTTTTATGACTCAGGATCAAGTAGAATCCCCTAAGCGTCTGTCTTCGACCCCAAATGCGGGACGCACTGAAAAGCGGCAAGAAAAAATAAAGCGACATATCGATGTTTGTCAGGTGGTACAGAAATAGCTAGACAAAATATAACAAGCAACTTTAAACAATCTAAATCTTAAAGAATGAATCCTCTCCGAGTGCCTCGCCTAAGTTTCGGAGTTAGTGAAGGATTCTGTGCATAAAAAAAAAGGAATTTTATAATAAAGATAACAATCCTGGGTTTCTTCAGAGTCAATGAGAGAGGCGCCAGTGCTCAGTACCCCTGAATCACCGTTTCGGGAGAGGGTCAGTATCATCGCAATCTGGCTTAGGAAGATAGGGCTCAATTCACCCGGAAAATTTTGTGAAAATCATATTAGGTCATTCAATCGTTTGAAAAGAATTAATAAAAGAATATAAGCATTTTTATAACTCAAGTATAAAACAATATATTTATTTATATTTAGCACCTTCAGAATTTATATATATTTGCTCACTTCGCGGAAGTTTATGAACTTCATTTCAACAAAAGTAGGAATTCCTGTATATTTTTTATTCTTTGGAAGGGAGTTGTTGATATCGTCTTTGCTCCTGCACATTTTGCCCTTAAGAGAGTGATAATGTCATAAAAAAATAAAACAAAAGCATTTGTTGCATGGTATTAAAACGCACATTCAAAACGGACTCAGCATCTACACTAGAAAGCCTATAAGGTGTTGGCGGTGTTTGTTGTGCTAGAGTGTTTCATAAGATAATGCCCCGCTGCATTTTGGCTCACGATTACTCGCTCTCCGTTTCCTAAACACACACGTATATTGCATCCAGGAGGAACTTGTTTGTTTTGGCTTTGAAATTTAAGTGATTTCATTGCTTATCTTTGTGACAAAATAACTTTAAGTCAAATATGCTGTTTGATAAGCCTAACAACTTCTAGGGCAAATTTTCATGGAGGGCGGAACGTTTCTTATTCATATTTGAGTTAACAATATATATATACTAGAGCCTATTTTGTATATTTCACGTAAATGTTTATTTCTCTAAATATAACTTCACGCAGGCACTATGATATTCCTAGCAGTAAAACATGTAACCCGAATAAGTTTGGACGTATGTAAAATATCCCTCCTTCAATAGTTTCACTCGTAAGGGAAGCATTGTGCGTAGGACTAGACAGAAGATATAAAAAGCTCTGGTCAAGATAAGCCATAGATATGTCCGGGTTAATAATTCGCAGTTCCTTTTAAATTTGTCCCTAGATTATTTTCATCGCTCGAATGATTCATTAAAGTGAATATTTAGTCCTATACTTAAAGGGAACATTTAGTCATTCACGATTGCCTTGAAGTCGTATACGCAGAAGTATGGAAAAGGGTCCTTAAGGTGTGTGTTACGGAAAAAAAGCACGTCACGCTCTTTAAGAAAGACCGATCGGACTAACGTTTTTTTTACACAACGCGAAATGAATTGTTAGCGAAGACCGAAACGAAAACGCTTCATGCAGCTTCTAAAACAGAATCGGTGGTTAGCCTTGTTTTCGAAAAGCCCGGCGAATCTTGTTACTTAGGAAAATTTGATCGTCTATGAAAATCAAATATACATGCTTTACCAACTCGTGATCGTTAATTTTAAGAGGATAGACAAACTTTTATTTTTTCCCGTTTGCAACGGTACATGTTGATGGATACGTGATTTTTGTTTTCTTTCAAAAGACTCTACGTCTTCTGGAAACTTCACTGTATTGTTTATAAGGAACGAATATTAGCTCAGATGATCCGTGTATGAGGAAGCTCTCGTTCTATCTTCAACAAATGCAGAACCGCAAGTTCGGAAAAGGCGAATGCCATTTTTCTTTCAGAGTCCCCCATGCACTCGTTCACATTCAAAATGCACGGTTTGTTTGCCCGTTTCTTCGGCAATGTAAAACTTTGACATCCGACCGACTGGAAAATGAAACATCCAACTGTTTTGGTGCATTGTTGAATGGCGTCGAGCGCGAAACCCGACCCCCGTTCTTGATACTCCACTAGGCGGGCGTTTATCTTCACGCGGGCAAGCTGCAGGGCGCTGGCTATGTTCGCCTTGGCAGATGATTGTGTGAACAAAAGAGGGAATATAATGCATTCTAAAGAGAAATTCGCCTTAGGAGCTGAGTCGTGTCAATCCTGCAGTTAAAATGACAAAACAAAAACAAAAAAACGTGGGGCATTTTACGATTTCTAACACGTTGGACATTGCATAGGAGTTATGACGGAACAGAGTAGACGTCGTGAGCCTCGTCGTCGCGCTCGTGCAAATGTATATCATAGCGCACCGTTAAGTTTCAAAACGCGCAAAGGCCCTCACAAAATGGAATGTAGTCTTCACAGGGAACATTATGTACTAGAGCCAGATGCACTTTGTGGTGATTCCTGTGGTCTCCCTTCCCCAATGGCTGCGATAACGGCCGCGGGTCGGAACACTCGACCTCCTTCGCCGTGAGCTCCGACCTGTTCGTGAATCGGAGGGTCCCCTGTCTTGGAGGGCCCTCCTCTCACTCTCTCTCGGGGGGACCGATTTCCGTTCCCCCGCTCGGGTGCGGATCACTGTTGTCAGGCGAGGAGGTTTCGCCTCAGCTTTTCCCGCTTTCGGAAGGGCGACTCGTCCGGTGACCGCGAAAGAGATAGGACGTGTATCGGCGACTTCTCCGATGCTTCCCCGATCTTGGCTCTCCGGAACCCCACGTCTGGCAGGTAGGGACCTTTTCTTACCTTGCCGGCGCGGGGGGCATTTTGGATAAGGACATTGTAGTTCTTTGAGAAGAGTGTTATTATAAATATGTTTGGACTCTGTCCTTACTTTGGTATGTGTGTCTTCTCTTCTGCACCAGTGGCACCGACGGAGGTAATTGATCGAACCGACCCTCGGTAATGTAGCCCTAAACGTCGTCTATATTGCCGCGGAGATCTGGGGACCGCGCTACTAGGTTTGACGTCTCCTTTGAGATCGACGCCGCTGTTGAGATAACCCTTTCGGTTACTCTAGCGGTACCTGTGTTGGTAGCTACCAAATTCCACAACTTGTAATGCCTCTGCGTTGAGATATTGTTTCCTCTTCCGTACGTCACACAGCTGTCACGTTGCCATTTCAGAGAACACTTAAATATCCGACTTCGAGAAGACAGTGACGAGTGACCGCCCGTCGAACTAGATATTCTCCAGAACCAATCCCGGCAAGTTACATATACTTTCAAGTTATTCGTCACTGATTTCCGTAAAACGTTTATGTAAAAATGCTGAGTTGATGTCGACTGCCAGCTAGAGGGTTACGAAGACGGACGTCCCGTTACGTGTTTCCGAACATTCAATATCTAGCACAGGCAGCTTGACATCAAACGGAATGAGATCCATCTTAACATAGTTTGACGACGATAACAGGAAGTTAAGCTTGTTCTGGAGGCTCTCTATCATTCGGTCGGCGGCAGGAGTGGGCTACTGTAATAAAAAGGTATGTAAAAAAATGAACGCGTTTAAAATATTTTATTTTCCCTCACCTCACGTGTATTGGAACGCTCTGAAGAGACGGTGGACGTCCGTGAGTTTTATAGGAACCTGTTTACGAAACGATGAGACGTGACAGCCCCCACAATTGAGAATTTGACACCTTGCATCGTATTAGATTTCTGTTGCTTCCGCTCTTCGCTTTAAAGCAAACTGTTTACGAGCTGACGAACGGTTACGAGTTAAGCTGTAATTCAACAGCATCGGGGCCGTTGTTTGCGAGTTTATCGCTATGATAAGCCGGCATAGGCAAACGGTCGGGTCGTTTCATTGTGTAATTTTGTAAGGAAATGGGTAACTGCATGAGGCTTATATAAAAACGGGTAGATACACTGCCTTTCACATTTGCAAACCGGACGTATAACGGTCGTTCTCGATAAATTCTAACTAGAGACGCGCGCGTCCGTCACAATGATTTTTTCTTCAATATCAGGCGAAATCACGTATATTCGTAAATATCTGCATTCTAGAAAGGAAATATTTCTTAAGAAGTTGGACGTCATTTTCTACACGTACGTTTGCGAGCAACCATTTTTTAAAGATCAGCCGAACGCTGTGTTCACTAACGGCATTAAAAAAGATTGGATCCCAAAACAAACTCCATAGTTATTTCCGACAACTTTCTTTCGAATAAGAAAAAAACAAAACGAGACATGCGAGTATGTCATAGGCGCTGCTCACGACTATAACGCTTCTGTGGTTTTCATTACTCAATACAAGTTTCATACAGATTCAAACTTTGAAGCAGTCAGCTTACGTTATACGGCTCTAACGATATTACGTTTGGTGAGAATTGTCGATCAAATTCATGTGCTATCTCGACAGCTCCTTAGAGGGAAGACAGGTTATGTTCTTAGACGTATATATTCGTACGGGTGTAAAACAAAATTCAGTCAGATCGTGATCGAGCTTTCGCAAAATTGTCCTGATAATTTCCGCGTGAGAACAAGGATCTTGCAGGACCAATGACTAGAAGTCGTCTGCAAGACGTCCTTATAAATGTTTTAAAGGGCACATGCACAATTTTTGCACATCTTGTCGAAAGTCATATCGTCCAGAGTTCAGAGGTCTCAAACACGCAGCCCGCGGGGCGCAGGACGCCCGCGACATTTTGGGAAGCAGCCCGCAAGCATCCCGCGGCCGCGAGCTCCCGTTCGTATGCCTCAAGTATGGTGCCTGGATCGCGTCTCCGACTGGTGTGTTTAGCGTCTTACGCCGCCCATACATAAAAAGTGGTCCCGAAGTGGCAACAAATGACGTCACAGAAGCCGGAGTGTCACGCTGTAGCCTGTCGCGATCCTGGCGGTTGGCCGTAAAAATGCTGACGAAAAGCGCGAGCGAACGCGAGTGTCGCTGTCGTCACGGCATCCCAGGCGTCCCAACTTCCGGCTGCTGTAGCTTCCGTGGACTGTCACAGTGGAGAGAGACCTGCAGCAGAACAGGCGTCTGCCATATGCACCACAACTGTTAGGACGCCGCCAGGATTGCGACCGGCGACAGCATGACACTTCTATGACGTCATCAGGCGGAAATCGAGGGACCACTGTTTTGGCCTCGGTAAGCACACCAGTCGGAGACGTGTTCCAGGCACCATACCTCAAGTGCCACATGCGCCAAAAAGAATAGTTTTACATCGTCAATTTATTTCCGCTCAAAAAGAAACTATGCTTTTGTAACGCATTCAAGCATTTCGCACTAATTTGCGTATCTTTTGGACGGAGTACTGCTTCGTCTAAATATTGGCTTCTCATTATTTTCTTGACTAAATCAACGGAATGGCAATACCACCACAAGGCTACAAGCGCGAGCTCTTTGCACATGGAGGCACTCCGGCTGCACAGGCTCTTGATCTGAAGAAACTGCCAAAAATAACGCTGTGAGCTCGGGCTTCTAGCTGCCATACGAAAGCTTTAAAATTACTGCTGCTATACAAATCGTTAGGAAAGGAGAAACTACCGTATGAAAATAACTTTTTTTATACCTGTTGAGCTGGTGAATTGTTTGACAGGGCAACGACGGTGCGCTTGCTCTAGTTCTATTAAATACTGCCAGTGCTGTGGTGGGGTGGTTTTTTAAACCTTCTTGTAACATCATATGGGGGCCCGAAGCTGTTGTACATGCAAATGAAAGCTTAAGACGGCAAACCTCTGAGCTTACAAAAAGCAGACAGTAAAAGTTTTTCTGTCTAGAAAATCTCTGGTGTGTCGCCGGGACAGTCGCCTGCTTTGCAACGTGAAACACCACTGCTGTTTGTTTATTTATACCTTTGTCCCAAAATAGCAAAATATTGCCCCCCGCCCTTCCCTTTGGCTCTCGCCCTTTCGAGGGTGGCCTATCTGGCCTCCACACTCGAATGAGTTTGAGACCAGTGGTCTAGACAATGAGAAGTCCTTCTTCGTGACATCAAACATGGACCCCTAAACATCATAGCGAAATTTGCTTAAGCTTCTTCACATGAAATGTTTCAATCACACCAATCAACAAATGAAAGTTTAAGAGGTTTGTACCCCTCATAAGATCACTGGGAAACCGGAAGAAAAGTCAGGAGAATATAAAAAGTGTATTGATACAGCAAGGAGGCTTTTTATCATTTGATCCTTCCGGCTCTGTTGGGCCTGTCGTCTACGCTCAGAAGATCAGCTATCGCAAAGGCTCTCAAAGATTACCATATTCCTTGCATTTTAAGACAAGACAAGAAAACGGATGGCGTCAAACTGAAAAACAAAAATTCCTTCAGACGCTTCTTAAGAGTTTACGTCCCTACAATTCGGATACTATCAACGTCACGCATCACGAATTGATTTCATTTAAAATGAGAGACCAGTCGACGCAGACGACCAATGTCACAGAGGATCAGGACATCGATGCAGTCATCAATTATTTGAGCAAAACATATAGGGAAATACGTCGATCGCTTCTAAACTCGTTAAAACCGGTTATTGCATGGGACTCTCGCATATTAAAGATTATAATCAACGAGAAGCCTCTCCAAGAGTAAAGTATTATTGATATGGTTTCTTGTCTGATTTCGCGAACAAAACAGATGTCAGTTCCGGTCCATTTCGAAAGTGTTGCGAAGCTATTGATGAGACAAAATCTGCCAACGAGCATCGTAAACTACGATAGCTTTAAAGGAACAGCGGTCAAAACAGGATCGACCAGTCGACGAGGATCGTCCTCTACGACTATTTCCCCGAAGCGTTCCTCAGAGCAGCAGGTATCACTCCCATCGCCGCAGTCACCGTCGACCTTCGCTGTTGCTGCTGTAGGTGCCTCTTCTGATTCTGCTCCACGAATATCTAAACACCCTGTCCAGAAGACATGGAAGATAATTTAGGCAAAAGTTACTTCAACGACGAGCTGAAAGTTTTCCACTTTTTTTTTTGCGTCGAAAAAAGAAGGTTGAGGGACTTTTAGAGAGCATTTCGTCGGTAGTTGCCTACACCACGATGGAAAGCGGTTCTTCATGGAAGAAAGAATAGAGCAATCCAACATGATCGATCTACTACGTTCCGAGCTGTACAACTGGCTATCTCCCTGGGTAAGAGGTGCAGTTTCCGCCGTAAGAGGCCATATGCGAAATGAAGAGCGCCATCTAGTAGCCCGCCAAGAACTACGTCCGCCATCTTGTTAGTGGCGAGAAACCGAAACCAGAGACCCGACCGGCAAAGACCCCATGTCAACAAGCGACCGCGCTTCATGCGAGAGATGCAATGCCAACGATTGCTGCGTTCCGCTGCGGATGCAGCGATAAACCATAGATTCGTGCGTGACGTGAACGCAAATGTGAACAGGATTCACCTTTTTTCCCCTATTTTTATTTGTTACTTGAGACGCAGCTTTTGACAAAAACAATCGGTGACAACGCGAAGAAACATCCGGACGTATCGCGCGGCGTGAAGCCATTTACAACTACTTTTGAACAGGGCCTTAATCTTTTCATGGAGTTGTATTAGATTTGTTTATGACTTTCTTTTTTTCTTTTATGTGAGTTGTAGTGTCGGCCTGCCTTTTTCTTGATGCGCAAGTAGCTCAATGCATGCGGACGAGACCAAGCCCAAGGCTATTAAGCGAGGCAAAAAGATGGCAGTTTTAATAATCTACGCCATCACCCATAATTGAAGATGCGCATGGTTAACAGTGGTATGGTTAGCTTCATCGTAGTGGCTAAAACTTCGATGTCGGCGGCGGCAAAAACTTGCGTCGCGGACGTCAAATGAAGCAACACGGGCGGTGCCAACTGCATTTTACAACCTCCTTTTCTTTTTGTCGCAGCCAAGGTAGAAATTTTGTTTTGTGCAAAGCTCGTAGGGTAGTTTTGAGAAAGTCAATGCAGTTGTTCTTCCAGGGTTTAACAAATCTTCATTAATAGCGCAACATCTGTCAACTGTGCTTGAGGTAAATGCTATCTGAAACCAATTTTAGCCCTTTGGAACGCTTGAAAAATATTGCTCAGGGCGCAGTTTCTTTTAGAATAACACAGGGTGATCCACCAAAAAACCCTCCGCCAGCAACAACTAAAAAAATAAAATAAAATGAATTCTGAGTCATGTATTTGCGTGGAGCATTATACCGACTTTAAGCGTATACGCATCGAAAACATAATTAAAAGTGTTCTCAAAGATGAAAGGCATGACGGCCTATTCCTTTCGGAGGCCTGTGCACACGCTGGCGACAACAAGCTTCCACAGCCAAGGCGTAGGACGTCTTGGTCCGCTGCTTCGACGAGGTTGTCGCCAGCGTGCACAGGCCTCTGAGAGTTTTGTCAGACAGTTGCGGTAGGTTGTTTAAACTGTTCGTCCACATAATATGGTCAGAAGGCGGAAAGCAGTTGCTGCGCCATCGCACATTGCCCGCATGGCTGTTTCCGATGCCTCCACCGTGCTTCGGTACCGACAGCGCTTGCCAACATTTAAATGGCGACGCTCTTAGCGTTGTCAGACCACAAAGCAATTTCGCGTAAGGTCTATTAACACTTCATAGACCTTTCGGCCTTTCGCCCTCATTCTTACCGGCAGAAGACAAGATGCCGTCGTCAGAGAAGGAAATCAAAAAAAGTCTACTACAGAGCAGCCCATCCCGCGTCCTTCGGTTCAGTCAACAGACTGCCAGTCATACGAGACGAAGAACGGCGGAAAAGTTTTTAGAAGATTCGACGCGTACACCTTGTTTAGCGAAACCGAACGCCTTCGTTTGTACCGCAAAATATTGTCCCTGGGACCTCGAGAAGTCTATCAGGTGGAACTCGTGGAAAACCAAATATTAATTATAATGAAGGAAAAAAATACACTTTGCGTGTGATCGATACCCTCACTCGATTTGTCTCCATTATTCCGATTGCTAGAAAGAGGGGAGAACAGGCCGTGAGAGCGCTTAAAATCGACTTTAGTAGGATGAACAAAGGTAGGTTTTTATGCATTGGCCACGGCCTTGACTTTTACGGGAAATTAGTTGGGTCAAATCTGAATAAGAAGGGAGTTAATTTGTATTTTGTTTTTTCAAAGAAAAACGTTTCCATAGTAGAACACGTGCAAAGAACCATTATGATTTGGATCTATAAATACTTTGAGCATGCAAGTTCAAGGCGAAAAATAGAGTTCCTTCCCATGATTGTAAAATCCTAGAACTCCAGCTACCACGGGACGCTGGGTGATCGACTCATCGACGTCACCGAGGAGAACCAGACCTATTTATTTCTTCGTATTTCCCTTCTCCGTCGGGACCACCCAAGAAACCGAGATTTAGGATCGGCGATCATGTGCGCAATCCCAAGAACGACCCATTCTTGTAAAAACGTAAAAACGGTCCTTCACATATGAGGTACTTATCGAGGATAGAATCCGACTAGGTATTTCCAGAACATATTGCGTCGTCCACACCGCGAGAAAAGAGCTCGTTCTCGGTTTCTTTATACGAGGCTGAATTTCAACGTGTTTTTATTCCTGAAAGAAAAAAAAAAAAACGTGTGCCTGATCTCCAGTACCTTTTGAAATGAAGATCCTACGAGTTCTCCCACAACAGTTAGGTTAGAGCAGCTGATTAAAAAAAAGGAATAAACAAAATTAAAAATGTATGCACTGCATTGACTCTTTTCAGCACACTCTGCAGATTTGTATGACACACACACACGAACACACACACACACACACACACACACACAAGTAGCGTGTTTTATTACACTTTACTCAAAAGGTCCAAGATGCTCAATGTTGCTTCATGATCTAAATTTATCCAATACCTCGAAGTTTTTTCTCTGACCAATCGTCTAATTTGATACACAATGAATGAACACCGAGGGATTTACATCGACTTACCTATACTGCACGTGTCTTTGCACTGTTGGTCATGTTTCCCCAAGACATTTACGCCAGCCTTGTGAAGACATTGTTTTTGGTTGCGAGCCTGCTTTTTCTCCAAGTTTAGGCCGACTTTCTCGGGACTGTACAATTTCACCTATGCACGTATTGCCGAAATAGTCGGTATATTTATGAACTTTGATGTATTCCGTCAAGCTTGTCTCGGGTGTGAAGTTGCCGTACGGGTCTGGTTGAGATGTGGCAACTCCAACGACAACAATGTAGATGATTGGACTGGAAGGCATGATGGCAGCTATTTGGTACCTGACGATCGTTCGTGTCACCTACATAACTAATGTTCGGATGTCTTTACGGAGAATATATATAGAGATTAATGACTGACGACGCTGATTGGTGTCGCGGCGTCGCACGAATGACGCAATTAGTCGCGCTACTCGCGACATCTTGTGGAAAATCACCAACTATTCCGAAGTGGGCATGATGACATCTAGCGGCGTGTTCCCACACTTTCCCACGGGTCGAACTCGAGCGACGCAATGTGGGAATATCACCAAATATTCCAAGCTGCACATAGCGTCACTGAGCGGCTTGTCCCTACACTTTCCCCACGAGCACACCTCAAGCGCCGCGTTGTAGAAGTATCACCAACTACAATCTGAACTTGACATAGCCTCATAGAGCGACGAGTCCCAGCACTTCCCAGGATTCCACTCGACTTCTAAGCACGTCAGAGACACTTGCATCTGTGGCGGAGACGTATCGAGTTTCTGAACGAAAGAGCGCTGGTTCGACGCCAGGCGAGAGACAAGAGCGAAGTCTTTTTTGATAAATCCCAGGCAGCACACCATTGTTGGACCCCCGTTGGACCAATGTTGGCAAAAACTGGTTCCAATATTGGTCTGACGTTGGCATTTTCGAAAACGCCACCCGATCCAATGGTGGTCCAACGTTGGTGCCAATGTTGGACCACTGGTTTGCCAACGTTCTAGCCCACGTTGGACCAACGTGGTTTGCGCTTCTTTTATTTCAATAGTGGCATAGAGGTTTCACCATTGGCTGAACCAACATTGGCATCCAGCGCCTTACACGCTGGCTCTTCCAACATTGGTCTAAATATTGGCTATTCCAATATTGGCATCCAGTCTAATACACTGGCTATTTTTTGCATCCATTGTCTATGACATTATTGGATGCCATTTTTCAGTCCGTGCTCTAACCAGTGTCACAAAAAAAGTGCAGAGAACCAAGCAAGTCCCTTGCCCTTTTTCCTCAAGCACTGTTTTCTTTCTGATACTAACATCTAATAAATGCAGCAATTTTAACATATTTGGACACTTTAGAAATCATTAAAGCATGCAAATGAATTGTTCATAACGTTTGACAGTTCATAATTTATTTGAATCGAATAAAAATATTAAAAACAATTTTGCAACCAGGGGGGCCTAGGCAGACTCGGCGGGAGGCTCGGTAGTGGACAGGGCAGAGGGCTGGCCGAAAAGCTGGGCAAAGGGATTCCACGCAGGGGCCTGGCCACAGGATTCTGAGAGACAGATGCGGGGGTTTGGATTCAGGTGAAGGGTTTCAGAGGCTCTCAGTTCTCTCTTACGCTTGTCAATAATGAATATCAAACTAAAACTTAGCTTCATTATTATTCGCCGCCCTTTAATTAACTATTCGATTAATCGGCTCAGTAGCTCTGCAAGTATAAAACCTCGGAAAGGCCTACCGACTTTTTTATGTTTACCTTTCCATATTATAAACTTTCTATTCCAGTGAATTATTTTTTGTTATTTGTATGTAAAAAAAACTTAGTACTGGCTTCTAAAATAAATAGATGCGCAGGTAAGAGACCGGGGCCGGCTTGCCGGAATCAGTGTCTCAGCTTAGACTGGGTGAAGGAAAGCACTGTAAAGACTGGGACGCGCGAGCCTCTTGAGTCGAGGTTTGAGTCCCGTTCAGCTCGTACGCTGGCTTTGACAGTGCTTTCTTTACCCCCGTCTCAGCTGAGACGCTGTTTCTAGAAGGACGGCCCAGGCGTTTACTATTGTTTTGTTCGTCCGACTTGTCCTTACTCAGAGCTCGATCGATCTAGATTAAAATATTTATTGTGGTTTAAAAAATCAATGAAATAGTACGAAGGTTATTTCATAAATTGCTTAACTCTACTCTTGCAACATCATGGCGTCCCTCAACCTTTCATCTAGCTTTAAGAAGTCTTAAGAATTACAATCTCGCCATTTAGGTTAACACCAATATTTATACCCTGATTTGAAAAAAGAAAAAAAGAAGCGTTGTTAAGATTTACGGTATTTGCGGCACGGAAATATGTAGTTATTAATGTACCCATATTGCCTCCATAATATTCAAAATTTATAAATACAACCGCTGGCCTCCCTCTTCAGCTCACCAGCGTCAAACGCACTACTAAATGAACAGGTCAATAAATACCCCTGTATACGTAACAACATGACAGTTGAACAGAACTTGATGCTTGAATCAATTAAGAGTTCAAAATAAATCGCGCACATAAAATAGCTTGTCGTGTAAAGACAATTACACTCGCAGAGCGCGGTGACATAACTGACACTCCACTCGCACCCAACAAGCCGAACCTTGGCAGATAAGGAGTACACAACCCTCTGTGGTATTCGGCTTGGAAATACCGGGAGGACTTTTTACTACAGCACACATCTACCGCCAAGAAGGCAGCCATATTTTAACACAAAAAAAAAGTAAATGAAAATGACTTCGAACACAAAATTAACCAATCAGAACGTCTCTCACGGTCTATTAGAATAAAAAGCACTTGCAAATAGAGCTGTAGAGGGCCTTGCGGGCCGATCGCTCTGGATTACACGTTGAACTCTTCGCAGATTCCTGGCACAGAGTTCGACACGGTTCATACTCATCGGACAGGGACAAAACGTACATTGCGTAGCAAGAATACCTATCCCCAATGGTCAGGAGGACTTCTCCTTGTCACTCACATGGAAGAGAAGGCGGTCCGTCGTGTCTTCGGTCCGTCGAAGCTAGTAGTCACATGTATGCCCACAACAAAGGAAGATCACCGGTGTGTAGGCGCTGCCGAAAGAATATCCATGGTCTTGGTAATCCGCATGTTGAAGATCACACTTGGCACTAAGACGAAATGCGCTGCTGGTGATCGGAACTCTCGAACTAGATTTACCACATTTACCACAGAAACGAAATCTACAGCAGGCCCGCAGTCCGCATCACACGCGGCTCTAGGTGCGGTCTTCGCAGGCATTCCGGGTTTTTCAACGGCTAATGCGTCATCGGTCAAACCACGTGATCACGCTGCGCCTTCAGCTTAGGGAGAGGGAGAAAAAGAGAGGAGAGTAGAAAGAAAGCAGCCCAGAACGGGGGGTGCGCTTACAAAGGCTAATCTTCAGGCCCATCTCAACAATGAACAAAACCAGAGGATTTGTCACTTGCACCCAAGGTTAGTAATGCAGTGGATGTTATGCGTGGCCTTGGGCTTTTAGTCAGGTTCCGTGCTCTGCCTTATCACCAGCTTCGAGACTGTAGTCACGTGACCCTAACCGGAGACACGATTGGCCTAAAACACGCATAGCGTCTACCCTGCAGCCTATACTGATTGAACAGGGCAGCTCTTTGGAGGCCAGCTTTTGAATTTCTAAAGAGGCTGTCCAGCCCAAAAGTGATTCTAAACGGGGCAAGTTTGAAGACACTATGTTTTACGTCGTATAACTCACATTAAAATTTAGAATGAAGAAATAAGCGCGACTAGATTTTGCGCACGATGTCCACAAATAAATAAATAAATATATATTTTTTTATCAATAAATTTAAAATTATTTGTACACTGTTAGGTTCGCGTTTTTAAACTTCAATTTTTTTTTACGAAACAGTTACACATAAAATACACCACGGACAGCACATCGTCCGACTTTCGACGCACGATGAAACGCCGACGCTCGCTGACAGAAGGTTGCGATGCTGCGCGAACAATTTCGGAAAGATGCTGCGTAGGATACGCCGGGCGCAACGGCTTCGCGACCGTTCGAAGGGCAAAGGATTCGCGACGACATAGTAGCGTCTTCCAACTTCAGTAAGCTAACGGGGCTCGAGAGTACCACGCTCACATTTCCGCAGAGCGAGCGCGGCCGGCCAGATGGAGGCGCAGATGCTCTCGCGTCGCGATTGCTACGTCGTTGTTCTGCCTACACTGATGACATGTTCACTGGCAGTCGAAGCAGCCCTCCCGAGGCTTCATTCGAGTCCAATAGACAACTTTCTAGCGCGATAGACTCTCGTAAAAGTGAAAGTAGAAGTCGCTTCGGTTGGAGTCGTAAGCGGCGGCTTTGTTTGTTGACACCTGCGTCGACAATGACAAATATGGACAAAAACATTAAATATAAAAAATAAAGCACGCAGAAAAAAATACAAACATGGCAGGGGCACGGGCAAAGTAGGAGACTTTAACGCTACGGAATGCATATATATACAAAATACACTGGAAAAGAGAAAAATAATTAAATCTAAAAAGCGGAATTAAATTTTCAACGCCAAGGTAAGGGAATGTGAAGGGAGAGCAGCAGGCAAAAAAACTACCATAGTCCTATGGCAGCTAAGGACGTATTTGTGATCGCGGTTGTAAAGCACCGGCGACGTACGCCCCATGAAGTTGGGTAAATAAAATTCTCGCCCCGAGCGAGCGCCTGAATGACTCTTTTTTTACCTTCCTACCTCTGCAATGAAAAAAAAGGGTCGCGGGTTTATAGCTTAGGCGACACAAATATCGATAAGCCATTGGCTATGGCAGTGCAATATTGACCAGGCTATACCATGACATCACCAATATTGGAAAACTCTTGGCTTTGACAGTTTAATATTAACCAGCTTAAGCCAGCGTATATTCAATATCGGAAAGCCATTGGCTCTGACAGTCCAATATTGTACAGGTTATGCCGGCGTATAGCCAATATCAGAAAGCCAGTGGCTCCGACAGTCCAATATTGGACAACTTATGCCGGCGTATATCCAATATTGGAAAGCTATTGGCTTTGACAGTCCAATGTTGACCAGCCTGTGCCACCGTATCACCAATATTAGAAAACCACTGGCTTTGATGGTTCATTATTCTCCAATGTGATTCCAATATTGGGAAACATATGGCTCGTTGGGCCACTGTTGGTCAATTCTTTGCCACATCAAATACAATGTTGGCCACATACGGTGTGCTGCCTGGGATGTTAAAATTCGCAGATGTCACGTGAGATGACGTCAGAGGCATTGGCGACTAGCAGTGGGTCCATTCATTGACGGATGATCGGCTATCGTCCGAAAATCGATCATCGGTCGATGATCAATTAATTTATCGATGAGCGAAAACAAAATTGTTCAGATATCAGAAAAACGTTTCTGATATTAGAGGTGGATGACATAGGAGAGGCTAGCGAGGTCGCTACTAGGTCACACCTAGCAACGAGCGACTAGTTAGTCAGTTGGATATCAAAATAGATAGGTTGCATATCGGGAACATATTGATATCAGAAACTAGATTCCCGATAGTTAGGGTGGATAGCGGAGACTTATCGATAACAGAAACACGTGTTCTCACCGGAGACACATTCTTTCATACTGATTGATTATTGTGCTGCTCATAGGGTACACTTTTACTACTACTGGCCCCAGATTCGCCCCATGATTTTACTGAGTGAGAAAGCAACTATACGTGTCTCGGCCCGACTCAGCTTTTCTGCCAGCGACGAGCGGCTTTCGCCACTCGGGTCCAAATTCCGCTCGTCGTCGGCGCGGATCCGCCCTTGAATTCGCAAGTGTAAGCGCACCTTAGGGTACTATGGAGAGTAATTAAAGCACGAAATGCTTTTTAACGCTCCACCCAGTACCAAAATCGTGTCCGTCCGTCCGTCTGTGATTTTGCGCTAAATGTAGCGGTACAATTTATATCACAAGATCCATACAGGAATTCAGTTTCTCAGCTAAACTTAGCGAAATAATTGACGTCATGTGACCTATAGAGCGACCAAGTTTCCCACTAAATTTGGCGGGAAATTGACGGGAAAGTAGCACATTGAAGGTAAAGGTCGATGCCGAATTCTTAACGTGAAACGTTATTCGGCTAGTTGCTTACATTTTTGTGAAGCCTCATTTTGTGAAACCGTTGCCTGCGACGTTACATGACTTCAGTTTTCCCGCCAGATTTAGCGGGGTAATTGACGTCAGTGACCTCAATACCAATTCATTTTCTCCGCTAAATTTAAGAAAACAAATAACGTCACATGCCTTCATGTCACATCACCTACACACAAATTAAATTTTCTTACTATATATAGCTGGGAAATTGACGTCACGCGACCACAACTCGAATTTTGTTATCCCGCTATATTTAGCGGCGAAAACGATGTAACATGACTATGTCACGTGACCTATACAGAAATTCAGTTTGAACGTTAAATTAAGCGGAAAAATTAGCTTCACGTCACACGATGTCACGTGACTTATACTTAAATTGAGTTTCCCCGCTAGATTTAGCGTGAAAATTGACGTCACCTTACCTCCACATAAATTCAGTTTCCACGTAAATTTACCGAGAAACGACAAACTAACCCCAGCGCCAACTCAGTTTACCCGCTAAACTTAGCGGGAAAAATGACGTGACATTTCTCCCAGTGACGTGACCTTTACATACGTATTTAGTTTCCTCGCTAGATTTTGAGTTCTAGGTTCCCGCTAGAACGGGAAACTAGAACTGAAAAACGTCAATACACGGCTCCAGACGACGTGTGACGAACTTGCTGTCGGTATAAAGGATAGCGAGACACGTATACTGAGTTCAGAGCTGTACTCTCGCAATGCAAACATTGAAATAAAAGGGGTACCTACAGCGTCAAATGAGAATCTGTCCACGCTACTGGAACAAAAAGGTTCCCAAATTGGCGTACCAATTACAGAGGAAGACATCGAGATATGCCATCGAGTACCCATCGCACACAGCCCTGCCGACAAAAACATCGTCGTGCAGTTCGTTTATAGAGTGAAACGAAACGATGTACTAGAGGAAGCAAGACGCCACAGGCTTACTGGAACGAGAATCGGATTAAAATCAAACGAGCCCATTTACATCAATGAGCACCTCTGTCCACAGCTGTAAAGTCTCCTGGGTTAAACTACCAGCAAAAAAAGGGAAGCGAATTGGAAGTTTGTCTCGGTTACAAACGGCCAGATCTTTGCACAGAAGGCAGTTGGCACTCCGACTTTAGAGATCATGACTTGTGACGACCTCTCCAAAACTGTTTGAATTGCATACAAAAAAAAATTGTAGCAATAAAAAATTGGAGTCGCATATTTTTTTAGATCCAGCTGACATTGGAAAGTTATTATACCTAAACGATTTAACATCTTTTTTCACTTAAACATCCGTTCAATGAGTAATAAAACAAAAGGCATCGAAATGTTGCTAGATAGTACAGGTGTAAAATTTGATGTAATAATATTTACTGAAACTTAGTATAACGATAACTCGAGTCACTTTCTTATTTCTAATTATAACAACTTTGTGTTAAATCGATCATATATAAAGGGCGGTGGAGTAGCCATACAAGCAGTATCATCTGTAAGAACCGAACTTTTAACAGAATGTACTACGTCAACCGAGGACTACGAAGTATTAACTTTATGTAATGATTGTAATATATTGTGTGTTGTATATCGACCTCCTGATGGAAATTTCGCCAAGTTTTGTATGTTTCTGGTGCGATATCTTGATTCGGTATGTTGCAACAAATATACATTGTTTATGAGTGGAGACTTCAATATAGATGCATCCACTGCGTCTGCCTCACAAACTGAATTTATCTCTATTCTTGAATCCAATTCTAACAATTCTAACAATTTAATCGAATGTCAAAACGTGTCACAAGTAACTCGTCTACTTTCATTGACCTCTTCATAACAAATACTGTTAATGAACATGGGTATTCTGGCGTAATATTAAGTGATGTCAGCGACCACTTCCCCATTTTTTGTGTATTAGAAAATCTCGTATTAATAGATCAATACCATTACAGGAACCAATATTTGCTCAACAAATGAATGCCCGAAGATTAGAAATGTTTCGTAAAGATAATACTGACTGGAGCTTAGTATATACAAAGGAAACAGCAGATGAAGGTTATAACATTTTCTTGTCTTCTTTAACCAAGATTTATGAAAATTGTTTCCATATAAAAAAATAAGGAATAGCAAAAAGTCGAGAAGGCCACGGGTTACACCTGAACTAGTTCGTAAAATAAACATCAAAAATACTCTTTTTATACAACTATGTGCCTATAAAGCTTTCCGTAACAAACTGAATTCCGAACTGAAACATGCTAAATCAAATTACTATAACAATCTGTTCAATGACACCATAAAACCAAAGAGAGATCTTTTATGGAAACGCATAATTTTTTTTAAAACCAGCTGAAGAGCGTTCCTGTCATGATGTTGAACTACATGGAAGCAAGTTGTCTGACTTACAGCTTTCTACTGCTTTAAATAATCACTTCGTAAATTTGGTACAAATAGTAAATTATACCATTGATCCGTCGGTAACATCGCGATACGTTCTTAATGAATTGATGTTCTTTTTTACTACTACAGTAAGTGAAGTGATTAGCACGTTCCAAAATCTTAAAAATAGCCAATCCCAGGATATAAATGGATTGCAAATTAAACCCATCAAATATGTCATTGATATAATTGCTCCTCCTCTCACATACATTTCAACCTCGTTTTAATGACCAGTGTTTTTCCAAAAGAAATGCAAAAAGCAAAAGTAACGGTGCTGCACAAAGGTGGTGACAAAAACAACCTCACTAACTATAGGCCAATATAAAATTTACCGGCACTGTCTAAGCGTCTTAAGAAAGTAATTCATTCAAGACTAATTAACTTTCTTAACAAACACATTATTCTATCTAACTCACAATTTGGTTTTCGTAAACACAGATGAACAGAAACCGCACTGTTAACAAAAAAAAAAAGAACTAGTTGTTAAAGCATTTGAGAGAAAAATGCTCGTACTTGGTATATTTATTGACCTCACTAAGGCGTTTGACAAAAAGAAACTATAATATACTAAACCTTAAACTTCACGCTTGTGGTATTAGACGTAGCGCAGCATTATTAATTCAATCTTATTTGCAGCATCGGTCTCAATGCATTTGTATAAACTCTTCTTTTTCTCCACTTGATACTATTACAACAGGTGTGCCCCAGGGCAGCATATTAGGCCCTCTTCTCTTCATACTTTACATTAATAACTTGTTTAACATAATGAAACCAGCAAAAATAATAGCCTATGCCGATGATATGACTTTTCTTACTACTGGTACTGACCCGACTGATATGGTTTCAGCAGCAACTAGCTCATTTAGATATTCGCACAGAGACATGAACGCAAATTGTCTTCAAATAGACCCCTATAAAACTAAAGCAATTTTCTTTAGACGCAGAAATGAAGTAATTTGCTGGCCAACATATCTTCATCTAGACAACCAGAAAATTTAAGTCGAAAGTGAAGGAAAATCTTTGGGCGTTTATTTTACCGAACACCTCACATGGGGCATTCATATTGATCACATCCGCACAAAGATAAGTAGAATAAATGGGCTGATAAATAAACGCAGATGCAACCTACCGTGCAATATTAAAAAAAAAATATTACACAATGATCTTGTTTTTCCTCATCTAACCTATTGTCATCTCATATGGGGTACAAGTACCAAACATAACATACTTAACCTCCTTTGCGCACAGAAATAATCAATTAGAATATTAGCAAATCTCGCATGGAAGGTGACCACTGCTAATTATTTTCAGCGGTTAAACGTCCTAATCATATCTTTCCTTTACAAACTCAGACTCACATGCCTTTACAGATCTGCCGTACTCGAAAACAGTGCTTTCATAATTGATTTTTTTTTTTTAAATCTAAACAAGCATCTCACAAGTCACAATACACGACATTCAGAACTATTGTTTGTGCCGACATCTCGTACAACATATGGACATCAATCACCAAGACACAATTTACCTCGCTTACTAAACGAATTGATTCAATATCACGTCATACCTTAAGTTGTAACAAAGTCCCACATAATGTCCCTGTTTATGACGTTCTCTGGCTCTGACTAACAAATTTTAACTCGCACGTTTTTTGGTTGACCATTGCTTCATTTTTTATTGTATGTGTGTAGATTTGTATTTGTTATTTCATTTTTTTTTTTAATGAGGGATTATGAAACATGTCATCACTGCTCTCTCTGCCGTTTGTATCGGGGCGCGGACCTCGTCAACTTGCTGAATGCAGCTTTTTGTCTTTGCCCCTCCGCTCCCTGGAGAGGAAATAAAGTATTACTGTTCTATTATATTATTATTATCTAGCTGGAAAACTGACGTCACGTGACCTACGCGAATTTAGTTTCCCGCATAATTCACGGGGGAAAATTATGTGGCCTATTCACGAATTTAGTTTACCGGCTAAATTTAGCGGGGATGTTTACACCAGGTGACCTCATGTCAGGTGATGATAGACCATTTCACGTATACAACACAATTGCCTGGCAATTGTTTTTGCTCCACATCTGATGGAGCTTTCTTGTGCCACATTTGCGAGACAAGCCCTCGTTGCCGAGTAGTGCAGTCCTGCATAGCAGGCTGCACGACCACGTGCATTCTCCTTGGCGCCCATTTCCATGCGTTCGCGCGAGTAGCTTTTGCTCCGTTCAAAAGGGCAGACTCTCGACGCGCACGAAAACAGGCCGAAAAGCGACAGCGTGGGCCAAGCCGGACACTGTCTACACCGCGAGTTTCGGCATGTGCACCACGAGACACTGTAAGCGAGAACACGAATTCAGCGTTTTCTTGCATTTTTCTGAGGGATAATTACCGAACGCCAGCCTTTAATATGAAACGCGAATTTTTGACTCCAAGTTTAGTATTCTGCAAATATTGTGCCCCGCTACGCGGTCTCAAAATATTATTCCTATAAACAAGAAAAAATTCCTTAAATTTGGCGAGTGCTACCACCATCTTTGCTCTTCCAGCGCAATATATGAAGAAAAGTGTATTAATATAGCCGTAAAAAAATACGTATGGAAGATTGAGAAATTACAGACATCATTAATCTTCATGCTGGCTCTCAGTAATCCAAATTAAACTACGAGCTCAGATGACAGGAAGTGAAACCAAGCGAAAGTGAAAGTCGCTGATAAGAAAGTTATTAAACCGTTTTTCAAAGAAATAATCACGCGCGGCGCTGTGACAGATACGGCATACGCGACCTACGGTGAAGCGTGTAAACACACTGATGCCGTTATTTGACTGTGTTTTTTTTTTATTGTTGTCCTGTCACAAATTTGAGATACATGGAAGTCGCTCATTGTTTAAAACTGACGGAAAGAGACAGATAGATCTGTCAATATGTAGGCGTGTTCGCGACGTTCAATATAGCGAAAAATCCTTTGCGGCCATGTCAAGCCTTCCAACATAAGATAGATTATCATTTTAGTCAACGTTACATAGATTTACGCTATCTAACGCAGAGGTTGTCCAATGAACGTAGTCTCCGTTTGACACAAACTTCATTTAAAGTCTCGATCTTCTTGTTGGCTGGTGTATGAATTTATTACTTATTTTGCGTGTTTATAGTTATACTACCGCCCAAGGACGGCTGCGTACACCGACACACTTCATCCGTTTTATTCATGTTGACTTTGTGTATTTGAGATAGACTGAACGTGATTGATGATCAGACTTGTTTTCTGCATTGGAACGAGGTTATTTCAGCAGGGTGGAAAAGGATTAATAACAAAATATAAAATGAATTCGATCCCTTTTACTTTAATTGAATTTATTTGACTCAAGCCATATTCGTGGTATTTAAATTATATTTATTAGATATAGGTAACACCCATATATATACATATATATATATATATATATATATATATATAGAGAGAGAGAGAGAGAGAAATAAGTCACAGATACGTACTTTCGGAGATGCTATACTAGGAAGTACTAAAACAAATACCTTATAAATCCTAATGAACTAAACTAGTGACACTAAAACAAAATCGTGGACTTTCCCAAAACGCGTTCTAACGGCATACAGTTGGTTTAACTCTCGCACATCACGCTTTTTTTTGTAAAGCTTGGCGCAAGTTATTTGGTCCACCATATATATATATATATATATATAGGAGGACGAAAAGTGTATGAGAGAGTTAATGTACTTCGAAGCTTTTAGTAGAGTTTTATTCCATATTGGTCGAAGTTTCGGTTTGTGTCAGACCTTCATGAGGACTCCTAATGAAGGGCCGACTCAGGTACTCATCAGGCCTTGATCTTGAGTACCTACGAGTCTATGTGACTCGTAGGTAGAAAATTACAATGTGAGTCGCATTTTTAGATCCACAAATCCTTGCAGTGAACTATTAGTATAAAAAAAATAAACAACGCAAAAATATGTACTATCTAAGGCGTTCAGCGTATTTCAAATATATTTTTGTAAATAGGTCTAAAATACATGCAAAATCATTTTTGAAACAAAACAAATCTACTCACCCGCTCGAATCAAGCATGGGTCCTCTGCGTGCGAAGGGGAGGCATTACTACTGAGCTACGCCACGCCCTTTTCTTTCTTTGTTTCTTACCTATGAATGCAGGATTTTTATGCGGAGGAACAATATTTACAACAAAGTTAAAAGAGCTTAAATCACACTTCGATCGGCGCCACGGATATTAAAAATGTTTTAGGTTTACTAGTCTTTCAACCGCAGATATCAACGCCGGCACACTAGAACGTAATTTCCACATTTCAACCACATGTCGTACAGTGTAGCCAAAATATTCAGCGACCGCTTTCGCGACACCATCTGCGGGATGAACTGTTACGCGGCTTCTCCATATGCTGTGGAGGCCCAACAACATAATAATGTTTAATGGTATATCATGCTCGTTTTCCACTGCCAAGGATCGTATATCATGGCAGTCCTAGGGAAACTTGCTCGACGTAAACTACTGGAATATGGGCAGCGCTTTTAAGCTAAGTTATGAGAAAAGTGTTTGTTAATAACAAGTGTTATGTGTATACAATATAATCAAAATCTGTATTTACGAAGTAGCCATGACTCGTTGCCACTGTTTCTTCTGCAACACCCCATTTCAAGCTTCAGTAACTCCGTCTTCTATGTCGACCTAACCTTCAGTAAAGGGCAGGAAGGCGGGTCGGCCTTTTTATAAATATTTCCGCTTTATTTAGTAATATTCGCATTCTAATCCGTTAACGCGACGAACTCTGCTCACTTGTTAATTCATGCAATGCTGACAACACAGCTCTCACTGAGACGTGGCTTTCTAGCAAAGTGTCTGACAGCCAGACCTTTCATTGCGAAACACGATTCAATCAATTCCACTTCCATAGACGTGACAGAAGCCGCAGTGGTGTTTTATTGGCGGTTACTGACTGAATAGTTTCTCGCCTTTCATTGTAGCGTGTCAACTTGACATTTTTTCCGGTTCGCCTTTCTTTGAAACATAAACGATAATGGGTTTATGTCATCGATCCCTAATTAGCAGTTCTTCATTTGCGAATTTGTTACGTAATTGCTTTAACCAAATTACCATGCAGTATTCAGAAGTACCAATTATATTAATGGGGGATTTCAACTACTTTGACATTACGTGGTCTAATGTATGTTCTGTTTCAATCCCTATCTCATTTGAACCTAACGAATTTATTGAACTATGTTCTGATTTCAACATTTCCCAACTTGTCTCAGAGCCCACAAGGGTTTCAAGCCTTCCATCAATTATACTCGATCTTGTACTAACAATGCATCCAAGCGTTATATCATCACTAACATAGTGCAATGTCTCAGTGACCATCCAGCTAATCACATTTTTTTGTATTATATTCGTAGCGCCTATAATTAACATGAAATGGAACCGTAACTACAGCAGAGGTGATTTTACGTCAATTAACTTGTACATGTCTAAGTTTCATGATGATTGCTTAATTTAGTTTTCACAGCGCTCCGTTCAATCTAATTGGATGCTCTTTCAAAATGCGGTTTCTTTAATAATTGAAAAATACATTGATGCAACACGAGCTCGTTCGGGTTTAATGCTAATCACAGGCGTCTGCGGAGTAAAAAAAAATTAAAAAAAACTGTTTCCCGCTGCCAAACGATAATCCACTGATGCACGATGGGCAGCGTGCCAAACTGCAGATCATGAGTATACAGCAACTCTTACAAAAACTAAGTCAGGTTTTTTTTATAATAATACACTAAATATCACGTTAACAGCTAACATTAAACAATGTTGGCATGTCGTTAATCTCAACTGCTAGTCTTACGTTGTTCTTTAGGCATCTGATGGCATCATATACCAGTAACTGAAAGTTCGGGTAATAAATGATGTTTTTGTATGTCCTTCACAACTGCTGATGGTATCGTCGTTTCCTGCTGTTCTGCCTGTGAACCCTGTGCCAGTTTACGCGATCGGTGAGGCTAGCAATATTAATAATATTGCCACTCGCACCTCCGAGTTAGCAACCGTGGCCGAATTGTTATCACGCTAGGCTCCCACGCAAAGGACAGAGGTTTGATGCCTGGTAGTGGACGCACCGATTGTTATTTCTGTAAGTGTCGCCCTCCGGTAAATTCAAAAACCCTGCTACTTGTGCGGGGTCCCTATGTTGTACGCTACGAGCCGAACCTTCAACGCCGCTTGTTCCGGAAGCCCAGGCGTGGGCAAAAGGGGCTCCGCGTGGCGAGCACGTGGTAGTCTCGCGTCATCCTCGCCCCCTGCGCGGTTACGCCGACGATAGAACAGACAAAAGATTTTTGGAGGCTGAGCAAGCAAGTGGGGCCTGGCGCGAGATGGTCGCGCGCGCCACTGATACATTGTCGTCTTTAGCTTCCTAACTATAATACACATTGTTTAAGTGAAGTAACTTTAAAGCAAAGAGCCGTGAGGAGTGATAAGTAAAAAAAAAGTGTTCTGCTGGAAAATTACTACAATAAAGTTTATTACGACGTTTCGAACAGGGAAAGCTCTTTATCATGTAAAACATCCACAGTTCGAGAGGGTTTATATACCGAACAATCCACTCCCTTCCCTTATCCCCAAAAAAGGAGTGAAAGAACACGTTTAACGAAGAATACAAAACAAATCGCCGTTTGAAAATATTAGTACAGCGCAAACGCAGTCACCAACAGTTGCTCAGGAACGCGAGGGGGCACTCCCCTTGTCGGATCTTCTGTGGAGGTCCTAGAGAGGATGCTTTTCACCGTGACTCCCGAAACATCTAAATCCTCTTTCTCTCGGGGTTCACTATCAGAAGATTGCAGTGTTTGTGCAAAACAAAAGATCTTAGGAAAACACAGTCTATGCCTGGTTAGCGGAGCTGCTCAGAGCGTTCCCAAAAGGTTTTTTTTTTTTTTTTTTGCATTCTAGGTTTTGTCGAATGAGTTATCAACAATGTTTAACGCTTCGGGGTAAAATTAGTGTTTGGGAAGAGTTTGAAGGACGAAGGGGGAGGATGATCTGCAATCAGGGTGGGGCTACATGTGAACTAAATAATCTCCCCGGGGCTTTCATTTATGTCCTTATTGAAAGTATCGAACTTGTGAATAAGCTATGATTTATTTTGTACTCTTTTAATTATTGTGCTAAACCGGATTCTACCGCTGATAACAGAAATATTTTCGATGGTGTGCTCGGGCAGGTTCAGGTGTTTCGAGAGTGGAAGGTGGGAAATCTCAGTGGCGTGACTTTTATGATTTTTAAGGAGTACGTAACCGAAAATTGAAATATTCATATTTTGTTCGGAAATGAGTCAAGCATGACGGATAATAACCGTAAATGATAATCGTACGTTTGTATTTTGAACGACTGGCTATATTTTTCGTTCCAAACGGTGCACTCGAGCAAGCCCTCGAAGAGAAGCGAACGGAGAGCGCGATGTGTCTTGGGATATCCGGCGCTGACTAAAACTGGACAAAAAAAAATTCCCCGCATTCGTGACGTAGCAAGGCTGGCGTTGTTATGAGTTTTGCCGTTGGTGGCGTTGTCAACGTTGTGGTGGTGTCAATAGCGTCAACGCGTTACAACCGAGCCGTTCGAAGCAGTGTTGGACAAAATACTCGATAAAAGTATTTAAGTTAAGTTAATAGATACCTGCTTCAAAAAGTATTTAAAATACTACTCAAGTTACTTTCACTGTAAAGTATCTTGAGTAGAGTGCAAATACTTAGAAATGTAATGTAATTACTTTTGAAGATACTTCCGCATTGCGGAATTTGTATCGACGTCAGTGACAACGACAATTATACAGCTGCGCAAATCTGGGTTACCAGAATGGTTTATTAACACGCAACAACACAAAACCAAAACAAAAAAGTATCGTACGGCTATTTTATGCAGTCCAACTATTCGCGACTCCAGCAAAATGGACGCCACCAAGCGGGAAAACCGGGAACCAGCCGGACCAGGTCGCTTTGCGCATCTCCGCGTCTCTGGCGGCTTTCGCGGACACGTGTTGTCGGCGCGGTGGCGAACAATGTAATTTACGAAGGTCCGAAAATTTCTTAAGTTTGCCTGAGAGTTCATTAGTGTAGTGAAGCCTCAGTGCATTGTTTCCTTCCATCACGTGTTTGAAAGCCCGTTTACTCCACAACACAAGGTCGCGTGCTTTCGATTTTTTTAATGGGGAGGAATCACGGAAAAACGTTTAGATTTGTTGTCTGTCTCGAATCACATTCAAAGTGACGACTACTTGTAACTGATAAGTGGTTTCTTTATAAAGATGTAGAAGAGTGGACTGAGGAACGACAGACGAGGTGTTTCACTGGAGGAACACCAATGTTGCAGTCAAGTGAATGTGGAGGTTCGATAGCTGCTTTTCTTGAGTTTGATTGTGTTCGATTAGCTTCAAGTCTGAGCCACCCTTGCCTGTCGGTGCGTTGGCTATTCATCTTGGCTGCTTTTCGACGAAAACGCCTCTGGACCACACCGAAGGAGTGTGGCTTATTTCGCAATTACTTGATTCCGGAAAACCTGCTCGCTGCATTCGATTAATGAGGGAAATTGTCTTCTTTCAAAAGGCTGTCACGGCATTATGATGTATCGCGCCTCCAATATTGATATTAAACCCCCGTCGAAGCCAGCAGGTTGACCGGCCACAAAAAATTCTCGATTTCTCCGTTCAGAATTCGAAGTCAAGTTCAATGCAGAGAGGTTCTGTGTTAATCTCCGATGAAGACTCTCTTCAGTTTGTCCCGCATTCGTCTCCGTGCTAGCGGCTAGAACCATTTGGCTCAGTTTAAGTAGTATCTCTCTGTCTGTCAAATATACTTTTATTCAGCAGTTCACTTAATAGCTAGTCAACTAAGCTTGTATTTCAACCCGCAGAATATACTAATATTGCTTTAGTGGGACATAGTACATAATATAATACATAACCCACTCGTCAAAATGACTTCTCGATTGCTACTAAAACCTGAATTGAAATACGAGTATCAGCTGCTTAGTGGGGCGCCAGCGGGTTGACATGCTCCTTAGCTCAAGAAGCGCTTGCTTAATTTTCGTAATTTTCCTGCAGCCTGTGTTGTTGGCCGAGCAGCTGTTTCTTAAATGCGGATACGCACAAAAGCTCGATCTCGCGGACAGATAAGTCGCATGGTCAAGGCATGCGAGTTAACTGAAAATTACTCTCGGTGGAACAATTCTGTAGTCATCGCCGCTCTCCTTAGCTGACCAAACTGATTAGTATCTATTACCGTCTCTCCGGAGCCCATAGTTTCGGTTTTGAACGAAATCTCCGAAACGGAAATTTGGCACGAAAAGAACAAAAAACACCGGGAAAACAAAACTATGCTCTGCAAGTTTATGTGCACCTGCTACACTTAACCATCGCAGTTCAAATACCTATGAAATTGGGCATTAAACAAAAGAAAATCTGTTAAATTGAATGCGCCACCCGTTCAGGCGGCCCGGCCGAGCCGACGCGACCTGGACCACTGATCTCAATGACAATTGCTGGATCGCGTTTGACCAGCTCTGCCTATGGACCGGAATGCGGCCACGGTCGGCCATCTTTAGGTAGAGTTATATCATCTCTAGCCATCATAGTAATATGGCGGACAGCGCAATGGCGGCAGGCTGCCATAAAATAGCCGTAGATCTAGTACACTGTACCGTGGGTGATATTTCGTGCTTGATTGAAGTTGTTCGACGAAGCAGATTCTTGAAACCCGGCGTGAACGGTAGCCTCGTCTTTGAGGACCCGGCGAAAGTTCTACGAAAGCGCAGCACCAGGGGGAAAGCAGCGCAGCTCGCATCGAAAGCAGACTACGTACCGGCGTCTGCTTTCAATGCTTCTTTCGATGCGACTTTCGATGCGTGCTGTGCTGCTTTTCCCCCGTTGCTGCGCGATTTCGTGAAACTTTCACCGGGTCCTCAAAGACCGGGCTACCGTTCACGCCGGGTTTTAAAAACATGTTTTGTCAAACAATTTCAGTCAATCACGGAATATCACCCATGCTATTTTGATGGCTGCCTGCCACCACAACTGCGAAAACGCCGTCTGCCATGGATGGATGATGGTGGCTGCCAAGTGGCTTCAGCAGCTGTATCTTAGCTAGAGGTGATATAACTCTACCTAAAGATGGCCGCCAGTGACCGCATTCACGGAGCGGGCAAACGCGATCCAGCAATTGTCATTGAGATCAGTGACCTGGACCCAGCCGCCATGTTTGTTTGGCGGTGGCGCCCCCTATAGGTCGCTAGAGGCGCGAATAAGGAGCGGGATATTGTCACAAATGACAAATGATGAGACGGCGAATACCTGAAGAAACTAAACGTTTAATGGGGCGAACTTGTGCCCAAAACAAAATGTCGGCGAAATAGCAGGATCGAGCGCTGGGGTGAGGCTGACTGCGTACTGCAACTCGGAGCACCTTTTGTACCCGCGTGGGTTTCTGGAACATTCGGCATAGAACGTTCGGCGCGTAGAACATTTGTAACTCGATCAGACGACAAGGTTCTCGAACTTACAAGAATGTTAAGTTGAAAGAATAAATAAAAGAGGAGTTCGCTCCCTGGTATTGAACCCGGAGCATTCGCGCGAGAGCCAAGCGCGGCAACCATTCGGCTACGCTCTCGCCCGGCAACCCGCGTCGCAATGTCACTGGTACATGTTACAAAACATTTCTGGGACAACAAGAAAGAGGTCGCTTTAGCTATTGGGGAGGAGACAGACCGTGGTGCCGCAAGCGGTTAACTTTAGAACTACGTGGATGGGGACAACAATTACAATGACTCGGCGCTCGGCTGACTTAACCGAACGCGGCGTAAGCGTTCGGCTGGAGTTCATGTTCTCCGGTAAAGGGGAGGAGGGGCTCTTTTGTTTCCACTCCGGCCTGCATGAACAATGCAGCATGCGCGGTGCCCAGCTCAGCACAAACGTTTAAGTGTGTCAAGCTCGCATTCTCTGACGACTGCTTTCGGGAGAGATCCGGCACTTAACATCACTTTGCTAATTGTTAGTATTTTTACATTACACTGTGCCCCGCGCTCTTTTAAAAAAGATAACATGAACATGCCCACAAGGCTTGTGGGCATGTGCACAGGTCTTGTGTTGGGTAAACACCGAGGTGTGGTGGCTACAAACGGGTCAGAGAGCCTCGCCAATAATGACATCGCTGAATATCACGTCCTGCGGCGCACCCTAGACGCATCGTTTAATTACAATCCATATTCCCTATAGGGGGAGTTCACTATAAACGACCTTGGGACACTGATATGAGTGAATGGATAACAAAGAGAACCCACACAAAAGCCACAGCAGTGGTCGCACTTTCTTCAAGTAGGCTGCGTTCAGAAAGGCACTCAACGTTGGGGGACACTTTGTTGGCATTTTGAGAGGTTATCCAGCTCGTAGTTCGTTCCCTGTCCTGTTGTCTGCTTATCAATGTTCGCTTACAGACAGTGTTCGTGAGAGCAATAGGTGACGGACTGACGACGAAAAGAAAAGAAACCAAAAAGAACCTCGACGTTTTGCCGTAGCAGGCGTAAATATACAAAAAGCAAATCAATCTTTTTTTGTGCGTGTATTTCTTGTTTTTTTTCTATTTGTTATTTTCTTGACACTCAAGTCTGCACTGTTGTCGTAGGTCATTTCCCAGTCTGCGTTGCGCCTCAGGGTGGCAGTCTTTATTTCCCTAAAACAACCCCTTTTGTTTGAGGAGTTTTGGGGGAAACACTAGGAAACAAAAGGCGCCTTTGGGAAGGCGAGGGGAAAGACTTCATTGTATGAACTTTGGGCTGAAATATGAGTGACAATCGGCAAAAAATGAATGTTTTCACGGACTCAGTCAGTCACCTATTGCTAATCGGAGCTAGCAACAGGATTTGGTTGCTCGAAAGAATGTTCACGCTTGCTCGTTCCATCTCCACTTCACTTCATACCGAAAAACTCGGAAAATGGCGAAATATCAAAACTGTATTTGATATAATGAGTACGAGATACTCAGAAATGTAATTAAATTGGAGTATCAAAAACTCTCGATCAAAAGTATTTGCAAGATACCAAGATACTTCAAAAAGTATTTGAAATACAGTATCTTGAGTAGAGTATTTGGGATAGGCACAAGTCTGGTTCGAAGTACCCGTGGGGTGACGTGCGTGTGGCTGGCCGAAGGAGCACGTAGCTTCCGCAGCACTGTCAGCTTAGGGGTGAACGGGCTTTGAAAATTAACTTTTGTCAAAATTTTTAGCGGGGAGCTCAAAATGTTAGGGGGAGAATGGCTGTGTCCGGGTACGAAAATGAGGGTCCATATTCTTGAACTGTTTTGTACATTGCGCGATTTGTGGGTTGAGGAGGAAAGCTATGAAGGAAAATGTTGAATTCCAAAGAGCGGCGTTGCTCCGATGGAACTTGCCACGTCATGACTACGTAACAAGTTCCCCAACGTTGCTAGATTACCTCCCAAATAGGCTCCACATGCATCCACCAGGTGCGCATTAGAAGATTGTTTAATTAGCTTTAAAATCAATTTTCTTGTGCCTTTCAACAGAAAGACTGGTATTTTTGAGGTTATGCTTCAACATGCAACGCAATAAAGCTAAAAAATGAGCGTTGGGATTTCCTTTCCACACCCCTTTAAAGCACAACCTAAAAGCCACATCCGTTTGCCCAATGTACTGCCTGCTGCAAACCGCGCGCTGGAGCAGGTAAACAACGTTCGAAGCGCTGCCTTTTATGTTCCACGTAAAGTTTGAGTGTGTGCTTTTGGCGCACGTCGTTTGTGAAATGTGCTTGCACACTTTGCCCCTAGGTTTTCGGCACGGTCGGCAGCCTATGCCTTCGGGAATGGCGGTTTTTTATTTGACTAGTAGGTTTTTTTAGATTTCTCCCGCGTCGGTAGACTACTCGAGCTGCGGCGGGAAATGTTTATTTCAGTCAATCGCTCTGCGATAAAATATTGTAGTGTTTGCGTAGGATGTTGTTGACATTCAAAATAACATTTGCATACGTCAAGGGGAGGTTACACTGCTTGTTTTCGATTGTATGTTCTTTTCGCTTGCTGATCATATCTGTAGGGTTCAAATATATATATATATATATATATATATATATATATATATATATGCCGAAAGGGACAGGACTAACGCGAAACGTGTTTCTTTTTGGCGTATGTGCACATGCTTCTTAAAAGATGGCGGACAGCCAATTTTGTTTTTATGTGTTGTTGTTAACATCTACTGCATTTTGTCGCGCCGGCTACCCCCGGGTCTCGTTGTTGCCGCGGCCAGACGTTCCTTATTTGCTGCCTCTTCTTTTATCTTGCCTATTTTGGGATTTGTTTTGTTAAAGGGACACTGACACCCCCAAAAAAAATGTATTCCTTTTTTGTCAGGCGATTTATTATGGTGTCGGAATACTACCCAATTAATATTTTGCTACAGAGTCGCGTATTTTTTCAATAAAGCCAAAAAACGCAACTGCGCGAAACCGAAACCGAAACGGAGAAGTGGAGAGGATAGCGTGAGTGGCGGAAATCAAGTGGCTACACCCGACCGCGCGGTTTTTTTGTTGTTTTTTTTCTCTTCTTTCCGCACGTAGCACCGTAGCAGACGAAATGCGTTCGCTCGCCGTGGTATTCCTTTGAAGTATGTTTGTTCCGCTCGCTGGTCTGTATTTCAAGATGAGTTGTTTTGTACATTTAATTGGCAATTAGTAGTGAGTGCCCGAGTGCCGTGGTGAATTCCCGTGATCAGCTCCGAAAAGAATACTCTGAAGATGTTGCGTGAAGAGTTGCCTCACATGTCCTGCATTTGAAAGTGGCATTGTGCGGCAGAGTGCACAAGTTTCCGAAAGATCAACGGGTCGGGATCAATGGCTGGCTGCAATTCCTGTAGAACAGTTACGCGAAGCTCGGAAAGCGGACGCTACCCGATTCATATGCTCCTTGCATTTTGTGGAAAGTGATATACATTGAGTTCGTAGGTGTCAAAAATGGAATCCATACCATTTAGTGCATATATATATATATATATATATATATATATATATATATATATATATATATCCACCCAGGTAGCACCGCGTTCAGGGCTGAAACTTGGGTTTTGTCTGGGAGTTTAGGGCAATGAAAAGCCCTAAGAAGCCAAAGTAGAGCCAAACCTGACCTCCCTTGGCAACAGTCTGGGTATTTTGACCCTAATTCGCCAAACAAGTCCCAAACTTAGGCTTCACTGCCTGGTAGTTCGGCTATCATCTGGCATCTTTGGGCCTAAATCGCCTAACAAATGCCAGAGTTAGGCTTCCTGCCTGGTAGTTCGGCAGATATTTGGCATTTTTGGGCAAAAATCGCCAAACTAATGCCAAAGTTACGCTTCGCTTCCCGATAGTTCGGCTGTCATCTGGAAGCTGCGGGCCAAAGTCGCCAAACAAGTGCCAAAGTTAGGCTTCGCTTCCCGATAGTTCGGCTGTTATCTGGCAGCTACGGGCCAAAGTCGCCAAACAAGTGCCAAAGTTAGGCTTCGCTTCCCGATAGTTCGGCTGTCATCTGGCAGCTACAGGCCAAAGTTTCCAGGTAACCGGACAAAAAGCTCACCGGATAAAAGCTCACCGGACAGAAGCTCACCGGACAAAAGCTCTCCGGACAAAAGCTCACCCCTTTTTTCACAAACCCGGACAATAGCTCACCTCATTTTCTTTCGCTACCAGGGCGAAACAAGGACTGAAATAAAATGCGGACGCGATGGACATTGCACCATTTTTAGGTGAACTTGTACCCTATCTCACGCGAGGGTTTACTACGGTTGATCGAATGCCATTTCGTCGAAACATGTTTTAAAGAACGGGCACGTTTTATTGAAGCACGGTTTCGAAAAAGTAGAGCCTCAGTTTAGAGATATGCCGTTTATCGAAAAGGGGATGCTATTTAAAAAAAAGCTTTTCTTCTTCGCGCGTGTATCACTGGTGCGCGTGTTAACCCAAGCCCCCCGCTGCGCTCCCGCCGCTTGGCGGCGGCAGTCTGCGGTGGCTCATTACCAAAATGTTAACTCACATGACGTTTTCGTACACCCCGCTTCGCGGTGGCCGAATTCGCTAAAAGGAGGCTCATCGCCTTTTTCTCTAACCTTGTTTTCTCTATAAGACCAACATGAAATTTTCTCCTGGTGAGCTTTTGTCCTGGTCTGTTAAAAAATGGGTGAGCATTTGTCCGGTGAGCTTTTGTCCGGTAAGCTTCTGTCCAGTGAGCTTTTGTCCGGTGAGCTTTTGTCCAGGATTCAGTTTTCAAACAAGTGCCAGAACTATAGCTTACTGCCTTGGAGTTCGGCTGATGAGGTGTTTATGTACGCGGGTGGTCTCCATCTTAATTAAATAGAAATGAAGTTTTATTCGGCTGGCCACTTTATCTTATTTTGAATGTCTCTTGATCTCTCCAGTCCAAAGGTTGGCTGAACGTTTTGACGCGGCTGAACCAGGCTTTGCAAACGCAAATTGTGCCGGATGTTGTACTCGCGCGGAGGTACAAAGGCCAATATCGGGACGCGTCGTGAGACTGGTTCGACATTAAGGCACGTTCACACCGGCGATGCGATCTAGTCGCGCGATAACTTTCATCGCAAAAGCGGCCATCGCGGGAAAAAAGCGACGCGATTTGAGCAGTCGCTTGCTGACCCGACTTTTTTCGATGCGATCTAGTCGCGGAGAGGCTGAGCCAATCAACGGCGTTCGGAGCGAGAGTTATTGAGAAGCGACTCGCCAACGGAGGCGTTGGACTCGCTCATCGCGCACGCCAGAGTGACCATCTAATTATTATTTTTTTTTTTTTTCGCGATGGGATTTAGTCGCATCGCGCGACTGTTTACATCCTCGGTGTGAATGAGCCTTTACAGAAAGTGCTGCCATCGAGCAAGCGCTGCGCGAGACTGATGTGCGCTCGTCTCCTCAACAGATATCATTATTAGGCGGCTGTCACAAATTCAGGCTTTTCTTTATCTTTTTTTTTTGCATTTTTATGATCTTTTCGGACCACTTTAAGATTCGGTACGGTCAGGACGGGGGGAGTGCGGTGCCGCTTTTAATCTCAGTTTGTCCCGTCGAAGTTTCCTTTCTAAATCCCCAACGGGTTTGCTCGTTGGCGGGGTAGGGTTTGTTGACAGGCGACGAGGATTATATTTCATCCCGGGGCACAGTCTGTGGCTTTGACCTCGCAGACGGAAGGGTGCGTGTGCTGGCTCGAGTATGGTGCCGATTTGAGACGCGAGGGCGCCGCCGGGATACTAAGATGTTTACGCCGGCTAGCGCGCTTTTTGAAGGCGGCGACTTACTTAGTCTGCCGCCTGTCGTGGTTGTCGCGTTCTACGTATCGGCGATAATTGATGTTTTTGGACGTTTGGGTCGGTGCCGGGTACCTTTTTCTGGGAACTTGACTGGCCCGAAAGGCGGGACAACGGGAGGTTGGTCGGAAGACGAGCCTATAAAAGGGGATCCTGGAACAAAGGAGGTAGTCGGAGCCCCGGAGCTGGCCGGGTCGCTGCTCGACACGGTTTCTCCCTGCACGTGAGTTTTGGAACGTTAAATTTTCGGCTTCTGCCCTGCCTGTTGGGCAAGTGTTTGAGTTTGTTGTGCTGAAGTGTGCGTGGCTGTGTGGTGCGCGGTGTCGATCTCATCGAGCTTCTAACCGGACCGCCGGACTCCGAGACGTCGTTCATCGGCCCACGACTCCAGACGACGGACTGCTCTGGACTCAGCATCTTCCGGAAAGCTAAGCCTGGTTTTCTCTGTTTTGTCGACTTCATCCGCTGGCTCTGAAGTACGAACTGTCGAACATTGGGGTGATTTATACGCAGTGCTACTTGCTGTCGCGACTGTTTTTGGGGTGATCCCATGTGGGAGCGGTAACGTTCGAGTTCTATCTCGGTTTGCTCTCGTTGTTGGTTAGTGTCGGGTTTTTCGTTGCTGTTTTATTGACTTGTTAATGTTTTATGAGCGTCGAGTCTTTTCAGTATTTGTCTTTGGCTCGCAGGGCTCCATAGCGTTGAGCTGGAGTGTGGTTTGTGTTGAGTGGTCTATTGCCGTGCGCGGCTAAGTTTTTCACTTTATTAAATTTAATCTTTTGTTTGCTTATCCTCCCTGTGTCATCGTCTCTCTCTACTGATTATACACCGGGCGTGGACCTAGCGCTAGTCACCGGTCGAACTTAGCTCTTTTGTTCTTTTCCCGTAATTTCTCGTTTATCCTCGGAGTGGATGGTTGCTTTATTTTTATTCATTTGACCCCCACTCCGTGACAGCGGCGCATTGCAAAAGCGAGCGTGGCTCTGTGCGCGTCTTGCATTGTGATTGAGCACTGTCAAATCCTAGCGATAACAAAGAGCGGAAACGACCGGGGCTCCGTGGCATCGCTCCCGCATCACACTTGGGGAATTAAAATGAAATCCCGGAACTTGTACTATTTTAGCGTGTTGGTACTTTTTAAACACTTAGAAAGTGGAGACACATAAGGGACGATAAATACAGGACAATCTTTCAACTTCAACAAAATTTATTTTCGGTTTCAAGTTCAAAGCCCGCCCGCTCCGTGGGACTACGGGAAAGGGAAATCTTGGGGGAAGGAGAGGAAGGGGAGGAAGTGTACGCGATCCCCCTGTCCCGCGGGGCCAGGTACGTCGGGCAAACGGGGCGATGCCCCAACAACCGACTCCGAGAACATCAAATGGACGCCGAAAGAGCTGCTTCGGATTCTCAGCACCCGATCGTCATTCACGGGAGAAAATGTCCCGGCTGCGCTCCTAATTTCGCCGGCACGACCGCCATGGGAGGCCACTGCGAGCGAGTCGGGAGAGAAGTAATTGAGGCCTATGGGGTGGCGACAAGCCCGCAAAATATAAGCACCCCTTCCATTTCGCTCTCAAGAAAGGAGATTATCTTTCCAAGGCCCACAATGGAAGCCGAACGCTGACAGACCAGTCAAGGCGACAAGGTCACCGGCAGAAGCGGCCTTTCCTTTCATTCGAATTCAATTTCATTCCAGAGAAGTGCTGGGATTCCCCCGTCGCTTATTTCCCAACTGTTGAGCAGGTCGGGATACACTCTCTCCCCTGTAGCTTTGGCTGTACAGCAGTTTTTTGTTTTTGTTTTTTTTTGTCTTAAAAGATGTCTTCGTTTTTGTTTTGTTTTTACTCTAAAGCGTCGAAAATGCAGAAGGAGCTTAGCTGCGTTGTTGATGCCCCTTCGACGTCGCCTTTTGCAAATCCTCCCCACCTGCTTTTGTGTCTTCGTGTGGCTGTCAGCGAGCGCGACAGCCGCTTTAAGCAAATGAAAAGGGTGGAGCGAAACGCGTGACCTCTCTGCGTAGGACGCGTAGGACAAAAACGTTAGGACGAAAATTTTTTCACGTGACTCTCTTTGTCACGCTGATGGGATCTCTGGGGCTGTTGTTTTCGCCGTTTGCCTAGTTATAAACAGGCGGGCCACGTAGGTATGGTTTTTGAAATGCGCTCTTCAGTGTTCTGTTGCTTTCGTGGGTTGCAGACGCGGCCGTGTTTTTTCGTCGTAAACGGCCGGAATACGTACATGCCAATTTTTCGGTAATAGCCATTTTTTTCACCGGAGTTCGTGGAATTCTTTTTATGTGTATGTTGGACACGCTTCGACAAAAACTGCTCTTCGCCGACGACGAGACGTCAGTTGAATGTGCGCAACCTTCCTTCTCGAGTGTGTTTGTGGGGTGCCTGAGTTGGATTATGCATCTATCAAGGATTACATGATATCGCTATTTTATTAGTAAGTACACTGCAAGCATCTGATAGCAGTCCTGCTTTCCTCTCAATTTCCGCGTTTTTTTATGTGATGAGTTTTGTTTGGCAGAAAGACAGTGTTAATTTTATTTTATATTTTGCTTTTTGTTTTACAGAGAAGTGTGACCTTTGTAAATATGTCGAGAATACACTGTGTGTAATGATAGTGGATTTAATAACTTCTGGGAGTGATCGAAAAAATTTTGCTCGTCCGTATATGTGATTGGATATGCAGCAAATGATATGCTACGTACACATACTTGCACGACGTTCGGCCAATACGGAGCAGACGCATCGTAGAGTATTCGCACAATATTGCGCGAACGCTAGGCCAGGGCAAAACGGCTGTACGCCAATACCTGCCGGATATCAACCGGTGGTGCAAAAATGGACATTTGAGCAATATTGAAAACCGACTTTCGGCCGATACTGGTACGATACTGCAAAGTATTGCCGTGCTGCTTGGGAACGGAGGTGATGACATCTGACCATCGTGTTCCCAACGCTTATTTAATTTTCTTCTGGGGCGCGTGAAAGAGCACTTCTGTGACACACCAGAGATATTCCAAACTCGGGCAGGCCTCTCGGCTTTCTTTGCTACTTTTGGCACATATTTGGCACTTCAGTGGGTAGCCAGAGAAGAGCCAAACTTCGGCATGCCCCGAATCGCCAAATTATGATTTACTGCGGCAGTTATGGCTCAATTCTGGCACTTACTTTGGCAGAACCGTGGTGGACCAGAGAAAATCCAAACTTGGCATGTCCGAAATACCCAAATTAGGCATTGCTTTGGCAGTTGTGGCTCAAGTCTGGCAGTTAATTTGGCACAACTGTGGCGGAGCAGAGAAAAGCCAAAGTCGGCGTGGCCGAAATACCCGAATTAGGTCTTGCTTCGGCAGTTAGGGTTCAAGTCTGGCACTTACTTTGGCAGAAGTGTGGCGGACAAGAGAAAGGCCAAACTTGGCATGTCCGAAATACCCCGAATTCGGCGTGGCTTTGGCAGTTATGGCTCAAGTATGGCACCAACTTTGCCGCTCCTCTGGCGCACCAGAGAAGAGCCAAACTTGGGCATGCCCTAGGATCGCCCAACTAAGGCTATAGTCAAGCACCGTACTTTGGCACTGATGATTGCCATGGTGCAAAAACCTAACTGCGCCAAAGTTGGGCCCTTATGTTTGCCAGACCTTTGCCCAAGTTGCGCATTCTTCTGGCGTGCTACCTGGGCAGCCTCTGCTGCGGTGCTCGAGGACAGCGCAACAGAGGTTGGCTGCACTATTTCTCCAGAGGGCGCGGTGCCGTCGTTGCAGAGAAGCGCTCTGATTGCAAACAGAAACTTAAAAACCCGTCGAGGTTGTGACGTTTTTTCAGATAGCTGTGCTGTAATATGCTGCGCGTGCCTTCTATGGTTTTGCAATTTATTAATTAACGTTTTCGATGATGCCTAGCAATTTTCTAATTGAGAACATGCCCTTAAATACAATATTTAAAGAAAAAGTTATTACGCAAAAATATTTAAAGGGGCACTGACACCCCAAAGGTCGTATTTTTTCTTGTTTAAAACGATGTAATTTGTCATAAACACGCAAAAAAAACCCGCAAAGAAAAAAAAAATGTTTCCGCGCGCGCGCGCGCCTTTTTATTGTTTTGCGTTGTTTCTACCGCTTCTCACCTCCTAGCTTCTTTTAATTGGTGACGTCAAAAATCATGAAATTTAGAAGCTTGGTAGGCGACATTTCTATAACATTGAATAACGGCAATCGTAAAACATATTTTTTAACGCAATTGCGAACGCACTACGGCCCCTCATTTTGAAATACCAAAAACCAGAGTCCGGTGTGATGTCGCCTCCTGGATTTGTATCCTCCCTCGTAAAACTTGGCGGCGCTCGAGCAGAGAAGATCGGGGATTCCGGGAACCGGACAAAGACACCTGTTTATTTCACGGTCAGCCGACGCTTCGGGTCGCGGTGGTAACGACGCTTTGCTTTGTAGCGCGGAGCGGAGGTTCGAGAGAGAGTCGACTCACAGGAGAAAGCAAAATATGTCGTCACTGCGCAGGCGCGGATTGCGCGGAAACTTCAAATTCGGCATTTGGAAATTGATTTTTTACTTCACAAATACTGAATTTCCAAGTTTCGAATTTCGAGGGTAATGTCCCGGCATCGTTTTCAATCGTTTCGGATATTATAAAAAAAAAAAAAAAATCCTTTTGGTGTGGCAGTGCCCCTTTAACAACTTAAATATCCCAAGCTTTAATCATTTTTCCTAAATGGGGCCCTGGCCAAGGACCAAAACGACACAAGCCTTTTTCCGTTGCGACGCGTAGTTCTCGCAATATAGAATTAGTCCACTTTTCGTGAAACTCCCTGTGTATGACTATATATATATATATATATATGCAGGGTGTTTTTTTGAGTATTACATATTTGTTTAAAAAAAAAAAAAACATGAAAGCTACACTTATGCGGTTTGAGCAAGTGAGTTATATGACCAGGGGGACATTATGTAGGTGGCCATTGCGATAAGTCGGCTAGTTTATTAAAATTCCTCAATTAACTTTTTAATTAATGAAAATAGACATACTGTGCCAATAAAAACTTGCAGACTGTCATCAAAAACCACTAAATCAGTAATTTTCAGAAAGACTTTGAGCGAGTGTGAAGCCTAGTATTGCACTAAAGTTACCGCTCGTGGAGCAGGTACAAGGCTAGCGGTTGCGGTAAGGCGCCCACGCGATTTTTCCGTCTCTTATGTAGCCCCAGCCCTGTACCTGCTCCACGAGTGGTAACTTTAGTACACTATGTACTACGCTTCTCACGCGCTCAAAGTCTTTCTGAAAATTACTGATTTAGTGGTTTTCGATGACGCTGAGATTAAAGTTTCTAATCTGAACCATATGTCTATTTGCATTAATTAAAAAGTTATTTGACGAATCTTAATTAATTAGCCGACTGATCGTTACGCGTGCCGACCCGGGATGCAGAAAAAAGCAACATTATTGTGCAGTTTGTGAAACTTGGAATGCGTGACGCTGTCCTTGATACGGCAAAAAACAGCGTCTCTCAAATCTGGATCTTGGTCCTGACACGAGTGCGCCTATTTTTGTTAATGAACATTTCTGCCCAACACTGAAGCGTTTTCTTGGCAAAGCGTTTAAGGAAAGACGTCAATGTATCTGGAGTTATGTCTGCGTTCGAAACGGCAGGATTTTCGCTCGTCAAGCGGTAAATGCACCGCTTGTTTAAATTATCTGTGAGGAAGACGTTGAAAAGGTTGGCTAAGTTATTTTTGTAGCTTTACTGTTCCTTCGTTCCTTTCATGGAATACGTAGATCTTGTTTTGCCCGAAAACGTCAATCAGTGCTTAACTTCTAAAGATTGTGCTCACATCGTTCACTTAAATGCTCGTTCGGCAACGAATAAACATGATTCTATAATATCCCTTCTAGACCAGTGTCGGGTTTGTTTTGATCTAATAATGCTTACGGAAATGTGGTACCAGCAGGACGCTAATATTTCCCACAAGTATGAAGTTTGCTAAAGTTTCAGTCATATATAAAAGTGGTGATAAAAACATGGTAAAAAAACTATAGACGTATATCCGTGCTGCCTGTTTTCTCTAAAGCACTCGAGAAAGTTATTCTTACATGCTTCGATAACTTTTTTTTCTAAAACATTGTGTGTTAACAGGCAATAAGTTTTGTTTTCGAAAAGGTAAATCAACTGAAGCTGCGTTGTTATTTCAAAAGAAAATTATATCACAAAACACATAGAAGAGTCTTATTATGTTAGGTGTATTCATCGATTTCAGCAAGGAATTTGATGTCTTAAATCACGAAGTTTTGTCTGCGAAATTAAGTCGTTATGGCATCCGAGGAGGGGAACTTTCTTTGGTGAAATTATATTTAAAACATCGGAAACAGTGCGTTGTTATTGATGGCCATTGCTCCTCTTTTAAAAATGTACAGCAAGGCGTACTGCACGGAAGTATAATAGGACCTATTTTGTTTAATGACTTCATAAATTATATTGTGAATATTGATAATGAAGCACAGTTTATTATTTATGCAGACTACACACGCCTGTTTTTCTCTAGTGATGAGGCTGATGTAGTAATATGCAAAGCAAATTAACTCTGCTTAAAAAAAAAAAGCTTTCTAAGTGGTCTGATCTAAATCGGCTCAACGTAAACGCAACAAAATCGAAGGTTATTTTATTCAGTGCTACCACTAAACCAATCGTGGTAAATCCTAAAATCCAACTTGGCACTTCGGTAATTGAACTAGGAAATAAACATAAAACTTAAGGTTATCTTTTTCGGAGCAATTGACGAGGGAATCACACGTCAACTATCTAGTTGGTAAACTTTCTCGAATTGTAGGTATTGTCACTCGTTGTCCGCTTGTTTTACCCCCTGTCCCCACTCACACATTAAGCTACAAATTTGCCATGCTCCATTTCAGACTATTTTAAATTATTGTCATCTTGTGTGTGCAACAACTACAAAAACAAATCTTCAAAATGTCTTACTACTGAGAAAAAAAGCAGTACGCTATATTGCGGATGTTTCGTACGCGGACCATACAGAACCTTTGTTCACAAAATTTAGATTATTCCTGTTGAGCATGTACGAATACCGTTTACTTTGTGCGATTTGATTTTACATCTGAGGCATTTGTAGATTTTGTGCATTAGTTGAGGACTCAAAATGAACGAAAGTAATGTTTACACACACCATACAGAGACATATGTGCTTCCTTATTCTCGCACATATTATTACTTTCAACTACTATATTAAAATGTACCATGCTTATTAAACAAGTATATCACAACCAACATAAATAGATACACGTTAAATAAAAAAGACCTCCGCTTGTACTGTGTGTGGCTTCACGTAGTGGGATTTTAAATTGCATGTTTTATTGTGATTTCTTTTTTACGTAACATGTGTTCTTGAGCGTCAAAGCTGCTACCAATGTAAAGGAATTCAAGACCCAGTCAAGCTGTTTTTTAAAAGCTTTTTGTCTGGCGATCGCTCCAGTTTTCATGAAAATAAATGTTTGACTTGATTTGAGTTGATTAGCTTCTATGCTATGTCCCCCTGGCCGTATAGCTCACTCGCACAAACCGCATAAGTATGCGGAGGGCAAGTTCGTCTGCTTCTTGCGCAGGGGGTAGCGGTGACGTCAGAACGCCGAGCCCTGATTGGCTGATCGCGACCCCCCTATCTGAGCGTCGTCTGCTCCTTTGCAACGTCGTCTGCTCGCAACGTCGTCTGCGTCTGTCTTACCTTTCCTGCGACTTTCGGAAGTGCAGAGGCCAGGATTCACAAAACCATCTTACGCCAAAAGAGTGCGTAAGACAAAACGTGAGAACAAATTCGTATTCACGAAACGAAAATTATCGTAAGTTTTGCTCAGGTTACGACGGAATCCTACGACGATCAACTCAGCATGGCCGACAGCGTCGCTCAGTTACTTGGTCGCGACGATCAACGGACGTTTATTTTTGTACGTGCTCTTCTCACGCGTCCCGACTACAAGCAGCAAGAAAAAAAAGTGAAAAGGACTTGAAATAAACCACGACGAACAAGAACGCTGGATCCACAAACAGCCGGGAAATGCTCCAACGGCCACGATTCCACCGACCCCGAGTAAGCGAGCTCGGCGGATAGGCCTAGCAGGCACAGCGGTGCTCCGACGGTCCTTGGCCAAGACCGTCTGCCCACGACCGGCTGGCGTGCAGAATGGAATATGCCCGCGCGACCCTTGTGAACCCTTCAATCTCTTCCTCTTGTCATCTCCTTGTTTTCCGAGGCAGCGGTGACTCTCGCCGGTGAAAAAGCGGTGAATCTCCGACAGACGCAGGAAAGGTAAAGCAGCCATCGCTTTGACTAGCAGACGATGTTAACTGCGCCGACCCGCCGACGCCGTTAAAGCAGACGATGTTAAGATGTTAAGACGACGTAAAGCAGACGATGTTAACTGCGCCGACCCGCCGACGCCGTTAAAGAGTGAGGAGTCTCGCCCCACACGAAAGGAGGTAAAAAGTATTTGGGAGGGAACTTGCGGACACTAACACGCTCACTCTCGGTTCTTAGCAAACAAACCTCGGCGCCTCGGGACACCTCGCCAGTGAGTCCTTTGACTTATCTCCTTGATACGCGTCTGCTAGTTGTTAAAAACAACGTACCGCTCGATTTATTTCGTCTGCCCTCTCTGAAAGGCGAGTGGAGCTCGCTCGTAAAGACCTGCACTTCCGAAAGTCGCAGGAAAGGTAAGACAGACGCAGACGACGTTCGCGAGCAGACGACGTTGCAAAGGAGCAGACGACGCTCAGAGAGGGGGGTCACGATCAGCCAATCAGGGCTCGGCGTTCTGACGTCACCGCTACTTCCTTTCTCATGCGCAGAAGACGAAAATGAGCCCACTTGCGAGTCGTATAGCCTTCATGGCTGTTTTTAAACAAATCTGTAAAAAATAAAAATCATTGTATACATACATACATACATGCATACCACGCACGCACGCGCGCGCACACACACACACACGCACATATATAAAATATATATAGATATATATATATATATATATATATATATATATATATATATATATATATATATATATATATATATATATGATGGAACGAGCCGTATGCAATTGTTCATTATAGTGTATTGTATTTCTATACAAATTAGAGGGATCGCGTGTTAATTACTGCATTTATTCCATCACACCATTTTAAAGATAAATGTCGCCGTCAATTTTTGGTGTGTAATTTGTACTTATTTATTTATTTAAATACCCTAAGAACCCTGAGTCAGGGTATCATATAAGGAAGTGGGTTAAAAACATGGCGAGGTTAATATCGGACGGAACGAATCGATGTCTTGAACAGAGACAATGGCTTCGGGCAATCCGTTCCAGTCCACAGATGTCGCCGGGAACAAAGATTTAAAGGGGCCCAGTAACGACGTTTTGATTAGATTATAAATTCGCACCGAACCTGAGCGCACTGGACGTAGAAACGTAGTGAAACTTTTCTCAAATTTCGCCTTATTTAAAAGGTATAGGAGACTAAAATTACAAAAACAGGCGAAAAATAACCTCCTTTATGACGTCCCTGGTAGTGATGCAAAACTATCAATAAATCGACTATCGATACCCGACAATCGATAGTACTATCGATAGTTTTTCGATCGTCGACTATCGATAGTTTTTGGATAGTCGACTATCGATAGTAGTATCGATAGTTTTTCGATAGTCGACTATCGATAGTACTATCAATAGTTTCTCGATAGTCGACTATCGATAGTACTATCGATAGTTTTTCTATAGTCGACTATCGATAGTTTTCCGATAGTCGACTATCGATAGTACTATCGATAGTTTTTTTTACTATCGATAGTCAGATTTTTGGCGGCTATGGAGACTATCGAGTGTACTATCGATAGTTTTGCACCACTAGAGCGAACGCAGTTGCCGCACCGCCGCTCACCTCCCTTCCTCCTCTCTTCGCCCAAACTCCCGTCTTCGTCATCACTGAAATCTGAACCAAAGTTGGGATGGTAAGTGCTTGGGCTAGTTGGTGTCCCATTTGAAAAAAAATAAAGCGAGAAAAAGAGAAGAGGGAGGGACGTGAACTACTAATGTCGGAAAACTATCGATAGTAAACCGTCGACAGTAATATCGATAGGTTTACGATTGTCGACTATCGATAGTTTTCCGATAGTCGATTAACGATAATTTGCCGATAGTCGACTATCGATAGTACTACCGATAGTTTTTCGATAGTCGACTATCAATAGTACTATCGATACTTTTTCGATAGTCGACTATCGACAGTACAATCGATAGCTTTTCGATAGTCGACTGTCGATAGTTTTTCGATACTCGACTATCGATAGTACTATCGATAGTTTTTCGATAGTCGACTATCGATAGTATACTATCGATAGTTTTTCGATAGTCGACAATCGACAGTACTATCGATAGTTTTTCGATAGTTGACTATCGATAGTGCTATCGATAGTTTTTTTTACTACCGATAGTCAGATTTCTGGCGACTATCCATACTATCGATAGTACTATCGATAGTTTTGCACCACTAGTCCTTGGTCCTGGCTTGAGTGGCCGTGACCTAGAGAAGGGGTAGTGAGCTCCGCGAGCGCTAACGGCTGCCGCACTCCGTGTCGACGGCTCGAAAGGGCGTCACAAAAGCATGTGCTCTATAGGCTGAATGAAACTGGCGGCCAGGGCGGCTCGCATTGCAATTCGCTGCGCGACTAAACACTAATTCGGCATGATACTTGATTGGCCACAAATGGCAGCAGACGCGGAGTAAAGATCAGTTCAGACCGGGAGCAACTTTGCTCTACCAAACCGCCAAATGGCCAAACCGCAAGCCAATCCTGCTCGCCGAAAGCCTTCAGAGCGCTCGGAACCGGTCGGATCCTCCAGCCCATACGACCGCAGCGCCGCCGCGTACATCTGGGACCCTTCTACGCTCGCCGTTTCATAGCGATGCGTGGCGCGTGTTGTCGCCTGATTTAACTACCTCTTGGTAACAAGTACGTCGACGGGTCATTTCTTGTTTCCATACTTTATAAACTGCATTTATTTCTTTTCAGATCTAAAATACTGAACAAAAACTACTTTCATGAATAACTGAAACGGTTAGCGCTACTTATACTTTATATTTCGACAAAGAAAAAAAAACACTTTCAGCGGCTGTGACCACTTGTGAGGCAGGTGCTTGCCAGGACCGACAACGTCACGATGTCGTCAGATGCCGCGCGCGTTTGGTACCCCGGGGCGCCCCGGTAGGTGGAGGATGATTCCGCGTCGTCCGGTTAAAATATTACGCAATGATATTTAGTTACTCTCTCCGTGCCCGCTGGGTTCCCCGAACCAGAAGAGATGTGGAAACCGCAAAAAAGGTAGACGCTTAAATAGGATTGCAAGGCACCTTTAAGAAATATTGTATTTCGAGAGAAAGGAAGGCCAACTTCTGCAAGGTGATCAATGCGAGGTGATATGCGATGAGGTGGCAAGATAAATGAATTGTGCAGATAATCATCGAGGTAAAACTTGTGGAACGACATAATTTAGCCACGCGCCTGCATGAACACAAAGGGGTTAGTGACGAATTGTGGTTATGTTCAGTAGCACTCACAAACCTAAAGTATTGAGACCTTATAAAGCGAGCTGCACAATTTCGGACTGGTTCTAGGTCGGATACAAGGTATTTAGGATGGGGGTCCCTAGACTGACGGTGCATATCCTAGTTTTGGACGTACCAATGTGTCATCTGCAAGTCGCTTTACAGATGGGGACGCGAGACGAAGAGTACGGCGCAAGACACCAAGAGTGCGGTTTGAGTCGGAAATTATAGTACTAATATGGGTTTTCTAGGAAAGGTCGTGAGGGAAGTGAAGGCCAAGACCTTTTAAGTTGACATGGAATCACTGTTAAGATTACTAACAGAGTAGGAAGAATGAAAATGTTGGCGAGTTCCGATGGAAGGAGAGGCATTTGGATTATGATGTATTTAGTTGCATCTGCCACTTTGAACACAAATCGTGAATTCGGTCTAGATCAACCTGTAGGTTAAGCAAGTCTTCTGTGCCAGTTGTAGCTCTGTAGACTACACAGTCATCAGCGAAGAGACGAACGTTAAAAGACAATGGAAGAGGGGTCATTAATATGTCCAAAGCAGACCCTTGCGGTACACCGGAGGTTACAGGGGCGCTTCAGGAACGGCAGTTTTTAATTTGCACATGATGGCTTTAAGATACAGTGTGGAGTGCTTTGCTAGTAGAAGTTTATGGGAAACGCAATCAAAAGCTTTAGAAAAATCGAAGGAAATGGCATCAACTTCAACAGCTTCTAGAAAAAAAAATGAAAGACGGTTACAATTTTTTGAACGCCGAATTAGTGCGCAGCGTTTGAGAAGGAGGAGGGGAGGGTACATGAGGGGAGGGTGTGCACCTCCTCCTTCCCCGTTAGATTGAGCGGAAAATTTTTTCCGCTAAAATTAGCGAGAAACTTTTACCCTCGTGACGTCACATATGACGTCACATGCGACGTCACACGTGTTGTCAAACGTGATGTCACGAGGGTAAATTCAACGAGAATATTTTTCCGCCAGATTTGACGGAAAACATTTCCCCGGTAAATGTAGCAGGAATATTGACTATGTTAGATGCGTGTGACGTCACGTATTTACTATAATCACGTCACTCGTAAAGTCACGTGGGACGTCACGAGGGTAACGGCATGACGTTAACCTCGTGACCCTCGTGAGGATGACCCTCGTAAACCTCGTGAGGGTAATCCTCGTGGCCTTCCCCTTACAAAAAGTTTTAATGAATTTCATTTGAAAGTTTATGGAGTCTACTCATCGTATCTTTTCGAGTCTCAATAGAAGTGCAAATGAGTTTTGTAACGAATCCCGTAAGGAGTTTACGAAAACTATTGGCCACCGCGTTCCAATTGAAGTTTCGACGTGCTACCGCACTAAAGTTTCTAATATATTTCATATGAATACAATTTGAAAGTCTATTGACACCGTTTCGAGTCTGTGTTGAAAAACAATTGATTTTTTGTAAGGAGTGCCAAAGGAGTTTACAAAAACTATTAGCCACCGCGTTTAAATTAAGGTTTTGCCGTGCCACCTCATAAGAATTTCTAATACATTTCATTTGAAAGTCTAGATACACTGCTTTTAGTCTCTGTTGAATATCAAATGTTTTTTTTCTACCGCGGTGCAATTGAGGTTTTGATGGGCTATCTCATTAGGTATATTCCGACTCGCCAAAATATACCTAATTGTTTTGGTTTAACAGAAGATGAAACGAAGTATACTTCGCCGCTGAGGCCGGCTCCAGCAAAATGATCTCCCAAAATTGACTCGCAATCCTCGCCGGCGACTACGGTATCCTGACGCGCCTGACACGCCTGACAAGTAAATCGTTTTCAACAAGGAGGTCTCCCTGGCGTGGAAGGTCGGAAGGACGCGAAGGATTACGTGACCAAGCATCGTCTCTCGTACAGTTGCAGCTGGAAGCGGGAACGTGTTCCCATGAACGGATTATCCGTGCCTGCATTTGTGCGTGAAAGAGTCCGGCTTTGCAAGGGAGCTTGCGCTGACGACGAGGCGACCATGGGAAAAGGCGCCCAGCTGCGAGGTCACTTCAGTGGGGCCTCCAGTTGAACCACCAAACCGCTTGAGGCAGAACTCACTAAAGGCAGACAACATGAAACAACAACCGCCTTTGGAGTGTCCCCGTCTTTCATGGTTGCAGCTGGAGGCGCGGCGCCTGCGTGCATTACCGGATTAGGTCAATACCCGACCAAGGCTTGTTAAGCATCTCTTCCTGCGTCCTGTGAGCGCCGGTGTTATGTTTTGGCTGCTCGTCGCCACCTTGGCCCAAGGACGCCTGTGATGCACTTTCTAAGGCTGCAGAGTATAAGTGCGTTGGAACGGAATGTGAGGAAATGCCACTTAATCTGCCGGCGTCTTATTCATTTATGCGCTGAAACTTTTGTGATGAGCAAAATTAGCACTAGATTTCGAACGTAGTTAGTAATTTGAGTAGAAGTTACCTGAAAAAAACGTAGTTAAATTAAACTACTAATTACCCAAATAAAGTTGTCATTGAAAGTTACCAAGTTACTCGGAAAAGTAGTTAAACTACAGTATTTTGAGTAGAGTAGTTGAACTACGTCCAAGTCTGCATAAAACCGTGGGAAGGAGTACTAACTGGTTTATTAAAAATGCGTAATTCGAGTATATGTTACACAGCCTTCGTGTCCATAGGGGACCTTGTACAGCCTTCGTGTCCACGGGAGACCTTGTACTGCCTTCGCGTAAACGGGAGTACTGGTAACCTATAAAGAAAAAAGATGCACAGTTACACATTGATCGGCTTATCTAAACTTCAATGTACGAGCAAGAGATCCTGCTGACAGCGCAGCACTAACTTAGCGCTGAATCTGTATTACAAAGCGGGACATCAGTCCTTTCTATGGCAACTCAAAACACACGATTCAAGCCATGGAAGTAGCAGTGACTCGTTGCCTTAATAGGGCTGAGTTGCGCTGCACTGTATGTGTGAACCAGCCTTAAATGAAGAAAGTCACATTTAAAATTCCTACATTTCTGCTCACCCAGGCACTTAGTTTACACACTACCTTGATAGGTTAATGAGTGGCACTAATATCATTGTCAGGGGCACCATGGTGCAAAAGTATACTTTTCCCCCAAAGTCTGCGAGAATTAATCTCTCCTGTTTTTGCCGCCGCATTGCAGTCTTTTATTTTGGGTTTTGACAAGGTCTACCAAAGAGAAGCGAGCAGATGTTGTCGCTTATGGAGTTTACCAAATTTGAACATAGAGAAGCTATGACTTATAAGCATCTCAAAGAATTAATATGGCAATTCGAGCCAAATGGTTCAAGATCGTAGACAAGCGCCGCAAAAAAACACATGGACAATAAGTGGTGGTAAACACTGGCGCCAGTGTTTTATGTCCACTTCTTGTCCCTGTGTATTTTTGAGTTTGTTTGCTACTTTGAAGTATTTTTAATCACAACGGACAGGAAGGAAACGGTAATCGGGTTCTATCCGGATCATAAAGCCATGCTCCGAATGGGTGTGTGTCAACTGCAGCTTTCCTAATCGATGCAATACTCGAGGTTTGAATTATTGGGAGGATAGAGACATCAGAAACCGAATTCAAAAAGCAAACTTACGATAAAAAATTGCGTATGTACAACACCCGAAAAGAAATCCGTATTAACGAAACATAATTGTCCGCAACTTTTGTGTAACTTACAACGGAATATTACGACATCATCCAAAGTGTCTCACACAGTCTTTTGTGTCTAAGGGCAAACATGACTGCACGTCACTTGGCTATTTCGCCGCGACCAGCAATGAAGTTAGAAGCGTGGGCAAGAGGCATGTGTTTTGCGCACTGTTCACATGCATCCCTACTTAAAGCAGCATAAGGACAACGCTAAGCTACACACGGAGGATTCAGCCGACAAGTCTGCCGAGCTGTCCATCCTGCCGGTTAGAGCTAACGAGGTGCAGGACTGCGATCAACGGTGAGACGCGCCAATGAATCAGCGAAAGAAAATGCCGCACAAATCTTCAGTGCACCCAAATGGACCCTTCACCTATGAATGGCGTGAACCTGATTTGGTGATCACTAGTGCCCCCTCGTACTTCAGTTGTGATTTTCGAAGTGGTGGGCAGCTGTGCAACTCTACCACACGAAAAGGCACATTCCTGACTGGATGTGTCTTTTTAATGCGAAAGCATTATATGTCCATGGAGCGGAAAATGCGGCGTCCGGCGGCGTTAACCGAGTGGTACCAAATGCCAACAGAGGAATAAAAGAAAGAATAACATGTGCTTCCATGGCTGAGATTCGAACCCGGTGCTGCTGTGTGAGAGCCGGGCATGCTAGCTGCTGTGCTATCTCAGCCGCTATTAATGCGGCATTACTCTCCCCTCAATAAGAAGCTTGTCCCATTACGGCAAAAAACGGCGTCGGCGTTGATGTGCCCGAAAGATGGTCATGAAAATATGTCCTCGGTTCGATGACATCACACTTCATGTGACGACATGACGTATCATGATGTGTTACGCCATATGATGTAACGTAAAAAATATTACAGGGGCACTTAGGTATCCCTACATGGATTGAATGCGAAAGCATTGCCATTCCTAACACTAGAGGAAAAAAAAAGGAAGTGTCGTTAGGAATGGCATTGCTTTTGCATTCAATCTACAAAGGGATATTTAAGTGCCCCTGTACTTTTTTGTGTGGAGTAGAGCTCAAATAACGCCGTACGGTGCAGTATATCCACGATTAAATTGCTGCTAGTCGTGAGGCTTAATGTTTCGCACCAACAATAGCGTAGAGTTTATATTCGGTTGCGACAAAGCGCCACTGCGCTACGAACTTGCTAGAAGTTTCTGCATATGCGACCGCTTTCTTCTGGAAACCTATTTTGAGCTGCCACTCACTTTTGGCCAAAGAACAGTGAAAATACCAGATGTGAGAACAGCCGTAACAAGCATTAAAGAAATCAAGATGGGGGTCATAGCATTAGCTTCCCAACGTGGCGAGACTAGCACAGGATTTCTGTTACTCGCCGTTTATAAGACAGGAGTCGACTTTTTCCGGTCTGATCTTGAAAACAAAGTTTGGTCCGGTTAATTTTGTAGCAGAAGGCCCGTGCTTTTCCGTTCGTGGGGTTATTTTCTCGGTTCAAAGTATGATGCAGAGTCCTTCCCATAAAAATGCATGGGTGCCCGCTAGGACTCTTCGAAATGATGAAGTTAACCGAGGTCGCGCTATACTCTGTTGCAACTCTAGAATAGCAGAAGCCCCTCCCAGAAAGCCCTTCACTCTTTTTAATTAGCAAACACTAGAGAGGAGGAGAGCCCAGAGGACACCGCCAATCATGGCGAGTAAAGGGAAATGTGGGAGGGGCTTCTGCTATTCTATAGTTGCAACGGACTATAAAAAAAGTTTACAGTACCATGAAAACAAAAAGACCAAGCATGCAGAGAAATTCGCAGGAAGTGTAGCAGGGACAGAATAGAAAAAACTGCAGCTGCAATATTTACCCTTTAAATTTCTCTCAACAGCACAACAGAGACGGCATGCTGGTCGTCAGCGCCTGGAGGGCAACCCCCTTGTACTGGGAGCACATGTAGTCTGAAACAAACAACAAACAAACAAATTGAATACATGGACAATCCGCACATGCTGTTACTTCGCTTCATTGGCCGCTTCAGAGAAAGCAAGCATGCACACCGTTGTCCAACCATGTCAACTGCTAGCCGAATATTTGCCGCCAGGATTAGGGTATTGCTTGCGCTATAAAAACACAATTACACACTACCCAGCTGGCACGCTGAAAGTTCGAACACTGAAGAAACTAGCTCATAAAACTTCAATGTAAGAGCTACACCTTGTGGACGCTACAGAAAAGTATGTTCAGCCTAAACCGGGGTGCACTGCAATGCTGCTTTACCTCAGCCAGTTTGGAACATCTGCAGTTTCATTCTTTTCAAGATATTATGCCTGAAAATTAATGTGACAAATTAACTGGGATAAAATTTCTTAATCGACACCCGGCCCAAATATTGAGGAAGTATACTAGTGGGTTAATTTCTAACTCACCATAATTATTTTCGGCAGCCTGAAGGCGTCGCATAAGGGTCCAGTTTTCATATTGGATCCACCTCGCCTTCACAGCTTCAGCCACACTGAAATGTTTGCAAAGTTTCAGGCAGGGTAATTAAAAGTGGGCAGTTTCTCTCGAACACCGCTGTCACAAATTTCGTCTTTTTTGTCATTTTGTTATTTTTAAGGGTGGTTCGTGGGGAGGGGGGTGAAGGGGCGGTTCAATTGCAATCTTCGCACATGTTTACCTGAGCGCCAAAGGCATGAGCTCGGATGAGACTAATGCCGACCGAGCTTCAAACCAATGGGAAGAGGAAGACGAGAAGAAGGAAGTGGGACTTGGAGCGTTCGGGTTGACCAACCACGAACCCGTGACAACCGCATAGGTCGTTCAACACACGTTTCATTCCGCTCATACACTGTGTCGAACTGCATTTTGAAGTCAGTCCCACTTCCAACGGTGTATGAACAGGGGCATTCATTTCGTGGCATGCCTTGAAATGAATCGTAGTGACGCAAGCTGGGAACACACTGCTGCTGCTTCATTTGGGAATACCTGCGGCCCTCGGCTTGATCACATCACCGTTGCAAAATGAAAGAGAAAAAAAAGAAGCGAAAAGGAACAAGTGCCTTATCAAAAATTCTAAGAGACAAATGTAAACCCAGTTAAATTCTAGAAAGTCAGGGGACCGAAGTTTGTCCTAACAGTACCATCCAGTCCTACTTCCATAACTTCGAAACATATGATTGCTATCCTCTTGAACTATTTTTACTGTAAAGGAATATTGGCTCTGCATGAACCAAAGGCTTATTCACACGATGCATCTTTTCAACGCGCCACAGTTTAGCGAAACCAAGATTTCGTGAAATCGGCCTGTTCCCACGTGGAGTTTGACGCACGAAACCTGTGACGTATTGACTCACAAGAATTTCGCCAAACCTTGTCATCTGCACCGGGAATACCAAGCGATTCGCTCAACATGATATGAAGTACGCACAGTGTGAAGAGACAGTCTGTTTTATTAATACCACTCAATGAACTTCGTCAGATTCGGCTCACTGGGTTTACTAATCCTGCCAAACCCGGGAAAGACCGCGAAAGTCCAAAGAGCAGGCAGATGATCTCGAAGCATTTCCGACATTTTTGCACCGCTAATAAAGAAAGCTATCCCCAGCCATCAGTTCATATGCGGTGCTTGCACTCGTTGCGACTGTTGATGAATCTGCACCGCACCACCAACCCGTACTGTAGGTGCTGTTCACACACCTGCAACCGGGTAGGACCAAGACTCGTCACCCGTACGCACCGCTTCTCCGCTTGTCGCTCGCCATGTTTGTTTGTTTTCTTTCGGCTTTGGCTCGGATATGGAATCAGCCGAAAATCAGACTCCTCTAAAAGCTCGCTCCTCCTCGAAGGTCAGACGTCACAGCAAAGTCGAGCGGCTATTGGCAGCGTCCGCGTTTCTCCTTCGGGTGATTGACAGGCCTCGGTGAGGTTTCAGCGAAAAATTGCTCCAGAAGCGAGGAACACGCGCCACTTTTTTCGGAGGCGCGCCACTTTTTTCGTTTGCGTTCAGACGGGGAATCTGTTTCCCAAAACCTAGTTTCGCGACACAAGATTCGCCAACAATATGCATCGTGTGAATAGACCTTAACTTCTGAAATGTAATGAAGTATGATCAATGTAATCAATTTATAGTTGAATGACATCAGTACACTGCTAGACCAATAAGACATTTTCTAAAGCAACGGACAGAAAGTAGCATTAGGAATTCAATAAGTGATCTATTGATATAAGCTACATTTTCTCGGACCATACACAGAATGAATGGTAACTTTTCATTATGCTACGCACAGATCCAAACATAAGGACAGATAAAGCAAACCCAACTAGTTAAAAAAGAAACAAAAGCAAGCTTAACGAGCAAACGTGTGCCGAGAAAATAGGAAGCTTTAGAATACCCGGCGCTACTTTACCGCGCGTTACGGACGGTAAAATAGCGAGGATTGCGGCGAAGAGTTTTAGAATAGCGTTTCTCTGCCGGGGACCCCCCCAAAACGCAAGCATCTCGCTCTTAAAACGCCACCGAGATGTCGCGAGAGCTTTTATTTGTAAGTTAGAACGTTATATCTTGAAAATTAAACACGTTTTTCGTCTAGGGTAACATTTTTATGGTTGTTTTATACTCAATTCCGCATGTTTTGTTTTTGTCACTGCCAAGCTGCTCTGTTATACTTACGAAGCCCAGATGATCCACTACCCAGGCATGTTTACATGTCTGCCGCGATCGTAAGTACACGCGGTTCGATAGCTTTGAGCTGTGAATCCAGCGATCCGTGGCGTTTTCAATACGCTTCGACCATACGGTACCGACCGCGGTCGCCGAGTGCGACTCACGCAGTTCCCGAGCGGGCGACGGCGTCGAAGACGCGATCAACGGTAATGTCGTGGGCGCCGCCTTTTGCGGTACCCACGCTATTTTCGAGACATAACGGGCCCCAAAGCTCGAGTCCGAATGCTTGCTTGGGGTCTGCGCATGCACAGCAGTGACGACGTTATTTCTGTGGTGTTGCGGACGTTATTCTAAAACTCCCTAATGTTCACTTCTCGTTCAACGCGTCTACTTACAATGCAAACAAAGAAGCATGCTTACCAACTGCGCTGAGTTGCTCGTTTCTGTCGCGTCGTCGGTCTTCCGCGCTCTTCTTGAACATAATCATCACAAGAGGAAACTTAACAGACAGGATAAACTTGATTAAATTAGCACATTTCTATGTCTAAAGGCATTTCCATCCCGCGAAACACATTTACCCATCGCACGACAAACGCAACGGTCGCAACTATGGCGCAAAAAGAAAAAAACAAAGAACTGTGTCGCTACCAATGGGGCGTCGAAGACGCGATTCTTACATTACGAAACCGAAACTGACTAAATCGCGATAGAGGGGCGCCGTAAATACGTCTATAGAAACTTAGGAGTAAAAGAGGGTGAATACAGTTCTTATAATATGCACAGGAAATAAATGTGTAAATCACAACTAGCACCGACGCGCTATTTGTTTCGGGTGCAATGCAGTAGGGTGTAGATTTATTTTTTTATTTTTTGTGGAGATTACTTTTAATTTCCAGTCAGCTTACAGTATTTTATTAGTAAATTATTTTGCCGCGCCATGCTCCTAAGTTTTATTTAGAGTACGGTCCTAAAATTCCTTCAGAAAAGCAAGCATTGCAATAGATTATAATGCAATTAAATCACCTAGCTGTGTTTGGAGATTTGTGTTTGTCCTTTGTCCCTCTTGTTCTCCTTCTCCAGGGATTATTTCTGTCATTGCAATAGGGTATTTCCCTCTAAATTGTGACTGTATCTGAGTGTTTGATTGTAGCATTAATTTCGAGCTACAAAACTCTTTGAACATTCACATCCCCATTGATGTACATCGATGGTGTGTTATGTAACCTGGGCTGAAACTATCGCATAATTAACTTGAATAATGAACTTTTATACATGCTGGAATTCTAGCAACACATTCTTTGGACGTGGAACCGATATTTGCATCATACAGCCCAGGCTACATAACACATGCATCAAATGGGCCGGTATATTTCTGACAGGGTCTATTTTTACCTCAGTTGCATGTCTGACAAATATATCAGCTTCGTCCAAAAACAACTTTCCAAAAGCACAGAAACATGTCCCCATTGATCCAATTCTCAATTGTTGCGTCCAATATGCATTTACATCGTTCTGACAGACATACGTCTAATTGGCCTCTATTGCGTAAATATACGTGCAGAATTGCCCGAGACATTCCTGCTTGGCCAACAAAACATTTCGTTTGACTGATAAAAATTCCTAATGGTCCAATAACGTCCCTATGGGAGCAGTCCAACCTCCTATAGGACCAAAAGGTATGCTTATTGGCATTCCTATTCCTCTTTTATTTTCATGTGTATTGAATTAAAACAAAATGACAGCTCAGAGTTAATTAATCAGCCTAGTGTGTATTTCGTCTTGTTCTTACTGGTTTGTATTCTGTGGAAACTTGGAATTAGGTTTCTGTGAGATTGTGTGAGAGTTGGTTTAAATTTTTGCGCGGTATTAAATCAACAGTTGCTACTTATAAATGTTTTGAAAAATGTTCTAAGCAATACTCTGTATTTGTAATATTAAACAGCAGTGCTTCCCAAACTGTGAGGCGGGAACCCCAGGGGTGTCGTGACTGATCTAGCGGAGTGTCGCAAAACAACTGCTGGCTTGTTTTTTTTTTTTTTTTTTTGCAATGGTTTTAAATTTGTTAACAGTTAATTACCTTTATTACCTGAGAAACTAAATTTCAGAGTCAATTTCAATATGTTGCTGCTTATGCACTGAGATGGTAAGACTTGTGGTCTAGCCAAATGCGACTGGAGGAGGGGGCGGGTTCGTGGCAGGATATATTTTACATTTTAGTGGATTGCGCGCGTAGGGAAGTTTGGGAGCAGATGCTGTACTGAGTCATTATGTCTATCGCTGTGTCATTCTGATCGCCCGAGACAGTGTGCTAGTTGAGAATTGGAATAATTGAGTATGTTTTTATTTCATAGAAGGGTTAATAAATGGTTAATAAATATGAGAAGTGATTTGATTGCAATTTTGAAAATGATTTATTTAAGGAGAATGTCTTCAGAATAGCAGGCAATCTGCATTCATGATTATCTTCACCTTTGCCTTTATCGAATTCCTCCGCTGTGGATCAGCTGATGGCTATTGGGTGCCTTATGGTAGAACTCACTTGAGTGTCTATGGATAAACTCAAAAGAACTGATATTGCATTCCTAATGATAATACACATTTGCATGAGTAATCAGTACATTTATAAACTCAAAAAGAATAGATATTGACTAGGTAACGATAAAACTCGTTGGAATTTGTAATGAGTAAACTAAAAATAATGGATATTGTGTTCTTAGTGATAACACTCATTTGAATGTGCAATGAGTAAACTCAAAATAATTTATATTGATTGGGTAACGATAAACCTCACTTGAATTTGTAATGAGTAAATTCAAAAGAATATATATTGAGTGGGTAATGATAACACTCATTTGAATGCGTAATGAGTAAATTCAAAAGAATAAATATTAGTTTTGTAATGATAAAACTTATTTAACGTTGAGTTTCTTTTGAGTTTCATTTGACTCTATAAAAACACATTAGAAGCTCAATTGAAACTCATTGTTCATTTTTGTAAGGGTCCTGACCTTCGTGAGGGCAACCCTCGTGACCCTCGTGACGTCACACGTAATGTTACGTGTGACGTCAATATTGGGAAGTAAACGGTCGGCTTAAACAATAAGGACAAACACAGACAGCGAGAAAGAGAGACATACACACCGCTGACTCTCAACTGAGACTTTATACTTCTTCATCACTTTAACCCGAACATTCACACCTAAAATAATCTCAATAAATCACCCTAAATCCTTACATTACACAACTAAATTAAAATTAATTAAATAAATTAAATTAAATTATTAAATTTGGTCACTAAGACCTCCTGGACCCAACCCACGAACCACCGCCGACACATATCCCTCATTTCTCTTTACGGGGCCCTGACACACTGCAAAAACGGCCTTTCTTTCTTAAGACTGTTACGAGGTAGTAATAAAGACCGAGACAGGCCACGTCCGATGGTGTTCCAGGCGCATGCTGAGCTGCCCGCGCCACCGGCGCCCGTGCATTGCACCTCTTTATTTTCTAACTCGCGTGCGTGTCAACGGTGGCGCCTGCTTTTGTATATAGCAATCGTAACACTCCTTCCCCCCAGATTGTTGTTCAGGAAGAATAACGACACACTGGTTTCCTTGTGCTCGTTGATTTGCGTAGAACTGGAAAGTCTTTTGTAGCAATCGAACTCTCGACAAGGTTTTGTGGAGACAACGGCGGTGGCGTTGATGCTCGAACCTCTGGTGGTTCAGCTACTTGCACCATTGTTCCTGCATTGGCTGCTGGTTGTTCAGCAAACGAAGTGAGTCAATTTCTTTCTGGCAACTCAGGTGTTACCGGTGGGAACCTGTCGTCAAGCCTGATATGGTCGCCGCGTCAGTTGGTTCCGTCTTCCAGTTGTACTTATACGGACGATGACCTTGTTGGTCTGATAACAGTGACTGGCAACCACGATGAACTTGGCCTGAAATTATTTACAATGACGCTAGAGTCAGGCGTCAGCAATTCAATACGACGTGCTCCTTTGTTCTGGTGTAGCTTCTGCTTCAGTTGTTTTACAACAACATTTTTCCGAAGGTCCGGACGCAGCGCTTTGAGAGGGGTTCTCAGCACCCTTCCCATGAGTAGTTCTGTAGGCGATCGACCTGTCAGGTCATGAGGTGTTGTCCGGTACTGAAAGAGTAACCTGGCGATCTTGGTCTAACGGTCGCCGGATTTAGCCTTCTTCAACTTATTCTTTACTAACTGAGCTACGCGTTCAGCAGGACCGTTTGATGCGGGATGGTACGGTGGTACCTTGATACCCCGGATCTGGTTTCTTCTGAGAAACTCTAGGATTTTCGCACTCGTGAAAGCTATTCCGTTGTCAGATAAAATAATGTCTGGTATTCCATGCGTTGAAAAAAATGGTCCTTAAGCAGTTTATAGTTCCTTCTGAAGATGGAGAAGACACAGGCATGACTTCAACCCACTTGGAGAAAGCGTCCACGACGACCAAGAAGTAATGACCTTGGAAAGGTCTACCGAAATCAATGTGCAGTCTTGACCGCGGTTTCTCTGGAAAGGGCCAAGGTGTTGACTGCACTGGTCCAAGTAAGCGCTGATGTTCCTGACAAGTCGCACATGACTTCACGTTGTTTGAGATGTCTTCATCTATGTTAGGCCACCATACGTGCCTTCGGGCGATAGTTTTCATCTTTTCAATGCCCGGGTGACTTTCGTGAATGAGCTTGAGGACTTCCTGCCGAAGAGACGCGGGAATCGCGACTCTGGTTCCCAGAGCACGGAGTTTTCTCGTAGACTGAGCTCCTGCTCTCGAACTTTGAAAGGCATTCATTCGGCCTCCCGAGGGAGGTTGCCACCTTCCAAAGAGATGTCATGAAGCCTTGACAAGAGAGGGTCCCTCTTTGAAGCCTGAGCTACTACGGTTGACGACAGCACTCGACGGTAGCACCCTTCCAACATGAAGATGTTGGCTGGCGGCTCAACGGTGATGTGCTTGCTCTTTAATGGCAATCTGCTCAATCCATCTGCATGTCCAATTGTCTTGCCGGGGCGGTAGACTAAGGCGTAATCGTACGCAGATAACATGAGGGCCCAACTTACCACTCTTGGAGAGCTTCGCTCTGGGATGGCCTTGTTTGGGCCAAGAAGTCCAAGCAGCGGCTTATGGTCTGTTCCTGCTTCAAAGTGCCTTCCCCAGACGTATTAGCGAAACTTAGTTGCGCCGAAGATTAAGGCCAACGCCTCTCTGTCCAGTTAGCAGTAATTCTTCTCGGCCGGCCGTAGGCTCCTGGATGCGAACGCGATAGGACGTTCCACGCCTTGGGCATTGATAGGACGTTCCACGCCTTAGGCATGTAAGGATTTAGGGTGATTTATTGGGATTACTTTAGGTGTGAATCTTTGGGTTAAAGTGATGAAGAAGAAGTATAAAGTCTCAGTTGATAGTCAGCGGTGTGTATGTCTCTGTTTCTCGCTGTCCGTGTTTTGTCTCTATCGTTCTAGAGGACCATTTACTTTTGCATTATGTACCAACTAGCTGAACTTCAGCCTGTCATTTAGTCATTATGAGAATTGTCCCATGACGCAACGCGCAGCTATGCCGACGCCGACGCCGCCGCACAAACCGGAAACGGGCGCCTAAGAGCTGCGCTCTAAAATGAATATCGTGGTAGAAAGCGACAAGCTGCGTTTCGCATGTACGGTGTTTCCTAAAGCCGTGTTGATTGGGGCAAGAAATTATTCTGTTCCAGGAATTGCATAACCTGAGAAGGAATGCCATGTTCCGTCAGCTTACAGAATAGAGAAATTAATGATATGGGCGGGTAATTTAGAGGGGAGCGTGCATCGCCACATTTGTTAACCGGAACGACCTTACCTTCTTTTCAGTCACCGGGAACATCACCGGTATCTATACTTCGTTTCAGCTTCGGTCGGAGCGCGGCCGATGTAATGAGCCGAAGGGCCAATCAAACAGCGAAGATACACAACGTCATGGGATTCTCTCTGCAGGTGACAGGACCAGCGGGTATTCGCCGTCTCTCTGTGCGTGCTCCTACGCCGGCTAGTCCTATCAAGCGCAGAGAGCACGCCGTGACGTTGCGCTTTTTGCGCTGTTTGATTGACCCTTCGGCTCATAACATCGGCCGCGCTCGGACCGAAGGTGAAACGAAGTATAGGGATTGTTAAAATAATGATGCTAAAATAACATTTGACAGCGGTTTAGTCATTTTCAATATTTCGCTGTTTATTGTCGGCCGCTCCTGGTGACAATGACTTTTTGGGCGCGTCTATTAATTTGCTAATGCCGTTTTCCGAAAAAAGTAATTGGATGCATAGGTGGCACGGACAGGAATGAAATATCTGGCGGTGATGCGATGTTAGTATTATTAAACACGTCAAAAAATGCGTTAAAGTACGTCTCCACGGCGTCATCATATTGTCATTTACAATTAATAGTGGTTTACGATAATGGGGATTAATTATGCTCCAAAATTTTCTGAGGGTTACTTTTTGAGGATAGCTGCAAGATTGTGCTGGTAGAATTGTGCTTTGGCTTTCTCGATGGCTGACTTGTACACTACAACATGCAGCAAAAAAGCAGGAACAGGCCTGATAGTTTTCAAGAAGTCGTGCTCGTCGGTACAGTCGTTTCTACCGGTTACAGAGCGTCTTACGCTCTCAAGTGTCGCATGGTGCTGTCTGGTTCTTCCGAAACTGTACTAGCAGAATGTGACAATCTATTAGAGCCAGCAGCGTTTCTTTGAAAATAATACAGTTCTCATGCAGAGAGCGATAAAAAAAAGCCATGCATGCATGAGTTCAGAAGGGACATGTTGACGATGTTAATGACACCAATATTTGCTCTTCGATACGCTTGAATTTTATTGGCAGGATACTATGGCCGTTTTGTTTTTAATGTGCAAGAAGCATTGAATGCATTAGTGATCACCAAGGCCGTTAAATATATTTACATATTTCAGTATTTCACTGTGCGACGTGAGAACTAAATCCAGAACCGACGGCGATGACTCAGTCACTTGTCTTGGCTGTGTTAATTGTTGCTCGAAGTTAAAACGTTAGACACAACTCTATAAAAATGTTTAGACTCATTCCGAGATGCCGTTGCTGACGCCACGTCGCTGCCCCGTTCGACGTCTGGGTTGTGAATGTCTCCCACCAAAAGCAGTTTTGATAAAGGCTGAAGTATTCTCACGTCGCACAGTGCATCATGTTGTTTGCTAACAAAGGAAATATTGAAAGAAGGTTGGCGATAACAGACCCCGACAATGACTGCACCGTGTGAACAGTGTATGGAAAAAATACGAACTCTAGATTTGTTATAACGCCGAATTTTTCGGAGCTGAAGACGAATATTTACAGCGAGTAGGACACCACCCACTCTCCCTGAAACCTAGTCACTACGAAATGTATAAAAAAACGTTGTTGACCAGAGTTTGTTTTAAAAAAAAAATGTCACTATAACGTATTTCCTACGTAAGCAAGGTTTCAAGTTAGTGTGATAATGCTGCCATACATGACATCAAGCAACTCATTCAGGTCAGTCACGCTTTGGCATTAGACTTCTAATATGCGCGTACAAAAGAGACAATGTATTGGTATCATTGGATTTACCACGTTGTGATTGTACTGTTTTCCTACTAACTGGTTGTGTACTAATTTCACGAGATGGATGTGCTCAAGTTCTGCTATTTATTTATTTGTTGAGATCACCTGGATCGCCTTTGGGGCATCATTGCAGGGAGAGGTTATCGAAAACATTTCAGATGAAAATACAGAGGGAAGCATATTTTCATCAAGCATGTTTCATTCTAGTGCAGTTCGAATAAAAAATGATCTACAACAAGAGTTTATGGTTGAAACTTTGTATTTATGATCAATTCTTTCTGACACGTAGAAAGGACATCTGATGTATTTTTTTTATTGATGCGAATTTTATCGTTATATAGACGATAAAAAAGTTCTAATCTCCAATTGTTTCGTCTGCATGAGAGCAATTGCCAGTGTAACTGTTCTTTCATAGCCGTGACGCTTGCTTTGAACGTATAATTATCCAAGACAAATCTGGCGCACCGACTTTGAACTCGGTCTAAATACACCGAAAGACTTTTAGTTTGAGGGTCCCAAACTATGCATGCATATTCTACAACTGAACGAACAAAAGAAAAATATAAAGTTTCCTTCAGTTCTTTTGGGAAATGGCGGAAACTACGACCTAAATATCTTAACATGCTATTCGCCTTATTTGTTATGAAATTAATATGACTATTTTAGAGTAAGTCGCTTGAACAAATAGCACCAAGATAACGAATTGTATCCGCTTTATCAACTAGTTGATTGGGAATGATATAGCCCATACTTCCTCTGTCTTTCTTTTTTCTTCATTCGCCAGTTGCTGCGCCAGTTTGACTCACGGTCCAAGTCTAGTTAAAGTTTAAAATAATCTTCGTCATCATCACTTGTTCTGTATATGACGCAGTAGTCAGCAAGGAGCTTAGAGCGTGAAGAACTATTTGAGCAGATGTCATTATTATATGTCAGAAAAAGAAGAGGTCCCAACACCGAACGCTGAGGAACACGAGATGTAACAGTCACAATATTGGATGAACAACCCTTCAAAAGTACATATTGGTTTCTATCACTCAAGTAGTTATACCGATCCAGTCTAAAACATCGAAATTGATATTCAAACACTCTGACTTACTCAATAGCAGACAATGATCCACTTTGTCGAATGCCTTAGACATGTCAAGAAAAATACAATCTATTTATTTTCCGGACTCAATTGCAAGCGTGATATCATGACGAAATTCAGCTACAATGTTGTACATGATGCACTGGACCGGAAACCATGTTAGTCCTTTGTAAAGTAGTTATGCTTCTCTAAATGTGAAATTACGCTACTATAAACGGCATGCTCAAGAATTTTACATATGATCGATGTCAACGAGATAGGCCGATAACTACTAACAAACTTTCTGCTACCGCTTTTGTGGATCGGCACAACATTTGCAGTCATCCAATCCTCTGGAAGCTTGTGCTCAAATAAGCTTTTTGTAAAATTGATCTGTAGATAGCACGACAGGATACATGCGCAGGCATTTAAGGACGACACCAGGAATGCCGTTAGGCCCGGTTGCTTTCGACGTGTCTAGATTAAGCAGCAGCTTTTCGATTTCCTTGTATTGAATTATAGTATTGAAAATCAACTAGTATTTAATTAGCTGATTGTTAAATCGGACATTCAAAGATAGTGTCCTCAGGTTGGTGTACATGTAACGCCGTTCGTTTAGTAAACGTTTGTTGAAATAAATGTTAAAATGAGCTGCTTGTGACTTTCCATATTAAATTACCTTGCTGCGTGCAGTACGAGTGTATAGCGAGACGTCCTCTGCTATCGAGAAGGTCGTACCTGTTGGACGAGACAGGGAGACTAGAAGACGCTGCCGCACTTTATGCAGAGCAAATTTAACAATTATAGGACGTGTTTTGTTAGGGGCGTCACGACCAATGCGATGTGTTCAATCGATATGTAAGGGCTCAAGGTATATTCCGAGCTTTTTTTGCCTAGTAAAATTACCATTTTTTTCTGACTTTGACCAGGTCTCATCTGGTGCGTCACTAGTCCCCAAATTTTGATTTTAACTGAATAATAATACAGGAAGACGGGAAGCAACAACCTCTTCCAGGCAAAGCTTCCCATTCTCCTCCACAAAACATAAAAGTGTGGCTAACTAATTTTCATTCAATGTCACATAATTCTCGTGATGGGCCGTAAAATACCATCCGACAGCACACACGTATATCTCAGATTGCGCTATATTTCTACCACAAAATTCCTCCTTTTTATGATTTTGTTTATGATCCTAAAAAAAACAAAAAACGCAATGGACACACCGAAACCAACAGCCACAAAACACGTGCGTTCCTTGCGCTGTTGGGAAAACTATAGATGGTTCACAAATATAAACTATATAATTTGATGCTTCGTGTACATTGTCTGTATTTGTTTTAGGAAATTGAATAACCTTTTATGCATTTTGGGGTGTGCACTTAATTTTTCGGGGGCAGATGTCAAACATCCCTTATCAGTAGTATATTCGATGCTTCTGTGGCAAAGCCCGACGCTAATGGACTCAAGAAATATAACACCTCCGGAACCGCGGACCGTCGACCATGCTGGCAATTTGTATCTTCGTTTAGGATGCGGCCAGGAACCCTAAGTGTCCCGCGCATTTGTGCAGCAAATTTGACACGTCTACGCGAAGCTGGCAGCGCCCGTTTCCCCCTGAGAATCGTACCAACTGACGGCACGCGTTGCTGCGGACTAAGCTAGGGTCATCGCTTTTACTGGCATATTTATTCCGGTCCCAGAGGAGCGCAAATCTCTTCTCCGCGCTGCGGTCGTCTATACAACCTGCATCGTAAACAGAGATAAATAATGGAATATATATATATATATATAAATATTCAGACGAAGACCAAGGGCCGACGACTGTTTTAATGTTCACACTTTAAAACATTTTGTATATATATATATATATATATATATATATATACGGTGAGAAGGTTCAACGGGCCGGTTGGACGTGAAACGAAAGTGGAGGAGTTCCAGGAAAGGCCTTTACTTCACCAACGTTTCAAGCGGGGACCGATTTTCTTCAGGGTGGGATGGTGTGTCAAATGTCCTCTACCAATAGCCATTTGACATTTGAGACACCATCCCATTCTGAAGAAAAGCGGTCCCCACTTGAAACGTTGGTGAAGTAAAGGCCTTTCCTGGAACTCCTCAACTTTCGTATATGTATATATATATATATATCTAACGAGTGAGAAACTAGTAAAAAAATTAACACCTCAATAACCACTATTGTCCGATCGAACAACCCGCTTTCGACGCATGAAACAACCTCCTTACACGAATTTGAAAGGAAGGAACGACTCGAGCTTGAAACAATCAAGTCACGCCTTTATCCGAACCAAACCAAAATGATGCCGGTATTCAGCCAACGGAAGAATTACAGATAGCATACTCCGAGACAAAGATAACCCTTCAAATATTAACGAGGCGAGTGGTACATGCACTATCGTTAATTTGTCCGGAACTACTCTATCTGCCGAAGAAGAAAAAGTTATCTCTAAAGGACTAAACTTTTGCCTTGCCACTGGTTACATTGATGAGTTCCAAATTCTCCGAGACCAAGATAACTTTGCCAGAAATTTAAGGTTGCGGGAATACTTTGTAGATAAACCGTCTAACTCCAAAAACACAGAGCCACGTCCAACTAGCGATTGGATTCCAAAGACCCGTCGCAACAACGGCCTGGACTTGTACATATCTTCTGTACAAAAGGATATCATGCGAGAATACCACAGATACAAAGGGAAACGGGACAACCTAACTAAATCTGAGAGAACCTCTTTGAAATCACTAAGCACTAGAAAAGACATCACAATAAAACCTGCAGACAAGGGAGGGGCGATTGTGATTCTCAGTACTGACGATTATGCTCGGGAAGGGTACCGCCAACTAAACGATCCAAAATTTTATGAGCGTCTTCCAGGCGACCCTACGAAACGCCACACTCAGATCGTAACGTCAGAGCTCAAACAACTTATACACAGAGGCAAGATAACCGTTAATGAATATAATATAATTAGGGTTCGAATTTTTCGGTTTAAACAGATAAAAACCGATAAAAGTACGCCGAATCCATTTTTGAAAATTCGGTTTTAACCGAAAGACGTTAGATTTTAGGTTCGGCATTTTCGATTCAAACCAATAAAAACCGATAAAGTTACGTCGAATCCATTTTCTAATATACTGTGTTAACCGGAAAAGGTCACTTTGACCTTTCAGACGTACCGCAGAGCCGTGGCGAAAAAGTAGAACGGCAGTGTCTATCGAAACGTGTCCGAATGTATGGGATACACGGCTGCCATCACGACGCTTTGGTTTAATGTGCGCATCATCGATCGGAACGTGAAGTCCGAAATGCCCCATGACTTCGCCATGTACGAGCGTGTTTTTAAAATCGTTGTAATGAAGATTGACTTGATGGAAGCTCAGCATGCTGTGTTGTGCTTCAAAATGTCGCACCGTGTCTCTTTTGGCGGTCGCAATTGGCTGATTGGCCGAATTTGGCTCAGGCAGCGCTTCATCTCCTCAGCCTGCCAGTGTCCAGTGTTAGCGTTGAGAGGGCATTCTCGAAGCTCAGTGTCATATTAACAGGAAAGAAAGAGTGCGGATCAATGAGGAGAACCTGGGAAAGTACATGTGTGTGTACACTATAATAAGATAACGGTAGCCTGATTTACAGAAGGTGAAGTTCCATGATTTTGGGCATAGGCTTCATATCTGACTTGTTTGTACTTCTGTGTTTTTTTGGTTTTTTTTTACAGTTGAACATGTTTGCCAAATAAAGTGTCCATTTCTTTTTCAGTGTATTTGTGCCGTTATTCTTTGAGTGGTCACAAATATCAGAGCTACAAGGATAATCTGATCCGGTGTCTGTTGGTGTTTATATTCACCGAAAAAAGCCGATAAACTTTTGTGGGAATAAATATACGCCGAAAAAAAACGAAATTGGAATCTTTAAATAAACACCGACAAAAGTACGCAAAAATTTGAAACAATAGAAACCGAAAACGCGGAACCTTAAATATAATGAAGCCGAAACAACCATCCCCCGGTCGCTTTTACATGCTTTCGAAAATTTCCAAAATTGGTAATCCAGGCCGTCCAATCATATCCGGGATAGGAACAATAACGGAACCTCTATCGGGCTATGTAGACGACCTAATTCGGCACATACTTACAACTCTCGATTCGCATGTCAAGGACACTACCCACTTCCTCAGGGATATATTAAATTTACATATACCGAAAGGATCATATCTTGTAACCCTGGACGTGTCTTCATTGTACACGAACATTCCACACGACGACGGAATAGCTTCGTTAATAGATACGTACGAGTCCCAAAGAAAACCAGAGAGCCCAGATGGTCACGTCATTGCGACCCTAACAAGGCTTGTTTTTAGAACTAAACGTATTTGAATTTAATAATGCATATTTTAGACAGGTTAGCGGTAGCGCAATGGGCACCAAGATGGCACCCAGTTATGCTAACATTTTTATGGGGAAGCTAGAGTCAAACGTTTTGTGCGATTACCCATTAAAACCACTATTGTACAAAAGCTTCATAGATGATATATTTTTTATCTGGACACACGGCGAGGCGGACCTGCAAGACTTCATAGTTAATTACAACGCAGTCCACCCACACATCCGTTTCACATACACTTACTCCCAAACAGACATTAACTTCTTAGACGTGACCCTTACAATAAAGGATGGAAAATTAACAACAAAGCTTTATCGCAAGCCAACAGATCGGCAACATTACCTTCATTACAAGAGCGACCACCCACGTCACTGGAAGAACAGCATAACCTATAGCCAGGCCCACCGTTTTAAACGCATCTGTTCAAACAAAAATGATTTTGACGCGAGCGCTCAAAACCTCAAGAACGTGTTTACACATCAAAAATATCCACCACGTGTAATTGATAATGCGATCCATAAAGCCAGAATGTTGAACCGCAGCGATCTCCTGGAGGACCGTCCCCCGTAGAGCAACACACAACGCACAAATGTGTGTCTCACCTATAGCGCTAGCTATCCTAACGTAAAAAATATTTTAAGACGACACTACAACATGCTCGAGCAAAGTGGCCGCCTTAAAACGCGCCTTTCCCTCCCCACCGGGGGTGATCTATAGACGATCATTAGAGACACGCTAGTAAATTTTCGGTTAAACTCTACACCACGACACAACGAATGCAGGCACTGTAATACACCGCAGTGTTTAATCTGCGTACAAATTCAGCAGACACAGCCAAAAGCACGCATTCGCAGTACTCAATGAAAATTAAAGGGGAACTGACACGCAACTCTTCAAACTTTGTGTACTTGCTAGAGTGTAGAGTGTGCAAAAGGCAATACGTAGGACAGACCGAGACAGCTTTAGACTACGCTTTAACAACCTCCGATCTCACTCTAAAACTAATCCAGGCCTCCCTCTTTCAAAACACCTCCGTCTCCCAGAGCATTCTTTCGATGCATTATCTGTGACATTACTGGAAAGTAGATTTAGATCAAACCGAGAGCGCGAACAGCGAGTCATACCTCATATACAAATCCAATACTATAGAAAAAGGAATAAATGAGAGTCCAGGAACACTTGCATCAGTAAGAGAATTAACCTAGACTACCCTTTCATAGTGGTACTGTATTTTTGACTGGAATTCGACCACGTGATTATTCAATTACGACTCCTATATTGCGGATGTTATCTTCTATGGAACCGTGCTGTTCCCGTGCTTTTCTCTTACACGCGTGTTTCATGTTTCATTAACCACATCTCGCAAACGTACCCTCCCCCCCCCCCCCCCAACCCCGTACCCTCTCTTTCTTCTTTTTTTTTTTTTAAATTGGAAGACGGGGAAAACATGTTTTTGCAATTTTTTTCTTTTTCGGTTTTCTTGACACGCGCGGCACCCCAGGGGTGACCGTCGCGGGGATGCATTGGCTCGTTGGGGGCCATCAGCCAAGGAGACTTTGCCCGTTCACGGCCTATTGTAGCCACTGTTGTGAGCGCTTAAAGGACACATGCAAAGAAAAAAAACTTTTTTTTTTTTAAACAGCTTAGATGGAAAAAGGATATTATAAAACAATTTTACAACGAAGAAAAAAAAAATTTAGAGCTATATTTACGGCGCTATACGAATTTGTAGTTGGCGCCCGCCGGAGCTGCCGCTGGTCACGTGGTAGGCCCGCGCGCCACCGCCCTGCGTCGCCGGCGCCGTAAAGCCACGCCGCCGCCGCACGCTGAGCGTAGTGCGAACGCCGCTTCAACGCGTTTCTCCACGCCGCCGTCGCCGCCGCCGCACAAGTTCGTCTGGTTCGGGGCGCCGCCGCCGTCATTTGACCGGCGCACAGGTCGACAACGTCTGCTTGCGCTTTTTCAGGAGTTTCCTTTGGGCTCGAAAAGTTACTTATTAATCTTAGTTTCTTGTTATACTTCAAACAAAGATGAATAAGTTACTTTTAGAGGCCATAGGAAGCTTCCGAAAGAGCGCGAGCACCACGTGACAAATAAGGGCCCGTCACGTGATAAATAAGAGCCACTTTTCCGCGGCGCCCGCGGGCGCCAACTACAAATTCGTATAGCGCCGTAAATATAGCTCTAAAAATTTTTTTTTCGTTGTAAAATCGTTTTATGATATCCTTTTTCCATCTAAGCTGTTTAAAAAAAATGTGTTTTTTCTTTGCATGTGTCCTTTAAAGGGGGCAATTTTTGAGCTACCTCAACTAACTATATTTTCTGACTCACCGGCCTTTACCCTTTCCGGTATGCTAATTAGTATCGCGAAATTCATAATAGTTATTGCGAAATCGGCAAATGAAAATGACGCAAAAACCAACATTCAAATATACCCGCACTTTTTAGTGCCGTGACGTCAGTGGAGGGCAGGCTTGCCAGTCGAGCGAGCAGTAAAAAAAATAGAATGTGCCAATCATTTGTTCCGTGCTGGAGCGCGGATCCTGGAGCGAGCTTCCAAAGCATTCATTTGACACCATGAAACTGCTTCAAATCACTTGGGAACAAATTCTACAGTCCAAAGAGTGAACCCCTGCACTTCCAATGACGTCACGTTTTCGTTGTTGCCAGTAGAGACTTTCAGTTTGAAAAACACGGCGAGGACCAAAATTGTAAATTCAATAACTTCGTGAAAAAAAAAAAAATTATTTTGACCTAATATTTGGGATACTATTTTAGCGGTGTTGTTTGGCGAGTTTAGCAAAATTTCAAGCAAATCGGGGACCATGAAGAAATCGCCGGAGTACCCCTTTAAGCGCACTTTGTATTTCGCCGCCCCGCAGGAGGAGCGGGCTCAGGTCAGGTTGTTTGCTATGTGGAAACGCGTACCTTGCCTACACCCTTTTTCTTCTAGTTTTTTTCTAGTTTTGAACTTCTTTGCCGCAGCGATATGCCCTTACTTGTAAGTCACCACCTGACGAAGCCGAGTCTCTCGGCGAAACTGTCGATTAAACTTCCGCTGTTTGTTGTTTTTCACCGTGAGTTTTTCACTTCATTATATATACGTCTTCGGCCCCTTGGCGCCTATGCCACCATGCCCACTATCATACATGGGTAAATTCCTTTCAAAATGTAATTCAATTACCATTACCTTGCTTCAAAAGTAGTTTAACTACAATTAAAATTACTACTACGTTAAAAGTAATTAATTACAATTACAAATTAATTTTCGAAAGTAATGAAATGACTTTACAATTACTTGTTTATGAGAGCGACCCAGCTTAGGCCATATAACTTCAAACGAGTTGTATAGAATGCAACGTATTTGTTCATTCCTTGCCCCAATGTTTGAGGAGTCTTAATTAAGCATCGCTGCATAAATGTCACGTATTGTACTTTCCTTTTATGAATTTCGTTAATTTCAATATAGAAATTGACAGTTTGGGGCAATTAAATACTACGTTTTTATATTGTTTTTAAATAATAATAAATTAGTTCATATGCTGGAAGACGCCAGACGGCTAACGAAAACATTTTGTTTACAGACTTTTGCTAGCTCGGCAAATAAAAATGCGACAATTAGTCATATATTAATATTTTTCAAGTGTTACTATAAAACTAAAATGTACACGCGCTAATACGACCGCATTCACATACAAACATCATGGTGTTGTAAATTATTTACATCGAGTTGAAATTATAATGGCTCAGAAATCTATAAAAACCGAATCCAGGCTTCCGAATTATTGCTGACAATATTCACAGGTCCGAGGTCAGTCTCCAAAATGGTTATGCAAATAGTATCCGAAGTAAAACAGACAGGAAATAAACTTGCCCACGACCGGCTGGCGTGCTGAATGGAATATGACCGCGCGACCGTTGGAACCCTTCCCGTATTATAGTTTGATCGCTGACCTCAATTTTAGATTAAGAGGTGAGATCAATCTCTTCCCCTTGTCATCTCCTTGTTTTCCGAGGCAGTGTTGACGAACACTGTCGTCGAAAAGGAACTCTCGTCAATTCTATCTTCGTGTTTTGTGTGATATAGAGCTCAAATAAACGCCGTATGGATTACCTTCGTAACACGGTATGTACACTTTGTTATTAGTATGTCATTTTTATTCTGACACGACTGCACGTCACTGTCGAGCTATAACAGTTCGTGGGAGCTACGTGCAATGCCGGTCCAACCTTCCTTTGCCGAGTGTCAAGGCAGTATAGAGTTGCAATCGTAAAAGATCGGTCCCGAAGCACTTACCAACAGCGCGAATACAGCACTTCCATCAAACGCGCGCGTCCGCTCAGAGTGTGAACAGGTATTTACGTGGCTCTTGCTGACACTGTCGTAGTTCAAACGTATCTTTTTTAACGTCGGCTCGCTCCTGCATCCCCGAGGCCGCGAAAAACGCCGCGGCAATTTGTTTTCATCTACGTCGCTTTGCAAACGACTGACACGGGCCGCCTTTTACAAACAATGACAGCTGGGTTGACTTCTGGAGTCTTCCCCGGAAGACTCGCTACACTTCCCAACAGGCATACCGGCGTATGAGAGTAGTCCCATGCTGTCGCTGTAGCGCAACATTTCTTATTGAATTACGCTCAGCTGCAATGTGTCCATACCCAAGCAGCACATAAACGTGAAGAAAACGTCGAAAGAACGTCGAAGACGTCTGTAACGTGACGTCGTACAACGTCGAAAGTCCGGACGTTACCTTCCTTCGACGTCAATGAAACCTTTAAATGTCCGCGAGAAAAGGTGCACAGGAGGTCGAGAAAACGTTCCCAATGACGTTTGTCACACGTCACATGCACGTCTCAGTGGGCCGTTGCGTCCTCCCTCGACGTTTATGATTCGTGTGTTTACGACATCCGGACTACAAACGACGTTCATAGAACGTCGAGACACCATTCCAAATTACGTTCCCTAGGCGTCGTGGGGAAGACGTTGTGTCCACCCCCCCCCCCGCAACTAAAAAAAAAAGAAAAAAAAGTTACTTTTTGAGTATTATTGCGAAGGCAAGTTGCTCTCATGCAAGCACGAAGGAAGTAACTAAAACACAGGTTTGGTACGAACTGTTTATTTTAGCATATTCAGACACGAGATGAAATACGGAGCGCCGCCAAAAGACGTCCATGGATGTGCCAGCCAGAAGTATATAAAACAAATAAATTCACGTAAAGAAATGAACGAGGGACGATGTCACGCTGCGCGGAATGTTCCACCCCTTACCTTGTTCTGCTTCTGATTAATCCGCTGACGCGCGTGCTTTACCCCCCCCCCCCCCCCCCCCCCCCCATCGCACATAGCTGGTACTCTCGCTGCGTGCACGGGAATGGATTCAGAAGTGGGATCCCGTCCACTGGGGGTTCTTGACTAGGATCGTCGGAGGCGTCTGAAGAGCCTTAATCGGAGACTGGACTTAATGCGCCATTATCTGCACTGCCCCTTCTTTTCTGGGGGGCGTCATTCATATCCTCACAGGCACCTTGATCTGAGCGAGCAGTAATACGATTCAACGTGTGAAGGGTCATGGCCTTGAAAAAGGTCCACGAGCCGTGACTGAACACGACGGCGTTTTGGGCGATCACCGACTTCTTCCTAGGGGCGACTTGAGCGACTCAGTCTGGACAGCATTATAGAGAAATCGAATCACAGCACTTCCACTGTATGCAGACTCGAAAAAAATCACGGCGACAAGCAGCCTGCCTCGTAGACCCCGTATAGACTGACTTTCGGAAAAAGCTGGATCGGGTTATACCCAGAGCTGTTCTCTCTGGGCCTACATAGAATTCAGTGAAATATTTTAGGAACGACTGAGAAAATACGTGCACCCGGAACTAACGCTTGTCGATTGTTCGTCGCCACTATCTTCTCCCACTTTTCTCTCTCGCCTTCTTCTTGCCGAGATTCCCAATGCATCGCATGGGGCTCTATGGAGATACCACTAGCATCTCTTCTGCCGGCATTTCCCCCTCTCTCTCGCGCAGCGTTGGCGCCGGTTCTGCTTTTTTTTTTCTTTTTTTTTTGCCGACAGGTAGGTGCGGGCTGGACTTGAACGCTTTTTAGACCGTCATCGGGGGCATTCAACGGTTGGCATGATGAGTGCCGATCTACACAAACTCTTGACAGTATCTACCGGATTTCGTCATTGCCGGGCATTTATTTTTTGGAGTAGAGTTAAAAAATGCGCAAGTGTGCAGTGAAATTGTGCTCCGATATGGTGTGTGCCGGCGTGCGATTTTTGTTTGGGTACGTCATCATTGCCAAGGAAAGCAAGACCTGTTTTGACAGTCACGTAACGAGACTGCGCACCGATCTACCAAAAGCGCTCATGTGCTGGAAGTTGGTGTTGTGGATGAACTGTGATGTTAATGCGAATTTTGTGGTTGTGCGCAAGTGAGCATGGGTAACAAAACACGAAGAGAAACTGCCGAACCTTAAAACAATGCCACGTGGTCGTGGAGCAGTATGGATGCTCCCTGGAAATGATGCATGCCTGAAATCAACTGGAGAGGCGATAGTGTGGTGACGCGCCTGTGGCGCGTCCAGGACCTAAGGAAGACGACAACGCGAGTGCAAAAAACAAGAATGTCACAATTCGATCCGTTCTAGACGCCATGGGCTTCACTTCGCAAATCAGAACCGTAACAATATTTTAAACAAACCAAAAGTATAACAAGCACATGTAAAAGGAATGATATTCCCAACATGCCTTCATATTTTTTTTTCCTTCAGTGTACATTGAGTTTTGTATATGCCCTCCCTAGCGTAATCCCATGTGCAATAATTAGTATCTTGAAATAAATAAATTAATGTATAAATAAATAAATTCCTGAAGCTCTCAAAAATTAAGCTTTGCTTGCGGCTCTTGAGCAGTGTCACCTTGACCACAGCTGTGATTAAGCTTTTAACAGTGAACGCATATTATACGTGATTTACGGCTGGAGATGGAGCTGGAAAAGCTAAAAAAAACACAAAACAAAGGTTGTAGCATGACAGGACAAAAATGGAACGTAATTTAAATATGTCCTCAATGTTGAACGAAACATGAGTGGTCGACGTTGCCAGTACGTCCTGTATGACGTTTACAACTGTTAGGTGTGAACGCGACGTGGCTGAAACGTCACTGACGGGACAATAATGTAAAGTGCACTATGGAATTCATTTTAATGTCGAAGAAACGTGAGTGTTGACGCGGCTAAAACGTCTTCTCTTGACGTCGTGGCGACGATGACCACGTAGAAGTTGAAACATGACGTCGCCACCACGTCACGGACAGGACGATAATGGAACGTCATTTATGAACTTCACTTCAACGTCAAAGAAACGTGAGCGTTGGACGTTGCCTGAACGTCGTGGGAACGTTGACGACGTTTGAGTTGAATTACAACGTCGTCACAACGTCCCTGACTGGACTATAATCAAACGTTCTATAAGGACGTCACCTCAACGTTGAAAAAACGTGATCTAAGTCACGCGGGACGTCAGGGACCTTTTCTCGACGTTTCCACGACGTTTTGTGCTGCTTGGGTAGCTATCGCGGCGATGAGAGGCGCCGATTAAAAAAATACGTCGGTGATATCAGCGCAGTAAAACTTATTGGCGCACCCCCAACTCGCCGCCGCTAACGCTCCCATTCTCCTACTGCCGAGAGAACTTCCGTTTCCTGTGCCAGGGTACGTCACGACCGTCAAAATTACGCCGCAACTTGTTTTGCGGTCAGTTGGAGAGAAAAAAAAGTCAATATTTCATTAATTTTTTGTGTAGAAGTTGATGAACCGAGACGACAACGGATGCCTGTTCGGCCTTCAGTGAACGTTGAAGGTTTAATGTAAAAGTTATCTGGCAAAAGTAAAAAGGTCATTTCATGGTCCCTTTAATAATATAAGAAAACAACGAAGTGCTGGAATTTTGGAAAGTGTCTGCGTCTTCCTCTGACGAAGGCAGCGCAATAACTTGAGATAACTCAAGGTGGGAGAATGTATCGTAGAGCACTACACGCGCTCGGGACAGCCCGAAAGCCCGACCTCTGACCGACCCGCGGGCCGAGCTCGAGTCGCGAAGCGCATGTTTCTGTCGGGTCGGGGCAGGGCTCGGGACGGTTACAAAAATGTTTTGGGACAAGCCGACCCGAAAAGCGGGGCCAGCCAAGCCAACCAATTCGAGTCGGGCGTGCAAATGTTTTAAAATGTTAAAAACACGACTCGGTCCTCTTTTAAATGGCCCCTTTTATTTTGTGGAGGAAAGCGTAATCGGGATCACGTCTACAAAACAGCCGGCCCCCCTCTGCCTCATGCTGAGATATCGAAAACCTGTCGGCTCCGAGCCGGGCTCGGGCTCACATTTTAGGAACCTATTGAGCCCGGGGCGGGCTCGCGCCGTGTACCCACCGGGCCGGGTCGGCCGGGCCTTTGAATCCCCGCCCGTGCAGTGCTCTAGTCTAGAGTTTGTTGCAAGCTTCTCATGCAAGCAGTTGTTTGCTAGAATGGCCATCCGGTAATGCAACGGTCTCCAACCAGTGAGAGGTTTTCAACACTAACACAAAACTATTATTATTCACCGCCTTCGAGCAATTATCAGATTGCGTTTTCATTCCCACAATCGTCACTATATCTCAGATAGAGTTAGTTTTAGATTGTTGAAATTGTCCGTGTCTAGATTTCTAGAAAATATATTGAAAAATAATGTCGCTGCCACAGTGTTTTGGGGCGCACCATACCTTGAAGGCGGTCAAATATTATTCTCACTGCTGAACTCAGGGATCTCCTTCTCGGTCTCTGTACGTGCCCCTTTCGATGTGGATGAGCATCGTACCGGCCTATGGTCTTGCAACACTACTGCGATGCGTATTAAATACCAGCGGCTAGGTTTTCCGGTTTAATATACCACCTGCAGCGCTAACCATGCCGCAATAAATGGGCAGACTGACCTCGGGGTGTGAGGTATTGCCTAATTTGATTTTGGATTGTTTTCCAAGCTCGTCTATCTAAAAAGGAAAGACCATGCAGTTTTCATTGAGACAAACCAAAACCTTTTTTTTTCCGTAGCCTTTCTTTATTCAATATAGCATGATGGTTTCTTTTAATTTATTTCACATTTAAGCAGGACGTGATATGGCGTGCGGGCCCAAAATATAACGCGAGAACTCAGATTTATTTGCTCGATGTGACGATGTTACAATTAATATTAACTCTTTCTGCTAATGTTTTGCTTCCATTTGAGAGCTCCGTGTCAAATCGGACGACCTGTCCTGAACCAGGGCCAACGCCGTCAGTAAGCTTATCGACCTCGTGTCTACTCAATCTACCCGGGATCCTCACCACCAATCGAAGCGATGAAAGCTCCAGCCGCTACTGCAAAAAAAAAAAAAAAACATTTGAAATTCAAACGTGTGGCAAACTGTTCGACCCGTTTGAATTAAACGGGCGGCAAACTTGTCGATCTGTTTGGGTCAAACGTAATTATAAGATACGGGTACCCGTTTGAAACGGTACCCGTTGGGTGTGGCGTGAGCCTCTTTTGAACTTCCCGCTTCCTACAAGCGAGGCACGCACGCGCGTGCCGTGGGACCCGTGGCTTGTGCAGGGCCACGAGGGAATGAACGTTCTTTTTGGTTTGCCGTGACACGGAGTCAGTCGCATTTCTTTCGGGTGCCACCGAGCACCGATACATGGTGTCAGAAGTGGGGTTCGAACCCACGCCCTCTTACGAGGCACCGACGATTTTTCTCGGCGCCGTCGACGAATTCGGTAGACGTCCAGACGCCAAGTTCGCGACGATAACCGTGAACAACGTTTCACTGACTGCAAAGATCGACACCGGTGCAGAGGTCTCAGTGGTCCCAGATACATTTTCGGGAATACCGTCTTCTGGCCTGCGCTCAGCAGAAGAGGTCCTTTCGGGGCCCAGTGGACATGCCTGAAGGTGTTGGGGAAGTTTGACGCTGTCATGAGGTGGAAGGACAAGTCCACAAGGCAAGAGGTTTACGTCGTACAACAACTTCGCACTGCCCTTCTTGGATTGCCTGCCATACAGAACTTAGGACTCGTCAAGTTTCTCTGCAGCACCGAACGCATCGAGAAGCGCTTTGCTCCACTCTTCAGCGGCCTTGGGACACTTCCAGGAGAGTACACCATCCGACTAGGCCCAGCGGCGGTGCCTTACTCGCTGAGCGTCGCACGTCGCGTGCCCATCACTCAGAAAGATGGTGGATCTGGGCGTCATTCGCCCAGTTGAAGGTCCCACCGACTGGTGTGCTGGGATTTTTCCAGTCCTGAAGCCTTCCGGAGAAGTAAGGATCTGCATCGACTTCACTCACCTCAACACCTCCGCCCGACGAGAGCGTTATGTCCTTCCAACTGTGGAGGAAACGCTTGGCCAGCTGGGGGCGGCGGCCGTGTTTTCGAAGTTGAATGCTGATTCCGGGTTCCATCAAATCCGTCTCTCTCCCTCGTGCCAAGAGCTGACCACATTCATCACCCCAATTGGCCGTTTTTGCTTCACACGACTACCTTTGGAATAACATCAGCTCCGGAATATTTCCAAAAACGCATGTCGGAGATCTTGAGCGGACTGCCCGGGGTTCTCAACCTCATGGATGATGTTCTTGTCTTCGGCAAGGACCAAGCTGAGCATGATGCAAATCTGCACAAGACTCTCAAGCGCCTAGAGCAAACTGGAGTCACCCTCAACAAAGCCAAGTGTGTCTTCAGCACAAGGGAAGTTGCCTTCCTTGGATGTATTATATCCCGCCACGGTGTTCGAACGGACCCAGCAAAGGTCCAGGCAATCAAAAGTCTTCCGGCTCCAGAGGATCCTGCCGGCGTCCGTCGGACCCTTGGAATGGCGAACCACCTGGCAAGGTTTCTTCCGAACTTGGCACAAATTACGGCGCCGCTCAGAGACCTGCTTCGAAAAACGTCGGAGTGGACCTGGGGTCCACCACAAGCAGCCGCTCTGCAAAGCGTCAAGGATCTCCTGTGTTCAGATTGTTGCATGGCTCACTACAATCCGTCGTATCCCACAATACTCTCCGCGGATGCGTCTTCACGCGGATTAGGGGCAGTCTTGCTTCAGGTCCAGCCCGATGGGAGGGAAAGAGCTGTGGCCTTCGCATCACGGTCCCTTACCCCTACTGAAACCCGATACGCTCAGGTGGAAAAAGAAGCATTGGCTTTGACCTGGGGAGCAGAGCGGTTTCAAGACTTTTTGCGGGGCCTAACGGCGACTTTCCAGACCGATCATCAACCTTTGCTGACGCTCTTGGGGAAATCGGCACTGGATGTACTCCCTCCTCGTATCCAGCGCTTCCGCATGCGTCTGATGCGGTTCAGCTACAGAATGCAGTATGTTCCTGGCAAGAGCATCGCAACGGCTGATATTCTCTCAAGGGCTCCGGTGAGTGAGAAAAGCCAGCGGAGACACTGACCTGCAAAGAGGTTCAGTCCTTCACTGTTGGAGCGGTGATGGGGCTCCGAAGCAGCACTCTGCATCCAGTCAAAGAAGCCCAAGAGAAAGACAAGATCCTTGTAGTTCCCTCGACAGTTCGGTACACAACACCGCCACATGTCGCAGTATGCATTCGTTAACAATATAAGTTCGTCGAAAACGGGCACTGCAAGAAGGAACGGCCGTACGACGACAGAAAAACAAGCAGCGCACGTGCTGTCAGCAACCCGCAAAAATGGCGACGGCTTTCCTCCCGGGTTTGCGTACGACGGTGTCGCAGCTGGCGCCATCTGTCGGGAGGTGAGATAGTTAGAAGCTTCAAAATTTCTGGGGCAAGGTGCGATGACGTCAGAGAGCAGGAGGGAAGAAGTGCGGAGGCCTTCTCCTAGTCTAGGTGGTGTTGGCCCTCCCCTCTCTCTGGTCACGTGACAGAGCTGACCATAAAGGAGGAAGGGGGCGAGGTCAAAACGCAGGACATCGGGACCCTCCCCCCCCCCCCCAACCCTCTCCTCATGCATTCTATATATATAAAAAAAACAAAAAAACTTGCGGTTGGCTTTTTTTGGCAATGCAGTCAATGCTAGGGGAGAGGGTGCACCGACCGCTGTACACGCGCTTTTCTCCTCTCTTCGAATTGCCACGGCACGTCGCGTTTGCAGCCTCGGAAAGCAGGTGAAACGCGCACATTTCAGCACGCTGGAACGCTGGAAATGGCGTCGGCCAGAAGCTCGGCTTGCGCCCGAGCCAAAAAAGCACCCAGCGCGAGCTCGTAATTTGACTCCTGCAACGACGGGCCCGCTCTCGCAATGCTCGATGTTCTTGCAGTCACGTGTTCGCGCGCTACCTTCGTTGAGTCTTGAATTGAGGTGAAATGGAGTCTAGAAATATATTCTTTCACGCGGTCGCGTCCTCTGCGCGAGAGATTCGAGCTGAATAAGTAAATTGAGGCAACAAAGAACGCCAAATTTTTGAAGTTCTGTCAAAAATATCGGCTCGCCAACGTCGCACGTTTACGTATACAAAACATCGCTTATTGCAGTTGCAGTATAAGCGAACATCAGCTCAATCAAAACATAAATATCATTACTTGCATTTCGCGGACGATTGTAAACCGATAAACCGGCGCTCCCGCGGCTTTTCGGAAACAAGCTGCCAAGGCTGAAATCGGCGTGCCCATGCCGCCGATCGGTACGTTCAGTATTAAAACGGGCTCCGGAGAGCCGTTTGATTAAACCGGTACAGCTTGCCGGTCACCGGTCACCCGTCTGTGCAACATGGTCGCCGGTTTGAGCAAACGTGCGACAACTTTGCTCAAACGAGTGACCTATTTGATCAGACGAGTGACCCGTTTGCCAAAGGAGTGACCTGTTTGCCCAAATAGGTGACCGTTATGGCTCATACGGGGGACCCCTTTGAGCCATACGGGCGACCCCTTTGACAAACTGGAGACCGGTATAGCTAAACTGTTACCGGTATGAACCCGTTTACTTTCATATAGGCGCAAAATGTTGTTTTTTTTCAGTAGGGCCTGTATCTCGCATGACGAGCTATCATACAGAGTTGAAGTCCGCCTTCCTCCACTGGACGAGCTTCAAGTAGAAGGTAGAAGAAAAGTTTCGGTTAGGCATTTCAATACCGAAATTCGTAAACTTGAACGCCATGATTGCTCTAAGGACACGCGTGGCACATTTCGATTTGTTCGTGAGTGAAGGCAGGGCTTATGCTCTTGGTTCGAGTTTGTGTGCACACACTGCCATGAGGAACGAACCATTTCAACTGAGCATTCGAAGCAAACCAACATCAACGAGGCAGCGGCAATGGGCACGTTATGCACCGGAATGGGTTCAGCTCGAAAGAAGAGATATTTTCTCTCTGGAACATTTCCTTGCATGTCACCGACATGATTCGAGCGAATATGAAGAGAGCGTTGAGCTGAAGTGGGAAGACATTTTGCTTTCTGAATGTTGTCGCGGCTAGAAAAGAAGGGCACATAATGGGATGCGAATCCGGAGACTACAGTGTGGATGGATTGCCGTACACAACTGTCGCCGTCGATGGTGGATGGGCCCATCGCAGTTACAGCCACCGATACACGTCAATCAGAGATGTTGCTGTCATCACTGGATCACGAACAAAAATAATCTATACCTGTTTGTTCGTAGCAAGTATTGCAGTACTTGCAATTTCTACATCAGCATGAAGGAGACTACACGCAAGCATGCCTGCTTCAAAAAGTGGGACGTTCCTTCAACTGCAGTGGAGTCTGATATTATCGCCGAAGGATTTTGCAAAAGCCGCGAGATGCATGACTTAGAATGCAGAAGAGCTGTGGGGTACGGAGATTTCAAAATCGAGAAGGCCCCCAAGACCAGTCTTGATTATTGAAGGATGATAACTAAGGTGGCTTTCGTTAATTATGCTACTAAGAACTCTCCCAAGTCACTCTACGGCATTTGGAGCTCAGGAGAAAGTCACGCATGGCATTTCACAATTGTAAAAATTGGAAGAATTGCAGCCACGGGGAAGGGAGCTGTCTCCGCATTCCATGCACTCAAGCAGACAAGCAAAGAGCTCGCCAGCAATCTGCGAAAGGGCCAAGACATGTATTTGGGGCGCATAGCAACTGCTCCCCTCAACACTGTCAACAGCAGGAGCAGCAAGCACCAACCACATTTAAAGATCTCTCGTACATTCTACAAACCTATCTGATGAGGACTGCGAATAGTCTAGCAGGCAAAGCATCTTTGCTTATTAAGAACTCTACCAGTAATCTGGCGGGAAACTACATGTCTGTATTCGCAAACATTTCTGGAGGAAAGCGCGTAAACCACGAGCAAAGAGGATCGCACCAAACACGGTGTATCGGAATATGAAACTGTACTTTCGGAGGTACAGTCAGCACGGAAGGAAACCCGAACGCCGGAACTCGTGGCCATTGACACAGGCTGCTCCACCTGGAGGGACCCTGAGAACTGATGAAAATGCGCCGGGGTGCGAGGGTGCGGGTCCTACAAAGATGTACTCGGCCCTCGCGCGGCGAGTCTGGGTCTTCCGCGTTGCGCCGGTGGCGCGCTGTAAGCGCCGTCACTCTAAGGCCCCTGTATAGACCTTTTCTGCAAGTGCGCCGCCATCTTGAATTGACGTCACTTCCAGTATGGGCGAAAGCATTGTTTTGCCTTTGCCACGCCAATAGAGGGCATTTAGGATATAAGCGTAACCGTCACACTTTCTCGTTTTGCCTTCTCGATATTTTGTTTACTATTTGCAGGTTGCAACGTTTTAGTATTTTTTCGTCGCCCATACCGGATACGCCTATTAGGTGGCTGGGGACGAGAGTACACAGAAAATGTCTATACGGAAAGGTAGCGCAATTCCTCCTCTCCCCTCGTTTTCTTCCTTTCCATTGACGGCAATCCTCCTCGCCCACTGTCCGCGCCACGCCCCCCGCCGCCATGTCTGAGCGGGGCTCGCAAGGTGCGCGCATGTGTGCTGGGCACAACCGGGTGCCGGGTCGTACATGTTATTGGATACGGCTGGATTAGATTTTTTTTTTTTCAATTATAAAGAGAGTTTTGTTTTCTAACATGAAGAAACTAGCGTTTGTGCAGCTTTACTGGAGTTATAAAGTACGGGAAGACGTCTCTATCGGCAAATGTAATAGCACGAGCAGAGTTGGTATCGCTCGGGCGTGAAGGACAAGCTTTCTTCAATTCCGCTCAACGCAAACGACTTAAAAAAAAAAAAGAAAGCAGTTGAGTTTTTTTGCAACATTGGCATGCACTGGGAAAATATATTTCGTTTACCCGTTTATTGCAGCAAAAACTGAGAGCAGGCACACAATAGAATGCACCTCTCCCTACGTCTAAATAGAGTTTCGTGGGCAAGGACTGCGTTGCTAGCGGGAGCTCAGTGCCGTCGCTTTGAGCATGAATTGGGCACGCGCCCGCAAGGCTCGAAATCCTTAGCGTACGCTCTACTAAAGCGTTTTAGTACCTTGAACGAAGTGCATTTGGAGAATCGGCATCGCTGGAGTTAGGCAAATAAATGACACCACTATGCATCGTGTAAGACAGGACTTTTCGGTAATGTTTAGCATCACCGATCGTTTTGCCAATCCAGCAGCTTGGTTTACTTCATACACTTTTCATGCACACTTTATAAGCGTCGAATACTACCTGCAACTGTGCACATGCGCGCGGAGGAATATGCGACGTCTGCTGTTTACGTGAATCGTGCATAAATCTATCCGTCGAATAATCAAATACACTCACTTGTACCCCCTCCGTCAAAATGAAAAATAGCGTGTGCTCGGTTGCCTTGCCAGCACGTTTCTCATTTATCACATATATTAGTGTTTTGACGTTCTCACGCTCAAGGTACACCCTTGAGCTCACTCTCAAAGCGCATAAGCTTTTCCGCATACCCGCGGGCGTACCTTACTGCGTTAGTTACAAAACGAAGACAGAGGGATCCTTCAACAAAGCCTTTTAAATACAAGAGCAATTTTTTTTATTGTCAATAATTGATGCTTTATTAATCAAAAAAAGACAGATCACATACAAAGATGAAGACAAGAAAATATTTATTGCTACAAGGCAAAATATTGCACATTCGGAAGAGGTCGGTGTGAAAAAATAGAAGCATCTGCATATGGCTTGAGTATCTTGAGGCCAGTCTTTTCCAAGACCACTGACACAAACTGATCGTTCGTGAAGTGATCCTGAAAAATAAATGCAGCATCGCATATTTTTAGTTGCCATTTAAGAAGCACCGATCGTGGAAATATGTTGCACAAACAAAATCGCGAGGTGCTCGGTCGATGGTGATTCTCCTTTCACTGACGCAAGATGCACGCGGTAACACTACAACCCTTTTTATTTTAGTGGCACCCTAGTCTCTCACGCATCGTTCTCAACTCGGCCGACTCAATGCAAGCGAGCTAGGTGTGAGCGAGTCGGTTTCTATGATAAAATACGCGCGAAAAGACGTCCTTCGTGCCGGTAATATAGTTCCGTGTTTGTCTCGTCTCATGAGCGTACTACGCGATCTTCATCGGCGAGACCGAAAAGGACAGGTAATACGATTCAGAGTTTGACAATGACTTACCTCGCAAAGCGACCCTCGGGGGCACTCGAAACTTTTCCGACCGATCCGGTGGAGCCATTGTCTTCGCCGTTGAATTTTTCCTTCCCGTCTGGACGGCAAAAATGCTTCTTTCCTTTCGCAATGCTGTTTGTGCAATCTACAGCGCAGCATGAAGGCATCGCGTTGCCGCCGAGGTTGTGGTAAAATATAAAAAAACCTACGGCCGGGCCGCGAACAACGGAGCCGCCGCTACGCCTGGCCCAGTGATGGCGTTGGTTTCGAGCAGACGACCGAATCGCGCGGGATCATGGGAAGACAACGGTCACGTGTCGCGCCAGGTCCAATTGAAGCGAGGGGAAGATAACTTTTGAGAGGGAAAGGGCATCGGCGAGGAGAAATTTCTCTTCCCCTTTTCAGACAATGGTTTTCGCTACCTTTCAGTATACAGGGGCCTTACGTCACTCGCGGTGCTTTTGTCTTGCCGCACTGTCGCCCGGTCGACATCTGCGGCTTGCGTGCGGCGCGAGAAGGTCGATGCTAGGAGCAGCAGCAAGCAGTTTGCGCGCGCAACAGCGGAGCACGCCCATGGTGTATTCTCCTCCTGGCGTGCGCAGTTTTTATTGTTTGTCGTACGTATCGTAATTTTATAATTCGCAGTACTTATAGCAAAACACCGCGACATACTAGACAGAAGAACGAGTTGGGACACATGACGAGTGCTGACAACCAACTGAAGGTTGCTACTACAAATATCTAGTATATAATATATGAGCACATCCATACACCCACTCCCAGAGCTCGTCCATTAACCTCTCTTGTTCTTCAGGCTCGTATGCCGTGCGGCGAATGCCATAATGCAGGTCTGCTAACTCGCGCACTCAGCAAACGTTTTCCTTAATTGTAGTGACTTGAGCCTTGAACCATACGTCACTCCGTGCAATTGCTGGTCCGATCTGTCCAGCGCACCCATTATTATTGCTTTGTATCGGATGCCCAGCGATGTCTCTTCAGTGCTGTCATTAATTATCGTTTTGTGTACCGCAAGGGCGAAATGAAAGTTGAAACATTTCATGCACAGAAGACCCGTAGTGCTTGATGACGTGTCACCGAAACTACGCGGAAGCTCCGGTGAACAACGTGCCATGCGCGGTTTCTGACAAATAGCGAAACGTCATAGGACGCAAAATAAAATTCTTTTATTGGCACAACCACACTCTTTACGAAACAAAAATGCTGCAACAGACCGACGCGGATGCCTCAGTTTTTATAAGCAATGCGCATGTTTTCGTGCGAGGTTATCAGTCGATTCTTATGAAAAGCGAGGAATTGCTCGCTCACGCTCTCTTTGGTAACCACCGATACGCAAGGCGTATCGATTCCTAAGCGAAATAAATTTATCACCCTGACTGAGCAGGGCCTATCGCAAAGAGCTATAGCCAGGTTAAGCGGCCGCTCGGTGTCGACCGGGCGACATTTGGCCACACAAAAGCACCCCGAGTGACGGCGCTTACAGCGCGCCACCGGCGAAACACGGAAATCCCAGACGTGTCGCGCGAAGGGTCCAGCGCATCTTAGTAGGATCCATGCCCTCGCACCTCGGCGCATTTTCATTAGTTCTCAGGGGCCCTCCAGGTGGAGCAGCCTCTGTCGATATCCACTAGTTTCGGCGTTCGGGTTTCATTCCGTGTTGACTGTACGTGACACGGTGCATTCAAAAGGTGAAGAGAAAACGTCTGGCACCGAATCATCCAAGACTTAGCTCTCAACTCCTCGACGGAAACCCAAAGTGAACACGCCGCATCGGGACAGACGTTACGTACCTAATGATGAACACCCAAAACCGGATCTTTCTGAAGAGGAGAGTCAAGCAAAGGTCCAAAGAAAACTTGCCATGCTTGAGGTCACCGGCACGCAACAACACGAGCTCGAGAGAGAGAGCAACGGTCGGGCAGCCTATGAATGAAAGGGGGGCTCTCGAAACATGAGATCGCCTGACAGCGTCCATGTTCGGGAAAGTTTGCAGGCGCCACCAACGACGCTCTGCGGCAAACTGGTTCATCGCCTTCTTTAATCGTCACCTGTCCTGACACCTGCCATAAAGCGTGGTCAAGAAAATGAGCTGAAAGGAATTCGGGAGTACGACATCAAAAAAACAAAACAAAAAACAACGTCGTAGAAATATGCGGTTCATTTGTGGACATAAAAACATGGATATCTTCCGGCTTTACCCGACAGCTTCATTGGAGACGATGGACTCACTGAAGTGAAGTGCGCCGAGAGCGACAAAACACCGCTTGAATTGTCGAAAGCACGCAGATTTCTGCCTTCATCCTGGAGCCGACTCAAAGCTGGGCCTAAAGAAACGACACAATTTTTGACCAGATTCAAGGACAACTGAACATTTCGAAGAGGAGGTACTGCGTTCTCCTAGTATGTACCTCAGGCGACACTCATTTAGAAATTGTCCAGCGCGATGAGAAAATATGTAATTAAGACAAGCTTCCCAGTTGCTTTTGTTTTACAAATAATACCTGCTACAAGAGATCATCGGCCTCCGTATTCCCTATGAATTAGAAATACGACAGCCAACTCGTATTCGCCAAAGAATAAAACAAAAATACGAAGAAATGTTGAGTAAACGATGCTATAACGGCAAACATCTACTGCTTAGTTTTAATTAGGAACAGCTCTGGAACCTTTTAGATGACGGTTCATCGCCCTGAACATTTCACCTGCACTTAAAGGGCAACTCCGCTTCATTTTTGATATTTAGAAAACTATGCAGTCCTTTTCAGTATCATATAGGAAGACCACATGTAAAATATTACGATCTAATTCCGTCTATATATTTAATAAACTGGACAGCAAACTTTAAAATGAGCCAAGTCGCCGAAATCTGCCAACTCTAGCGTGCGACGCGAGGCGCAATCATCAGCGCAGTCAATTCCACGGAGTTGGAGCAGCCAATATTGGGTCACTACGTCAGAGACATGACTACGTCATTCCCACGTTTTGTTTGTTTTTACTTCTCAGAGCGAAATTGAACGATGACGTCATGAGTTTCTCCTCCCGGTGTTGGCTCAACGGCGTCACGAGATCACCGTAACACGGATGCGCTAGTTTGCGCTGCCCTGCGTGCTTCTCGGAGCTGAGAGCTGGGAACAGTCTGTTTTGTCTCGCCCCTGCTCTAGCTTGAGAAGGACGTTTTTGTTAAGAGTCTGTTAGCGCCACCAACGCACCAGAAAGCCACAGTGGCAGAGAACAATGCTAATAAAAGAAAAAGAGGTAGTGTGATGCAGACCGTCAGCAGGTTCGACGTGTGTTCTTTCCTTCCCACACTCGTAACACAATGGCGACGAGGTAAAAGAGGAGCATGCCGGCGTTCGGCAGGGTTGAACCGTGCGATGGGGGAGGCGACGAATGGCCTGCATACGTGGAACGACTCCACGAATTCTTCTTTGCCAACGATGTTCCTGCTGCAAAGACGAGATCCATTTTCCTGAGCTGCTGCGGCCCGAGGACTTACTCTTTGCTTCGGAACCTGGCGAAGCCGCAGGCACCCCAAGACAAGACCCTCAGCGAGATCCTGACCATTCTCGGCAAGCATTACGCCCCTACGCCGTCCTCCGTAGTTCAGCACTTCCGCTTTAATTCAAGGGTTCGTTCCGAAACTGAATCTGTGAGTGACTTCATTGCAGCGCTGAAGAGCTTATCGGAGCACTGTGACTACGGTGCTGAGCTGGAGAAAATGCTACGAGACAGAATAGTTTGAGGCATAAACGACGCCGTGATTCAGACTCGACTTCTTGAAATTCCGGACCTCACCTACGAGGTTGCTGTTCAAACTGCACGCGCCTTGGAATCTGGAAAGAAAGATGCTGGTGAGCTCTGTCAAGCTCAAGCTAGTACAAGCGTTCTTTCCACGCACCAGATAATGCACGCGGCGAAAGACACATCGTGTTATCGCTGCGGAGACAAAATCCACCTGGCATCTCAGTGCCAGAGCCGTATATTAGGAGAGTTTGGACAATAGGCGGAGCAAAGGCCGCCGCCAGCGCCGAATATTCCCCCCACGCTTAGAGCGTAAACTAAATTTGTGACACAGCGTCGACCAATCATGAGACCTCTACTCCATCTCACAAATGTCCACAGTGAAGACAAAGGCACAGGCGCGTGAGCCTAGCTCAGCGAAACGCTATTGTTTGTACGAGACCTCGTGCATAGGAGGCACTTTCCAAAGCCACGCGCTCGTGCCCATGCCTTTGTCTGCACTGCTAGAACAGCGTCCTGAGACTGGCTGAAAGAAAGCAGTGCAAAGGGTGGGGTGCGCGAGCGTCTTGAGACGCGGAGTTCCGCTGGGCACGGCTCAAATTATACTTCGTTTCACTTTACCTGCGAGCGAAGCCAAAGCTAGAAGCGCGAGACCAGCGCTTTTTGCATTTCTCCCCAGCTCGCGCGCTCGAGCAAAGCCTGAACGCACGGAGCTTCCGTGCTCGCGCTTCCAGTTTTGCCTTCGCTCGCACATAAGGTGAAACGAAGTATAGTCGTGGCACAAATTTAGAGCACGCGACCACCGCTAGGGGCTGTTTCGCGGCCTGTGGTTGGCCCGAGATGCTCGCCTATTCAAACCAATGTATGGCCAAACTCTCTCAATAAACGGCTCTGCTCAGTGCCGACACATCCATTCTACGTGTCACTACTGTCAGAAGCGAGGGCACCTTTCTGTTGTGTGCAACTCGAAGAAGAGTGGGAACCCGCCCAATTCGAAACTTTCCGGAAGAGCTCGTCGGGGTCAGCCAAGGTCAACTCCATCTGCTCAGGTGAACACACTTTACGACGACATGTCCCCGCAAGATCTTTGTCAGGTTGTGGAAACTGACGACTACGACATGTGGCACCTGGATACAGCATCAACGGTACCACCTTTTCTGGTCACCGTTGAACTCTTCGGTAAACTAATTTCCATGGAACTAGACACCGGAGCGAGCGTTTCGGTGATGCCTGCGGAGAAGTTTCAAGCAGAATTCCCCAATGTCAACTTGGATTCTTCGAGCGTCCTTCTGCGAGAATTTTCTGGAGGCCTCGAGCAAGTCAAAGGCAAGGCAAATGTTAACGTCAGTTACAGAGGTCACAGTGATTTTCTTCCGCTGTTCATCACCTCTGGTACTTCACCTACGTTGCTTGGTCGCAACTGGTTTAAAGCTTTGGGCCTGAGCCTCAAAGGACTTGAGCCAGTGAACAACCTTTCTAATGTTGCGAACTTCATAGGTCAGTACTCTACAGTTTTCGAAGAAGGTTTGGGCACCTTCAAGGGGATTTCTGCGAAAATCCTTGTGACTCCAGAGGCTCCGCCCAAATTCTGCTAGCCCCGTCCACTGCCATATACATTACGTGATAGAGTCACCCAAGAGCTCCAGAGACTACGACGTGAGAGTGTCATTGAGTCAGTGAAGACATCTGACTGGGCAGCTCCCATCGTTGCAGTTCAAAAGAAGGATGGTCGAGTGCGGATATGTGGGGACTTCAAAGCAACAGTCAATCCTGTGTCTCTTCTAGAGACCTATCCAGTTCCACGCGTCGAAGAACTGTGGGATGTTTTGTCAGGGGGAACCATGTTCACAAAGCTGGATTTGCGAGATGCGTACCAGCAAGTGCCCCTGGTTGAAGAGTGTCGCAAGTTCGTGACCATCAACACCCACATGGGTCTCTTCCAGTATACAAGACTTCCGTTTGGAGTTTCTTCTGCTCCAGCAATATTCCAACGAGAAATGGAAAATCTTTTCTGTGGCCTACCAAGAGTAGCGGTCTACTTCGACGACATCATTGTCACGAGAGTTGACGATCAAGACCACGTGAAGAACCTTAAGTCCGTTCTTCAGAGGCTTCAAGATGTTGGCCTTAAGGTGAAGTTGGAGAAATGTCCAATTTTTCAAGCCTGAGGTAGAGTACGTTGGCCATGTCATTAGCAAGCAGGGACTCACTCCAAGCCCAAACAAAGTGGACGCGATCGTCAACGCTCCTGCTCCTTGCAACGTGAGAGAGCTTCAAAGCTACCTTGGACTGCTCAACTTTTACCGACGTTTCTTGCCAAACATTTCGTCTACGTTACGGCCATTGCATCTTCTACTGATGGCAGGCAAGAAATGGTCGTGGGGAAAGGAAGAAGAGCAAGCTTTCGTTGAAAGCAAGAAACTCATGACAACTGCACCCGTTCTTGTGCATTACGATTCAAAGAAGGACCTCCTACTTACCTGCGATGCTTCGCCCTATGGCGTTGGTGCTGTGCTGGCACACTTCGGGAGTGATGGAGTGGAGCGACCAGTAGTGTTCGCTTCAAGACGGCTACTTCCTGCTGAACAGAACTACAGTCAAGTGGACAGAGAAGCTCTGGCTTTGGTTTTCGGTGTAAGCAAGTTCCACCAATACCTTTGGGGAAGACCGTTCACAGCAGTGACCGACCACAAGCCGTTGCTCGGACTGTTGAACTCCGCAAGAGGCGTATCATGTCAGGCGTCTCCACGAGTTACAAGGTGGGCGCTGACCCTTTCGAGCTACCAGTTCAAGCTAAACTACAAGCCTGGAAGGATGGTAGGCCATGCCGACGGCCTGAGCAGGCTGCCTCTTCCAACGAACGACGTGCCAGATTCGACGCCAGCCGACGTGTTTATGCTTGACAGGGCCTACCCTGATGCTCTATCAGCTGCAGCTATTGCTGGAATGACAAGGAGAGACCCCGTGATCTCTCAGGTTGTCCACGCTGTCCTCACCGGAACGCCGCTGCCAGTGGGAGGAGACTACATTCCATTTGCTGCAAGGTACAATGAACTCAGCCTGCACGAGGGCTGTCTCTTGTGGGGATCGCGTGTGGTTGTGCCCAAGCTCATGCAGGCACAAGTCCTTCAACTGCTGCATGCTGGACATCCTGGAGTGGAAAAAAACCGAGATGATTGCCAGATGCCATGTCTGGTGGCCTGGAATTGACAGCGCCATCACAGACCAAGTAAAGAACTGTGCTACTTGCCAAATATATCACAAGTCACTTCGTGGCATCCCAATGACTCCTTGGCCATTTCCTAACAAGCCCTGGTCTAGGCTTCATGTAGACTTTGGAGGCCCCTTCATGGGCCACTACTTTCTCGTCATGGCAGATGCTTTCTCCAAGTGGGTGGAGGTTCATCCTGTTCCTTCAAATTCGGCAGATGCTACGATTTCTGTATTTAGGACAGTTTTCGACCAACATGGACTGCCTGACATCATCGTCTCCGACAATGGACCAGCGTTTGTCAGCAGCCAATACGCTGATTTTTTAAGTCGGAACGGAAATCCGCAGAATGCTGGTCCCACCGTACCACCCCGCCTCCAATGGAGCAGCAGAGCGAGTGGTACAAACATTCAAAGACAAGCTAAAGAAAAGCGCACCAGGCGACTTCAAGACCCAGGTGGCCAGAGTACGTTTTCATTACAGAACGACGCCGCACGACCTGACAGGCCGCGCGCCCTGTGAGTTGCTTATGGGCAGGAAGATAAAGACGCCTTTGGACTTCATGCATCCAAGCCTGAAAACTACCGTTCAGTTGAAGCAACTCAAGCAGAAAATACATGCTGACCAAGGTTGCCGTCGGGTATCACTGATGGAGTCCGGGACAACAGTATACGCAAGAAATTTTAGACCCGGACCACCTTGGGTGCCCGCTTCCGTTGTTGGACCAGTGAGTGCCTCTTCTGTTCGGCTCAAACTTCCAGACGGAACATCTTGGCATCGGCATGGTGACCATCTTCGACCAAACACCATGCAACAGCCACCGCAGCCAGAGACCCATCCTCACGAACAGTCTTCTGTGTTTCAACCGACGGAGCTTCGCAACCGACGGAGCCGACTTCACAGAGCCAGGCTCGACCCGAGGAGCAGTCTACATCGACAGAGGAAACCTACCCTCCAGGGATTCCAACCATGGTCGACACACCCGTCATGGTTGAACCGAGTCCCGTTGCTCCAAGACGGAGTGCAAGAGACAGACGGCCCGTTCAGCGTTACTCCCCATGAGCAATGAGAGAACACTTTAAAGGGGGGAGGAATGTTAAGAGTCTGTTAGCGCCACCAACGCACCAGAAAGCATAGTGGCAGAGAACAATGCTAATAAAAGAAAAAGAGGTAGTGTGATGCAGACCGTCAGCAGGTTCGGACGTGTGTTCTTTTCTTCCCACACTCGTAACAGTTTTGTTACGAGTGTGGATATTCATCGCAGGTAGGCATCTGCGATGCCTACCTGCGATGGATATCGAAAGATCCATAGGCTCACGATGTTGTGTTGATGCCTGCTCGAATTACAAGTTGACCAGCCCGGGAGGTGTCTTTCACAAGTTTCCACACGATGTTGTAGCAAACTACATTGGCGAAAATTGAGGAGCAGACGACACTCGCGCTTTGCTCTACGTTCGCCCGCCGTCGCATAAAGGAGACTGTGACGACCCCCGTAGGGAAGGCACACACGCGCTGTGGCGGGCCCATGCAGAGGTGAGAAGAGACGAGGCAAAAACGATATTTACTGTTTAATAATAATAGGAGTCGGTGCTGGTGCCGCCCGCAGCTCACCGACCGTCGTGGCGTTCTGATGGGGTGCATGCTGTCTCGGGCTCTCCGTCACTGTGCTGGTGCGTGGGCGAGTTGGCTCCGGGGCTCACAGGGTTCAGGAGCTTGGAGCGCAGACGCCAGCGGGCGGCCTTGCGGTTGAGGCGATCCGGGCTTCTCGTTGCTTGGGGGCCTGGGGCACTGACGCCAGCGGGAGGTCTTTCCGTTGTGCTTCACTAGTGTGTTGTTTCCCGCGCTCTCTCTCTAGCGCGCTCCCTGCACTTTTCTTGGCGCGTCTTCCCGCTCGGACTCGCTTCCCCCGACCTGTCCCAACTTGTTACCCATGTCCGGTTTCTCCGCTCCCCCTCTCCTCTTTCGTCTTCTCCGCTTCCCCCCCCCCTTCCCCCTCTTCGCCGGGCCGTCACTTTTTGCGCCATCCGAAGCGGCCTGCCCGCGTCACGTGTCCTGTACCACACCCCCCCGAACGTCACAAGACCACGTGGTTCGAAATGACGTGGCCATGACTTTGACGACACAAGACCAATGTTGCCTGACGCAACCGAAGTTTCGGTTTCGGTATCTGCAGATGTTTAAATTATGATTACACAAATAATATACCACATTTCGCAAATCCGAAGACGTAGAGCTGTTAAGTAGTGCCATGGGAAATGAAATCGCATATAAGCCTAAAATGTTTGTAACTGAGCGGAGTTGCCCTTTATATACGTTTGCATGTTTAGGGAAACGATACAAATCACAATGTTACAGGTGTAAAGACATGACAACACCGTTACGCGAAGTGTTTTTGCAGAACTATAGCACTCCGCAGATTTTTTCAAATCACCGCGAGATTCACAGCTGCAGCAATGGCGAAAACTATATTATATTTGTTGTTTACCAATTTAGATAACTTTCTCATTGGCCAATGAGTGTTGGACTTCTGTACTTACGTCCTCTGGTAGTCATCCCACCACGAGCGCGATCGTTGACAAATATTAATCTGGTCAGGAATCTTAGTGTGCTTGTCGCGTTAACTTCGTTTTCGTCCAAGGTCAACTCCTGTGCTGACATTCAACTGGTGTCTCTTAAAGGGGCACTGACACGTCAAAATCATATTTTTTTTTTTATTATCCGAAACGATTGAAAACGGTGCCGGGACATTACCCTCAAAATTCGAAACTTGGGAATTCAGTATTTGTGAATTAAAAAAACAATTTCCAAATGCCGAATTTGAAGTTCCCGCGCGATCCCCGCCAGTGCAGTCAGTCAAATTTTGCGGTCTCCTGCGACTCGACTTTCTCTCGGACCTCCGCTGACCCGATGCGAGGAGCAGGCGAGCTGGCGCGCGGGAAAAAACCGGTTTCTTCCCCAACTCGCCGATCTGCTCGAGCACCGCCAAGTTTTCTGAGAGAGGACACACATCTAGGAGGGTACATCTCACCGAACTCTGATTTTTGGTATTTCAAAAAGAAAGGGCCGTAGTGCGTTCGCAATTGCGTCAAAAAACATGTTTTACGATTGCCCTTATTAAATGTTATAGAAATGTCACCTACAAAGCTTCTAAATGTCCTGATTTTTGACGTCACCGATCAAAAGAAGCGAGGAGGTAGCGGCGGGAGATTTAAACGCCAAAAATAAAAAGGCGTGCGCGCGCGCGGGGAAATTTTTCTTCGCGATGCGGTTTTTTTTGCGTGTCTATGACTACAACTTGGGTCGTTTTAGACAATAAAAAAAAAATACGACCTTTGGGGTGTCGGTGCCCCTTTAAGAGTTCAGCGGGTAAACGATTTTTATTATTTTCTGTGGGATGTAGCGTAACTCTTTGTTTTAAGACTCGCCCCTTATCAACGTGTTCCGTCATTTTAGTAGCCATTGGAAATGCAAATGTCGTGGTTATCAGAAATTTACGACGTGGAGTTCCGTACTTTTTGGACGTCATTTGCGTTATAATAATGTTAATCTTTTTGTATCCGTAATTACTCTTCGCGCGTCAACATGTAAATGTCATCTTTCGGCGGCATGGTACGTCACAAGACTTGCAAGATTATATATGTATATAACTTCTTTCTTGTCAATGAGTATCGCCAGCTATTGTCGATTATCTGTAATACACACTCTAAGAAAAATGGAGGAAAAAGGTAGCAACGGCGCATATTCCTTCCTTCTACTGACGCGCCCCGAAGCGGACAAGAGAAACAGGGAGGAACGAGACGTTTTTCTCCTTCTCCAGGCAGACGGCAGAAAGCTTTCGCCCTCCCGACTGATCTTCGGTTTCGTTTTTCGAGCACGCCGCGCACGTTGTTTAATAAATGTTGTTGAGTTGATTGAGCTTCAGCGGCAGCGAAGGCCGCCTGTAATTCTGTCTTCCAGTCCAAACGTGCAGAACATTTCGGTTGCATTGACGTTTTTACCGCTAATTTTATCAAAAGAGCAAACGAAGCCGCTAGAAACAACGAAGTCCGGAGCACTGGCAGCAGCGCTACGTACACTAGGTGAGACTGCCGTCTTCGGATTGCGGGGCCCACGCGGAACCACGCGGAACTGTGTTGACGTTTCCGACGTTATGTAAATCGCAGAAACTGCGTCCAAGACAGGAAGGTTTTGCTGCCGGCTGCCTGGGTGCCTTCTGTGTTTAGTTCTGACTGTTTTCCGATACCGGGAGTGCCACCCGGCAATCAACGTGGTTCTGTATTTCTGCGTGTCAGCATTATAGCAGCAACATCGTGATGGCAGTGTTGTGCGTTGTGAGCAGAAGACTGGAATTATCGCCTATGTGACCGTGTGTTCGCGTATCAGTGGTGTAACAACAAGATGAGATGACATAAACTGTCGGGCATTGATGCCGATGGTCGGGCCGTGATCGGAAGGGGCGTGGTGTCGCAGGTTGACATTCCACTTTACATTAAAGAGTTTAAGACCTTTTGAGGGATTAGGTGCAATCGATCGACGTGCGGATTGTCATGTTGGAACGCTGGTCTGAACCGTAAGCTCATATCGTACACTGGCCAATGTGACTGTCGGTTGTCATTTCTCCGAGAGCGATAGCACTATAAGGTAAGAACTGAACCGTACAAAATTATGACGGAAAGTACGTATATTTACAGTTTGGAATTTTAGCATTAAGGAGGAATGGTAGGTAAAATAGAAAAAAAACCTATCCTTTATTTTGTTGTTTATATATCCTACGGTTCCTGGAGAAACTGCCTTCCAAATGGCGCGCTGGGAAGAGTGCTAGAAGTTTTCGAGCCCGCCACGGCGTAGCACCGTACACTTAACACCTGTCGAAAGTCGCGTCTTTGAATGCACTCAAGTTGATCGAAAAGCGATCTCTCTGCCCATGAAGCATCACTTCCAGCTAAGTGAACATCCTTTCTACAAAGATTTTTTCGAGACGACAATTGCAGCCGTGCACGAACAGCACAAATAGAGAAACAAACACTCCAATAGAGATACTGGCTACGACGGGCCGTGCGGGGAAGCAAACACATGGCTTGGAACTGCATTGGAGCGGCTTGATTTATTGGCTTTCAAATAACTACGGCATGATCGAGTGTTTACTTTTCAGCAAGAGATTCATCCCCTGAGCCATTCAAAATACTCTCAGAGGCCGGGCGAGAAACCGTAACCGAAACCAAATCCGTTCAGGAACGAAATTTTTTTCAGTAATCGTAACGGGTGTAGCCCGAAACAACCCATTCCCGTTTGAACCCGTCCCATTTCGACCCATTCCCGAATAGACCTTCCCGTTTGAACCCGTCCCGTTTCGTCCCATTCTCGGAACTACCTTCCCGTTTGAACCCATCCCGTTTCGTCCCATTCCCGAAAGCCCTTTTCATTTGAACCCGTCCCGTTTATTCATTTGAACCCGTCCCGTTTAAACCGATACCCGAAAGACCCTTTGCGTTTGACCCGTCCATTTTCAACCCATTTTTATAAGACCCTGCGCATCACAACGACTTCGCGAAAAGTCTAATTGTTCTAACCCTGGTCTGCGCACCTTTTCTGCTTAAGAATATATGTTCTGAAATATTATTGCATGCCAATGTATTCTAAAAATATGCACCTCTTTCAGGTAAGCCTCGAAGTAATATATTGTTCCTACTTCAACAACTTAAGTGTTTTTGCTTTTTTTTTTATTATTTCAAGATGATCCCCATAACTTGCAACCGCGAAACGGTCTATGTACACTCTGCGACACCGTTACTGCAAAGACGACCTTGTCGCCTTCTTAAATATTACTTAGAAATGGTATTAACAGGCACCAAATTTTAGGGCTTAAGGTGCTGTCTCAGATGAGCACTTCCAAAGAGAGTAATAGTTTTTATGGCGGCCTTTTAATTCTATGAGATAAACAGCAACACCGCCGGTCGCTTGTTCGCGCTACGTACAATAATGAAGTCTTGCGTACACAAGCACATTGAGTAAGCTAAAATTAGCGTCGCCATCGCGACGCTATATTTAGGGTACCCAAAGTGCTTGCGTAAGTTATTCTAAAACCTCATATTAGTGATCTGAATATTTTTTGAGAGTGATAAATCAGACAGGGTGACAGGCATATAATTGCGACTTAAATTTCTTTTACAATTTTAAACACTGAACTATCACGCCCACAGGAAAACATCATAGACCAGAAAATTCCTTCGCCTTGTTGAGAAATTAGAACAGGGAAATCGTGCCATCAGACAGGCGACACTCCAGTTTTGATGGTTTGCGGTCCTTGCTGACTCACTTGTGCCCCCCGGCCCGCACGGCACCACTATTTGCAAGCTGCTGTAAAGATACCCTTGTTAAAGCCTCATTCCGTTTGACCAAATCGATGAAGCTGTAAGTGTTCAAGTGAGCCCTCCCTGACGCCGCGTTTATCTTACGGGCCCATGTATCCAAGGTTATTTCGGGAAAGGGAGAAGTAAGGTAGGCAAGGAGGACAACATTGGACACTTAACCTAACCAACTCTAACGAACAATACAAACGAACCGACCCAACTGGTAACAAATGATGGCCGAAGCGGGAAGGCTGTTTCGGGATAGGGCGAAATGGGGAAGGATGAAACGAGAAGGTCGTTTTGAGCAGGGTCGAAACGGTAAGGTTCAAACGGGAAGGTTGAATCGGGAATGGGTCGAAACGGGAACCACCCATCGTAACCAGAACGAAACCGTTTTTTGAAATTTATAAAAACAATAACCGCAACCGTAACCGTAATTTATTTACCGGTAGCCGGTTTTAACCGATATTAACCGAAAAATAAAAATATTTTTCTCAAGATTGACCTGCAGGAGGGATCTTTAAATGTCATGGCCATTTGACAGAGTTACTGTCAGCGAGTGGTGCATCTGGTAATATATTTCTGTTCAATCAAACTTTAGGATTTAAAAATACTCAGTTAAAATCAGTCATCAAGCTTAGAATAAAAAAAAGTCTATTTCTAAATTTGCCACACTCCTACATCACTACATGTATTCAGTACGTGTCGCTTTCTGGGTATTAACTAATAAGTTAGAATTCTCAGATGTCCATCCAACTCGTTTCTATCAAAACCATTGATGTTCCAGACATGCAGTAGCCAGTTGAAGAAACAAGGTAAATTGATCATCATGCAGACCTGGCGGAAAAAAAAAAACCTGGAATTCATTTAGTCTGAAACGTGTTGTGAGAGACGATTTCGAAACAACACAGAAAGAACAAAAATCTCGCGTTTAACATTGGCGTTTTGTATGATATATATATATATATATATATATATACCCAGGTAGCACCGAGTTCTGGGCCAAAACTTGGCTTTTGTCTGGGAGTTTAGGGCATTGAAAAGCCCGAAGAAGCCAAAGTAGAGCCAAACCTGTCCTCCCTTGGCAACAGTCTGGGTATTTTGGCCCTAATTCGCCAAACAAGTGCCAAACTTAGGCTTCACTGCCTGGTAGATCGGCTGTCATCTGGCATCTTTGGGCCTAAATCGCCTAACAAATGCCAGAATTAGTTTTACTGCCCGGTAGTTCGGCAGATATTTGGCATTTTTGGGCCAAAATCGCCAAACTAATGCCAAAGTTAGGCTTCACGTTTTGATAGTTCGACTGTCATATGGCACCTTCGGGCCGAAATCGCCACAGATGTGCCAGAGTTAGGCTTACTACCTTGTAGTTCGGTTGACATCTGCCATCTTTGGGCCCAAGTCGCCAAACAAGTGCCAAAGTTAGGCTTCGCTTCCCGATAGTTTGGCTGTCATCTGGCAGCTACGGGCCAAAGTCGCCAAACAAGTGCCAAAGTTAGGCTTCGCTTCCCGATAGTTCGGCTGTCATCTGGCAGCTACGGGCCAAAGTCTCCAAACAAGTGCCAAAGTTTGGCTTCGCTTCCCGATAGTTTGGCTCTCACCTGGCGGCTACGGGCCAAAGTTGCTAAACAAGTGCCAGAACTAGGCTTACTGGAAGTTCGGCTGATGAGGTATTTGATGTACGTGGGTGGTCTTCATCTTAATTAAATAGAAATCAAGTTTTATTCGACTGGCCACTTTATCTTATTTTGGGCGTTTCTTGATTTCTCCAGTCCAAAGGTTGGCTGAATGTCTTGACGCGGCTAGACCAGGCTTTGCAAACGCAAATTGTGCCGGATGTTGTACTCGCGCGTAGGTACACACGCTAATATCGGGACGCGCCGTGAGACTAGTTCGACATTAAGGCGCGTTCACACCGGCGATGCGATCTAGTCGCGCGATAACTTTCATCGCAAAAGCGACCATCGGGGGCAAAAAGCGACGGGATTTGAGCAGTCGCTTGCTGACCCGACTTTCTGCGATGCGATCTAGTCTCGGAGAGGCTGAGCCAATCAACGGCGTTCGGAGCGAGAGTTTTTGAGAAGCGACTCGCCAACGAAGGTGTTGGACTCGCTCATCGCGCACCGCCAGATTGACCATCTAATTACTTTTTTTTTTTTGCGATGCGATTTAGTCGCATAGCGCGACTGCTTACATCCCCGGTGTGAATGCACCTTTACAGAAAGTGCTGCCATCGAGCTAGCACTGCGCGAGACTGATGTGCGCGCGTCTCCTCAACAGATATCATTATTAGGCGGCGCATTGCAAAAGCGAGCGAGTTCTGTGCGTGTCTTGCATTGTGATTGAGCACTGTCAAATCCTAGAGATAACAAAGAGCGGTAACGACCGGGGCTCCGTGGCGCGGCTCCCGCATCACACTTGGGGAATGAAAATGAAATCCCGGAACTTGTACAATTTTAGCGTGTTGGTACTTTTTAAACATTTAGAAAGTGGGGACACAAAAGGGACGATACAGACCGGACAATCTTTCAACTTCAACAACATTTATTTCCGGCTTCAAGCTCAAAGCCCGCCCGCTCCGTGGGAGTACCGAAAAGGGAAATCTTGGGGGAAGGAGAGGAAGCGGAAGAAGTGTACGCGATCCGCCTGTCCTGCGGGGCCAGATACATCGGGCAAACGGGGCGATGCCTCAACGACCGACTCCGAGAACATCAAATGGACGCCGAAAGAGCTGCTTCGAATTCTCAGCACCCGATCGTCATTCACGGGAGAAAATGTCCCGGCTGCGCTCCTAATTTCGCCGGCACGACAGCCATGGGAGGCCACTGCGAGCGAGTCGGGAGAGAAATAATTGAGGCCTATCGGATGGCGACAAGCACGCAAAACATAAGCACCCCTTCCATTTCGCTCTCAAGAAAGGAGATTATCTTTTTGAGGCCCACAATGGAAGCCGAACGCTGACAGACTAGGCAAGGCGACAAGGTCACCGGCAGAAGCGGCCTTTCCTTTCATGCGTTGTTGATGCCCCTTCGACCTCGCCTTTTGCAAATCCTCCCCACCTGCTTTTGTGTCTTAGTGTGGCTGTCAGCGAGCGCGACAGCCGCTTTAACAATCAAAAAGGTGGAGCGAAATGCGTGCCCGGCGTGTGTCACGTGACTCTCTCTGTCACGCTGATGGGATCTCTGGGGCTGTTGTTTTTGCCGTTTGCCTAGTTATAGAAATAGGCGGGCCACGTAGGTCCGGTTTTCGAAATGCGCAATTCAGTGTTCTGTTGCTTGCGTGCGTTGCAGACGCGGCCGTGTTTTCTCGTCGTAAACGGCCGGAATACGTCCATGCCAATTTTTCGGTAACTGCCATTTTTTTACCGGAGTTCGTGGAATTCTTGTGATGTGTTTGTTGGACACGCTTCGACAAAAACTGCTCTTCGCCGACGGCGAGACGTCAGTTGAATGTGCGCAACCTTCTTTCTCGTGTGTGTTTGTGGGGTGCCTGAGTTGGATTATGCATCTATCAAGGATTACATGATATCGCTCTTTTGTTAGTAAGTACAGTAGACTCCCTTTAAGACGAACACGAAGGGAGCCCTGAAAATTTGTTCGACTTATCAGATGTTCGCCTTAACAGAAGTGCCCTAGTGTTCATGCTGATCATGTCTAAATTGCTGTTGACCAATTAACACAGAATGAAAAGGCCTACAATGAAGAGATACTTAAAAAGGGACATTTATTTGGCTTACCATGCCAAAAGAAGAAAAAAAAACGTTTCACACACCACTGCTGGGGGAACCGATCCATTCGGTGATTTTTGACTGCCTCCTCCTCTGTGCGAATTGTGTCTAGCGATGAAAGACGACATGTGGCCCATGTTCCTGAGAATACATGGGCCACATGTCATAATTGAACCTTAATCACTCTCATCACGTCCATCAGACTCCTTGTCCGACGCCTCCTCCCAAAGGCAGTAGTGTTCAGTGCTGTCGAGCGCATTTGAAATCCCGCACTTCTTGAAAGAGCGAGTGACGAGCGTGCGCCAACGCAGTGAAAACCCGGCGCGGCGCATAAAGCGAGTAACCCAATTTCGGCTCGCCAAAGTTCTCATGCAGCAGCTCGATGTTTACGGCGTGCTGCCGTTCACGCTGCTCTTTTACCAAGTTACGGCGAGGTGCCGTTCACGTTGCTCTTTTACAAAGTCGCCGATACTTGCCTCGACGTCGGCGAACACGCCATTCTTTGGGCTCCTAAAGCTTCTTCTCGTTCCGTTGCACGCCAACAGAGCTTGCTTTTGTCGTCTCCATTCGCGGATGCTGCCCTCATTTACGGCGAATTGTCGTCCGGCAGCACTGTTACCGATGTCTTCCGCAATCAAAATAACTTTTCTTTTGTAGGCGACCGATGACTGTTTTCGCGCCGTCGCCATTGCCGAGCCCGACCGCCCGACTGTGTACGAAGGTGGCGCCTCGGACATTGGGATTTTAATGATGATGATAGCTGTTTTGAGCGCCATATTGCTTCGAAACCGAAACGACGTCAAACAGCGTTAGATCGCGCCTCATCAAAGCTAAAAACTTGCAAAAAAAAAAAAAAAACTTGTATTATATGCAGGTTTTTAGGGTACTAGTACATCTGATATACACCTCGGCCGGCGCAATGCGCGGCGTCGCCGTCGGTGCAGTGCCATCGCGAAGGGGACCTATGAAAGTTCGAGTTAACCAAAATGCGCGCGCAAAGCGGTTCGTGTTAAACGATTTTTTTTTTTTTTTTTGCATTGCGTCCATGGGAAACCAACCAAATGTTCTTGCTTTGTTCGGCATATCCGAGAATTCCGCTTAAGCGAGTTCGCCTTAACGGGAGTCTACTGTATACTGCAAGCATGCTTCTTATAGTAGTCTTGCTTTCCTCTCAATCTCCGCGGTTTTTTGTGTGATGAGTTTTGCTTGGCATTAGGACAGTGTTAATTCTATTTTATAATTTGCTTTTCGTTTCACAGAGAAGTGTGATCTTTGTAAATATGTCGAGAATACACTGTGTGTAATGATAGTGGTTTAATAAACTTATGGGAGCGATCGAAAAAAATTTGTTTGTCCGTATATGGGATCGGATATGCAACAAATGATATGCAACGTACACGTACTTGCACGACGTTCGGCCCATACGGAGCAGACGCATCGTAGAGTATTCGCACATTATTGCGCGAACGCTAGGCCGGGGCAAAACGGCTGTACGGCAATACCTGCCGGATATCAAACGGTGGTGCAAAACTGGACATTTGAGCGATATTGGAACCGACTTTCGACCGGTACTGGCACGATACTGCAAAGTATTGCCGTGCTGCTTGGGAATGGAGGTGATGATATCTAACCATCGTGTTTCCAACGCTTATTTAATTTGATTCTCTTCTGGGGCGCGTGAAAGAGCACTTCTGTGACACACCAGAGATACTCCAAACTTGGGCAGGCCTCTCGGCTTTCTTTGCCACATTTGGCATTTATTTGGCACGTCGGTGGGTAGCCAGAGAAGTGTCAAACTTCGACATGCCCCGAATCACCAAATCAGGATTTACTGCGGCAGTTATGGCTCAAGTCTGGCACTTACTGTGGCAGAACTGTGGCGCACCAGAGAAAAGCCAAACTTGGCAAGTCCGAAATACCCAAATTAGGCGTTGCTTTGGCAGTTAGGGTTCACGTCTGGCACTCACTTTGGCAGAACTGTGGCGGACCAGAGAAAGGCCAAACTTGGCATGTCCGAAATACCCAAATTAGGCGTTGCTTTGGCAGTAATGGCTCAAGTCTGGCACTTACTTTGGCAGAACTCTGGCGGACCAGAGAAGGGCCAAACTTGGCATGTCCGAAATACCCAAATTCGGCGTTGCTTTGGCAGTTATGGCTCAAGTATGGCACCATATTTGGCGCTCCTCTGGCGTACCAGAGAAGAGCCAAGCTTCGGCATGCCCTAGGATCGCCCAACTAAGGCTACAGTTAGGCACAGTACTTTTGCACTGATGATTGCCATGGTGCAAAACCTAACTGCGCCAAAGTCGGGCCCTTATGTTTGCCAGACCTTTACCCAAGTTGGGCATTCCTCTGGCATGCTACCGGGGTATATATATATACATATATATATATATATATATATATGTGCTCTGGCTCAGAGCGGCGGAAGGAACGAGGAAACATCCGAAAGGTTTCCAAGTTTTCTTCTGTTCCTTCTCGTGTCCAGACCCTTTTTTGAACCGAGTGGCAGCCGACGGAATTGCTAAGCATCTCAGCATGACAAGAGAAAGAGCCATGGGGAAGGACGCATGGTCTTCGAACGCGCCATCGCTCTTGGCCGCCGATGACGGAGCCACTCTCGTCCAAAGGACAGGCGATACCATTTCTGCCTCTTTTGCCTCAACCTTGGGAGCGGCCCTGCTTCCAATCGTCGATGCCAAGGCCGATCTTACCCCATCACGGCGGGCAGTCTCAGAGGTCCCTGTCGCAGAACTCTGAGCGCGAGCTATTCGAACGTCAGCACGGTGAGGTCGAACATTCACAGACGCGCCAAGAGATCGCATCCGGCATCGCCGTAGCCCTCCCCCTCCTTCCGCCGCATGTATGGCTGCTACGGGAATCATTTATACAAGAGCCACCAACGCGATCCGAATATCCTCCGGTGGAGCCCCCACCGCCCATTCCAGGAGCGAGGGTCCGTCAGGTCTACGATATTCTGCGCGACCTCGCCCAGAACACCAGAAGTTTGTCCACGAGATATGTCCACGAGATCCGGAATACTCCACCCGTATCGGTTTTACTGGGATATGCCATGCTCCCCGAACCCCAGCACATCATTTTTGATCGACTCGAACTCTTCCACGTTGTCGCGAGAGGAACCGCAGGACGGCTATCCTATCCCAGACGTCCAGGCTCGAGTCCGAGGTTTTCAGAGAGCTTTCCGATCAGCTACCCAACCAGCCTCGACGCGGACGCCGCACGTCTCGTGCTCCCGCGAACACCAACTACCGCTTAGGCACCAAGTTCAAGAGACCCTTTAATGCTAAGTGAGTCAGGCAGCTACCCTGGGTCTTCGAGACCCACCAGTGCCGTCATCGACGGCACGGTCGTCTCCTCGACGCTCCTGGATGTTTTCCCGGTCGAGAAAGTTCTCGCCCATGCATTTTGCGAGGCTGGCGTCTCGGCCGACCTTGCCCGTGCTTGATCTTAAACCGAAGAAAACGACCCATTGAATCCGGACTCGACGGCCACCACCGCCGAGCGAATCCTGGAGTGGCTCAGCAGGACCGACAGTGTTATTGAGCCCCACGCCGATGACGACTCCTGCGACACCTACGATGGCAAGGAGGAAAACCACACCAACACAAAGGAACACACTACAGACAATCAAAGCGGCGTCGAAGACTCCGAGTCGGACCTGGGTAGCACTGCCTACAAGTCGAAAGCGACGGGACCTCCAGCCGCCAGTCCACCCGACCCGGCAGGCACCTCAAGTCCACTAGGAGTGTTTAGTGAGGCATGCTAGTTTTCACCAGCCGCACGTGAAGCACGAAGGCTTCTAGCTTCACGGCCCGCCCCCCTCTCCCTGATCATGTCCCCACAATCGATGCCGCCGTAACCAGCAATGTTGGTGGTATTATTGAATGCTCCTCACGTGGCCCGTACTTCGACCCCGTCTTCCTCGTATCCAAGTCAGCCACCGAGTCCCGCTTTGTTTTAGACTGCGCAGCACTTACTCCTCACGTCCAAGCACCTCAGTTCCCCCTTACTCCCCTACTTTAAGCCATCAAAGTAAATCAACACCCGCGCTAAGCGTATATGGTGAAGATCGACCTTGCCGAGACCCTTTACCATATCACGCTTCATCCCTCCCCCCGTAACCTGACCATATTTAGAGTAAGCCGCCGTTACTGCCGTTTTTTTCCGTAGGCCCTTCGTGATACGCCCGGCGCCGTTTTACATGCAGATCTTGGCAACAGCCATTGCCAGGGGAATGTGCGCGCGTGGACTCTGGGTTTCGTCTCACATAAGCAACTTCTTGTGCGCTCATCCCGCACCAGACAATTGTGCGTCTACGGTGCGCCTCCTCGTGGAGGAATTGCTGCGGTCGGGATTCCGCTTCAACCTAAGCGACACGGGCATAGCCCACGCGACGCATGAGTTTTTTGGGGTTCAGGCTAGTGGTGCAAAAGTATCGATAGTACTATCGATAGTATCGATAGTCGCAAGAAATCCGACTATCAATAGTAAAAAAAAACTATCGGTAGTACTATCGATAGTCGACTATTGAAAAACTATCAATAGTACTATCGATAGTCGACTATCGAAAAACGGTCGATAGTACTATCGATAGTCGACTATCGAAAAACTATCGATAGTCGACTACAGTGATGTCTCGTTAATATGGACACCTCCGTTCCCATAAAAAATCGTCCACAATGTGAGTTGTTCATAATAACGAGACAAAAATGCGTGTATTATCCCAGTTTGTCCCCAAAAGTGGTGTCCATATAGCGGGGTATCCATATTAACGGGGTTCATATTAACGAGACATGACTGTATCGTAAACCTATCGATGGTACTGTCGACGATTTAACTATCGATAGTTTTGGGACACTAGTAGTTTGCGTCGCTCCCCCTTCTCGTTTTATCACTTTTATCCAAAATGGGACACCAATTAGCTCAAGCACCTACCATTCCAACTTTGGTTTAGCTTTCAGTGATGACGAAGACGGGAGTTTGGCCGAGGAGAGGAGAAAGGGAGGCGAGCGGCGGTGCGGCAACTGTGTTCGCCGTTGCAACTCAAGAAGGTAGGGTGAGGAAGCAGACGGAAGTCTGGAGAAGAGATGGGGAAACCTCCTTCTCTCTTTATCGTTCCGTCTGCTTCCTCCGCCCCGACCCGTCTTACCCTCGCCCTACCTTCTTGAGTTAGAACGAACTATAGTGATGCAAAACTATCGATAGCACTATTAATAGTATCGATAGTCACCAGAAATCTGACTATCGATAGTAAAACAACTATCAATAGTCGGCTATCGAAAACAATCGAAAAACTATCGATAGTACTATCGATTGTCGACTATCGAAAAACTATCGACAGTACGATCGATCGTCGACTATCGAAAAACTATCGATAGTACTGTCGATCGTCGACTATCGAAAAACTATTGATAGTACTATCGATAGTCGCCCAGGTAGCACGCCAGAGGAATGCCCAGTTTGGGCAAAGGTCTGGCAAACATAAGGGCCCAACTTTGGCGCAGTTAGGTTTTTGCACCATGGCACTCATCAGTGCCAAAGTACGGTGCCTAACTATAGCCTTAGTTGGGCGATCCTAGGGCATGCCAAAGTTTGGCTCTTCTCTTGTACGCCAGACGAGTGCCAAAGTTGGTGCCATACTTGAGCCATAACTGCCATAGTAAATCCTAATCTGGGAATTCGGGGCATGCCAAGGTTTGGCGTTTCTGTGGTCCGCCAGAGGAGCGCAAAAGTTGGTGCCATACTTGAGCCATAACTGCCATAGTAAATCCTAATCTGGGAATTCGGGGCATGCCAATGTTTGGCGTTTCTCTGGTCCGCCAGAGGAGCGCCAAAGTTGGTGCCATACTTCAGCCATAACTGCCAGAGCAACGCCTAACTTCTGTATTTGGGACGTGCCAAAGTTTGGCTTTTCTCTGGTTTTGGCCCAAAGATGCCAGATGAGAGCCGAACTATCAGAAAATGAAGCCTAACTTTGGCACTTGTTTGGCGATTTTGCCCCAAAAATGCCAGATCTCAGCCGAACTACAAGGAAGTAAGCTTAACTCTGGCACATCTGTGGCAATTTTGGCCCAAAGGTGCCAGATGACTGCCGAACTATAGGAAAGTGAAGCCTAACTTTGGCACTTGTTTGGCGATTTTGGCCCTAATATGCCAGATGTCAGCCGAACTACAAGCCACTAAGCCTAACTCTGGCACATCTGTGGCGATTTTGACCCAAAGGTGCCATATGACAGCCGAACTATCAAAAAGTGAAGCCTAACTCTGGCATTTGTTAGGCGATTTAGGCCCAAATATGCCAGATGATAGCCGAACTACCAGGCAGTGAAGCCTAAATTTGGCACTTGTTTGGCGAATTAGGGCCGAAATACCCAGACTCTTGACAAGGAAGGTCAGGTTTGGCTCTGCTTTGGCTTTTTCGGGCTTTTTAATGCCCTAAACTCCCAGACAAAAGCCAAATTTTTGGCGGCCCAGAACTCGGTGCTACCTGGGTGACTATCGAAAAACTATCAATAGTACTATCGACAGTCGACTATAGAAAATCTATCGACAGTACTATCGATAGTACTATCGATAGTATTATCAATTGTCGACTATCAAAAACTATCGATAGTACTATCGATAGTCGACTATCGAGAAACTATCGATAGTGCTATCGATAGTCGACTATCGATAGTCCTGAAACACTATCGATAGATTTGCAAAAACTGTCGATACTATCGATAGTCAATTTACCGGTAGTTTTGCATCACTAGTTCAGCCTCGAAACAGCCGATGACACCATTTCGCACACGCGAGAACGGCTCCGAGCCATTCCTCGTGTCCTTCGCTCGCTGGAGCGCCGCTTCCCCACATGGCGCTTCAGGGGGCGGCGGGCTACTCGGCATTTTACTTTTCTCTCTACGACTCTGGGTGTTTTTCTTCTTCGTCTCCTGCTTGACAAAGTTTCAGACCAAATTCCCATTTTATTGACATATCTTTATTAGAAGGTAACTCCGGTCCATTGTTTCGATTTTGGGATTTTGACTGTTTTAGCGCAGCCAGCGTCCCTGAATTACAAGGTGTAATTTTTTTTCTCTGTATTGTGCGTAGTTTTAAGGATATTGACTCCTCAAAGTTTTGTTTGGGGCGCGGTCGACGAAACCGAAACTAGCCGCTCGAGGCCCCGGCAACAATAGAAATCAGCCGCTAGGCGGACTTCACGTCATCGTCTTTCTCGCAAGCGCGGTCCAAGTGGCACCTACCTCTGTTGCGCTAGCCGTTTAAAGATAAAAGGTAAGCTGCTTTCGTTTTACTTCTGCATGCGTGGTAGATATCCAGCATATGTAGCAATAGTTAGTGCGCATACCCAAAAGCTAGCGACTGGCAGGCGAGTGAACTCGTTCGGTGCCGGTGTAGGACGCCGATCTCACTACCCCTCCGCTTCGACTACGGTAGTGGTTATGGCGTACGCCAAGATCAATACCGTAGTCGTTTCTTTCGCTAAAACGGCGGAAGTAACTTTCTGCGGCAAAGTACCCTGATTGTTTGTTGCTGTTTTTATGAGCGGTGGAACGCGCGCGCGGCAGGCGTTGATTAACTCGGTACCCGGCGGCCGTCGCCGTGCGTGCGCTTGTCCGTACTCTTCTCTAGGCCTTAATTGTCATCGGGGCTCTGTGGATGGAGCGGCATTGCTCTATAGGCCGCGCTGCCAGTGACGTACAGTACTCGGGGGGCCTACGCAGTGCGTGCGCTTGTCCGTACTTGTACCTAGGCTCCTCGCTTTCTCGCGGGGGGTCAGTCCTACATACGAAGCTTTGGGGCTCTCCGGCGCGGTCCACGGCGTCCAAACGCGCGTGTGCTGGGCTGCATTCGTTTGTTTATTCGTTTTTTTTCCCTCAGGCGCGTAAAAAGCGGATTTGTAAGTTACGACACTGTAATTTACCACATAAGTTCGTCTAGGTGGTGGATCTGATTTGTGAAAATATAAAAAAAGGCTTGTTGCATTAAAAAAAAAACAAAAAATAGTGATTGGAGTTAGTGGTTGTAGTCTTTGTAGTCTACATGCCCACCATTCCCCATTCAACGAAGCGTGAATATTCCATGTTCAACACTGCATTTGACAATGACCGCTTTATTGATCTGGATACTTTTATCATGTTTACCTTTTGTGTAGAACATGACACTTGTTAATGCGAAGTTCATTGCTATGTTGACTGCATGTTTTACCTTACGTCTTCAATTTGGTTCGGTTGGAATCATCCTTTTCACTAATTTCTTGCAGGACGTATATCGACAACCCACAAATGTTTTTTTTTATTTTTTTTAACTCTACCTTCTTTCTTTATATGGGATAAATAAAGCATTTGATTTCGAATCCCCGCATCAAGGTCGTGTGCCAATTTCCAAACAACGTGGGCTTCTTTTTTTTTTTCCAGCAGACACGTCGTTAAGTGAAGACATCGAACATGACCCACTGCCGCGTGCTGACGAACTTCGAAGGAAGAGTGCTTCAGTCTGATACCACGATGCGCGCGAGTGCGCACCGAATTCTCGCTTCAACGAGCATTGGAGCCCTCATAAGCAAATAATCAACGAACTATATATAGCCTGTTGTTTATTTGCCCGTGTAGCTTCGTATCCGTGTAGCCCGTGTAGCGTCGGTATACCGAAGCTACATGGGCTAAGAATAAAAGCCACGGCTAAACACGCGAGGCACCAGCCAAAGTAGCGGCGGTAGCGTCTCAAGAAGCGCACTTTCCCCGCTCGACTGCGAAACGGGCAAGCCCGTCCGGACAAGGGGAAAAAAAGGAGAGAACGATTGGGACGTCACGGCTCAAGGTTGCTTTAGCAATCGGTGACCCGCTGGCCGCCCGCTAAGGAGCGGCTGGTCGCTGCGGGTCGCATTTTCATCATCGGCATTAGTTGGGAATGCGGCGTCCCCTTGACGTAATATTTTGGCTGGGGTCGTATTTTGTGTCACTAAAGCGATACCAGTAATTTCTTTCCTTATGAATTTTGGCCGGAGTTGCCCTTTAAGAAAAAGAAGAGAGACGGCACTGGCAATAGCCCAAGGCAAAGCTCGTCCATGGCCGCGGTGTAGCGCTAAAGCCAAAGCTGAGTTGTTCGTGTGTAGAAGAGTCCCTTTCAAGCTAATGCACGCGCAGCACAACACGGCGAGTCCTTCCCAGAGGTATATTGGCCTCGGCAGAGGGGCTATGATTGCTTGTGCACAGTCCCTTACAAGTACTCCAAAACCGACTCCGGTGACATCTGCCCATGCGCTGTTGCGGCAAAGTCGACCAAACACGCAGAAGAAAGGGAAGTTAATTGTGGGAAAGAAGAATTTGGTCTGAAACTATATAAAACAGGTGAACGAGGAAGAAACAATCCAGAGACATAAAGAGAAGTGTAAAATGCCAAGTAGTTCGCAGCCTGTATAATAAACACAATATGATATAATATAATATAATATACTCTAATATAATATAATATAATATAATATAATATAAGCACGCCCGACCAGACATTGGGAGGCCCAGTGTTCAAATCCTAGCTCAGCTGTTTAATTTGACTTTCGTCGGTTTTCTAAAATATTGATTCATTCGATGAACAACTGTTCACTCATCTGCATATCTTCGAATATATATATATATATATATATATATATATATATATATATACACATAAAGAGAGAGAGAGAGAGAGAGAGAAAACGTAGCGCAGGATGCCGAAAAGTATATAAAGCAGAAAAACGTACTTGCGACAGTTGTTCGGAGTTTTATAACATATTATTCGTAATATATTATAAAACTAAAAACAGCCGTCTCAAGTACGTTTTCTGCCATATATATATATAGGGTGTTTCACGAAAGAGGACAAATTCGATATTGCGAAAACTATGCGTCGCAACAAAAAAGACTTGTGTCGTTTTTGTCCTGGGCCAGGGGCCTATTTAGGAAAATTATTGAAGTCTGTGATAATTAAGCTGTTAATTATTTTTGCGTAATTAACTTTTTAATATTGTGTTTAAGGGCATAGTTTCTATTAGAAAATTGCTCAGCATCATCGAAAAACACTAAATCAACAAATTGCAGAACGATAGAAGGCACGCGAAGCATTTTATGGCTTTCTGAAAAACCGCACAAATTCGACGGGTTTTTAAGTTTCGGTTTCCTATCGGAGCCCATCTCGGCCCCGAGGGCACCGCGCCCCGTGGAGAAATAGTGCAACCAACCTCTGCGGCGTCGCGCGATGACAGCGCAGCAGAGGTTGGAAGTCTGAAGTTTTAAAGTCTTGAAGTCTGAAGTCTTGAAGTCTTGAAGTCTGAAGTCTTGAAGTCTGAAGGACTAAAGTTTGAAATCTGAAGTCCTGAAGGTCTAGTAGGGTCCCATAACACTTCAGGGCTGAAAGGTTTTTTTAATAGGGACTTTCCTTGGTCTTCCTTGTTTTGGGCTATTGCATTTACATTATGTTTGACTTTCATCAACTAGGCCAGCTCTCAATTTTATTACTTTATTCCACTTACCAGTATTTTACTATAGGATGGCTATAGCTCCGCTTTTTCCTTCAGCGTGGCCGATGACTCGTCTGCATGTATTAGGTTGAAATAATCTATAGCGACGAGAATGTGCGAATAAATCTTCCAGCACCCACACACTAAACATTGTAAAACCCATAATCGTGTAAAACGGGTGTAAGAAGGGTGCAAGTTAGGGAAAACACCCTTTTTACACCCGTTTTACACGGTTTCTGAATATCAGTGGGTGTAAAAGGGTGTGCTGACGTCTTACACCCCTTACACGCCCTTTTTACGCCCCACTTGTAGCGATGGTGTCTGAAATCGTGTAAAAAGGGTGTATGGGCGAATTTTACGCCCTTCATTCACACGGTGTGAAAGGGGCGTAATGCTAATGCTGTGGAATTCACCCATCTGTTCATAGCCGTTCATGTTTATTGCTTTGGTGAAACTGTTGCTGATGTATACGGCGGTGCAAACATCGAGTAAAATTAATCGCTACAGGAAGGCGCCTATGATTAGAAAGCGCTAGAGAATAGTTTTTGGAACTCTGATTGAACTCTTCGTCCGACGCGAGCCGAAAATTATGTGTCACACGTGCATCTGTTTTACCAGCTCAACTTCGATTTAAAAAACAAAAAAACAAAAAAAAACATCTCCGCTCGCAAAAGGTGTACGAAGACGTGTAAATATACAGCCCAGGCAGCACACCGTATAGCGCCGATATTGAATTTATTCGGAAAGATTGTGCCCATACCATTTTGGTCCAGCCAATATTTAACGAATGGGATGGGTCGCGCTGACGCCATCCTGACATACCGTACGCGACGCTGTTTTCGGTTGAGTGTCAAGAGTGTCCTGCGTGAGTCGGTTATGCCGGCGAGGTATTTCTATTTCTTGACGGCTTAAAATACGAAGTTAAAAAAGAAAAACAAAACAAGAAATACCTCCTGCGCTGAAGCTTTGAACAAACTGTGACGCCCTCATATCGGGTAGTACAAACTCACCTGACTGGGCCTCGCACTACTCATAGCACCTTCACTGAGATATTATCTTTCTTTGTAGTTCTGAAGAAACAATGCCGCAAGACAATCGAAAGTGCCGGATTCATGACACGGTACGCGATTCTTATCTCTGGGTTTTTATACCAAAATATCCAGCGCCCCGACGCTTTCTTTTTTTCAGTTTTTCTTTGGAACGCGTGAAACCGCGTCTCTTGTTTCGTGCTCTCAACTTCTTAGCTTTGACCCGTGCTTCGGCGGCGTTCGAATTTGCTTTTGTATTTATTTTGTGATCTCGCGGTCCGCACAATCGCAGGCACGATTCTCGCGCGACCCTCCCTGGGCAGTGCAGGTGGTCATACAAAGAAGCAGGGGGAGATTAACTGCTTTCTCCAACCCCCTTTGACCTCGTCTTCTGATAAGCCTCCACACCTTCTTTTGTAATCGTGTGGCTGTGAGGGAGTGCGAAGGCCGCTTCTAGCGAATCAGAGGGGTGGAGCAAAACACGTGACCGCTCTCTGTAGGACAAAAACGCTTGGAGGAACATTTGTCACGCGACTCGCTCTGACACGTTGATGGGCTCACTGGGGTCATTGCCTTCGCCGTGTGCCAAGTTATAGGGACCAGTTGTAGGGACCACGTAGTTCCGGTTTTCATAAAGCGCGTCAGTGTTCTCCTGTTTTTCGTGCAAGCAGGTCCTGACGAGTACCATTTCGCGACTGTGGTTTTTCGTGCAGGCGGCTGTCGTTTTTTGTCATGAATGGCCGGAATACAGCCATGCCAACTTTTTGATAATGGCCGTTTTTTTGTCGGAGTCTATGGAATTATTGTGCTGTGTTTGGTGGACGCGTTTCAACAGAGAGAGAGATAGAGAGATTTGAGTTGAGGCAATAGAAAAGGATTGAAAAATAATGTGCCTCGGCCTGCTCCAGCGTTAGCATTGCAGACTTTATCCAATTGAAAATAAATAAAAGTGGTAAAGACCAAAAACAAAATTTGAAGTATAAAGCCAATTGGTAATAAAAAAAAAAGAAAAAAAAAAGAGATAAAGATTTAACTTTTCAGCGAGACCACCGCCAGGGGACCGGGCTCGGTCTGATAGCGGCGTCTATTGCTATTAATTGTGTTCCCCTTTCCCCTTTCCCTCCCTCTTCCGTCTTGTCTAACAGTGTATTCTCGCTGATCCATATTCTTTGTGGTTTGTACAATCTTCTTATTTCTTGTTCTTCTCTTCTTTTCCTGTCTTGTTTCCGATCTTTCTGTGCTGTCTGTCCGCTCTGGTGTCGCAGTGAAGGCCCGCCCTCACTGGATTTTCTGGTCGGTTCTCCCTCTGAAATATCATGTATGTCGTTAGTGCCCCCCCCCCCCCCCCGCCCGTGTCTAGGTATTATTAATTTTTTTTTTTTTCCGATTGGGTGTTGGTGATATTTGGGCTGGGAATTATTATCTATTTTTTTATATATATTTTTATTTTTTGGTGTGGGGGAGCTGGTCATCGGCGGCCGCGAGACTTCCGCTGAATGTGATCGACCGGCTTCAACCCTGGCATTGTGTTTGCGTTGTTTTGTGCTGCCCGAGTGGGATTAGGCATTCATCACGACAGAGAGCTGCTCATCGGTGACTGCGAGACTTTCGTTTAATGTGAGCGACCGCCTTCATCCTCGACATCGTGTTTGCGAATTGTTCTGTGCTGCCCGAATCGAATTATGCATCTATCACGGATTACATGAGATCGCTGTCTTATTTCTAAGTACTCTGCAAGCATGCTTCTGATTGTAGTCCTGCTTCCGTCTCAATAGACCAATTTACTGCTTACAAACATGAACTGCCGCTTGCGTCCCAAGAAACTCCCGGTCGTTCCGTCTTTGCAAGCCTGTCAAGTTTTGCCTACGTCACCAGTGCTAGAAAACATAAATACTGCACGAAACGTGAAGTTGGAGTTTTAACTAGGGCCTTTGGTTGTAGAATCTAAAGGGGTCGTGCAACTATATCAGGTTGGAATGTTCATGACCCTATAGAGGCGTACTGGTCCTAGTCTGGCCCAACTCTACTCGCCCGGACCGCCACTGACTCAGAAGCGTTTTGGTCGTGGTGAAATTGCGAGGATAAAGGGGAACTATTTCTTTAAGTCTTGCCATCACCAAGCTTGATGACGTTCACGTGAACGTGGTTTTGCTCTTTGGCAAGCCTGTAATTGCACGCACGTGCCCGCACAAGCAGAGGCATGGCTGCGGCCAGATGGCCTGCTTGCAATCGTCTATACAGAATTTAGTAGAACCTAGTAGAATCTTGATCGAAAAATAAAAAGTGAACCAGGCATGTTTCGACTCATTCGCAGTCATTTCTTCGTGCAGTCATTTAGGTCATTGTGTGTTGGTGTGTTGGGGTTGTGGGTGTTGGTCATTGCGTTTTTTTTTTCTTCCCTTTCTGGTGGTGTTACACCAAAGTCGGAGGGCGTACTGCGCAGTCATAACACCCTAATAAAAAGGTGTACTGTGGAATCGCACCTTAATTTAAGGGTGTACGAAATCGCACCTTCATTTATGGGTGTAAGGAATATACGCCCTTCCTTTAGGGCGTTTTGCTACACCAACATGGGTGTTAGTTATAGGACAAGCCATTTACACCTCCAAGGGTGTTAGGGTGTTTAGTGTGCAGTGAGAACTTTCTTAGGGTTGTTCAGAAACGCTGCCGAACAACAAAGTAGGCATGTTTATTTTCATTTTTATTATATAGAACGCGATGATCCCCGAGTAGCGGAAGTAGCATGCATGCTCAGGTATCAAACTTTATAATGTAAGTAGATGTAGTGAACAAGCGGTGCAGCAAGAAACGTGTGCAACTTTTGACCAATTAGAAGTATTAAGACGTTTCTAGGTTCCTTGAATATCACGTTGTTGGATATCGGGGACTACTTTTAACCGTTTATTATAAAACGGCTATCTAGCATTTCAATTAAACAAATTGTTGGAAAAGCCGAAATAAACCGGTTTTTAGGAACGTGCAACCAGTAACCGAAACCGAAAAAAACCGAAACGAAACCATTATCAACACGAAGCGGTAACCGTAACCGTAATGGAAACGTTATATTTTTCGGTTTAAGTCCCTGCTCAGAGGTATGACATTGCTGGAAAAAAATTAACATGCGTGGAATATTTTTTATTGCTTAGGCAGTCACCGAGCAAATCCGTACGTTCAAAACAACCAGTATAAAAGACGGACACGCAGAGCTCAGGAGTGGGGATCGGGTTAGTGTGCTGTTGAATTCATGTTTCTGTGTGCCATGTATGTGTATGCGCTCAATGTATGTTCGGCTGATTCTTGCAGTATCCGTAATGTGTCTACATGTGTGTATAGTAAAGGTTCCCGAAGCGCAATGGTGGCGTAAGGAAATGAAAGTTTTTTTTTTTTTGTAGAACATAATTCGGCGGTACATAGCGCCACCTAGCCTAGCTACTTGCACTTACTCTGCTTGACCCTGCCATCTGGTGGCAAGCGATTTAACCTTTTCTCAAGCTACGCGATAAGCAACGGCTTCGAGTTTGTTCTTTTGAGAGCGGCTTTCGGTTTCGCGGATTGGTTTGCCATTGCTCTGTGATGTGTGGTTAACGAAGGAATTGTGACTCGAGGAATAGCAAAGGTAAGACGTAACGTGAGCGAAGTAACCATGGGTATCGGTTGTCTCTGTTTAACATCGCAGTGCTGACGACGAGAAGACTGAGTAACTGCTTTTTGAACGCAAGTTTCTTTACCTGCGGGGGGAATCTGGCTTCGGAAATAAACACACTTTGCGGAAAACTCGTGTTGCCCTTATATTTGCTGCTCCTCTCGTCCCGTACAAAAGACGTATCGTCCTCGTTAAGCCTTATTGAGCTCGATTTGCTCGATTCGGGGCCGCCATAATGAGATGCAGGTGACGGAGGAACTGTGCTTCCCTGCTTCTGGGACGAAAATTTCTTCTTTCTAAAGGAACGTAGGTTACAAGACCGTTCCTCCCCTTAGGGAGGACTATCAATAGCCTTTTTTTCTAAGAGTGCATGGTACTGCATGAGAGCCTTCTATGTATTTCACTGAGTGCGTATTGTGTTAAATTATAGCTTTGTATTATATGTACAGTGGCGCATTGTAGGGTATTACCTTTCCTTAGCTATAATAAAATGCTGAAAATAAACTATGTTGTTTCATTCTTGTATGTGTCCGATGCGTTCTAGATGTGTCCAAACTGTCCTGTTCTACGCTAAATAAATAATTAAGGGCCTTCGTGCGCAATTGTGATAACAGTTTCAAGCGGAACTAACAAAAATATAAAAGTCACTTAGCCTAACAACAAAAAGTTTCTATTGTTTACACCCTTGTGATGTGTTGACTTGCACGCTATTGAGTGTAGTTGACAGACACCATATTTAATAAAGGGGCCGTGAACAATTTTTTTAAACCTTTCTTCAAATACAACTCAGAATTAATCCTTGACGCTTGTAAACTAGGCGAAACGCAATCGTTTCTTTTTTTATTCTTCAAGGATTGACAGTAGCGAAATAAATTAAAAATAGGCAAATTTAACCCCTCTCCCTCTCCCCACTTGTTAACTGAACGAGCGGCCACGTTATCCGCTGCCGCCAAGGTACACCCCACATCTACGTCAACACTGTGATACTCGCGATTGCATCTTCAAACTTTGTGAAGCCACTAACAAAATGGTCCGCGTTTTTTCTTTGAAATCACCGCAGTAAAGGAGCTTTTGAGTCAGTGGCCTGGTGTGTGACTTTAGTGAGTATGCTTAGGTAAAGTGAGAATTATTGCAGCCCAGTATCGTCGCACAACCTTCTTTTTCAAATACAGCCATGAAATTTCTGCGAGACTAAGGTTTGGAAAGGGCATAATATTAATATCCATCGCGTATCGAACGTCGAACTGTCATAGACGTTCGCATGCTTAGGTTAATGCATAATCAGTGTTCTGTAAAATAATATTAATAATAATCGCATACGTCGTTCGCCTTTGGGAAAAAAGAAAACACGGAACATTTTTCAAGGTATCCTCAGCGCGGCAAAATTCGAGGCTGAAAAAGCCCGTGGCGGTGTCTCTTTCTAACCGAAAAGCTACCAATGCACTGCGGATTGTACGGGCGTATGCGCCTGCCTCCACATGCAGCGTCACGCATGTTTTTCCAATATCGCTAGCCCACGCTCCGCGCAAGCCTTCAGACGTCTGCCACCCGGCCCTTGGGGCTATTTTGGTCTTTCATGTAGCGCACCAAGCAGTGCACGTCGACAAACACGATTAAAAACCATTCATGATCAGGTGGCGCAATCCGTGTTTGTCATCACGAAACTGTGGCTTGGCGTAGCTAAATGGGAAATGTTTGAGGTTCTGTATTGAAGTAGGCGGGCAGTCTATCGATATGCAATTTGCGTCAAATGCAACATCAAGATACTATTCGCATTTTGACGTCTCGATATTGGCTTTAGTTCGCAAACATACGCTTTTTTATAAGGCTAACTAGTAATACTATTTTAAACTTTATTTGTTTATTTTGAAACCTGTATGGTTCATTTATAAAAATATTTAATTTGTATTATTCTAATGTTCCATACGTAATGCGCATAAAGTTTCGAATGACATGGATAAATGTAGCTCAAGAAAATAGATGTGAAAATTTGAAATCGAGGTCAACTAATATATAATTGAAACAATCTGCTAAATATAACCTTAACTTTTAGACATTAGGTTGTTAATGAATGGGAGCTTTTTAATGTTGTGTAAGGGATATAATTCTGCATGCATACATGAAAAGTCTAAGGCTCTCAAAAATAAGGAGAATGACGTGATCGCTGGGGTTTCACCTTAAGAAGAATTCAGTTTTATCCATCACACGGATCATGATGATACCAGAATAAATAGAAAACGAAACGCGCCGGTTGATTACTTAAAAAAAAAAATATATATTCGGACTTTGGCCCGTGTTTGAACTCCTTTTCCGTGGTACTACACTCACTGTCGCCTTAGGAGAAGCATGATGGGCGTATATAAATTGTAGATTACATTTCAACTCTGTTCTTCATGAATTTGTATCACTATTTACTGTTCTAGAGTCCGTACAAAACGAATTGCCGAATGTTGCATATTTTGTTTTAAATAAATATGCATGAAACTAATACCCACCCATTTACTTATAAACTAAAATTGGAAAAAAAAAACTAGTGCCATGTTATTGTGTTTTCAATGTGATTTCAATTGTATGGCTATCTCAAACCGGGACATGTTGTTTTAACATCTTTTAGTTTGATCGTTTTTCTCAAGTGCTGGTAGAAAGAAAATTATTTGATTTCGTACAATTCATTCGCTTTGCTAAACTTTCATCTTTTCAATGCTGTGATGCTATTTCAAATGTGTGAGTAAATATTTTTTCTATAAAACTAAGAAGACACTTATCAATATTACACGCGAAAAGTCATTATTAGCAAACTGTTTTGCACACAAAAATTACAGCTGACTTATGATACCGCAGTTCGCAACTCTCACACTTTTATCGCCGCTACAGAAATCACCTCTTGTGATCTTCTACACCATCTTATCTTCTGGACCGATTTTTAAGATACGAAACTTCCGTGAAGTGATTTGATAGAAAGCAGCATAGATTTATCTCTGATAACATATGTCTATTGAGGACAGACGAGTGCTCCTATTTCAAGCCGTAAGGTATTTAAATAATCTACATTTGTTTCTTGTGGCAATCTCTACAGATACAACGTCCTATTCCTGGTTGTCACGTACGTCGTGCCTGTCGTCATCATGGGGGTGACGTACTCCTGCATGAGCTCGGTCCTCTGGGGAAGTCGCTGCATTGGCGAGTCCACCGAGAGGCAACAGAACGCCCTCAAAGCCAAGCAGAAGGTGTGTTTTTACTTTTGCCATTTTTGGATTTTTAAGCGTCATGAGAAATACTTTATTATGCCACAAATATATGCTGTAGCTATTAAGGCGTGTTAAGCTAGACGGAATAACTTGCGGAATCTTTTCCCGTGGAGGAATATTTAGTCAGTAAGGTAGTCACGACCTTTATTTAGAACTGAGATTGTGTCTCGTTCTTTAAGATCAAAGGAAGCGATGAAGTAATATATATATCCTTATGCAATATGCAAATAGCTACACGTTTAGAATGGACATTATATGTACATTCTTGCGTACATCGTAAATTAAACGCCATACTACATTAAGTGGGCACGTTTGAACTGAAAATATTTCGCTTGGAAGTGTATTGATCGGGTAATTTATAACGAAGAACACAACCATAGTGAAAATTATAAAACAGTAAAAAAAGTTTTAAATTAAAAAGTTTTACGACAAATTAATTGAAGATGCGAAATATTTTCTTTCATAAAATATGGAATCTTTTGTTTTGGATAAGTCTTACGTGTAACTCATGAGATACATTTTTTCGCAGATGTTATACGAAAGGCCAAAAATACGAAATGGATGTCAGTGTAACCAAACCAAGTATAGCAAAAGTGCAGTCGAAAGCATCACGTAATAGTTATTATTTAATGTCGACTGACAGTTACAAATAAGGTAAATAGTAGATGTTACACCCGTCAAAGCATCTCGCATGTTCCATATCTGCAATACAATATGTGATTAGTTTATTGATACAATAGATCAGGAGTCTGAACCTTATGCGTGCTCTCTACTTTTTGTAAACTCGCGCTTTTGCTAGTGGCATATATTTAGCTTTGATTTGTTCTACCATGAACCTTCACCTGATATGATCAGAAAAGTTAAAATGGCAGTACCCCGCAAACATGTTGGTATTTTTAATGGAACAATATAAAAATCAAAATGTCGTTCCCGCTGCTCCATTCACACGGAATTTATTGGAGTTCATGATGTTTTAAAACAAATATTTCGATATAAGGTATATCTTGCATTCATGGCAACATTTGCGGTCGCAGTATAAAAAAAAGGTACGTGTATTTAAGTTGTAATATTTTGTGAAGCCGAAAATCTTGAGCTTACTAGTTTATCGCTGGAAGTTGAGCTGCTTTTGCTAAGAAAGAGTTCAGGCAGCAGAAGTGCGTCCATGATCAAAGAGCTCGCTCTTGTAGCCTAGTAGCGCAATAGACTGACCTCGCCAGTCAGTTTAGCAACGCCACCGCTGCTGCAATGCATCAACAAACTTTAAATATGTCTTCTCGTGCACCCACCTTTCTGGAGCTATGCGCGTGTAGAGCATCATACGGAACGAGCCGTCTCGCGCATTGTCGCCTGCACCCTGTGAACTAAAGTTATCGGGACGTCACGCATGTGCTGAGCGCTTTGTGAGATCGGTCTATCATCGTACATTTGATTAACATGGCGAAATGATGGGAAGCAAAAACTAAAACGAAGCGGCTTTCTAGTGATAAGAGAACAGCATAAACTATGTGTATACGTTATAAGAGCAGAGCTAATCTTTCGAGCGGATATGAATCTGCGGCGTGAGGTCCTTATGGCACGTTACATTTGTGGCGGTCAAGACAAAGAAACAGCGGCTCGCAGCCGGTTGCCCTTGGGCCGCGTGTTTCAGATCCCTGAAATAGATGGTTAGTTTTAATAAAAATGAAATAAATTGGAGACTGCGATTAAAATATTATGGGGAGCCAAACTCACGCACATTAAGTCTAATCAAATCAAATACAAATGTTTATCGTTATAATTGCATTGGAACTCAAACGTTAGAATGAATATCAGAGTAATATTAGTATTTAGGGTGAGATCCCCATATGGACCGTTGTTAATGGAGCTGATTAAACCTATATATCATATTGTGAGTTCAGCTATTTATAGACATTTAATTCGAGTGGTCGGTTTCACGACCTGATATTTTAAGGCGCAGCTCATTTGACTGATAACTAAAAAAAGTAAATGCCCTGGAAGACCTTAAAACACATGGAAGATGCTGGTGATAGAACATGGTGCATTAACCTTATAAATTACGCCCTCGATTTTTCAACTACTTGCAATAACATTATATGGTGTATTATTATCACCATTCAAAAATTTGTCAGCCTCGTTTCCGGAATATGTGGAACAAATACATTTTCTCTGAACATTGCTGGAGTTGAAGTGCTAGTTTTAAGATACTGATGACAGACTACCTCTGATGAACCTCAAGTGGTGAAATAGTGGTGATTAGATACTGGTGTGCTAATACTTTTGATGAATTACGTGCAGACTGCGCAATATCTCGATGCTTCTGTACTTTTCTAAATGAGAAAATATTGAAATTAGCGTTCACATAGTTTTGCTGTAGCTTTGATCTCGAAGTGTAAGATCATATTCGGACCGATACCTTTGCCATATAATTACGTTCTCGCTCTGATGTTGTATCAATCACAAGGTATCGGCACGACTGTTGTAATCTTTAATAAGTCAGTCTCTAGCTTACTGTACGAAAATGTTGACCGAAAAGAAGTGAGACATACACCATTAGATATATCAAGAATGCTGATAGAAAGTGGCACGCAGTTTAATATCTTCAGTTATATTTAGCTAGAACGGCGTTACCCCCGAAAGACGTCAAGAATCTCCACTCTGTGCCGTCTAGGCGTTGTTACCGGGCGCGATAACCTCTGAACCACCGGCACTTCACCCGTTGTCGTGTTTTATCGGAGAGCAGAAAAAATGATTCATCACCAAATATAGTATGAAACAAGCCACAAATCATTTCATAGAAATACCAAAGCTAACTAAAGGAGCAGGGACCAAAAACTTGGAGAAAGTGGCGAAAATAGATTACCGAGGCCGCTGGAGAGCAGAAGAAAATTATCTTTATAACAGCCGAAAAATTTGAACTATGCAGAGCGAACATTGTCTTGCAAAGTCCTATATTTCAAGATTTGTCGTTGTTTAGACACAAGATCCACGATCATTTTCTTAGAAGCGGAATACGAACTGCTGTTCCATAAACGATTGCATGAGGCTCTGTTGAAATAGCTAAATGTGCTTAACAGGCTTTGTCAAGAAAAAAAAATGTACAATTTGTGTTGATTTTGGACACCGAGAAATTGGGCGACGATGCGGTGGGCGCGGGAGGAGCGAGCGCGGAGTCAAGGGACGGGGCGCGAGGCGCGTGACGAGGAAACAAAAAAGTTCAGAGAAGGTGTCGTAAGCCGCCGAATACCAGGCTCGGAGATAAAAGATGTCTCCATCATGACTTGGCCCCTTTCTTTGGTCAAGCGGTGAGCGAAAATACCACAAACGGCGCACCCGCGTGGTGGTCACCGCTTGTCTGGGGCCTGGTAGAGCAGAGTCACCATGGACGAGAAGAACGTCATCCACGACGGACGTTTGCTCCGATGCCGCTCTCGGGCCAAGGACAAATTGTGAGGGCCCCGGCTGGAAAGCTTGGCCAGGTACCTGTGCTGCTTCCTGCAGCAGTATTTGTGCAGCACGTCGAACGCCCTGGCAGATCCTGACCGGGGGAGCGGCCGAGATCCTCCAGCTGTCCCCTTAGCGAAAACTAATACGTTTGGAATATACCACATTCTAAACGCACACCGGCTACGCGAGGGATCCCTGACTGCGGGACGCCCTGAATCCGCAAGACGATGGCCCCGGCGGATGTCCGCTCGCTGCTGCGCTACGCCAACTCGGTGAATCCCTCTTTAGAGCAACGCTGAAGAGATCAGATACTCCACGGAAAGTCTTCGTGAGTGCCAATAACCCAAGAGAAGACATTGAGACGATCACGCCACGAGTCAACTTATCCGCTTCGTGATTTGGCTATCGAGTGCTCCCACCTATCTCCTCCAGCAATGCGTGCGATGCATCATCCCAGAGGGGTGGATATACTATGAGTGCAAGTGTTTCACTGGAGTTTAAATATTTTAAAGCGTTAATGCTGGCGGTTCTGTTTGTTCTCCCTTTTCACCCGAGCTAGATGCGGTGCCATCTGGAAGACGCTTTAAGTTAAGCGGTGCTACTGATAATGTTCGGTTGGGGGATACCAGTCAGAAAGCAGGCAAATTGTGTGTTATTTTCACTTTTTTCCGTTAACTTTATAATAATATTTATTTGAAAACGAATGTGCCTTCTTTGGTGTGCGTTTTCTCTCTTCACACGAGCTAGTCGGGGCGTGAGCTGGAAGACGTTTTATAGTTCAGCGGCGCAATTGATGGCGCTCGGTTGGGAGGAGAGACCAGGGGAAGCAGACAGATATTTTGTTATTCACAAGTTTTCTTAATTTTCAGATGAGAACCTAGTTATTGGTTACGGGAGGCTAATAAATTTTGTGATCTGCTCCGCAAAGGAGGGTTAATTAAAATATCTCCTGTAATGAAAAGTGCCTGCAGATTGTGTGGAAAATAAGCAATCCAGAAAAGGAAGAAGATGTGGGGATTTCGAACACCTAGAACTTTGGCGATGACACGGCGGCGCGCGGGGCGCGAGCGCGGGGTGAGGGGACCGGGCGCGAGGCACGTGGCAAGGGGACAGGACAGTTCAGCCGTGGCAGCGTAAGCCACCAAACACCGAGCTCGAAGATGAAAGATGTCTTCATCATGACTTGGTCCCTTTCTCCGGACAAGCGGTGAGCGAGGATACCGCGAGTTGAACACGTGATATAGTTTTGCCTTAGCATAATAAATGACTCGAATAAAAATCTACTTTTGCGGCTGGAGGTGAAGTTTTCATTAAACTGTGTAGGGTACATTGCTGACTATATATGCATTTCATTTTTTGTTGCTTGCACCTGTGTCAACTGAATCGAGTGCACTGGATATATATCTTATGTTTTGCAACGTAAGACAGTTTGCTTCTTCTTGCAGTTTCGGTCACTTAAACAAACGTGCTACAGTACGTATCTTGTTGCTGATATGCATTTATTTTATCTATTTTTGTTGCTTTTCTATTCAGTCTTATATTTGTATAGAAGACTTATTTGTATTTGTATTACATTACAAATACATTTGTAATGTGTTAATACTTAATGATGTCCACCAGCAAAGCTTTACATTTAGATAGATATGTGAATGAATGAATGTTAGAATGTGTTTCATGCACAGCAGCCATCTGTTAACGTATATAGTTATTTAAAAATATATTTTTTTTTTTTTTACAGCGGTGCTGTTCAGGTCTAGTTCCCGCAGTCCCGTGTCCGCCAGCAAACAAATGATGACACAAAGCTCTGAACAGCTACCGCCTTCTTTGAGCGACGGCGGCAACCAGACAATTGGCTTGCCGGTTGTCTGGTCGCCCCATTCGCTCATTGATGGCGGCAACGTTTTCAGCCTTTCCACTCTGGCTTGCCGACTTCCGTCCGGCCATTACTTTCTTCCGACCGATAAAATAGCGTCGCTGGTCTTCCTCCTTCGCTAAAATAAAAAAAGCAGACATTTCTTTTTTAAAGCTTACTTGGTAATCATATAAGGTTAGAAAACAAAATAGCTATGTTAATAAATCAACTTTTGGAAACAACGGCCAACGCTGGGTAAACATAATATAGCTTTTTTTTTTTCTTGACGCATTGCGCAGAGCGGTACTTTTGAATTAGTTTGCATGAATATTTCAAGTTCTACTCTTTTAAATCTCAATTTGTTCATGGAAGAACTTTAAATATCCCATTGACTTATTTTGAAAAGAAAAAATAAGATCCCCCCTTCTGCCTTCTTCTTCCCGACAACTCAAGTCTAATTTAAATGAAACCACCTTACGTACACACAAACTACGTGGCTTTATGTGATTTTTCTCGACTAGATTATTCGCCGATGATGTTGTTATATATCGTAAAGTGTCCATCGACTCTGATGCATTTCTCCTAAATCTGAACTTAACCGTGTGCTTCAATGGTGTGACAGGACAAATAAAGCTTGACACTCACAAAAATGAGGTAATGAGTGTCTCTCCAGCTGATAACGGATATTTTCATGTTAGTACATAGACGACACCGCCTTATAGCAAATATCATCCCACAAGCACTTGAGCGTTCACATTTAAACTTATTTACACTTAGAAGTTCATATTCAATACGTAACAAATAAAACCTATTGTATGCAAGGAATAATAAAATTTAAATTTTCGCACGTCCCCATGTCTCTCAAGCTACTTCTTTATAACACACCTCTTCGCTCAAAAGCTAGAATATACGTCTTCAATCTGGGACTCCAGTACTGACATATTAACGTCTAGAGTAAGAGCAATTCAAAATATATTGGTTCGTTTTATACTTACTATCATCGCAACGCCAGCCATTTTTAAAATTTTGTTTGCACCTGCCTAACCTTGCATCACGTAGATAAATTTCTCCTTTGCGTTTGTTTCACAAAATCTGTCGAAATCTTCCATTGCATGAAAAGCTACTATTACCTCCCTTCTACGTATCATCGCGTGTCTATCACCTACACGCAATAGGAATACTGTCATGTGCAACCAAAACATTGCCACAGTTCATTCATAACCCGAACACACACCCCCTGTACACACTACGCCTCTCACAAGCGCTCCCCGAAGCCGTCGTGTTTTCTAACTTCGCCTCTTCTAACGCAAGCTTGAGCCGCAAGACGGCGCTGCCTGCTTTGGAAGACTATAGAATGCCGATTAAATAGAGGGTCCACCTCAAACCGTGGGGAGCGTTTGCAACTTAATGTCGGACGCCAGCTGCGAAGACCGTTCGCAAGTGCGCATGCGCCGCGTTTTTGCGTTCCGAGGAGGAAAGCAGGAGGAAAGGCGGAGCTGTGTTGTAGACGATCAAGGCTTTCGTCACCCCCTCTCAAGTCGTATTGCAAATGCGGCCATAAACCATGTGAATATATTGAGAAGTTAAAACTCTCTGTAATACAGACAGTCTAGGGTACGAGTAGATGACGCATCGCGAGCGAAGCCCCAATGTTAGCCTCCTGAAAGCCTGAGTAACAGAGAATTTCCATCTTCTAAATCGCGGTCACAATACGATCTGCAGTGTGGTCACGAAAGAGTTGATCGTCTGCAAACCTGTCCGCCTTTCCCCTGCATTCCTCCACGCCACAAGGAAACGCAGCACATGAGCACTTGCATAGTTTCCTATATACTGGAAAGCCCGTCAAATTGACGACGGCACAATGGAACGCCCGGTCGCCGAAAAAGAGAGAGGAGAAGCGGGACTTCTTTCTGTCACGTACCTCTTTCCCTTACTATCGCCTTAAACGGGCAATTTTCTCTCTGTATTTCTTGCACCGAAAGGCAACATCTAGGGTATGTTTTTTTGACCACTTGTATCTTCTTCACACTCTGGTTAAGCTTCAGCCCATCACATAGGTCCTTGGCCGAAGCCTTATCATTGCTGAGGGAGATCTTCTGCACTTACCTGAAGTTCTTGAAGATTAAAGTGTGTGACTTTGAACCGAAGAGTCCCTCTGGAAGTTCGACCAATTCCTCCTTCTTGTTAGCTCTAAGGAGCTTGAGTTTATTCTTGAGATAGGTCACTACTTCACGTGTCCCTATGGTTTTTTTTTGTTGCTCGCCTTGTTACTGGGGACATTAATGGCCTCTGAAATTACTCTGTCTACTTCTTCGTTCCTGTTTGTTTGGGGCTTTCGTCCAACGATGTACCTACTTGCCCATCTTCCAACCCTAACACGGAGTTAATAATTAATACCAAAAGCCTTGTCAAGGCCATGGAACGTTTCGTGAGCAGCCTTAGCTTTGGAAAGTAAAGATGCTTATCGTAGTCGGAACCACGGGAAGCTATCAGGGTGCCTCTTTCTTTCCTTCGAAGTTCATTCGGGAATAGGCAAAGGAATAAGGAATAAGTTGGTAGAGTACGAATGTCAGGAAGCTCGCTCCATTTCTCTTCTCAACAGGCGATGCTTCTTCCCAGCAAACATCCGGCTTTCTTGTTTGACATCGCGCAGTAACTTCATATCTTCGGGTGGTTTTGCATTATACTCGTCAAGAGGAATGACCAGGAATGTGTGAACTATACTCGGGGGACAACTTTTCCTGATATTTCCGGAGTGGTGAAGACTACGCGTGCACAGCCGTGATCGGCGCTCAATGTTCACAAGAGCACGGGTACCCATAGCGCAGGCTTCGTTGCCAGGAAAAGTTGTCGACAAATCTAATGCTCTCGGGAGCAAAAAACTATACTCCTTTGATCCTTATGCTGAGACTGCAGCCAAAGCTACAAGCGCGAGCTAGCCGCGATCCTGGCTTCAAATCGGCGACCTGGGGTTCTCGTGTTTGTGACATTGGCTGGAGTCTCACACTAAGGGTGAACAAACTATAGACAGCGTCGGACCTTGAGGGGAAACGTTTCACATACGTCTTCTTGGCTTAAGTTACTGGTAGTGTTAAGTGTTTCAAAATCATAAAGACCGCTTCATATAAGTCTTCAAAAAGTACTCTCACCTTTGAATGAACAGCCAAACCAGTGAGTTGACTGTCTTTAAGTCTCATCTAAAGAAGAAGCGATCCATCATGTTTAACACTGCTGTCGTGTGCGCCAGTGGAATGACGGTTCGTTATGTTTAATCTTCTGGCGTATGTGTTTTTTGTGGTGTAAAGAGAATATCTGAGTTCTGATTCATATACTGTAAATGTAATGAGGCATTGAAAGGTAATGTTCAGGTAATTTCATTACTTTTGGAACATAATTGTTTTAATTAAACTTGAGGAAGAAAACGAGAAGGGACGGTTTGTCCGTCCCTTCTCGTTTTCTTCCTCAAGTTTAATTATCCCTACCAACCCGCTCGTTCTGTCCCTTCCGTAATTGTTTTGTAATGCCATTACTTTTAGCCTGCGATAATTTGTAATTTAATTTAATTTCATTTTTGCTGTTTTGCAGATTAGTTATGAATGTATTTTACTTACTTCTTAAACGTAATTTTGCCGACTCTGGACACTGGAGCCTTGTTTAACTTACTAAAGCATGCATTTAGAAAACAAAGTTCAGCGTCATCTCGTGCGTGTCGTTTACGATAAATAACTTGGGAGGAGCATTCATTCTTATAATAGACAGATTTTTTTAAACTTGCTTCGTCATGCAGCTTTGCAAAAAAAAAAAGAGCTAATGCGACACGTTTTTTGTGTAATGTTGTTATTGGCACTTTGATGTCCCTTTGCGTCTTAATGACAATTCAGTCTGTGTTACACGAAAGTGTAGCAGATATACGCTTCGTTATTGCTCCTCGAAGGATGATGTTTCGTTCAAAATTACACATTAACACTCCTTCTATAATCCCCCCAAAGAGAGGCTTGGACTTATTTTGACCCATCATAAGATTGAAGACACATGTTGGCGGCTTAATGACATGTCTTTCGCTTATCCCACTGACCTCTACTATAGGATGCTGGATGGCGCTTAGCTGCTCTCCGAGCATGGTGCAAGTGGAGCCACCGGAAGTTCGATGCTTGTCCCGGAAGTCGGGTGTACGCTGGACTTCCTAGTGCATTCAGTCCAAATAGCGGTCCATGCTTTTTTGTGTCTTTGATTGAATTTTAATACTCCCGTTCTGGATTAAATGCCGAGAATAAGGCATTTGAGCGTGGGACATACAGACACTTGATAAACTAGAATCTCAAAATTTTAACATCGAATGGCTTCCCGGGAGACTTCTCGGGTCCGGATGCACTGTTACTCCGCAACAAGCAGGCTCTCTTGGGATGACAAGAAAAAACCCAGCGCCCTGAACGCTGTTTGAACCAGCACTCGGAAGAGTTGAAAATCCTGTCAAGTGCTCACTTCCGTAACAAGCTGCTTACTTCCGGTGACTTCAGACAGGTCTGCTCAATGCGCCATCTATCCCCCTATAGTCGAGATCAGTGGTTTATTCTGCTCTAGTATAGTTTTAAAAATTTGAAGTGCTGTTTTTACACTTTGTTCTGAGCACTGTGCACAGTTATAAGGCCATGAGCGTTTTGTGTCTTTATAACTCGTTCTTCAGCCATGTAGATAAAGATGAGAGCGCCCTTAAGTGGAGGGGGGGGGGGGGGTCACCTTGGTTTTAATTTTGTAACTAAAATAAATTGCATGTTTTATTGTGGAATTTTATGTATTTAATGGATACACCTCTGGGATTAATTTTATATTAATTTGTTCGTCAAGCGTTTTTTTTATATTTTTAGTAACGGAGTGTCCAATCTTAAGCTGAGTTCCAATTTTAATGTACGTTTTATAAACAACGAAAACTAGAATGCTCATTTAATTTGGCAAATATCTTCTACATGCTACTAACTTTAAACTGAACCTACAAAAATAAAAGTTTAACACACAGCACGCAAAAAAACAATATTGTTCTTTCTAGCCATAAGCCATTGAGGAAGCTTTTATATTTTATTTATTTTAATGTTTTAATGTAGCGAATCTTTAAAACATTTAAGTTCAAACTATTGGCAAGATATTTTACTATAAGCTGTAAACGTGTTAGCGTAATCGGATGAGCAGTTTCTTAGTAAAGGTACATCAAATTTCCAAAAATTGCAAAATAGTCATTTTGAGAAAAAATATACATGTCTCCTTACAATGGTAAATGGCCAGGGAGCGCGGATTTCGGCGCCATATTTAAGTGGCTCCTAACGCTCGTTCGCTCTTGCCGCTTGCTGGTTTTGTTCCTCAGACTGAATATAATTGTGTAACACTAAAATGCCAAATCAATATTTGGTTGCTTTACCGTACCCTCCCCTCTTAAGGGAAGTTCTGGAAATGTTTTTATAGGCTCGTACATGGATATTTATTTTGCTAAGCTGCTAGACAAAATATTTGAATAAATAACAAGAACAGAACCATCGATTCGATAATTTAATCATTCTGTCGTCGACTGTAACAATCATTTTAGTTTGTTTTTAGATGAAAACATTATTTCATACTATCATCGTATCTAAGTGGCCGGTCCCTGTCAGATATGCTTCACAATCTTTTTTTTTTTTTTCTTTATTTTATAATGTATCGAACCAAAATAATATAAACCCCACTGAAGGGCTTGTCTAAATCCACCAGAAAGCTAAGCAACCACGCGAAAATCAACCCCAGACATTCAGCAAAATATACATATGTTTGGTGGAGCTTAACTTATGAGATTTTATGACGCAATTCCGGATAAAAATAAGGTAACACACAGGACATTTTGAACTACTTACGCCATCGCAGATGGCCGAGTTAATCTAGGCGTTTTTAAGGTTTTGTAGACAATATGTGTGGCATTTGGTATTATCTTTTTTTACTTTTTAAGTTTGACGAAGGTCACAAGGAATTGTGCCTTTTTATCCATTTTATTTGGTTTCAGAGGCTTTGCCTCTTTTCTCCCTCCCTCCCTTCCCCCACACCTTACCCGCCACCCTTCGATACGATGCATATGGAACTTTTAAAGCGGATTTACGTAAATATCTACTAAAATCCGCCTAGAGTCTGGGAGTTGGAGCCTACATTCCACAATAAGATTAGTTTTTAAAATGTTGAACAACAATATTTATGTCCCTTAGGAACTCGAATGACAGATAGCTCACCGGTCGGTAGTCCTTTCTTAATAATCGAGTCCTTATTGCGACTCTAAATGTTTCTTTGTTGCTTTACTTATGTCTTTAAAAGTAATAAAAAAAGAAAACCTTGAAGGGTACTTAAATGCGGTTTGTGCATGCGAGTTACACGTGGGGGGGGGGTAATTATATACGGGAATAATCAACATGTAACACACGTCATCTCTACGTTTATTAAAGGTGCTGTCGCTCGCCGGCAGCCCCGCTGGTTACAATCGCGCATGGCCAGCGATGGACACCGCAAGATCTGCACGGAAACCAACAAGCCCGGCAACCCACCTCATCGCGAACTTCGCCAAATGTGGTGCCCCCTTTCCAACAAGTTCGGAAACCTGGATCCTCGACGTTCTTCGGCGGGAACACACTGTGCGCGGTATAGAAACGACCAGTACACGGTCACTCGTCGGGGCGCGACATCGCCAACGAAGCAATTCACTCACCTCGACTTCTAATACAGGTGCTGTCGCTCGCCGGCAGCCCCGCTGGTTACAATCGCGCATGCCAGCGATGGACACCGCAAGATCTGCACGGAAACCAACAAGCCCGGCCACCCACCCCATCGCGAACTTGGCCAAAAGTGTTGCCCCCTTTCCAACAAGTTTGGCAACCTGGATCCTCGACGCTCTTCGGCGGGAACACACTGTGCGCGGTATAGAAACGACCAGTACACGGTCACTCGTCGGGGCGCGACATCGCCAACGAAGCAATTCACTCACCTCGACTTCTAATACAGGTGCTGTCGCTCGCCGGCAGCCCCGCTGGTTACAATCGCGCATGCCAGCGATGGACACCGCAAGATCTGCACGGAAACCAACAAGCCCGGCCACCCACCCCATCGCGAACTTGGCCAAAAGTGTTGCCCCCTTTCCAACAAGTTTGGCAACCTGGATCCTCGACGCTCTTCGGCGGGAACACACTGTGCGCGGTATAGAAACGACCAGTACACGGTCACTCGTCGGGGCGCGACATCGCCAACGAAGCAATTCACTCACCTCGACTTCTAATACAGGTTTTAAGTGGCTCCTAACGCTCGTTCGCTCTTGCCGCTTGCTGGTTTTGTTCCTCAGACTGAATATAATTGTTTAACCCTAAAATGCCAAATCAATATTTGGTTGCTTTACCGTACCCTCCCCTCTTAAGGGAAGTTCTGGAATTGTTTTTATAGGCTCTTACATGGATATTTATTTTGCTAAGCTGCTAGACAAAATATTTGAATAAATAACAAGAACAGAACCATCGATTCGATAATTTAATCATTCTGTCGTCGACTGTAACAATCATTTTAGTTTGTTTTTAGATGAAAACATTATTTCATACTATCATCGTATCTAAGTGGCCGGTCCCTGTCAGATATGCTTCACAATCTTTTTTTTTTGTTTTTCTTTATTCTATAATGTATCTAACCAAAATAATATAAACCCCGCTGAAGGGCCCGTCTAAATCCACCAGAAAGCTAAGCAACCACGCGAAAATCAACCTCAGACATTCAGCAAAATATACATATGTTTGGTGGAGCTTAACTTATGAGATTTTATGACGCAATTCCGGATAAAAATAAGGTAACACACAGGACATTTTGAACTACTTACGCCATCGCAGATGGCCGAGTTAATCTAGGCGTTTTTAACGTTTTGTTGACAATATGTGTGGCATTTGGTATTATCTTTTTTTACTTTTTAAGTTTGACGAAGGTCACAGGGAATTGTGCCTTTTTATCCATTTTATTTGGTTTCAGAGGCTTTGCCTCTTTTCTCCCTCTCTCCCTCCCCCCACACCTTACCCGCCACCCTTCGATACGATGCATATGGAACTTTTAAAGCGGATTTACGTAAACATCTACTAAAATCCGCCTAGAGTCTGGGTGTTGGTGCCTACATTCCACAATAAGATTAGTTTTTAAAATGTTGAACAACAATATTTATGTCCCTTAGGAACTCGAATGACAGATAGCTCACCGGTCGGTAGTCCTTTCTTATTAATCGAGTCCTTATTGCGACTCTAAATGTTTCTTCGGGAAAACACTGATGCGGTATATAAATGACCAGTACACGGTCACTCGTCGGGGCGCGACATCGCCAACGAAGCAATTCACTCACCTCGACTTTTAATACAGGTGCTGTCGCTCGCCGGCAGCCCCGCTGGTTACAATCGCGCATGCCAGCGATGGACACCGCAAGATCTGCACGGAAACCAACAAGCCCGGCCACCCACCCCATCGCGAACTTGGCCAAAAGTGGTGCCCCCTTTCCAACAAGTTTGGCAACCTGGATCCTCGACGCTCTTCGGCGGGAACACACTGTGCGCGGTATATAAACGACCAGTACACGGTCACTCGTCGGGGCGCGACATCGCCAACGAAGCAATTCACTCACCTCGACTTCTAATACAGGTGCTGTCGCTCGCCGGCAGCCCCGCTGGTTACAATCGCGCATGCCAGCGATGGACACCGCAAGATCTGCACAAAAACCAACAAGCCCGGCCACCCACCCCATCGCGAACTTGGCCAAAAGTGGTGCCCCCTTTCCAACAAGTTTGGCAACCTGGATCCTCGACGCTCTTCGGCGGGAACACACTGTGCGCGGTATATAAACGACCAGTACACGGTCACTCGTCGGGGCGCGACATCGCCAACGAAGCAATTCACTCACCTCGACTTCTAATACAGGTGCTGTCGCTCGACGGCAGCCCCGCTGGTTACGATCGCGCATGGCAGCGACGGACACCGCAAGATCTGCACGTCAACCAACAAGCCCGGCCGCCCACCACCATTGCGAACTTGGCCAAAAGTGGAGCCACCTTTCCAACAAGTTTGGCAACCTGGATCCTCGACGCTCTTCGGCGGGAACACACTGTGCGCGGTATATAAACGACCAGTACATGGTCACTCGTCGGGGCACAACATAGTCAACGACGCAATGCACACAACTCTACTTCTACCACCTTTAGGTTAGTTACCTGCACTGCACTATTGTCTACTTGCGAAGTCGTACCTCTACAACTTGAGATGGCGTAGTTTTTTTGTGTTTGTGCCTAAATACGTTTGCCAACGTCCTTTTATCGCAGATGGTCCGCTGACATAGAAACGGACCCTGAGCCTGCAGAGGTAGAAACTGTTTTACCCATTGTACAACGGATCGAGCAGGGACAATCTGCCCTGCTTGCAGAAATTAAGACAGTGAAAGAGCGACAAGAGACTACAGCGAAAGCCGCACAGGAACTTAAGCAAAGACTTGAGGTGCTGGTAAAAAACACTGCAGATTAAGGGGGTACAGAGCCAATAGTTAACACTCACGCAATCTCAGAGGATATTGCCGTCCTTCAAGCAGCTAAGGAGCACTTAAACAACAAACTGCGTAGGAATAATCTTCTGTTTCTGGGCATAGCTGACTCGCAGTCTGAAACTTGAAAGCAATTAGAAGAAACCCTGGTCGCTTTTTGTGCGCAATATTTAGATTTCAATCTTGCTTCACACAACATTGAATAAGCGCGCCGCATAGGGAAGTTCGCTGCAAATAAAAATAGCCCAATTAGAATTAGACTAAATCAATTCAAGAGCAAGGAATCTATCTTAGCATGCGGACAGAAACTGAAAGGAACAGACTACAACACTCTAAGACTTCGCGCCAGCGACGCGATTAGCTCGCAACAAACCGCTCGAATTTACCAAACCTAAAAAATCTTCCTTTATGCTATGGCTTGATAGAATTTTGTACGAAATCTCTGCTGTGTGTATCAGTTTAAATCACGAAATGTCATTGAAACTCGCAGCTAACTAGGCCATTGCTCGACTGTCAAAAGCCCCATAGTTTTTGTAAATAAACCTCAAAAGCTTCTAAAACTTTCTATAACCTTTACTAAAATACGCAGTATCATGTCCAAACGACATGACCTACATAGATGACCTAGATGATGGTACAGCCGACATTATTATTCTAACAGAAACGTGGTCAACGAATGACTGCATAATCCTGAAATATTCTCTCCTCACATAAACTATAATGTTTAGCGTCATGATCGTTGCTCAAGAAGGGGAGGCGGCGTAGAAAACAACATCTCATCGTTTTCTATCAGTTGGAACAACTATCTGGAGCTAATCTTGATTCGCATCCGCTCCCCTCGTTTAAACATTATATCGGAGTCTGTTACAGGGCGCCCGATAGCGATGATACTTTTGTTGATAAGATGCGGGATGCTCTTCACACGCTTCGAACCAGTCAACCCAGAGCAGTCTTGATTGGATTTGGTGATTTTAACTTTCCAAACATCATGTGGTCCTCACATACGGTGACAAACAAAAGTGCCGTAAGTGAATCAAAATATTTATTGATCTTACGATCGATTTTACCCACGCTCAAGTAGTTAGTCATCCAACAAGACTCGGAAATACGCTTGACGTCGTCTTTTAAACTTCCCCCCGAGTATATTCTGAACATCATTCATTCGCCAGGACTAAGCGACTATCAACTCTTAAGCATGACTATGTCATTACCTATTATTCGGAAAATGCCCACTCAAAAGTTCATTAAAGATTACATTAAAGGAGACTGTGTCTATCAATTTTGAACTAGAAACTTTTTACACAAACTTCAGCAAGAACTTTTATTCGGTATCTGTTTAAGAAAACTGAAATGTCATTCGAAATAAAAATAAACAGTCCCATCAACATTTTTATACCAACAGTTCGTATAAATCCGACGGGAACCACTATTGTAAGACACTAAAAACACTACGAAACAAAAAGAAATGTATGTAACGTAAAACTAAGCGCACTGGTTACGTCCAGGATTGGAACACACACAGTCACCTTTCAAAGGATTAGGCAAGAAAATATTAAACGGGCTAAGGAAAAGATATATTTTCCGACATACCTTCCATTTTTCGCTCTAACTCAACCTGATTCTGGCAACATTTGTCACCCAAATATCACTTCCAATCTCTGTCACTGACAGAGTGCAATAAAGATCCCATCATTGAGAGCCAAGGCGCAACAGCATTAAACGATGTTTTCATTTCTGTGTTCGCGGACGGAGGCCTTGGCGAAGTAGCATCTCCTCGCTCATTGTCTAGCGCCATCATGCCACCTATGGTTATAGCATCTGCTTGAATAAGTGGATTATTGACAAACTAAAATTAGTAACATCTGCTGGCGTGGATAACGTCAGCACCAATATCCTTAAAAGCACCAATTTCGTTGCCAGTGAGTACCTATCACTAATTTTCTCCCAATCACTCTCAAATTGCCAGAATTCAAAAGACTGGAAAATTGGGAAAATCATCTCAGTTCATAAATTGGTGATTTATCTCTTGTCTCTAATTATCGCCATATTTCTTTAACAAGCGTTCCTCCGAAACTATTTGAGCATATAATCAGCTAGAACATAATAAGTCACATTAACTCGATTAATTTTTCCTACCCACACCAGCACGGTTTCCGTAGAGGCCTCTCGTGCGAAACCCATATTTCAGAGTTTATTTATGACCTACTTGTGAACATGAATAATAATTACCAAACAGATGCAATATTTGTAGACTTCGCGAAGGTCTTCGACCGTGTTCCGCATCATCATGTACTCACCAAGCTTTCGGTACTTGGTATTGATTCGACTATCATCGCTTGGATTCAAGATTTTCTCACCTCAAGAGTTCAGTTTGAATTGGCTAATAATCACAAATCACCCCTTGGTAACGTAGCATCAGGAGTTCCGCAGGGTGCAGTACACTCCCCACTGTTATTTTTAATATACATAACGACCTTTCTCATGGAATCCTTTCGAAAAATAGTCTAGTCGCCGACGATTGCGTGATATATTGTGAACTTAGAAATGATTCAGGTAATCTCTTATTGCAGGGGGACCTAACACAAATTAATACCTGGTGTGAACAATGGCTTATGCCTCTCAACCTGGACAAATGTAAAGTAGTTTCGTTTACCTAGAGAAAATCTTCCGATAGGTATCTATATTCACTCGGCGGAACCTTAAATAATTCATCACCTTTTTATAAGTACTTTGAAGTACATTTCAGCTCATCGCCTTCGTGGGTACTACATGGTGCTAATATTATAGCTTGGCATCACGCACACTCGGATACCTAAACCGTAATTAAAATCCGCACCCAGTCACTTTAAGAAACTTGCATACATAACATTTGTTCAACCAAAGCTTGAATATGCGTCATCTATCTGGCACCCTTCTCAATCTTACCTCTCTGATAACCGGGAACGCATACAAATCCGCGCAGCCCCGATTCATCGCATCAGCTTATACTCAAGCCATCAGTGTGACCCAACTTAAAGAAACTCTTGAACTAGCCTTTTTATCGAATCGAAGTCTGAAATCTTGGGTCTGCTTATTGCATAACTTCTACTACAACTACCCATTCTCACATGCCACCCTTCTTGCTCCTCCTGAAAGAATATCATCACGCCTTAATCACAGTAAATGCATCAAGCATATTGAAGGCAAAACGCTTGCGTTCAACGCTTCCTTTTTCCCCACGCAATAGCCATCTAGAGCTTCCATACCGACGAAGAATTTGTTTTACTACTGTTATTTTGACTCTCTCCTTTTCTTATTTTTGTCGCTTTCAAGTGTCGAAGTGTATTCAAGTTCTCGTCTACTCCGCCCCTGATGTAATGTCGCACACGTGCCCTCTAATATAAATAAATGAAATGAAATAGCTCGGTTCATTACAAAAGAAAATTGCTCAATAATGATCTAAGCATTTAAGGTACAAAAATGACTCTGATGAAAAATGTGGTAAGTGTCATGAAAACCACTAAATATGTGACATTTATATATATTTAGGGTGCGTGAGAAGGGCGATGCTGCGATATAGTTCACGTGCAACAGGGGTAATGCTATAGTGGCACTAAAATGCACCCAAGCATCTTTCCCTCTATTATTATCAACGTTTTCTTACCGACAGCATTGCGCCAGTTGCACAAGTGGTAAGGTTAGCGAAACGTCGCAGTACTCACGCACTACAAATCTTACTTAAATTACGAGTTTTGGATGACGCTTCGGAAGTTTAAATTTAAACTAGTTTAAATTTATTAACACATTTATGGCAATTATTCAAGTTATCGTGTCGATTAGAGCTATAACTTACGTCTCCCTGAGCGTATAACTCACATGAACCGACCGCACTAGTGTGGGTTTCACGTTTTTTAAGAAATATTTAAACCGTAAAAAAAAACCTGTATGTTTCTTTAACAGTCCCCTTTAAATTAAAAAAAAACATTCACCCGTCACAAAAAAAAATATCAACAGGAATAACGGCAAATTAAGCTAATTTGTTTTGTTTAAAAAAAGCACAATTTAGAATAATAGTTATATTAGCGTGCTTGAAAACAAGCCCGTACATTGGGCAACTCAGACACTTTCCGCTGTATGGAAACATGCCGCATGCTTTCCCTGCACGCTCAGTGATGGGGAATCTGATTGAGACGTTTCTTTCGAAATTCTCCCAAAAAAGGTGTTGAAGAGAGGACATTTATGAGAATCCCAAGATTAGTTTTATTATATCTTTCCCCTGACCGGTTTTCGATTTTTTTTTTCGCTACGACGTAATGTTTTCCTTTTTTAATTTCAATCTTAAAAAGCCACCTTTCACTTCTCAAAGCTTAGTGTGGAGTCGGCCCAAGAAGCGACCAGCCAAGTCGGAGTTACACCATATAACTGTTTTAATTTCTGAAGCAGAAAAAAAAAGAAAGCAAAAAAAAAAGAGCAGAGCGCGCGCAGGAGGGCGCGTGCTTTTGACGCGTGAAGGTTGGCAGCGCCGCAAGTGTTCGGAGGACGCTGCTACAGATGGCTAGCATAGAAGGAACAACATGAAGGAGGGAAGAAAGTTCGATCCAAACTGAACTGAACATAACACCGAACATAAGAAAGCACTGACCCAGAAAACTCTTGTTTTCGATACATTTCTCACTGGTACTCTAACAAAAAAAAAAAAAAAAAAAAACGGCGATGTTTTAGGTTTTACTATGGTATGTCCGTAAACTCAATAACCTGGCATCGACGAGGAACTTCCATGACAATAAAATTGCAGAGGCGCTGCACGATGGTGCAACGGAAGTTTTCTTTCACTCCCCATAATCAGGTACTTAGTATTAGAAGAAGAGACGCTTTCTTTTTTTGTTATTTAATGGAAGAAACATTTTACGCACTCCATGTTGGTTACCTTATTTATCACCTTCTCTGCCACGGCTCTTTGCCTTCCAAGGGTTAGATCGCAAAGTGCAGAGACATTGCAGAGTAAAGCATTTTCCTCGTACTCCCTACATTTTCTCCTCGGCACTCTTGAGGTTTAGGAACGAACGGCACTAAATTTTTACGCTCTGCACAAAATGGATGTTCCAGGTACTCTCCCGAAATCTGTGCATGAACCAAAAATTAAAACAAAATATAATGCAGAAGAGCCACTAACAGAATCCAGGAATAATGTTTGCTACTGTTTCTCTTCGAAGAAAGTTTCATGAAGAGTAAACTCTGCGCTGTGAAGTCGAAAGGGAACCAGACGCAAAAGGTTTGATAAACGAACCTTAATAATCTAGCGATGCCTTTTGTTCTTGCATCTAAATAATGCAGAATACTCGTGTAACTATTGTAGTACGCCGGGTACAACATTTTGAAGCTGATGAACGTCGTCTTGTAGGTAATATTTAAATAACATCTAACAAGAAATGTAGTGGTGTATTCAATCTTTCGTTTCAACGTTTTTGCAAACTATTGTTTTAATCTTATAAAACGCTTTTTTCAATATTTTGTTTTAGTACACCATATTTCCTTCATGATTTGTCAATAAACAATTTTCATTCTCATTGTGTATATCAGTTGTATTTGTTTAGTTTCTTTCAGTGGCATATTATTTGAGGTATTTTTTTTTAACTTTCCACTTTGCTTGTTCGCTCCTTTTCTGTTTGCGAAAAAAGGAATTGGAAAACCTAAGGTTCGTGTCTCTCTTTTGAATACAACCCTAAATTAAAAACGAAGGATAAAAAACACAAATTCTTGCATGATTAAATCCGGTTTATATCCCTGTCCTGGTCTTGGTGTGGAGTCATTAGCACCGTGATGTTCCTTCCGATAGTCCTTTGATATTCTGTTTCTAAAAATTTACATCACTCTATAGGAAAGATTTCTCCGTAGACGAACTCAGCTAAGAAAAACACACGCATAGCGCCTGAGGTTAACCAATCAAATCGTTCAAGATGTTATACAAGTGAGTAGTGAAAGATTCATTCGTGGCCCAAATTTTGCGGGGCTACCCAAAATGGCTCAGGAGCGTTTTTTTTTTACAGTCTTTATTTAGTTTTTGAGGATGCCATTTAGGAAAGCCGTGAAAGCTGCACTTCTTTGTTCGTGCCGGTAAAGTTGTATGGCCAGAGGACACAATATGAAGTCACGTCAAGCCGAATTAATCACTAAACTATGCTGATTAATTTTTAATTAAAAAAATAAACCGATGCTTCCAATTATAAAAAAAAAATGTTTACAAATCTCTCTAATGCGGAATTGGAGCGCAGCTGTTGATGTATTTTGATTTTGGATATACCGTGCTAAATAATTTGACATAGAAATATATACATATATATATATATATAGACCACTCTCCTCACATACAGGTCCTGCATCCGCCTCCTCTTCCGTGTCCTCTTCCTCCTTCATGCACCCCTCCTACATATCCTTCCTTCATCCTCTTCCATACCCTCTTCTCCTCCTCTTCCTCCTCCTCCATACCTTCCCTCCGCTTCCGCATCCGTACCCTCCCCTCCTCTTCTGTAATTTCCCCTTCTCCTCCTGCGTACCCTCTCCTCCTACTCCGTTCCCTCCCCCCCTCTTCCTCCATACCCTCCATCTCTCTTACAGCTTCCACGCTAGATTTAGCTGGAAAATGGACGCCACGTCGTCTCTTCACCAATTCATATTCCCCGATAAATTTAGAGGAGAGAATGACGTCATATGACATCATGTCATGTCACCGATGAATGAAATTCAGTTTCTCCGCAAGATTTAGCGGAAAAACTGTCGTCACATTACCTCAACACCAATTCAGTTTCCCCACTAAATTTAGCAGGGAAACTGGCGCCGACGGCAACGCAATCGCCGCTCAACGAGGAAGCGGTCGCCTAATAGCTGCGCTCTAAAACTGGCTCAGCCACAGGCAGCACACTTGCTTGGGGTAGCTGGGGCCAGGATTGGTGATTGGCCGTAGTAGACTGGACCGGGACAGCGAAGGGCATTCGGTGAATTGCCAGCCTGGCATCTCACTGTACTTCCAGGGCACAGAAATTCCATGGGATTGCCAGGGAAGGGATTTCCTTGGCGTTCTTTGTCTTTTCTTGGTCCGAGCCGACCAGGGTAGACAAGCGGCCACCAACATTTAAGGCTTAGTGGCAGTTTAGTATGTTTATTGGCCCCAGGATTCCACGGAACTGCCGGGGAGTCGTTTCGGGTGTTGTTTATATTTGCAAGATTCAATGCACCAAGGAACGACTGGCAACTACCGCCGTTCAAAATGTATTGGCTAGAGCTTGATTTTCATCGGACCCTGAAGTACGCGCTGCGGCGGCTCTTACTTACATCAACTTAGTAGTGGTAGTATGCTTTATTTTGTCCGAGATGGGGTTTAGGGAGGAGGGGAGAGGGAGGGCCCGTCCTCTTCTTCCTCAGGCGGCGGCCAGGCCTTGGGCTTGGCGGCGTCTTCGACCATCTGGACGACCCGAAGTTGGAAATCCGGGTCTGAGCTAAGCAGTGCTGTCTCCCACTGCTCTAAGGTGGTAATGGGAAGGGGAGGTAATGAGCTTGTGCGTTTTTGGGTCCTTATCAGGGGGCACGCCCACATGATGTGGTGAAGATCGGCCCTACCTGCGCATAATTTACAATCTGCTGTATATAGCCCGGGGTGCAGATGACTATATGTCACTGGGTTTGGGAATGTGTGCGTTTGTAAAAGGCGCCAAGTAACTGATTGCTTTTTATCTAAGTTTTTGTGAGCGGCGGCGTAATGCTCCCTTCCCTGTCTGTAGTATTGTAGGACTTCCTTGTAGGACACCTATTCGGTCATAGAAAAAATCGTAAGGCTGCAGGCGAGCTGGTGAATATTAACCATGTTGAATTAACCTGAGACCGGGGTAGAGAAGAAACATCAAAACGTAGAAGGGAGAGGAAATAGACAGGACGCTGAGTTTGAGATGTCGTCCTGTCTATTTCCTGTCCCTTTTACGTTTTGATGTTTCTTCTCTACCCCAGTCTCAGGTTAATTCAACATGGTTACCATTCGGTCCCTACCTGAACGACGAAGGGATTCGAGCTGCTCATCGTGAGAGGTTGTCGTGCGGCCGCGGATGGCCACTTCTCGGGCCGCACTGTGAGCAGCTTCGTTTCCCGGGAGACCGGAGTGCGCCGGTGCCCAAACTAGTTGTGTCGATCTGCGCTGGGTTTCGGGTACCTAGACTAGAATTTTGAGGGCTTCGAGCGAAATGCGCCCTTTCGCGAAGTTTCGTACGGCTGACTTTGAGTGGCTGACTACGAATTTGGTTGAGGATGAAGCGTACGCCAAGGCGATTGCGACTTCCTCCGCGACCTCCAGCGATGTTGTAATGACTGAGCTTGCAGCGATGGTTTGATTTTGTTGATCAAGTACTGCGACTATCATGGCGTCTCGATCACGATAGTCGGCCGCGTCTACATAGGCCACGTCTTTAGAATTCGCAAAGCGCTTTTGTAAGGCTCTGGCTCTTTCCTTTCTGCGCTCTTGGTTGTGCGGAGGGTGGGTGTTTTTAGGTAATGGTGGGACGTGTATGTGTTTTCTGAGCTCTATGGGAATGTCCAGCTTTGGTCCGAATTGGGTGTTGTATGTAATCCCGAGTGATTGGAGAATATGTTGCCCCGTCGGGGACTGCGAGAGTCTCTCCAGTTGGGCAATTCTTTGGGCTTCTATGAGCTCGTCAAGAGTGTTATGTATTCCTAGAGCCTCAAACGTTTCGTTCGCGGTGGTAATTGGGAGGTGTAGAGCCTGCTTATAGGCTCTCTTGATCCTGAGGTTACTTTTGGAACGTTCATCATTCTTTAGTTGCAGGAATGGGGTAGCGTAGACTATTCTGCTTATAACAAAAGCCTGTACCAGTCTCAATAGATTAGTTTCTTTCATGCCGTGGTGTCTGTTGGTGATGCGCGAAACGAGTCTTGTTGTTTGATGCGCGTGCGAGTCCAGTGCCTTTATCACTTCGTTGTTGTGTCCATTGGCCTGTATTCTGAGTCCGAAAATCCTGATGCCCGATACTATTGGAATGTCCAGTCCGTTAGATTTGAGCGTGATTTGGGGGGTATAGAGGAAGGTTTTCTACCTCTGCACGTAGGTCTATACAGTAATTACTCTGACTTTTGCGGGGAGCAGGAGAGTCCTTTAGGTGTTACGTATTCGTTGACTACATCGATCGCGGTTTGTAAAGTTTCCTGTACTTCTCCGTCATTCCCTCCGTTTACCTAGAATGTGACGTCGTCTGCATATAAGCTATGCTGTAGTTTAGGGAGTTTGGCTAGCTTGCTTGGCAATCCTAGCATTGCCATATTAAACAGGTAGGGAGACAGGACCAAGCCCTGGGGTGTTCTTCTATTCCCGAGCGAAGTGCTCTCCGAGGTTACCCTACCGACAGTGATAGTGGCTGTCCTGTCTGTAAAAAAGTCTTTTTTTACATCGAGTTTATTTTTACATCAACTTAAATTTGTTTTTTACCTTGTGCTTAAATTGGACTTTTAAGCCACTATCACAATGCCCGTGACGTAGCTCCCTTCATAAGCATCTGCGCTTGAACCTTTGGCCAGGACCCGTTGCCTCCTTTGTTTTTAAGAATATCGCGCTTGTCGACGTGACGCCTTTGTCCGGCCTCCTTGACACGCCCGTGCCGACGGTACATGGCAACCGCAAGCAAGCGACCGAAAGCCTGTCGTGTCTGTTTGTCTTCAGTGTTCCTCTTTTCTTATCGTAAATTAGAAACCAACACGCTCAACCATCTACATTGCAAGGTCCGTAAAATTGCACCATGTCTTTGATTTTACAAAATACTAAAGACAATGATGTTGATTGGGGTTTGTTTGGCACAAGAGCAACTTAGGCTATCTTGCGCCAAACAAAGGTTTTCCCAAGGGCTCAGAGGTATAATCTAAAAGAACTGAAAGCTACAGCTGGTGTAAAAGGCCAGTTTTATAAAGAAAATTTAAAACTCGAATAAATGGTACCAATGGTTGATCGCCAAGCAGAAAATATGGATGAAAGGAAAGGTGATCTCGAAAAAGTTCTGGAAAACATGATCGCCAGGTCTTGATTTAAAGATTTGCAACTCCACAGATGTGCAAAACAGCTTTGCCACAGCAGTCACACAGTTTTACATCCTCACCACAGAGCAGGTGCAAATGAGTCAAACGGGTATGAACAATTCTTAAGCGGCAAAGAAGAACTTCAACCTGACGGTCTTTATGGAAGGAACTCTCCAACACCCCCAGTTGGGACTTGATAACATGAAGCTTGTTCTCTTTTTCCATATCCTAATCCAACTGCCATGACTTCATAATTGATTTCTGGATGATCGGTTTCAGGTCAAGCCAAGAGGCAGTTTTGGGCACTCTTTCGCAGAGGCAGCAAGCAAGTCTGCTTTCTCATTACCGGAAATACCCACGTGGCTCGGAACCCAACAGGCTTTGATCAAGTGTTCTAGTTGAAGTGCTCGGTTTAACCGTACCCGAAGACATTGCACGAGAAGGATCTTGCTGTCTGTTAAGGACGAAACGGCTAGAAGAACGGTCTGGGAGTGGACGAACAGAAGTGCCCTCATGATATTGTTCTCCAATAAGTACTCAACAGCCATTAAACTGGCGTACAATTCAGCAGTGAAAGCATTTGCAAGAGTGTGGAGGTGTCTAACTTTCCTGAAGGCAATAGAATGAACCGCACACCCCTACAAAAGTGGATGTTCTTGATCCATCAGTATAAAAGTGTGAGTAGTCCTTGTATTTCTTTTCCAATTCGGCGAACTAATGCTGAAGAACAAGTGAAGAAATAGCTCTCTTTCTGTACATCGACAGTGACCACTCACAAGAGATTGGCAGAAGCTCCCAAGACGCAATTCTTTCATTGCTTCTCAGCAAATCAGCTTCACTAAAGGGAAGCTGGAGTGACGTTGCCATGTTTTGAACTCTGAAACTCAGGGGCCGAACAATACTCGGCTTGTTTTCAAAGAGTCGGAGGGATGTAGAAGGTTGGAGGGCATCAAACGAGGGATGTTGAGGTAAGCTGTATATCTTGTAAGCATAACAAAGACTGAAAACATTGCCTTCGTCTTTCCAGGGACATTTGATGTGTATCAGCATACAAGCTAAGCACAGGTAATGTTCGAAATGCACCCGTGGCAAGTCGGAGCCCCGGATGATAGATGGGGTTCAACATCTTTAGGGCAGATGGACGCGCAGACCCATAAACAATCGCGCCATAGTAAAGGCGGCACCTCACCAAAGAGTTATAAAGTCGCAAGAGGCACCGTCTGTCAGACCCCCAGGTCGTATGCGACAACACGTTTAAATGTTTGATGAACGTAGGCATTTATGTTTCAACTCTTTCAAGTGGGGTATAAAAGTGAGAATATAAATACTAAAGACAAGACAAGAAACTGTGGCTCCGCATGTGAAAATAAGAAAATACAATAAAACCAATTCCATAAGACTGCAAAGTGAAAACTAATGGAAAAAAAATACTGCTCAAATAAATCTGCATATTTTGCAGCGGCGGTCAACCCTCGTGTTCACTTTGCCGTTCGCTCACACCTCGTGTCGATTGCAGACTAAAAAAAATGGTCGGGTGCTTGTGTGAAATTTATCGTGCCAACTTTAAATAAATAGCAAAAGTTAATTTCAAATGCTACGTAACTGCAGCCTGATGGTGCGGTTTGTTCGTGAAAGAGAACTTGCCTCAGAACCTTCACGCAAAAATGTTTTCTAAACCCCAAATATGCTAAGCATTTAGTTTGTCAGATGAACCGCGACACGCGAAACTTCAGACAACAAAAAGGCTTGCTTGTTGGCTGGCCGTAAAACGTCTATCTTGTACTTCTAAGTTCAAAAATAGGCTAGCCTGCTGTAGCTGTACCTACGTCGAAGCATAGCGCTGCAGTATGCAAAACTGATTTTTAGTCTTTATTTAAACTGGGAACGATCCATCGAACTCACCCGACGCCGCTGCCGCAGGTGGAATGCGGAACATCGTCCTTAATGCATACAACGTACAGGATATAAACAAATAAGCAATACCGCGAATATAAGCACCGAGATTTATTTTATTTTTGATTTCTAAAGTAAACAAGCCGAGTATTAATCTGGGTTTGTATAAGTTCCACGCAGACTCATGCTTGCCAGAATTTAGAATTACGAAATAGGCTTAGCATGAGCATCCACCTGTAGAAAAAGCTTGATTTTGACAGCGGCATTTTATTTTTACAGTTTGGAGAGATGTAAATCCCAATATTCAAGCGCTCGAAACATAGATCGACCCTGCTGTGTATTATACAACAAGAAATATGTGGCAATAATCACTTTCTTTTATGCCTCTTTATTCTCTCTTTTCCCACAAATGCGAGCTAAGTAGAGCTCGTGAAATCCCAACATCGACTTCACATTGATTTAGCTCGCACTGACCGTGAAACCAAGTTTAGAACATGACGGGCAGGCTTTGGCGGTGCACGCGTCGACATGTTCAGAACTAATTTTTGCTGCGTTGTCAAGGGGTGCACAAGGCTTCGTGTTGTACGAGGCAACACGAAGCCTCGTGTTCTTGTTCTTGGGTTTCTGAATCTGCTGTTCGCACACGCTGAAATCGGTCTGTAGCTATGGCTCCGGAGGGGAATTCGTAATATTTATGAAACAATACAAACTGGAAACAAATATCCAGTGATTGATTAAGCAAATACATATCTTCACAAATAGAAAATCAAGATGAATTAGGATGTCGCACACCGTATGTTAGAGGGAGGAGTTGCGCATAAGTTGGTGAGTACATGTCAATCCGCAAACAAAGGTTATCACGCAAGATGTAACAGGAGAAGAAACTGGGGCACTTTGTCTGCTCGCCCAAAAAGCGACTTCAAAGTGAGTACAGAACACGATAACTGCAGTAATGATCACGGTATTGACACCGGCCATAGAAATATACACTGTAATACAGTGGCGTCGAAACCGTAATTACTCCAGTAGTATTTCAATGCATTGCTCCGTACCAATCCAAAGCCACAAGCAGCTTCTGGCTTCTTGTCCGTCCATGCAGACAAAGGCTTCTCAACGTGAGTGATCTAATCAAGGTTAGGTAAGTTTCGACAATTTCACACTCATGATGCATGCCAGAAAAGTATCTATATATGCTGGACAATTTTCCGAACAACGTAGCTCACGTTGACACGATAATTCGGATTATATTACATTTTTTCGAAGCTTTGAGCGGTCTCCGCGATTTAGTGGAAGGTGAGCGCGTTAAACTTTGGGCCACGAGCGCGCTGCGTGCTTGGTCAGCCGCGCGCGAGGGCAATATGAACAAAACTGTATCTGGCTATCTGGGCTTTCACTTTCGAGGCTGAGGTTGTAAGTCTTATTATGCAAAATGCACTATGGGGGCCAAGACTTACGATCCACTAATACGCAAGATTATTGAATTTGAAACTATCCCGGCGGATAGTCAGCTCCTCTTTGTCGTTACTAACTAGCGATGAAATATATTTTGTAATTCTAAATAGTCATTCATAGTATTTACGGGTGTTTTTTTGCTTTAGTTGGATCATGTCGCATTTAACAAAGGTGGAGATGAACAAACGTACGAGTTGTAAGTCATCAGCGCTCTTCTTTCTCAGAAAATGGATCCTCAGTAAAACTTGCCTCGATGAAACATTATAATTTTTGTTAAACGAGAAACGTTGATTTCTTTTTATTAGACATTATATTTTTGAAGCTTCAGTTGAGACAATGTCCAATTAGTCTTGAATGTAAATTGCATTTTCTGGTAAATATCCCCGGCTTCAAAAAGTGCAAAACCATTAAAATTTGGAAAACCAAAAGTGCAAAACCAGAAAACAAAACGAGTCTTGAGTGTCAAAACGATTTTTACTTGCCTTTTTGAGAATAATTGAGTGTCGTGTTATTCAGAAAAGGAATAGCAAAATAATAGCGATCTATTTTTACAGAATTTGTGTATAGCGTATTTGTCATTTCATCAGTGTTAATTTTGCAGAATTTTCATGATATTCTTACTATTCAGATATGTTTATTAAACTATTTACTGCAGTATAATTGCAATATAAACGACTAGGTTATTTATACTGTGATGTCATTTACGCCGATGTTCGATGAAGTTCGCTAGTCCCGGTGCTGAATAGCTTTGCCCTCTCATATCTCCGGCAGTAAATATTTCAATCATCTCACTGTGCTTACTAAATACCTCGGTATGCCTCAATCATTGCCTGAAAAAAGTGGCGAAACATTGGACTCATAATAATATTCTATAGAAATATATTGTGTCCTTCCTCCAAAATCGGCTCCCCGAAGTCCATAAACGTATAAAGTTGATAAGAATGCGTTTTTGTTTGTAAACGGGTGTATAAAACTTGAAATATATTAAGATCATTAGCCTTGTTCAAAAGAGAAATGCGTCCTAGCGTTTTGTCAATTGCGCCTAACATTCTCTGGAGCTGAGGGGGGGGGGGGGGGAGGGGGGGAGGGGGGCCTTTTTTTTTCGACGCGCGGCCTTATACTGTCTTTGTGTCACTCCTTTCCCTCCAATTTTCTCTCTTTCCCAACGGACATTTGTGCAAAAGATAAAATGGTTCTAAAATAGCGCAGATCTTATTATTTCTGCTATTTAAAGTCTTTTTCTTTTCCGTGCTAATTCTGGTTATAAAACGACTTTTTCAGAAAAATGACAAAATCTCATAAGTAATAACACAAGCAGAAACCTTTTCTGAAAATCAAACAAGCTCCTGCTTACATCGTCAAGACCAGCAGTTCCGTACTAAGACAGGGACCAAAAAATAAATATTTGCTACTTACGTAGCGACACTACTGGAGCTTGGGTAGGAGCCAAGGACGAGAACCATTCGGCCACGGGGGCTCTTACTACTGGAGTAAAAAAAAAACATACTTTAACAATAAAAACAAATGCAGGAGAGACGCTAGCTCTTCGCTGGATATTGTTGCCGTGAAATTGCCTGCCATAGCCGTTAACCTATTTTCAATGCCGAAATACGGATAGGTCCACTAGTGGTGGACCTTAGACCCAAAAAAGTAGAACAAGCATAGGATATCAAATGGGAATGAGAGAAGGGGTTTATATTAGCAGTAAACTCAACTCACTATCGAGAATTTAAGAAGGCACGTCCATTTATTAAGTTCTTCAAAGATAGAACAACTTTATCATCGAAAGTGTTGTGAAACTTCAAGAATATACCAAGATTTGTACTTACACACCATGTGTCTGCCGAATGTCAACACGTCATTTTAGGTCTAATTCATATTTCATTTTGTTTGCGTGGAAGAATGTCTAAGCAAGCGCTCTGATGCTACACATTTGTGTCACTTCTGCGTACTTTACTGTGACACATTGGAACATTAATAGGAAACGTGCAATAAGACCACTATGAAGCAGCACATGGGAATATTCGAACCAGGGTCCTTCAATACGCAGCTGGTCAGGAAACTTCCGAGATGCTCAAAAGTTGCCGCTAGATGCGCCTGTGTTCTTAAGTGTATATTTTATTTGATCACTCCGCACTGAGTAAGTGACTCTAAATTCGCGATTAAAAGTAGGTTTAAAAATCTTTCTCGTACACCAACGTTTTCTTGCGCCTGTATTGGATCAATGTATGCGAGTACCGGTACTCCTTTATCGATCAATTACAGGCAGACCTTACAAATAAACTTTTTCTAAGGCTAGATATGCTGGCATTGTAACGAAGAAGCGGAGATAAACGGGATGTACAACACAAAGCTGGGAACACCGCTGAAGTTCTGTTAAGTCCAAGTGGACTTTTATAGGTCAACAATCAGAAAAGTGCGTACCAGAAAACAAAAACAAATTTAAGTCTTCTATTACACTAAGGAACAAGGCAACCCAAGGAAACAAACAGAAAAAAACTAAAGCACACACCACTTCTTCACGTTCACATAAAAATTTAATGAAGACCCAGATACGCCGGCCGGAAACAAAGTGAAAGGGAAAAACTACCGATTTTAGATCAACTACCCCCCTCCCCACCCCAACACCACACAAAAAAAATTTCAGAATTTGTACAAGTGTTACCAGGGTCCGTCAAGAGCGCAAACATGTTACTATAACATAAACCTTTGCTAGCTATACGTAAAGATTCCATTACGAGCCGTGTGTAACAATTATTTTCCTTTATCGAGAACTTCAGTATCGTTCCAAACAACACAGCAATCAGAGAAATTATAAACATGCTCACCCAGCTATAAAGATTCACTTTCATTTTTTTACTGCATGCTTATATTCCCATAACCTATCGTTCAGACACCGAGCAGTCTGACCTTCATAGCTAACACCACATTTCAAAGGGATTTCATAAACAATTTCAAGGTCGCAAGCCACGAACGGTTTTCTATGGTTCTTGACGCACTTTATGGTTTCTTACTAAAAGGTCGTTGATTTTTCAAAACAAATATCTGGTTGAAAAGATATAGTCACACCGAACCTCTTGAAGTCGCCTTCATGTTATCGAAAACCGTATGAAAGTAAGGCAGGCATACGACTTTGATTTTATCTAATCCCACTACGTGCTGCATCTTAGCTCACGTTAAGAGCTGAACAACAACAGATGGTACAGCCGCTCTACTATCATTCGCCAAAGTCAACCTGCAGAGCTGTTTTTCCAAGCAGGGCACTGGACACTAAAAACGTTGGCCTTACATGGAATTTGCATATATATTACTTTACAAACAACGCAAGTCGCATGTTAGGCTTTTTGAGGAAACAAATTCTTCATTGGCCCCACAATCATTAAAACATATGTCTTATAAAACACTAGTTAGATTTAAACTAGAGTACGCGGCTGCAATTTAGGATTCTGGTCAGTATTTTATAATTGCATCAGTTGAAGCGATAGAAGGCAGATCGGGTCATTCAATTTATTCAAATTATCATCGTACATCAAGTGTTTCCTTGATCCTTCGCTTCCAGATTTATCAATTCGCCGGAACATTGCACGTCTATGCTTATTTCATAAAATATATTACGCAGATGCTAAACTACGTGAAAAGCTCATTGTAATTCCTTTCTATGTCTCGATCATCACGACCTGATCATCAGCATAAATTTGGAATTCCTAACACTGAAACCAATTCTGTTTATCAATCGTTTATTCTATGAACATCCCTCGACTAGAACCCCCTTCCAGCCACAATTGCTTCAATTACTGACAGTGTTCTTTTCTAGAATGGCGTTAGATGATTTGTTGACCTGATGGTTTTTCTGTTTGAATGTATTTCCCATATTTGTATTCACTGCTAACCACTTTTTTCCCACTCCCCCTCTGTAATGCTTATGCGTTGAGAATAAAATGAATGAATTGAAATAAATGAAATCAATAGCGCACAACAAACACAACGCATTAACTAAGACACACTTAACTACCCCTCTCTTTATATTTTTTTAAATGTAACTTAACCTAAAAAGCAAATGTTTTGAGCTCGCCTTCTGAAACTCCGAACAAAACCTTTTTTTAACGAGAAACCTGAGTTCCCAAATTGACCACCCTTTGTTCGACACTTCCTGTAAAAAAGAAAAAAAAAACATCTGAAAAGTTGTTAAAAAAGAAAAAAAAAACTAACGTTAACTTGATCGTTTATCTACTTGTCCAGCTACCACATACCACAATATCATCCAGATACCTACGAACAACGACTTAATCCCTTGAATACGCCTCCAGTGCTTTTACCAGGACTAGGTCAAACCCTCTGATATACCTCTCCGCAAGGACAAGCGCAACGTCCACACCAGGCTTGGAAAAGACCTTGGCAAGTTTTCGTTGGCTTATTAAAGTAGGGAGAATGTCACATCTTTTTTCAGATATAATAATAATTATAATTTTATTTATTGTGCCCGGTAACAGCCGAAACGTAAGCACTGGTGCACTCGTTAACTTGCGCTAAGGGTAGCCCGTGGAGGGCTTAAATAAAAACAAGGTTTTCTGCACGCCTTACTTTGATACGGTTTCCCAAAGCCTGAATGGGATCGCAAGTAGGTTTGGTATAACTTTGGTTGTTAAGCCGGATTATCGTTTGGAGGTTTTAACCGCCTTTATACCAGGAAACGTAAAGTGCGGCAAGAAGCGTTGAGATCCCTCGGTGGCTTGCAAGCTTGGAGATGTTTATGAAATGCCTCTGAAATGTGGGACCATCTATGTAGGTCAGATTGCTGGGTGCCTCAACGAAAGCTTAGGGAATAAACTATCGTTTATACACCCTTCTGTTCGCATAAACGTTATACGGAAAAGGGTGCGGTAAAAAAAAAAAAATAAGAGAGAATATTCAGAGCTAGCTAAGCATGTTTCTAGTTGCTCTAATACACCACTTTCGAAATAGCGCTTTCTTACTGAAGCTGTGGAATCCCTGCAAAATGGCGGACTAAAACCGCTACCTTACGTAGCACTTTATGTGTTTGGTTAGATTTAAATGCAAAATCACACCCGCAACATTAGATGATGAGCGCAGTGATGTTGCGCTGTCGACGCTGTTTGATTGCCTCGCCGGCTCCTGACGTTGGTCGCGCTCCGACATTCGATATCGTATGGAATGATTTGCACGTTCCGCGATTGACCTTGTTCCGGTATCGTACAGCGGTTTCGAACTTTTAATAATCAGCGCGTGACTTTCGAAATGGGTCTATCACGGTCTTGTTTGGAACAAGACTAAAGTTCTAGATAAGGAAAATGAGTATTACAGACGGCTCGTATGGGAGTCGACACGCATAGGTAGAAAATGTTCCTGTTTTAGTAACATGTCTGTGATTCTGAACGAACATGTTAAACATTCCTAAAGTATTTTTTTTCAGTTTTTGTGTGGTAGTTTTTCTCTTTCACTTGTTGTCCAGTAGGCCTGCCGTTTTTGTTCTTTTTTTAATGTTTGGAGAACGTGTAGGAGTGACGTGTGCATCGCGTTTTTTGTGTTGTCCTTGGGTGACTTTTTTCCATAGTGCAGTAGTTAGGGGAGTTCAATTTTTTATTTAATATATTTTTTGGTCGTGTGTTCTTAAGGGACAATTGGTCCTGATAAAACATCAGCATTGTGTGGAGCTTTCAGTTGTCCGTCCTGTTCTTACCCCTCGTCGTTGCTCCTATGTGAGTAGTAAACCGGCTCAACTGCACACTTGGTTTAGTTTCAATGAAATGCGTTTTAGAGCACCCCCCCCCCCCCCCCCAATCCTAACGTTTTTCCATCCGTCCGTCCGTCCGTCCGTGCATTCCTCGCTGCTTTCAGCGGGAACATTGAGGACATGTAACCTGTACATCAATTCAGTGTCTCCGGAAAATTTAGAGGGAATATGGACGCACCCTGACCCGACGCCAGAAAACCAACAGGCCAATTCACTTTCCCGTCTAAGTTTAGCGGAAAACTTAACTTCTAGCGATCGATTCACCAATTAAGTTTCCTCGCTAAATTTGGTGGAGAATTATATGTCACGTAACCTGACGTAGAGAGACCTATATGCAGTGCCATTCACTTATAACTATACCACATATAACAATATACCGCTTATAACGATAAGCTTAAAAGGTTCCTAGACTAGAAACGATCACTTTCTAGATAAAGTGATCGTTGCATTACTTTAGAGATAGAAAGATGATCGGTTATAACAACTGCATTTTCGGGTTTCCTCACAATTGTTATAAGGGGATTTCACTGTATGAATTTTGTTTCTCCGCTATATAAAACAGGAAAATTGATGTACCTTGACCTGACGTCATGTCACCTATTACACCAATTTAGTTTGCCCCTAAAGTTAGCGGGAACATTGACGTCACATGATCTTTGTATGTTGCATCAAGGCGGTTTTCCTGCTAAAATTAGCCGGGAAATTCATAAAAAAAATATAGGTTCTTCACTCCCGGAAATAACCCTTTGAATCTTTCCAAACAGATATAAATGATCGCTCTTAAAGTACTGCATTTCACGCATTACAGGACTTCGAAGATATCGTTGCTGTCGAATGTCAGTTGGCGTCACGTAACTTTTGTAACAATCAGTTTTTCTGTTCAATTTAGCGGGGAAGTTAATAAAAAATATAGGTTCTGCTGTCTATGAAACAATTGAATTTAGTGCGTTCTAATCAAATTTATGTAGTCGCTCCTGAAATACTTCAGTTCATGAATTATAGGATGTACTCGTCGAGGCATTTGCTTAATAACCAAGTTCACAATTTATTTATATATGGGCAAGGTTACTTAAGATTAGGCCCACTATATGGTACGCCGAGGCATGGCTGCTGATGCTTCTCGTCGCATTCGTTCTGTACGCATGTAGCGCCGCTCGTTGATCGAGGCTCCCCTCTCGCTCCGTTGTGCATGAGCAACCTCGCTGTCTGTGCACCGCCATATACAACAATGCCGATCGCTACATGTGCTCCTCCCTAGCTGAAACGGCGCCGCAAAGGCTATTGGTGATGAAGATAGCTGTATATGTTTCGTTTATTTTTAATGAAACAATGACTTTGTAAAGCGAAAAAGACTACGTGCTTGGGCGGTACGGGTTCGCAGATTCTTCTATTTGATGGCGCTGCTTTGGGCGTTACATTTTAATCGTCAGAGCGATATCAAAATTTCATTTTAAACAAAGCAAGGGGAAAGAAATTGGTTTTATTTAGGAGATCGTTGCAGGATATTGAAACTGGAGTATTTGATTAAGTGTACAAACCCAAAACACTTACAGTATTGAGAAACGCTGTCAATGCTATGACGTGTCACCGACACCTATAGCTGGCACTTTGAGATAGGGCTCGAAATTCGGACGCACATCCTGGTTGCCAGACTTTCAGCCATGCTGGCTAAATTGGAAGTTCTTAGCCCCCTTGTCGACACCGGTGCCGTACCTGGACATGCACAAAGCTTACAGAGCGTTGCGGAGAAGCTTCGTGACCCGTTGCGTATTGAAGGCCTCTAGCTGAACGGCTTGAGTTTCTGCATCGCTGCTAGCAACGTATTTGTCAATGTGATATCATTTGATATGTTATCCCGGCATCTACTTCGTGCACGGTACCATAATATTATAGACAGACGCTAACGGAAGATAACCAACAGCGATACGCATGCATTATTACCCGCCTCCGCGACACTCAAACAAGTGTTCAAGTTCTTGTCCGCTGGTGCTCACTGAACTGTATTTATTATAAAAGAACATCTTGGAAACTGGGTTAATAACACTATAAATATTAAGGATTTAACGAGCTCGAAAGCTTGTTATAACGCAAGATGATGCTACTCCCAATGTTAGGGTGTACAAGGAGTTTATATTATTAAATATAATGGAGGCCTAACTCTGGTTTATTATTACACTCTTACAATGTAACAATTGTCTCCTTTATTGTACTACTCTCCCCTCTCTGTTCATAGTTACATTCAAATGTTAAGAAAACAGTGCTTGATGTAAACATATGTCAACCCCTTCAGGAGCGACGCCCTTTATTTCGTTAACTCCTTGACAGTTGTCACCTTGTCAATTCTTTTCATTTCTAGTAAAATGGGGGTCCCCAGTGAATCTATTGTCTTCTGGTTTACAGCTTTTACTTGAAAACCTAAGTCTCCTTATATATGATAATCTTTTTCACGAAGTCTTGTTTAACAATAAGTTATTTTATGAAGTCAGGGCGAAGGTTAGTGAGTGCGTCTTTCTGCTGCTGACAGGTTTCGTGCGCCATTATGCCGAAGAATTTGCGTATAGTCAGTTGGTCGAGAAAAGTTTGTCACGCATTATTTAATGTAAAGTATAAACCGCGTGTAAGCGATTCGGTGAACGACGAGACAAGCGACTTCGACTTGCTTCGCTGTCACTCGGTCGGTCGCACGACGAGGCAAACTGCATGGAAGCGACGGGTGCCAGCGACCAAGGCGATGTGCGACGTTTTCTAGAAATCGAAAAAACCGAGCGACGCGACGAGCGACAGCGAGAAATCACCGTCGCCTGTCTTGTCGCTCGCTAAATCGCTTACATGCGATTCAGCCTTAATGCTCCTGCACTGTGTCTGCAAACATTTAAATGATAAATTGACGATCATTGCGAGCGGTTTAAGAAATGTTTGCTACGCTTTCTTCAGTTAGGAAGGTAAAACGCCCGGAAACATGTTTTAATTTATTTCATAAAACAATTCGCAGCATATCCTGACTCGCTGGAAAGGTCGTCACATGTGAGGATACGTAAGTTTCCCAGTACAATATAAAAACAAGAACAATCGATGCACTCAAGCACTCCAACGTAACGGAAAATCCAAATGGCAACCCAAAAACTGTTCTGGGTGGCGAAGGAGGAACAAGACGTTACGGCAGGCCTGAGTTGCCGTTGTCTGCAATATCGGACATCCGTTCCGAACTTCTTGGTGGCTTTTTATGCGTCTCGTTGCTGCTCCCTAGAAGATTTCTCTTATTTTTCGATTGTTCCGATCCCGGAGTTACTGGTATAAGCATCTTACTTGATGTAGCCTGAGTGCAGACGGTTTCATAAGGTGCTGTGCAGGGCTGAAAGCGGAGTAAAACTTCGTGTTACCTGCAGGCTAGATCTTCGGCTAGGAAAGTGTTGAGCTACTAGTAAGAGCAAAGAATAATGTATATTTGGTCTGCGTGGCACTCAGGCCAACGATCGGATCGGGTTCGTCCTCCGCCGACAAGAAGCTGTTCATAAAGTGAAAAAGAAAATGGTGCCGCTCTTAAGGGGTTCACGAACTATGAACTGCAACACTGTTTCCAACAATAGCAAGTTTACGTACAAAAAGGGTATTGATAACGAAGGGTAGGGATGCAGGATATTCGGAAATATTAAACCACGGAAAAAGTAAATGTAAAAACAAGTATTTATAAGAAATTGAAAAACATAAAAAAATTGTCTTAACGAGAGTAATCCACCATTATTTCGAATGATTCCGACAACGATATACAACGGCAAGTGTTTATCATCAGTGTTTGCATTTTCGACTACGCATCTTACAATAGAAATATTGCCAGATGCTCCATATAATACTAAATGTTTATCCTGCTTACTTTAACGGTAAGCATTGAAGTTCCGATCGTCCACAATTATGTTATATTACACAAAATATGAACATGTCGGTGCAGTAGCAGACGGTTGGTTCCGTGTTATAGAAATTCCTTGGTTTTTGTTGACTAAAGGTTTGACAATGTCTTAGACGGGAAATATAGTTTAGATGACGTAAACATTATTTTTTTTGACATGCATGCACACACTGCGCGAACACATATTATGGAGCACTAGGTTTACATTCCTGTGCTTTAAGATTTTTGCAATTTTATCTTGATATATGTGCATCATTTAGAGTATATTATTGCACAAACCTTACTAAACAGCAGAACTATGCTTATTGGGGATTTTGGTGTATATATTTAGGTCAATGAGGACCTATGACAGCGAATAGAGGCTGCACACGACAACAAGCACTTGGTTTCTTTTCATCTTCTCGCTTGCCCTTCCACAAACTGTTTCAGTATGTTTAAAGACAAATTTAACAAGTCATTGTGTGGTAATCCTCTACCTCCATTGGAGACGAAGAATGGTGTGCGATATGAATCTGGTTTGATTATACGTAGTGATTAATGTCAATTTTACCATCTGTTGCAGAAATTGACATAATACGCTTGTTATTAAGTAAATAAATTCAATCTAGTTGTTTATACAATTGCTATGAAAATGTTAGAAAAGACGGGGAAAAGAAGTATTTTTGCATGATGTACTTTTTCGAGCCTCTCATCACTATCGAAGAGGTGAATGTTAAAGAGGATTGCAATGAATTTGCAAGATTTAGAAATAAACACTTTTGCCACTTGTGTTTTTTTCATACGTATCAGATTCAATGATGCATGAATTGGATAAAGCCGTCTGTTGAATATTAGAAGAAGACGAGAGCATATAAGAGCACGAGCTGCTGGGCCAGCGCACCCGGGGAATATGTCGTTCTAAGATAAATGGATGCGAGCGGTACGGAGCGGTTCTAGTCCTTTCTTCATACACTGGTGCAAAACCCGGGAAGTTTTGAAGGACCGCTCCTGCTGCGCCAGAACAACTGACATCCATGGAGCGTATGAAGAGAACGCGCGGCGTCATCCGTTCGGACGTTACCCGCACCCTCAACGTACTGACCGATCTACTGCGAGGCACCGATCCCGACTTCACCGACCTGCTAGTACACCTCGATTTCCTTCTCCAAAAGGAAGCGCAGCTAAAAGAATTAGAAAACGAGATCAAGGAGCTGGTAGATGACGAGGACCTAGAGAACGAGGTTGTTGGCACGCTCGAGTACAACATGAACATCAGTCACACCGTCACCCGAATTCGTTGTGCTCTAGCTCGAAATCACATCGCCAGCAATCCATCCCAAGTATCAGACAACGGTACAGCCCTCGGTGACCGGGATCAAGTTTCTGCCAGAACAGGAGGTCTGGCCCACGTACCCGCTCGCCAAACACCACGCACCGTCGCCCTCCCGAAGTTACAGATACCCTCGTTTTCGGGGAACCTGCGGGACTGGCAAGGCTTTTGGGACCACTTCCGAGCGACGATCCACGATAACGTCGACCTCCCACACATCGAGAAATTCAAGTATCTGCAGACGTACTTAACCGGGCCGGCAAAACAAGCAGTCGAGTGGGTGAGGCTCTCGGACGAAGGGTACGACCTTGCCATAAAGGCTCTTCTCGAACGATTTGGACGAAGCAGCATTCTTATAGACGAACACATCGATCAATTATTGGCGTTGTCACCTGTTAACAGCTCCAACGACATCGCGCGGCTGCGACATTTGTATGATTCAATACAGTTCCGCACAAGCTGCCTTGAAGGTTTGGGTGTTCCACCAACTCAATACGCGATTGTCCTCAGGCGCGTCCTCATGAGATCGCTCCCCAACGATCTTGCTGTTCTGTTCAGGCAGAACATAAAGGAAAAGGAGTCACCGACCGAAGCAGGTGATATGCAGACCGCTACCGGCGTCCCAGGCGCAGCCGAAGTTGCTACTATCTTAAGGTTTCTTCGGATCCAAATAGAGAGCCGCGAGGAGAGTCAAGGGGGACTTCAGCGATCTTCATCTCACTCACCACCAGAGGACCGAAGGGGAACACGCCCTTCAAGCGCCCAGCACAGTCTTCCGTCGGCTCTTGCCCTCCCGACTTCATCGGTCGCGCCGGAGCCCGGGTCATGCCCACTCTGTACCGGCGTCGGACAACAATTGCAGGACTGCAATACCAACATATCTTCCGACACGAAATGAAACCGACTGAGAGCTGGAAGGTGTTGTTTCAGATGCGGCAAGGTCAACCACGTAGCCCGTAATTGCCGTACGTCGACACGATTGGTATGCGGTACCTGCAGCGGACGCCATATCACCATCCTCTGCGACATATGGCGCTTCCCTCAAGACGAGTCAAGACCGAGCTTCACCGGCGTCAGTGAATCACGTACAGACGAGAACCGAGGCCTTCCAAACAACGTGACCACTGCTCCCACTACCAGCACGGGAGTGTCATCGGTTTTGCTTCAAACCGCGAAGGCTTGGGCTACAGGCACCACTGACAGCGCACTCGTAAGAGTCCTTCTGGACACTGGAAGCCAGCGGACATTTATAAAACGACAGTCCTTGGAGAGGCTTCGGTGCCCAGTTCTCGGTACCGAAGAGCTTACCATCTACACATTCGGAAACACTAAACGCCCCACAAGTTATAGTAATAATAATAATAATAATAAATCTCTTTATTTCGTTTCGGAGACGAAACAGGGGACATGGACAAAAAGCTGCAACTGCAGCTTGACGAAGGTCCGCGCCCCCTCTTACAGCAGGCGAAAGAAAAATACATATAAATATAATTACACACATACGGCTAAGAAAAATAGATATAAATATAATTATACACATACGGGACTTTTCAATACAAAGAAAAGAAAATCAAAAACATTTTCGTACCTCAGTCAGTGTCATCCCATCGATATCAATTTCTTTGGTAAATAAGTAATTTAATAGAGTAGTTAACTGGTAATTTAATGTTTGATTAAAATACAATGTGCGTGATGGTGCAACAAACCATTTTTCTTTTGGTCTAAGTTGATATGGTGAAGTGAATGGGACAAGACTACATAGACGCATAAAAAAGCTATCTGTAATCAGCAATGATTTCTTATACGTGACTAAAAGCTTACATTCATAGATATTTTGAATATGTTTAATTTTTAACGAAGAAAACAAATGTTCGGTATGGTAATAATATGAACAATTAGCGATAGCGCGCACAGCTTTCTTTTGTAAAATAAACAGCTTGTTCATGTTTGCTTTTGTCGTATTGCCCCACACAAGGTGACAATAATTAAACTGCGAATATACCAATGAGTTATAAAGTAAAAGCTTTACAGATTGAGGTAACAATGACTTAAATTTCATGAGTAATCTAACTGTTTTTGATAATTTGGATAGAATAAAATCAACATGTGCGGTCCAGGACATAGTTTTAGTAAACCAGATACCCAAAGTTTTAATTTTATCTACAGATTCAATTTCTTCGTTGTTTAAAACCACGGGGCTTGAGATCACAACTGGAATATTGGAACTGCTGAATATGATGGCCTTGGTTTTTTGTGAATTTAGTTTAAGTGGATTGCTCGTCGTCCATCTATTGATTTTATCAAGCAAGTTGTTACATTTGGCTACAAGTGTATTAATATCTCGCCCAGGAAAAAAAAATACTAGTCTCATCGGCATAGATAATAAACTTGATGTCAGGGTCGCGATTTACGTTAACAATGTCATTTATATAAATAGTAAAAAGTAATGGGCCTAATATACTACCTTGGGGAACGCCACTGGTTATATTTAGAATATGCGACTTAAAATTAGATATAACTACAAATTGAGTTCTATGCTGCAAATATGATTTTAATAACTTTAACGTGTTACCTCGAATTCCAAAACATGTTAATTTTGCAAGAAGTATGTCATGATTTATTGTGTCGAAAGCTTTAGAAAAGTCTAGAAAAATTCCAATTGTTAATAAGCGATTGTCTAGTGCTTTTAATATTAATTCCTTCTGTTTTAATAAAGCAAATTCGGTAGAACGATTTTGACGGAAACCAAATTGAGACTCAGTTATTAAACTGTATTTTTCAAGATGCGAGGTAATTCTCACAGAAATTAGTTTTTCAAGCGGTTTGGAAAACACTGGAAGTATAGAAATGGGTCTAAAATTATTAATATTGCCTAACTCTCCTCCTTTATGTAAAACGCTCACTTTGGCTAGCTGCATTTTGGCAGGGAACTCACCAGTCTCAAATGCGAGGTTGAAAATATGGGTTAAATATGGCGCTAGAATATCTAGAACAAATTTGGCTGGTTTTATTTGCATATTATAGCGATGCCGCCGTGTCAATTCGACACGGCGGCATCGCTGCCGCCGTGTCGAATTGACGCTACAGAGCCAATACAGCACAAGCAAGGTTACCGTGGAGGCGCTTGAGGTGTCCGAACTATGTACCCTAACGACACCGCCTCTCGACAACAATATTCTAAATCAGCTACATTCTGAAGGGCTGATTGTGGCTGACGTCGCCCCCCCTAGTCTACAGGCAGACACAGAGGTCGGTGTACTTATCGGCTCCGACGTCTACTGGAAAGTAGCAACTGGACACATTCGCCGTCTAAGTGAGCATCTGACGGCAGTACATACCATCTTTGGATGGATGGTACAAGGCCGCTATATGCGCCCAACGAGTGACCGAAGTAACACAACCGCCGTTTCAACAACCAGCTTTGAAACATCGCACTCCGAAATGCTACCTAATCCATCTGAGATGTGGCGACCGGACGCTATTGGCATCTCCGACCTTCCCTTGTCGGACCCAGCAACTCACTCAGCGTTGCTTCAATTCAACGAACAGTTCGTTAAAAAGCGAAACGGCGACAGCGCACGTGTGTATGCGGGGGTTGTGTTCAGCGAGGCATCGACGCTCTCTGACGCGTATTGTTGTCCACGGTTTCATTCGATTCCTTTGGAAAACGAGGAAAATGTAGGCAAAAGAGAAATGGCAAATTTGACGAAGGCGAACCTCGTCGAAGCGCTTCACCAGAGAGACGTGTCAGTGCCATCCGACTCGCCGAAGAAAGAGCTCCTCGTTAAGTTGTACAGGCAGCACGTTTTGAACGACGATCGTTTCACATCGGGCGACTACTCGAGCGACGAGGACGTCCGAGATACCTCCAAGGAACACGACGACAGCTGCACGCTCCCGGGGGTGTCCGACAGCTTCACGTCGCTTTTAGACGACGCCTTGCTTGCCAAGCCCCGCGACTTTGGTTTCCAGGCAGGCCCTGTTGTAGCCACGACTCGGAGCACGTACAAGAGGCAGCTTCGGCAGCTCATGAACAACGGCAGCGACCCGACCACTCCATCCGTCCCAACCGACACGAGTTCTCTGCCACAGAGGAAGAGGAGCCTCAAGTCATCCCCGAGGACAACTCTGACGATGAGGATGGTGGTACGCCGCTGCAGAAGGGACCCACGACATTCTCCCCTCTGAGTGTCCGGAGTGTCCGATTCAACCTGAGCAACAGCAACTCCCCCGGCGTGAACGAGGCCGTGCAGCCGAGTCGGCGTTCGTTCACCTACAGCACCCGCAGCAGCAGCACCCTTCCTCAGGCCGGTTCACCTGTCCATATGACGCTGCGTTCCAGAGTGGGAACACGTGGAGAGGACATGGCGGGCCACAGTGCGGCTACCACGCCGGCTGTTGGCAAGCAGCGGCGCATGTACATGGCGGTCAATGTACTCATCGTGCTGGTGGTGATCACCGTGAACGTGCTCATCTACCTGCGAACGCCCGTTGAGCAGGGGTCGTTTAAAACGAACATCTTAATCAACCGCTCCCGCATCGCTCCCATTAAACCAGTAACGCTACCCCGTTTGGAATTGCTAGCTTGCTTGCTAAGAGCGCGTCTCTTTGATTATGTAAAGAAAACACTAAGGATCGCTCATCTGCAAGTTCAATTTTGGACTGACTCCGAAGTTGTCCTACGCTGGATTGCCGGTGACGCAACAAGATGGCAGCAGTTCGTGCGCAACCGTGTGATCGAAATCCAGCGCCCCACCGAAGGGTTTCCTTGGACCCATTGCCCGAGCCACGATAACCCGGTAGAATGCATCCGCGTTCTGAGGGACAACGACGTGATCAGCGTTGTTTGGAGGGAGCGCGACACCGAGAACATCAGCTCGGCTCCAAACTGCGTCGTGCGGAACGACGGAGCGAAGCGGCATTTAGAGGAGCCCGACCTGCTGCCCCAAAAGAAAAGGAAGCCCAAGGTTGCAGCTAGCATTGATCCTCCCGTCAATCTGTTTCCAGCCGTCGTCGTTTCACTTAAGGTTTCCGTAGCGTCGAAGATAAACCACAAGCGATCTGATCATGAATCCCACTGGGACGATATGGAAGCAGACGGTGCCCAGCGGAAAGAAGCAGACGACAGAGGGCTTGGAGAAGCAGACGACGGATTGCAGGGAGGAGCGAAAAACGAAGGACAGAGCGATGCAAACGAAGACGAGGCTTTTGCACCGGACGACTGTTCCACTCCCGTCTTACAAAAAATGCTAATGGACAAGTCAGAACAGCCGCCGCCATCTTTAGAGAAATCACTGAAAGTTTGCAAGCTTCAGTTGCCTGGATTGGAAAGTGCAGTTAAGGCTGGGAGAGGAGGAGCAGATTTTAGGGTCGCGCCTTTGCCTCCCAGGATAACGCCTCGAGCTGTGACAGAACAGGGTACGCCGCTCCTGTTGACCACTGCCGAGCCGGAGACAAAATCGGAGCCCCACCCCACCGCGAGGTCCTATGCATTTTTCCCGAATCTCAACACGCCTTCGAAAGTCTGAGAGACGATAGCGTTCAAGGTGCTTGAGCTGGATGCCAAGTACTGCCGCAATATGTTAGGGTACAAGGAGGGCAAAGTCCGGCACCACAGCAACACTGACTCGACTACAGGTCGGGGACGTGGTCATCGTAGAAGACGACAACACGCCTCGTCTGCTATGGAAACTTGGTCGGGTAACGAAGATGTTCTCCGGCAGACATGGCGTGACTTGAGCATGCTCACTACGATTCTCCAGCGGCTCGGAACTACGCCGTCCTGTTCAACGCCTTTATGTGCTTGAAGCGGGATCATCTCCTTCGTTGCCGCAGGGGGGGAGGATGTTGAATATTAGAAGAAGACGAGAGCATATAAGAGCACGAGCTGCTGGGCCAGCGCACCCGGGGAATCTGTCGTTCTGAGATAAATGGATGCGAGCGGTACGGAGCGGTTCTAGTCCTTTCTTCAACGTCGTTAACATTGTTATGACGAGATAGATTTGTTTTTAATTCTTGTCATCCTTAGTCTCCTTGCCGGCATTTATGTCTTCCAGCGTTTTTTTTTTTCTTTTGTACTTGTTCTGCATCATTGTTTCAAAAACTTAGCTTTTTCTTACTGCTTTTAAATTTTGAATTATCTCGAGTGCTTGTTTCGTGGCTTTTATGTGGAATTTTCTTCAGGCATTTCACTTTTAAATTCAAAAACGTTTTCACCACCGAGAGATCCAGACAAAAGCCGAGTAAGTGTAACTTGCTTTGTTCTGTCATTACGCTGAAAGTCACAGACCTTCATTCGCAATATTAAACTTCGAAAAACGAGTTTTGCTTTAGTTTGATGGAGGCTGGCACTATTCTAACACGTAAATCAACTATGTTTGTCTCTGTTGCCTATGGCTTTTCTAAATTCAGTGATACGCGATCTATACAGGACTATAAAGGTCTCCGACACCTTCAAATAGTAGACAAGATTCAGAATATCAAATGATTAAAATAATGCTGACATCAATTACATCGAATGACCCTTACGCCAATATAAATAAGGCAAAAGGCAAGCTACGCCTACAACACGGATATAGACGGTGTTTAGTTTTATATCGAACATTTTTTTTTGCACAAAAAGGTGATGAGAGCTATGCCGGCATCGTCTTCAGCATGTATTTATACGGCTCTGCGAATATCAGATGACGAAATACTCACCTTGGTTTCTACGCTAAACAACTAAATCTATAATTCAATTTTCAACTTTAGTTTTATAGGTTCTATGGGTTGCAATGGTGTTGAATTACTGATGGAATCTACTATAAGCGGCCGGACCAATCCAGCAAACTTCATAAAAAATGATGCTTTTTTAGACATACATTATTTAGTTATTCTGCGTTTTTGGACAGACTCTTAAATTGAGCACAAAAATTATGTCCGAACCCCTGCTCACCTTGACGCCTAGAAACTGTGGTAGTCGCTTCAGTCGCGCCGTCACTCTGTCGGCAGTGTGTCGTCGCCACAATCACAAAGAACGCTATGCCTGGCTGTCAAGGTTCTGTGGAAGGAAGAACGTGAAGGACGAAGTGACGGGTGCGAAAAAGGTGCGTGAAGAGCACGAGCCGCGACGTTCGTCAGCTGCTTGAAGGATCTTGCCGGCTGCGTCCCGGTATCGACGACCTGAACCAGAACCCGCCGCTACGCACGGTGCCAAGGGAACAGCGGAAATAGGAACATCTGCGCCACCTCAACACCGTCCCTGGAATGAGCGTCTACAGAAGCCAGGAACCGAGCCTCGTCACGACATATGCCGGTGAATCTCTAGGACGATAGCCCCGTAGTTGGCAACTGCGTATATTTTTCTTATGACTTTACTTGTAGTCTCATTACACTTTTTTTTCTTCCATACCGATATTTCTTTTGTGTGCGCAAATATATGCTCTGCTTTTTTTTAACTCTTTATCCCCCGACCCTTTTCTTACCAACCCCGGACGAGCTTGTGACAATTTGGTGAGCCTGCCAGGATTGCGCGGCCCATTAGATCCCAGTTGCGTTTTTGGGGAGGTGAGAGAGGAGACGGAGATTTGAGACTGGTGCATCATTATGGAGCTCGATAGAATAATCGCGGCAGCTAAGGAATTGGGGTATACTGGGGACGAGTTAAAGAATAGGGTTGATGAGGAGAGAGCGCGTGGGAGAGCTGAGAGAGCTCAAGAGCGTGATAACGCTAGGGAGGACCGTGAGGCGGCTCAAAGAAGTGTTAGCGGCCGAAAGCGCTAAGTTGGATAAGGAACGAGAGGTCCTGCAGTTGAGGATTGCGGCTCGTGAAGGGAGAGATGTAGGCACCGTAAATTTGGAAAGCGACCGCGGGGAAGAGTCAGGGCGAGGGAGTCACGGAAGTCCCCACAAACTGATTCCACAGTTCAATGAACGAAGGAACGATCTAGATGCCTATCTGCAGCGCTTTGAGCGTACTGCAACAGGGTTGGGTTGGCCAGTGGAGAAGTGGGCCACGACTTTAGGATTATGTTTGACCGGAGAGGCGCTCACGGTGGTCGGCCGACTGACACCTGAAGATGCGCTAGACTATGCCAAGGTCAAGTTGGCGCTGTTCCAGCGATTTCGTTACACTAAGGAAGGGTACCGCGAGAGGTTTCGCGACGCCAAACCCGAGGAGGGCGAAACGATGTCGCAATTTGCTGCTCGACTGGCAGGGTACTTCGACAGATGGCTCGAGATAGCGGGAGTTGAGAAAACGTTCGAAGCACTGCGAGACAATATCCTAGTGGAACAGTTTCTGTTGACATGCTCAAGCAAGCTGACGGTCTTCCTGAGAGAGCGCGACTGTCAGAGGTTGTATGACGTAGCAGCTAAAGCTGACCTCTTCCTGGAGGCCCAGGTGCAGCATAGCACGGGTAAGCAAAAGCGAGACGAGGCGACAAACAGGCAAGACGCTGGAAACGAAGATAAACACGCAAGGGGCGGTCTCCGAAAGAGTATCCGCTGCTTCCTTTGTGGGAAGATTGGGCACAAGGCAGAAAACTGCACAAGTAACGGCCAAGCTATGAGGTCACTGGCATGTTGGAATTGCGGCCGTAGTGATCACAAGGCAGAGAACTGCAAGGGAAGGCAGAGCGAGAAACATCAGGCGTCGTGCTTGTACACGGTGCCAAGAGATAATTGCGACGGCTCGGACTATACGTCACCCTGAATAATGGGGACAAGATCGCGGTAGTGAACGCGGTCATAGGGAGAGCCCCGAAATTTCTCTCAGAGAACATGCCGGTAGTGGAAGGACGACTGGGAGAACACAAGATAACAGTGTTGAGGGACACCGGCTGCAACACCGTTGTTGTTCGCAAAGAACTAGTCCCTCAAGAAAACCTAACTGGAAAGTCGAGTCCAGTGTTTTTATTAGATCGAACAGTTCGGTACCTGCCGGAGGCGGTTATTGTGATACAAACGCCCTTTTACACGGGAAAGATAACGGCGAAGTGCGTCAGTAACCCCCTATACGACTCGATACTGGGAAACATACCGCAAATGCGTGAGGCTAATGACCCTGACCCAGAATGGGAAAAGAACAATGAAGACTATCTCGGCGACTGCCTAGACAAGCCGGAGGAGAGATGCGAAACGTGTTCGAACGCCATCGGAGTCAACGTGGGCTGTCAAAGGGCAATGGAAGCAACCAAGAGCATCGACGAGCTCCCGGATGAGAATCCAGCCGTAGCTGCGTCCGCGGGCAAGGGAAGAGAAGCTGGAGGACCAATAGGGAGACTAGAACGGCCTCTGAAAGTCGCGCAGGTGTCAGTAATCGACACAACAGCCGAGGAACTCGGAAAGCAGCAGAAAGAGGACGCTACTCTTACGAAGTGTTTCAACGATGTAGGGAAAACAACGAAGAAACACAATTCCAGGACAAGGATTCAGGCTTTGCTGAAGAACGATCTTCTATTCAGGAGCGTCGTATACTCATCCGGCAGAAGATCAGAACAACTGGTTCTCCCAAAAAGGTTCAGGGCCGCTGCTGTAACTATGGCACATGACAGCATTATGTCCGGACACCAGGGGGTGAAGAACACCCTCAACCTGGTGGCGGAAGAAATCTTTTGGCCATGTATGCAAAGCGAGATCAAAAGGTACGTCCGTTCATGTGACGTGTGCCAACGCACCGTACCCAAAGGCAAGGTGGACAGGGCTCTCTTAGGAAGCATGCCAATCATCGAGACGCCTTTTCAAAGAGTCGCGATAGATATCATCGCTCCTATAGTGCCTGTCGCAAGCTCGGGGAACAGGTATATTCTAACAATGGTTTACATGGCCACGAGGTATCCTGACGCAGTAGCGTTGAAGAGCATTGGGTCCCAGCAGGTAGCCGAGGCGTTGGTTCAGATGTTCACGCGGTTACGGAGTGCCGGCAGAGATCCTTAGCGATCGCGGCACCAACTTTACATCTGAGCTAATGAGAGAGGTGAGCCGGCTTCTATCGATGAAGCAACTCTTAACCACTCCCTATCATCCCATCAGCAACGGCCTGGTCGAGAGGTTTAACGGCACCATCAAGCAGATGCTAAGGAGGATGTGCAAAGAAAGTACCAAAGGATTGGGATAGATATCTCCCAGCTTTGCTTTTCGCCTACAGAGAGGTACCCAGGCTAGCCTCAGGTTCTCGCCATTTGAACTGCTATACGGGAGAAGAGTACGAAGACCACTGGCCATCCTCAAGGAGGTGTGGTCGAACGAAGCCCTGAAGGAAGACATGAAGACGGCATATGGATACATCTTAGAGCTAAGGACAAAACTAGAGGCAAACATGCAAGCTGGCGCACGTATGTCTGGATGAAGCAAGGGAGAAGTATAAGGGATACTACGACAGGAAGAGCTGTAACCGAAACATGAAGCAAGGAGACCTGGCGCTCATCCTGCTCCCCACCGATCTAAACAAGACTGATCATGCAATGGAAAGGTCCCTTCCTCGTAGTCGCAAGAAAGAATGAGGTAGATTACGAGTTAGACGTAGGAGGCAAGAAGAAGGTGTTTCACATCAATATGCTGAAAACATGTGAAGAAAGAGAAGGAAGTCAACAAGGTAGACAACATTGCGGTGTGGCAATGGATTCTCAAGAAAAGGATGAATTCGCAAGCAAGCTAAGTTTCGAAGATGCAGAGGAAATTCCTACACCAAGCTGAACGAGGCAGCAAGGATGGGAAGACGTCAATATAAACGAACACTTGGAATCCCAAAAGCGTGATGAGGTACGAGAGCTGATTGAGGACTTCAAAGATATATTTTCGAACCATCCAGGCAGGACGAGTCTGCTTACCTGTGACCTTCAGCTGACCACGTCCCGACCAATACATGTGAAGCAGTACCCACTGCCGCTGTCGGTTCAGGAGAAAGTCGAGCAAGAAATCGACGAGATGTTGGGGCTGTACGTGATTGAGCGATGTACCTCATCATACAACGCGCCAGTGGTAATAATAAAGGAAACAGACGGGTCAAACAAGTTTCGCATTGACTACAGGAGGCTCAATGACGTGACCAAGCCCGATGAAGAGCCAATACCACGGATCGACGTCACGTTTGCTAAGGCGGGACAGAAGCGCTTCTTCTCGAAGCTCGATGTAGCAAAAGGGATACTGGCAGATACCTATGACAGAAAAGGCCAAGGAAAAGACGGCCTTCTCTTCAACGAGTGGGCTTTACCAATTCAAGGTCATGTCCCTTTGGCTTAAGAACGGCTTCTGCGACATTCCCCAAACTTATGCGAAAATTGTTAGACGGCATCTCAAATGCACACCATTACATCGACGACATCCTGATCACCACAAGCTCGTGGAAAGAGCACATTGCAACGCTCCGCTGCATTTTTAGGCGCCTGTGCGAGGCTAATATTACCGTAAAGCCTAAGAAATGTGACGTGGGCTTTAAGGAGATCAGCTTTCTGGGGCACGAGATCGGAATGGGAAGGATATCACCGGACCCTAAGATTATTGAACGGATTCAAGACGTACCTAAGACCGCGAACGAAGCGACAAGTGAGATCGTTCCTTGGACTCACGGGGTTCTACCGCGAGTTCATAGAGGACTATGCGGGTCTTGCCGTGCCGTTAGTAGACCTCACCAGAAAAAGAGCCCGCAATGAAGTTGAGTGGGGGCCGGAGCAAGAGGAGGCCTTCAATAAACTAAAGATCAAGCTGGGACATCAGTCCCATCTTGTTGGCGCCAGACCCCGAGAAGGAGTTCGTGCTAAGGACAGACGCGTCTGACGCGAGTCTGGGTGCAGTCATGCTTCAAGAAAAGGATGGAATGCTACATCCCGTGGCGTACGCCAGTAGAAAGCTCAGCACCGCAGAAAAGAACTACGCAACGATAGAAAAGGAATGTCTGGCGTTGGTATGGGCCGTTGCCATATTTAGGTTGCTTCTGTACGGCAGAACGTTTCGAGTTCAGACCGACCACCAACCACTAGAATTCCTGAACAAAGCTAGGCATACAGATAGGCGAGTGATGAGGTGGAATATGGCTTTGCAAGATCATGGCTTTCACGTGGAATACATAAAGGGCAGGGATAACGTGGGAGCAGACTTTCTAAGCCGCCTTTAGAAGTTTATTTTTTTCTTTTTGAACTATGATTTTTGTTAGGGATAATTCGTCGAGACCCGGAAAAGGATGGGCTCCCTCAATGTATATTTCTTTTTGTGTTGTATGTGTGCCAATGTCTTTTGTCAGACTTAGGACGGGGCTTTTGCATATGTGTGTGACTACAGTGAGTTCTCACAGAAGAAATCCTCGATTTGAATGTGGATGGAGATCGGTCCCTCCGACCAAGTGTGGTGCGGTGCAACCGGACGTCGTGGCAAGGTCATCGAGAAGTTCGTGTCGTGAAAGTGTCGTGTAGGAGGATTATGGGGGTGGCTTGTGCTCGGTGACGTCAGGATCGAGTTCTCGGAAGTACCAGGCATCAAGAAAGAAAAGTTTACGTTATAAACTTCTTGAAGTTGGGGGGTGTCGTGGTTCTGTGGAAGAAAGAACGTGAAGGACGAAGTGACGGGTGCGAAAAAGGTGCGTGAAGAGCACGAGCCGCGACGTTCGTCAGCTGCTTGAAGGATCTTGCCGGCTGCGTCCCGGTATCGACGACCTGAACCAGAACCCGCCGCTACGCACGCTGCGAAGGGAACAGCGGAAATATGAGCATCTACGCCACCTCAACACCGTCCCTGGACTGAGGGTCTACAGAAGCCAGGAACCGAGCCTCGTCACGACATATGCCGGTGAATCTCTAGGACGATAGCCCCAGAGTTGGAACTGCGTATTTCTTTCTTATGACTTTACTTGTAGTCTTATTACACTCTTTTTTTCTTCCATACTGATATTTCTTTTGTGTGCGCAAATATATGCTCTGCTTTTTTTTTAATTCTCTATCTCCCGACCCTTTTCTTACCAACCCCGGACGAGCTTGTGACACTGGCTAAGGACGACATGATGAAAACAGTAACAACATAATTGAAACTACTACTTTACCCTTCTATGTGCCATTGTAGGCATAGCTGTCAGCACTTTCCTCGAAATTTTGAAATCGGGCGAAAATACGGTAAAACTGATCAATGAATATCTAAAAAACCATTGCCTTTCTGAAAACTCTTTAAGTTGGTTAAGTCTCTAAAACGAATTGCCGTAAACACTGAAATTTAAACATGGCATATTCAGCAGTGTAAATGAAGTATTATTATCATATTTGAGTGACCTAGCCAAATTAACAAACTGATAATTTGATTATGTGCTATCCGCTGAGCTTAATCAACACATGGTGACGACAGCACACGAGTACCAGTCAACAGTTACTTAAGTATAGGTTCAAATTAAGATTAAACACGTGTTTTCATCAGGATCAGATATAGGGTAGCAGCTGTAACATGGCGGGCAGAAGTGGCAAACTGCGAGACAGGCGATGACACGCTGCACCCTATTCCAAGTCCTAGCGTAACATCCAAAAGTCTGAATATTCATCATCATGACGAAGGCTTCTTTGAGGCTTCTGATATAATGTAAATCCAATTTTCCCTTAGCCAAAATGAACAAACCGAAAATAAACGTATATAATTATAGACAAACCCCCGAGACTGGGGAAAAGACGAAGGCAACACGGCACACAACACACATTTGAAGCCTCATTTTGAGACTCTGTGTGTTGTGTTGTTTTTCGTCTTTCTCCCAGTCTCGGGGGTTTCTCGAAAATTATTTTAAACCTTCACCAGCTTGTTTGCGCCCCTACCTTTCTCTTCATAAACTAATATTCGCTTTATGACAACTACAGTCATCTCTCGTTAATATGGACCCCGTTAATATGGATACCCCGCTATATGGACACCACTTTCGGGGACACATTGGGAAAATACATGCATTTTCGGCTCGTTATTATGGTCAACTCACATTATGGACGATTTTTTACGGGAACGAAGTTGTCCATAATAACGAGACATCAATTATACATTACGGTTTGTCACAGTTTCATAAAAATGTGTATAGAATGCGTACACCTCGGTTGCCCCAGTTCTCTATTGACTGCAGGCAAGGCGAAATCAGAAAATAAAGAAATCTTTTTCTTAAAACTATACTTAATGCTATTTTAAACCACACAAGCAACTGATAATAGTTTGTTTAAAATGGCATTTGTTAAAAAATTATTCCGTCTAGGAACGTTATTGACCGTAGTGGTCGTCAGTATATGAGCTTACGATAATATTTATCGACTAAATTACCCAACATACCCTATATAACTCCAGACTTATTCGTGTCATACTGGCGCATTCCGGTTAGATATATGTCGTCCGTCGTCAAAAAATATGCCATCGTTGTTAGAACTTTGACGACTAAATATCACTACGCGCTTGTTTGTTGTACATTTAGGCATTTAGGAGACTGATCTCAGAACTATGAGCCAAAATGTGGCGCAAGTCACAACCGCAGGCGATGCTCTCCTCCGGCGTGGACGAGGGTAGCGGGTCGTCCTGCCAGCGTCGAGCTATTTGAGAGTCACGTTGTTGTATAAAATAAGCATCAACTGCATTGTCACTTTCCGTGTAGAGCTTTTTGGCAGTGCTTTTTGCTTAATTTCGGAGTTTGCGTAGAACACAATTTGCTTAGTTTGTTTAGAACACTGTAGTAGGGTTCCAGAGAGGCCCACTACTGTGTTCTAGAATGCAGAATAGAGTTGGGATAGGATAGGAATGTTGGTGTGAGGCATATAGTTGCGTAGATCTTGACAGGTGTCGACACAGGAGTGTTCATTGGAAGTTGTGAGCGTGCGTGGCCATTGAAGCGATAATAAAAAAAAAATAGGACCCCTTAATAGATCGCGTTGTAAACTAAATTAGGTTGAAGAAAACGGACTGCGAAATACAACTTAGAGATATGCTGCCCCTTTACGTCTTTTGTCCTCCCTTTGCAATTTTCTTCCCAAAATGCCTTCTCCGGCTTTGTCTTTTGGAACGTCGAAAAGTGACGCTGTCCACACCTGTCGCACGTGCGTTCACCTCGTTCGCCAGCCCGATGCGTAGCAGTTGTTTTTCAGCTGTCCCGCCGAAGGCATTTTAACGTTTTCTTTCCTCGTACACATTTACACACTAATTAAAAACAAAAAGTCACAATCCAGATGAACCCACGGTAGCGGAGCATAATGCCCAGTATTCAGGTGCAAACGATGGGCAAAATTAACGCAACAAAAAAATTTGTGTTGAGAACTGTTGCGAACGTTTGACGCTGTCCCAGTCAAACTTGACCAACTTCAGTGCCGCGACTGCGGTAGACACGCGCGGACACACGAGCTTCCATTGCAGAGCGATGCAGGTCACAACACTACTCGGCATTCTAGCTCACTGCAACCAAACTTCTCCTTCTAGTAACGCTAAGGCAATTTGAAGTTTTCTCAATTCTAACGTTTGCAATATCACCTTGTGACTAAGAGCAAAACATATTTAATGCATACTTACCAAATAGGGTAAATACTTGAAATAGAGAATCTCTGGTTTTATATATAGAGACTGATCAGTATTACTTCCTATTAGTACATTTATGTTCAATGAGTCGACAGCGGTATTTCGATTTTGCCTCGTTCATTTCCAGTATCTTTTTTTAAAGAATATTTCAGTTTTTGGCGAAACACACAGTGCAAGGATAGATTAGGAGCACAGCTTAAAAATACACTGAACTGAAAAAAAAAAGATTTTGTCACCTATCCCACACCAAATTGATTTGCGGGAAATAATTTACTTCAACGCTTACCTAGCAAGACACATTTTCTTTCCCGCGACGCTTCTAAGTTCCTATTTCGGGGTCGACCTCTAGATATACGATCACATGATGCGGAATTACTTCTAAGTCAACATTTGTCTCGGGATGTACATATTAACTAAATTATTGTTTTGTGTCATTTTTCGCTTGTTACATACATACATATTTTATCCGGGCACAATATATGTTCGAGTGCTCAATATCTCTTGATGTGCATTTTTTTAATTAAATTATGATACATTGAACGCAATAATGTATCGCTTACTGGAATGATTAAGGTGAACCTTCATAAAGGTCATCCTAAAGTTGTGAATCTAGCAATGAGGTATATTTGATTTGCTTAAAGGACACATGCAAAGAAAAAAAAAACATTTTTTTTAAACAGCTTAGATGGAAGAAGGATATTATAAAACGATTTTATAACGAAGAAAAAAAATTTTTAGAGCTATATTTACGAATTTGTAGTTGGCGCCCGCCGGAGCCGCCGCTGGTCACGTGGTAGGCCCGCGCGCCACCGCCCTGCGTCGCCGGAGCCGTAAAGCGACGCCGCCGCCACACGCTGAGCGTTGTGCGAACGCCGCTTCAACGTGTTTCTCCACGCCGCCGTCGCCGCCGCCGCAGAAGTTCGTCTGGTTCGGGGCGCCGCCGCCGTCATTTGACCGGCGGACAGGTCTATCACGTCTGCTTGCGCTTTTTCAGGAGTTTCCTTTGGGCTCTAAAAGTTACTTACTAAGCTTAGTTTTTTGTTATACTTTAAATAAAGATGAATAAGTTACTTTTAGAGGCCATAGGAAGCTTCCGAAAGAGTGCGAGCACCACGTGACAAATATGGGCCCGTCACGTGCTAAATAAGGGCCACTTTTCTGCGGCGCCCGCGGGCGCCAACTACAAATTCGTATAGCGCCGTAAATATAGCTCTAAAAATTTTTTTTCTTCGTTGTAAAATCGTTTTATGATATCCTTTTTCCATCTAAGCTGTTTAAAAAAAATGTCTTTTTCTTTGCATGTGTCCTTTAATGGTGGCTGGCTGGCAGACGCTCCCACGTACAGGCCCCCGCCTTTCTGCCTGGCCTTGCAAGACACCCACAATTCCTTAATTTTCGCTTATAATAATTATTATTAGTATTAGGGTGGCTTCACCTAAAATCGGGCAGGCTAAAAGGGCCTAGATTTTATATTTGACAAAAAAAATATATTTCTTGGCATTTCTCAAACGAAGGTGGGTCAAACCGCATGTTCCCCAGATTTTGTGTTCTCGAGTTACGAAGCGTAGAAGCCGCAGTGGCAGAAACTGGTATTTTTGCCTGACGTCACAGGTCGCATGTTTGACATCCTCCGCTGCCGCTAGTGTCTTTCCTCCACCCTTCAAACTTTTTCCCCTGATTTAATAAGCACTATAAACATACCTTGATGAATTGAAATATTTTTTGAAAATGCACTGTTTTGTAAAAAAAAAAAAAAAAAAAAGTGAAACTCGTCGTTCAGGTCGATTTTTCGTCAAATTTGACAGGTCCTTACTTTGTCTGTACTTAAAATAAACGTTCTTTCTTTAGCTCTTTAGAAGGCACAAAGCACGCCTGTAGCGCGTTCGTTATTGTGGTCGGAAGAGATGGTGCGACCGACTCCGAGCTTAGGTGAAAACGTTCTGTTTAATCCCCGTGCCGCTGGGCTCGCGCCAAGGAGTCGATTCGTTGTCTTTGTTGGTGGCGACACTAAACGTATTGGCTACTACCAATAGCTCCACCCCTTAGAGACATCGCCTGTAGGACTGCAGCAGGCTGAAGGGGGCGGAGCGATTGTGTGAGCAGTAGGCGATGAAGCTTCTAGGAGTGGCGCTGTTGCTGTTGGCGTGCTGCGAGCGGAATGACGCGACAGAAAGCGGTGGACGTTAAAGACAGCGTGCGGGGACCGGGCAGGTTCTGGTTAAGGTTGAGGTCAGGCGACGTGGAGACAGCGGGAAGAACAATCCGGTAGTGCTGTGTCTCAGAAGTTAAGTGGGCTCTGTCCCCACTCGGGCTCCGGGGGGATGGCGGCCAGCAGCGGGACCGATGCAGTATAATTCCCGGAGATGACGCACCGAGGGGAGAGCAAATGCCTGACCTAGTAGTGATGAAGTGCCCTTCGTCGGTCAGCGACGTGTGTTATGAACAGATTGGTGCGCCGTGGCTTGCAATGCCCCAGCGTGGCGCTGTGCGGCACGCGCCACATATTATGGCGGCACGCGACCATGCCAGGCCAGCACCACACCACAGAGATGGGCACAACTGCCGGGGCGACACCAGGGACTGCGGCAGCGGTGGAAATGCCAATGAACGTAGAGTTGCCGTGACGGCGGGGTGAGCTAGGCGATCGCAGCCCGTAGATGAGAGATAGCGGCGGTAGACGCGACGGGGCAGAGGTGGTGGTGGAGGCTCTGGATGCGGGGGCTGTGGTAGATGTGCCTCCCGTATAAACATCCGAAATGCCATGCCGTTGCCATGTCCCGGGCCGTGGAGAATGTTCTCCTGGATGACAAGTGCTCGAAGCCGATCATCATGTCCGGATCACCAATTGTGGAGAAAAGAACGACCGAATCCTTTGGTGCTCTGGCACGCACTGCACGCGCGTTTGTTGTGGGGTCCTACAGGGCGTATTGGCTGCAACAACGCCCATTAGAGATATAATAATACGATTAAGATATCTTGACTAGCCGTTCCGATACCTTCAGGTAAATGTTGTGAGAAATAACAAATGTTGAAAATTTGAAATCAATTTCCAAAAAAACATTTCTGTAAATTTTTCTTTTTAAAGTATTTTGAGATATGACAGTCAGCTGCAAGAAAAATACTATCTAGCAATGTAATGTTTTGTTTGTATGTCCTCTTTTTGAGCCGAAATTCTGCATTGTGCGCATTGTGCGCCTCTACTATTTCTAAAATATATTTTGGTTTTTGTTTACGTTTTTGACGAAGGAACGTAGAATAGTCAAACTATAGTACGTTGCAACGTAAGAAGGTAGGGCGAGAGTAAGACATGCCGGGGAGGAGGAAGCAGACGAAACGCCGGAAAAGACAGGGGGACCTTTCTCTCCTCAGCGTTCCGTCTGCTTCCTCCTCCCCGGCCCGTCTTACCCTCGCCCTGCCTTCTTGAGTTGAAACGGACTGTAGTGATATTCATTGTAATTCAGAACTTAAAATAAGAAAGAAACCACATAATCACACTACAAAACAATCAGTAACAAGTATATACAAATACGCTGATAATATAAAACGTTACAAAAATTATCGACCTTAGAGGATTGCATCACGCTCCAGAATGACGCATATTCCTTCAGTCATTGGTGTTTAGACAATGACATACGTTTGAATCTTTCTAAAACAAAATTACTCACATATTCTCGCAAGACCCACAATATATATTTTTCCACATACTTATCACGTAAAACTGCTGTCACGTCTAAGTGAACTGAGGGACCTTGGTGGTGCTTTTGATTCAACCCTAAGATTTGACACTGACGTTACCAAAGTGGTTATATCGGCCTTGCGCACATTAGGTGCTTCGCCTTGCACAATGAAGGAATTCACAAACCCGTCCGCTTCTTTGACGCTGTACTGTTCCTTAGTTACATCCCTGCTAGAGTATGCCTCGGTTGTATGAGTGGCATTTCCAAAATTACCAGTTTATCTCTCAAGCGAGTCCAAAACAAAATTATTTCCATCTTTAACTATTGTTACCTTCAGAAAGGTTCTCCTTGTCTAAACTTGAGTGGAAGCTCGCAATTCGTCAACTTCTTGAGCCTGTAGCAGTGTCGGGTGATGGTAGATTTGTTGTTTTTATTTTAGACCCCGCACGGCTCGATTAACTCTCCAAGCCATCTGTTCCAAGTGAGCCTTAGAGTTCCCCGTATGCCTACATGGCTTCAATAATATTTATATACAGCTTGACATTTTAGCCACTTAAACCCGATCCAAATCAGTTCGGCTGAGTGTTATAACCGTTACTCTGATACACTTGATAGTTTACCTCATGCGGGAGCAAGTTCGGAAACGCGGTTCTAAACTTCGTCTTGCAAAAAAAGTCCTAATCAGTTGAAGGGTTGATGTTTTTGAGCACAGTATCCAAGTATTTGCATTTAGCTCGCACACCTGGGGATGTCTCTGTTTTGTGCTTCTGATTTCCTTTGTTGGTTTGAGTGTCTTTCAGGCTTGTTAATATTCTTAATTCACCCCCGAATTCATAGATGTTACATCAACTGAAGCCGAACTTCGACTAGCTAAAGTCCGCCTCAACACCAACTTCGACTTGAAACCACCGAAGCTGGCTTTTACGTTTCATAGACGCTTTCGCGAGCTTTTTTCGTCAAGTCCCGTTCAAGTCGCGAGCGCTCGCGGAGCTCCCCACCTGGGAGCAAGATTACGCTGCAATTTTTTCTCTTAAGAAGTGTTTCACGCTTCAAAAAGAAGTTGCTTCTTTATATTTTCTTCATAGCGTGTCTTTACGAAACGCAAATAACGAAAGATGCGGATGCGTACGTTTCGAAGCTAAAACTGCACGCGTTTTCCAGACAAATGATCTTTTCCGTCTGGCAACGTTGGCTCAATTGAGCGATGGCTCAAGGCGGCGCTTGTTTCTTGTTTTTCGCTCGTTGGCATCCGTCGCTTCTAGACACAATCGGCGTCATGTGAACTTCGGTGTCTTCTTCATTATGAAAACTGAGGAGAAGCTTGAACTAGGATTCACCGAAGACGAGAAACAATTGCTTATCAGGGTTCAACAAACATGAAAAGGTACTGGAGTGAGTGCCCGAGTTCAGTGCCAAGTCCACAGGCCTCAACGCGAAAGTGTAAAATCCTCATCGGATTGCCCTTTTGGATTCTAATAACGAAAAAAGCGCTTAAAGCTCCCGATGCGGAAGAAAAAAGATCACGAATTGAAACTGTGCTCAAAGCACGCAAGTGTTCTGCAACATTTCCTTCTTCAAACTATGCGGTGTTGGCTAAGTGCTCTCTGGGATATGCTAACACTGCGCAGCGCACACAAACAACGCACTATAAAAATACATACACACAAAGAAATAACGCTCACACAGCGCTGCGTTAGAGTTATTTATTTGTGTGCATGTATCTTTATAGTTTCTCGTTTTCGTGCGCTGCGGAGTGTTAGCAGGATTCACCAACTCGGCCAAGCTGAAGTATTGACCAAGCTCTCAGATATGTAAACTATGCGGCTTGCCCTAAGTGTTCTTTCGGCTGTATTAAACATTATTTTGTGTTGCTTACATGTTTCTACAAAGGCTTGTTCTAATGGACGCCACTACGCAAGGCATTGGGAGCGGAGCTTGTGCTTTCGGTGATCGATTCCAGGAAGTAGCTACCAGGAATTATATTGTTCGCAGCTATGTTTACCTCGTCAAGCTTTCGCGGGCTAAACACAGGCCCAGAGCATGTTGTGCATGAGGCAGTGGAACTGTCACTGATGTTTGGTGCGCGGAGGCAGGGTTGTCGACCTCCTTTAATCTCTTAAAGTTTATTTTTTCTCTCTTTAAAAAAACTCTCTTTAAAATTTTATTTTTTTTCTAATTTCGTATTTGATCATTTCGCCTGTTGTTAATAATCTCGACGCTGTCACTCTCTCATGTGTGACAGTCATGGATTGAAGTCAAATAATTTTATATGTATCTCCAGAAGTCTCCTCCCTAAAGATGACGTCCAGGAGCAGGAGTACCACCTTACAAAGTATCAGCTTTGGGGTTACATATTGTATCTTTGATATGAGTGGCTTACATAAATGTTTTTTTTTCTTGGGAAGGGAACTGCTTCCCCAAACTGTGAATGTGGTCTGGGTTGGACATAATTTCCAGGCAAGTAAATGAGCATGGTCATGTTGTGGCAGAGAATCATATGTGCCCCCTGTCCACAGCGAGTCAGTAGTCTGCTGCTGCAGCTCATGGTGGGCTGGAAAGAAGCTGAACCTTCTGCTGAACAGGAGGAAGACGAGGCGACGAGGACATGTGTATAGCGCTCAAGCTGTTGAATGCAGCTTCATGCTATGGTGTCGTAAAATGTCACTTTAGAGCATAGGCGACTTCCTGTTAAATGTCTATCAATCACTACAGGTCAGTACCCGAGGTTTTTTCATAAATGCTTGACTATGATGCCTCGGGGCACCACATCAGTATCAGCAATGCTGCAAACGAGTGGACTAACAGTAGAAAGCATCTCTTTCCGCTAACGTGACTGGAGAACTTTGCTTTTATGGCGTACCGGCGTCTGCATGTGGAAGGCCGCTCATCGTTCTTCCGCCTCTGCGACCAAGTCAAAGAGCTGCGGTTGCCCCACTCATAAAGAAGTTGTGGGTGCCCAATTCTACGTGCGACACAGTGTTTCTGAGAACGGTATGGCATGTTCAAGTACGACCGGACATACTACCTGTTCATAAAAACCTATGCCAGACTGTTTCAAAACAACTGCGGCACCCTGATTGTTTGTCGACTTCAGCAACGGCCATCAGTTCGTCGCTGTACTCTTCAGTGCCGTGTTCATTTGGCAGCTCGAATATCTTTGGCTACGGCAGTAAATTCTCGCACAACTGTAATCATTTAATACGAAGTCACTTATGACCCGAGCTCTTCCTGTTATGACCATGGCCCCCCTCTCATGTCATCGTCACATTCTATTTCTTCTGCGCCACACATGCATGAAGCTGGTGACACACTGGTCTGCTTTACAAGCTGATGGCTCGCACGACTTCTAAACTTGGGAATATATAAACACCTGGGGAAGGCTATTGCGTGATTATGAAACTTTTCATAAACTTCAAAACGTGATGACTAAAATGCACTTGAATGTGGACCGCGGGAAGATAATTTGTTCACTTGCACAGTTGTTTCCTAGATGTAAGCACAAGATTGCACTCCTTCTATTTACCGCCAAATGTATGTGCAGCATTTGCTGTAAGCTATACCAGGTTGGTCAGAATAATTTTCTACATTTTTTTCATCTCACCTATTCCTAAACAGCAATGGAAAGTCTTTTAGGGCCTCTAGACGTGCAGTGCCACCTCCAGAAATGATTTTCTGTTGGCCCGTTAGAGCCGCATGTTAGCATATGTATCCAAATTATCAGCTCTGGTCTGTATGTTTTTTTTTGTCAACAGATTGAGCCATTTCCTTTTTGCAGGTTTTATCTTGGCAGTGTTGCATGGTGACAGAACAAACAAGGAGGCTAATACTCAGGTTGCGGCCATTAAAATTAATTTATTTCGGAAGTGCGAGAGAGCCATATTGAAGCCCATGCATTTCCGAGGGTGCGGTGAGTAATGAAACGGAAAAAAAGCAAGCAATACGTCCCACCATATTTTTAGCACAGGGTTCACATCCGTTCGGAACACAATCAAGAATAGAAAACAGATATTTTCACAAAGGAAAGAAACACACAGGACACAGCATTCACAAGACATTCCACTTAGAAATGCAAGAATAAAAAAATAACTTGTAAATAATGAAAAAAGCACTGAACACATAATGAATTCGAAAACCAAAAAAGTCTAAACAAGACAAGGATGAAGGAAGGTGCACATATAAAAATGAACTGTCGCTTTGCATACCTTCCTTCGTTTTTTATCTTATTTTCACTGTTTTAGATTTAGGTCATGATGAAGCAATAGCCCAAGCAAAGGATAAATCACTTCATATTTATTTTTGATTTAGCCACGAACATCAATTAGACAGACAATTTCAGTTGGGGATTATAGAAACGATTGGGATTAATGAACTGTTGCTCACTGTGTTCTTAAAATTTGAAACTGTGCACACCGCGCAACATACGTATTATCCCCATTTCATTGGTGACACGAAGAGGCAGGGTCTTGTACAGTGCCACTCTGGCTTCAGTCTGCTTGTGCCTAGAGCGCGTCTTGGACTGCTGTGTTGAGCGTCCTATGCGGCCCATACATCAAAAGTGTTCCCGAAGTGGCAACAAATGACGTCACTGAAGCCACAAGTGTTATGCTGTCGTCACGGCGTCCCATACTCTGGCTGCTGGAGCTTCAGTGGACTGTCGAACTGGAGAGCGACCTGCAGCAGGACAGGCGTCTGCAACATGCACCACAGCTGTTGGGACGCCGTCAGGATCGCGACTGGCGACAGCATGACACTTCTATGACGTAATCAGGCGGAAATCGAGGGACCACTTTTTTGGACCCAGTAAACACACCGGTCGGGGGAGCGTTCCAGGCACCATGCCTAGACAGTACAACTCTGACTTCAGTCTGCTTGTTTTTATATCACTTTCAGGTGGCAGTTGCACTGTTCTACTCAGCCTTGCCCCTGGCTGGCGTGAATAGGCAGAGCAGCAAGGATGGCTCTTTCTCCTTAGGTTACGTGATGCTGTGCACGTATTGATGATTTCGACTGCCCGACGAGGCATGGGAATCATCCCTTTCTTTCAGCAGTGCTGCAAGTCTTTATTTGGGCGGTGTTGTACCTGAATGAGTTATTAAATGTTATGAGTCAGATAAACAATATATGATGTTTTCAAGAATTTGTCAAATTATCATCTCAACATCTTCATTATGGATGTTGCATGCGGATAATATTCGCATGGGTTTGAAGTTGTAATGCGAGTAAACAATCATGAAAAAGGTCTGCTCATTTTATCTCTTGATGCTGGTGCCTTCATTGTAGTGGAAGAATTTCAATGTATCTTTTTCTTCACGTAGCAATAACCCAAGCTGCACAGAGTTGGCCAATCATTGGCCAGTGGCTGACAATGGTAATTTGGTAAGTGGCCAGACAGTGGCCAGAGATTGGCCAATGAGTGGCGTTTCTTTCGCTATTGGCCAATGGCCAGTGGCCATCAGCCATCGGCCAAGCATCGGCCGATGAATAGCCAGTTTTTGGCCGCTGGCCAAAAGACCATCGCCAGCTATTGGCCATTGCTTGGCCAAAATCTGTGCTGCTATGAAATATTTTGCTTGTGGAGTGGACACAAAAGCGCCGTGTCCTTAAATTGAGCCCGGTGCAAACCTTTCATAGCCCTGTGTATAATTATTAGTCATTTAGAGAGAGAAAAAAAAAAAACTTAAACCGGTGGCTATTGTTTCATCAGGTATTGCTCCGGGAAATGGTGGTAGACAATCCTCTGCAAAGTGCCTAAACAATGCTTTTTAAACATCAATTTGTGAAGTGTTGCAGACATCTTAAAAACGAAGACATGATTTCTTTCATCAACGCCATTCGATAACGTTAACAGCGAGCTGTCATTCGAGAAGTGTAATTTTTTGGTGAACAGCTAGTGAGCAAATGCATTAATAAAACTACGCGTGAAAACCTGTTGAAATGTGTGGTAGCAGTAAAATGCAGAATGTTTCTACATGGATCAGGGTTACTTTTCAGCAGCTATATGGCCAATTATTTTCTAAACAGACTTTGACACTGTGAAAATCACTTGAGAAGCTGGAAAGCATGGCAGCTCAAAAGTGTAGAAACCATTCCTGATTTTCCATATTTATTTTCCTGAGACAAGAGACGAGTACATACTACAAGTCATTTTGTAAACAAGTAATTCAAAACAGACAACACAAAACTGGGAATAACTGCTAGTCTGCATACAGGAAACTTACTTTACATATTAGAGGTCAAAATATTGTGTTAGTAAACTTGAGTGCACACCACACATGCTTGCTCACGTTTTTCACGCCAGAAGCATTGGAGGCTGGTTTATTTTCGGTAAACAAGACAACCCACCTGAAAGTTTATGCAAGCAACGGCTTTGAAGTTCTTATAAATGTCTGCATAATCGCCACCGGGCTCTTCATACACACGTGCGTGAACCCGGTTACTCAACGGAGGCGGATGATTTCGGGAGGGCCGAGAAGTGGACGGGTCTGAGCCGTCCGAGCGACGGATGCTTTACGGTGACGCACGTTACTCTCCCGCTTGCAAGGCACGACGTGTGTTGTGAAATGTTGACAGCTAGAATCATCCTGCCAGCAAAAGCCGCAGCGTGACGAGCAACTGTAGCCTGGGTATCAGCTGCAGCCACCTGTTTTCGCCTTTCGAATCAGGCGGTCAAGCCACTGGCTGAGCTGCTCCAGCGCCGTTGCCAGTTCGTTGTCGTACATCACGGTGGAATGCATTCAATCACGGAGCGATTCCCGCTTTTCTTGGCGAGAAATACCCGTCCCCGAAGGCAACGCCGGAAGTTCGGGAGACAAATATCGGACGCGGCGATCCCATATGCGACACGGCCAGCCGCCATGTTGAAACGACTACGAAGTCGCGTTCAAGGTATTCAACCCAGTCTTGAAATTTGGGCACTTCAAGTTCGTTGTAAGATTCGGTTTCATTTCGTTTGCTCACGCTCGCTTCAAGACGAACTTGAGCAAGTTGAGGCTCGACGTCAAAGCAAGAGATATCTATTTATTTATTTATTTATTTACCCTCAAGGCCCCGAAGGGCATTACAGAGGGGAGTGGGGGGGGGGGGGGGATAGGTGACAAAGGGACAGTTGATGATACATGAAATATAATACAGCAGTTAATGCAGGCTTGCTCAGACACTTCTAAAATATTTCCACAATGTTATAACAGTAGTACCAACTAGAAAATTGTTAATCAAAAACTAACAAACAAGGCATTTTTAAAATCAATAATACTGGTTATGGAGGCTATGTCAGCGGAAAGGCGATTCCAATCAGAGCTAGTGCGAGGAACAAAGGAGTTATAATGAGTGTTAGTTTTGTAATTGGGGATACCGACTTTGTACTGGTGATCTACGCGGGATGAAACATAAGTAGGTGGCGTTAGAAGTTCACGGCGCATGAAAGGGTTATTATGGTAAATCTTATGAAATAAAGTGAGGCGAAAAATGCGTCTACGGCTCATTAGTGTAGGTAAACCAAGGCTATTTTTCATTGAAGTAACACTGGATGTACGATGGTAATTACAGAGTATGAAACGTACTGCTGCACGATTTTGAACTGATTCCAATGTTGCAGTGATAGTGTTATGACCGGGGTCCCAGATAGAACATGTATATTCAAGTTTAGTACGTACTAAAGTAGTATATAAAAGGAGTTTTAGTGACACTGGTGACTGCGAAAAATTTTGTTTGAGATATCCAAGCATGCGATTGGCGTTGTTACTTACGTATTTAGTGTGAGTTTCCCAGGAAAGATCAGAGGTTATGTAAACACCTAAGTATTTGTAAGAGGACACAGACTGCAGCGGAGTGTCGTCAATGTAGTAATTCGAGCATATGTTAGTATGGTGGGAAACTCTCATGGATTTACATTTATTAAGATTGAGTTGCATCAACCACTTGTCGCACCAGTTAGATACAGAGTTAAGATCAGATTGAAGAACAGAGATGTCGGAGTTATTTGTTATTTCTCTATATAGTACACAATCATCAGCAAATAAACTAATATTAGAGGAGATACATTCAGACAGATCATTAATATAGATGAGGAAAAGTAGCGGACCTAAAACAGAACCCTGGGGAACTCCAGATGTTACGGGAGAAAGTGAAGAGTTAGTGCCATTGGCATGCACAAATTGAGACCGGTTGGTTAAAAACGATTCTATCCAGCGTGGCACGTTCGGATCAATGTTGAGGTTGCTAAGTTTTAATAGAAGTGGCCGGTGAGACACTTTATCGAAGGCCTTAGAGAAATCAAGGAAAACGCAGTCTATCTCGGAGCCACGGTCAAGGACAGATTGAAGTTTATTAGTGAAGAGCAGAAGCTGTGTTTTGCAGGAAAATGATATGCGGAAGCCTTGTTGAGTTGGGTGAAAAAAAGAATTCGATTCTAGGAAACATGCGAGGTTGGAATATATGATATGTTCGAGTATCATTTACTTGGGGGGGTCGGACTGGTGGACCACGTTCCCCTTCTACACTCGTGTGTATGTGTGTCTGTATGTGTGTGTTTTGCTTGTTTTTTTTTTATGTGTGCCAGCACTAAGTCCGATTGGTTGTTCCTGGATACCATAATACACGCTGATTTATTTATTATTAATATTATTATTACTAATAATATTAATACTATCACTATTATTATTATTATTGTTGTTATAGGTGAAATATAGCTTTGCATTTCACCACTAAAGCTCATGCTGTGACTAGCAGAAATGGGAGATTGTCTTTTATTGTCCAAACTTATATTTTACCAATCTAGGAGCAAACAGCAATATTGAGCGATAAGCTGGATTTTGCTGGTTCTTGTTGTTTTATTGCCATTTACAATAATAAAAATTCGGCTGGTATATCTTGTAATCACATTTTGTATTCTCGGAGACTGTCCAGGAAAGCGGTTTATGTTATGCAACCGGTAGGGGATGGGGGGGGGGGGGGAGGTATTGAGGGGGAGGATTGCCCAATAAAACATATAAAATGCCTGCGAATTTAAATCTGATACCAGCTCAGACAAAGCTGACCACTGAAAACACGAAGCCCAGAGATTTTTTCGAGCCAGAAATGATACCTGCGTTGCAATAATGAGCTTTACGTTTTGTAAGTGGAGTATTCAAGCAGATATCGGAATTTGTTCGCCGTAATATTGTTGTCAATTTTTTCTTTTTGGGAAATATTATTGTTATTTTTATTTTTATCAATGACATTTGTGAATGTGTACATCTTATGTTCAATTATTTGCGGACGATTGTTTAGTCTACAAAATAGTTGAACATGACGCGGATGCTTGAGTATTTCAGGATGATTTAGAACTACTGCAAGGTTGGTGTGACCGATGGGAAATGAGCTTAAATATAAAAATAAACGGTTTACAAATCTTTGTAGTGAAGAATGAGAGCACAACTCTTGAGGAGAAGGGCATAGTAAGGAGGTAAGGGTATTGCCCACGTTCTCCTTCGTACACTCTCCTCCTCCCCTCTTCCCCTCTTCCTCTACCTTCTCCCCTCCTCCTCCTCCTTCTCCTGCGTACTCTCCCCCTTCCTCCTTCTCTTACTCCCCCCTTCCCCTCCTCGCACAGTTTCCCCGTCAAATTTAGCTGAAAAATATACGCTACGTGACCACAGCACACATTTGATTTTCCCCACTAAATTTAGCGGGGAAAATGTCGGCACATGACTTTGTGTCACGTCTCCTATGACAAGCTTCAGTTTCTCCGCTAGATGTAGTGAAAATGTAGGTTCAGAATCACGCATGCACTAAAGTTTGCGACAGGAGATTACAGCCCATAGAGAAGTTGTACAGAAATGAAAAATATATAAGTTTGGATCACACTTAAACATCGGCAAAGGTGTTTAAGGTTGACATTTTTTCACAGTTTATCACAAAGGGACGGGCATGGAACGAAGTATGTATATATTGGAGTCGCTTTATGTATCTGCAAGATTCGATAACTCGAAAAAAGTTGCAGTTTCGTTATCGAACTGACTTTTTTTTTCTCACTTTTGTTTAAACTATTAGGGAGGGGAATTCAGTTTCAGAATTAATCTGGACATCTGATGACCTTGTTTTTTTATTAGAAATTAGAGTTATAATTAGGTAAACAAATGTCTTCATCATTGTCTTTTGCATGTGTGTGCATAAATTTTGATAATGTTCATTGTGTGTACAGTCTTCGTACTCCCATGGGGCATAATGCCTAACGTATTGTAGTACAGAAATGTATTCTTCATTTTTTTTTTTCGTCTTGCGTGTGTGCATAAATTCTGAATACTGTAAACGACTAAATTTTCGCGAATTTCGCGAATCGCCTACAAACGCGAAAAATACGTCCCGCGAACTATTCGGGCAATATGTGAACGCTACGGAAGCTACACTCGATTCGCGAAAATTAGAACCCGTGAATAAGTTCAAATTTTCAGCTTTGGCCCAATTCGCGAAAATTTGAGCCCGCGAAAATTAAGTCGTTTATAGTATAGTATTAATTGTGTGTGCACGATTCAAGTTCTCGCCTGCGTAATGCGTAACGGCGCAGCCGGTATTTATATAAATAATAAGATAAATATGTAACTAAACGAAGTATTCACCCTTGGGACACGTCGTTTTCTAGACTGCCTCTGTAGATTGCAGTGATTGGTTTATTGAGAGGATTTTGTGAAATATACTGATGCAGTTTTGAATTGCATATTTTTACCACATATGCCTATTCATGCAGGCCTCACTACTAAATAAGAAATTATGTTTTTTATTTGAAGGCATACAAGACCGACTGCGATTTATATCGTGAGTGATGAGGGCAGGATGTAATATTTTTTTCAATTTTGTTCTGCACCCGTTCCTCTACACCTTCACGCTTTTAACCAAACCGTTTTTGTACAAAGCTATGTAGTGCATTAACGCAAAACATCAAATTTTAGGTTCGAATCCCGGCCGAGGTGCCCGCAATCTGACGGAGGCTTATTGCGGAGGAGGCGCCGTGTAACCGAGCTTTCGGTTGCACGTCGAAAGATCCCCAGGTGGTCGAAATTAATCCTCAGTCCTCCGCTGGGGCGTGCCAGATGCCCGTCGTTGGTTTGGCACGTAAAACCCTCAAATTTGACTTTTTCATCACATTTTAGGTAACATATAAATGTACTAGTTCTAACAAATAATAAAAATAATTGGTCTAAACAAAGTGTATGAATCTTCAGACTGAGAGCCTTCAAGTTTTTGTAAACAGTTCTTCCGACTAAACGAAGCATCAGATATGTTATACTGTAGAATGAATTAAATATACTAATGTACCTTACACTCTAACTACGGCAAAGCAAAGTATTGTTTAATCATGTAATTTTTTATTGATCATGAAACTGTGGACTTCCAAATGCGCGACCATTGACAACCAGATCTCTTCACAGACAGCGGCTTTGAATATCCTCACGTAACTCTTGCCTATAGTCCGTCTTTTTAAGACCAACAAAAAACGACTGACCATATATATTTTCGTAGTAATTTTTTTTTTTTTGCATGCTTAGGTGTGTAGTTGTGCTCACAATATTGAGTGCATGTTTCTCTGACTTTATATATATGGGCGTTGGTGATGAGTGTACTGTAAGAAATGCCAATTTGATCCGTTTAAATTTCGTGCTTCTTACGGCTTCATCTTGCAAGCTAGGATCTCAGCACAAGCTTGTACTTAATTTGATTGGCTTGACGAGTTCGGAAGTACCAGCAATCGTTGCTGCGGAGGCCGATGGACAGGGCAGTCACGCACGCTATAAACGTGCATGTACCTTCTGCATTGGCACTCTGTCGTTAAATGTAAACATAAGAACTAATAAGAACCTACTGGAGTCCTGGGAAGTTCAGCGGAATACTGCGCAGTGTGGTGTATTGTTTCTGGCGGTGTCTGCCTTTTCCCCTGAACGTTTATAAATTTAAATACCCAACTCGGTCCAGCTTCCGTCTCAACACAAAAATGTCCTTTGGCCGCAACAGACAATCACGCACTCGAATAAGTGCACACTTTATGTTGAGGATTAATATGTTATAATTGGCAGCGCAACTCGATTTATATCTACTTCCTTTTGGAGAAACATGTGTGGTCTTGTGAATAAACCCTCGATTCTATAGTGAAGGTGTAGTATCCCAACTCAATTTGCTTGAAAGCTAAGTAACACAACTCCCAGGCATTATAACGGAAGAAAAGTTTAGTATTTTTTTGTGTTTCTGTTAACTATTTCTGCTCGACGTTTTTTGCGATAGTAATCTGATGATTTTAACTTGGAAGTGTAGACCAGAGTGAAATATCGCTCTCTCGTTTGTACCTCTGAGAAGACAAGAAATGATGAAGCAAGTTAAGCTAGCATTTCGCCGTTGAAGAAACGAAGAGCAGTATCGATGTTGGATTCAAAACAATATCTGCTCGCCTGTATCATAAAAACAGGTCATGAACCACTGAACACTTTATAGCAACTTGCAACTTAATTCACAATCTTCATTCTCGTTACCTAAATAGCTGCATGCGTTTAGGCATCGAGCATAAAAAAAAAAAAAACGTTTGAGTTACATCACATCATTTAATTTTGACCTACAATGTGCACCGTAATAACATATTTTTATATATACTACAAGAATGCTTGTGCGTACGCTAACGTCGAGTCAAAGTATTTGTGAAATAAGAGTCTCAGCCGTGCGGTGGTGTAACCATCCATGAGGTCACGTCATTGAGAATGGGTGGGCGGTCGCGACCACTTCCAGCGCTCGCGAAAAGTTTAGGCATCGATTTTGTTTGAGCGACGTGCCTTTCCCGCGGTACCCAACGTTCACTGCGCGCCACGAAGAATTATATGTATCGGCTTTTGAATTGCGTGGCACGCTCAGATCGCCATAAAGTTTGTTCGCATTTTTACTTTAATCTCTGCCGAAAGTTGAAAAAATATGTGCGCGCGCTAGAAAACCTTTGCCTAGCTGCCAGTTGGGTTGCGCAGTCGAGAGCAATTCGGTTGTCATGTCGACATCCTTTAGAACACTGCAAAGAGAAGGAGCCAAGGAGAATGGTTAACCGAGCGGCCAATCTGAAGCAAGATGTGGACAGTTCCCAATTGCCTCAGGCTTAGTTCAATTTCTGTTGCGTGCTAAAAATTAATTCAATTTCATCGTGCGAAAAAGTATGATAGTCTTCCGCCTTCAATTTATATACCACTCTCCCAATGCAGAAAGATTTACAAAGATAAACTTTGCATGTGTTTAGCCTACTGAAATGAATGATATTAAATGAACGAAGCAGGCAGTCTTGCCCTCTGGAGGGGTGCTGGACTTTTCGCGTGTCCAGTAAAGTCGGACACGCGAGGAGCCCTCTCCAGGCGCTCGAGTCCGGCCTGCTAGAAGTAAGCAGCCCATGGCAGCACTGCGACGACCAGCACCGCGAAGACTGCTGCTAGGCCTAACACACATATCATAATCGCCATCACTTTCATCTTGTACATTACATCTCACATAATCACCGCGGGCATCCTTGGTACAGTGTTGGCTTTCTGCGGTGCCGCGGCTCTCCTGAGCAAATAAAAATTAATATTCGTAATATTATATTATCATGTTAAAAAAAAAAAAAAACAAGGAGTAACCGAGCTTATAAAATATAATTTATTGTATTAATTTTCAATAAATCGTTGCGCTACGAAATTCGTCCCTCAAAAGCTTTATACTAGGGGAAAGTCCTGCAGCAGGCTGGACGTAAAGGGACCATGAAAATACATTTTTCACTTTTGCCAAATTACCTTTACATTAAATTTTCAATGTAAACTGAACGCCGAACAGGCATCCTCTTTCGTTTCGGTTTATTAAGTTCTACACAAAAAATATTGAAATATCGAGTTTTGCTTCCTCTCGAACGCACCGCAAAACAAGCCGCGGCGTAATTTTGACGGTCGTGACGCGCTCTGTCACCGGAACCGAAAGTTCTCTTGGCAGTAGGAGAATGGGAGCGTTAGCGGCGAGCTGGCGGTAGGCCAGTAGGTTTTACCCCAGGGATTTACTGCGCTGATGGCGCCGATGCCACCGACATATTTTCTCAATTGGAGACTCTCATCACTGCGATAACCATGGACACATAGCAGCTGAGGGAAATTTAATTGAATACGTTGCGCTACAGCGATTGCATGGACTGGTTTCATACTAGGGTACGAAGCGCAGCAGGTCGTCAGCACGACAGCGGCTTCTTCGGCCTCAATCGTTTCCTCGGTATCTCTAAAAAGAAGGGAACGCGTTGTCACTCACTGGCGTAGCAAAAAGTACAGAGTTTCCGATGGGCTCAAGCTTTATTAACTTTTATTTTGTCAGGATAAGCTCGCAAAACAGAGTGGATGAAACAAAACAAAAGTACGCCGTCTTGGACAATCACACGCATGGAACGCGCGTGATCATCCAAGTACTATCAGTAAAGTCGAAACACGACTTTACTGATAGTACAAATCTTGCCGGCCACACGCCTTTTCTACGAATGCAAAAGAAAATGCAATCATAGCAGAGATATAGCAACTTAGAAATATGATTCCATGCTCACATAGACGTTGAGATCTTTCAAGGAATGCTAAAACAAATCACTTTGCTCGGGTGATGAAAACGGGTCGAAATTCGCATCCTTCATACACGCATTTAAATACAGTACGCACCAGTAATATCTTGAACTTGATCACACGCATGGAATGCGCAAAATAAGAAACCCGAGCGATGTCCAAGGCGACCAATGCATGCTAAGAAAGCACCACATTAGACAAAGAAAACAAAGACGACGGCACGAGCGTTTCTGCTCTCTTGAGTGTGCTGCCACAATATCACCGCACGAATAGATGAATCTTCCCTTCCAGGACTTGCTGGGTTATCCTTGCGACACGCGACGAGAATTCAGTCGAAAATAACGCTCCACGAGAAACGATGAGCTTCCACCACGCCGACCACGTCGAACATCACCAAAGACGCCATGTTTTTCAGCAGACAGGCGGCTATGCGCAGGCTCAGTCTGATCTTTCTCTTGCTTCAGTTACCACACAATAGATGGTGCGTAGCTCCGAGCATTATACAATTCGGCAATTTCCGTCACATCACTAATTATTCAACAAAATGTGGGTCAAAGATTTTTTAACAAATCTTTTAAGAAACATTTGCCGGAAATTTATTGTTTATGATTGCGGTGCTGGTGAGGTAGGCTCTGATCCAATATGCGATGTGGAGTTGGCTGACTCGCCGTGGCACCGCGGAGGCATCGCAGTGAAAAGGCAGAGAGCTTTCGAAGGGAAGAAGGTATTAAAGAGTCCGCTTCTTTGTTAAAACTTCTATAGCGAACATTCTTTTCTTGGTTCTCTATCTTCCTGATTTGGTTTTCTTTTCATACATTTTATGACGTGCAGTGGGTGAAATTCGATTTCAAAATCGTTTGATGGTCCTTTTAAATGGTCTTGAAATTGTGCTTTACACAAGCAAGCACAGAGGAAAATGGATATCGGCATTTTAGGCTTATCTGATCGATAGCCATATACCGATAGAAAGTAATGAACGATACTTCTGAAAGTAACATTTGCTTCTCTTTTATTCAAAATAGAAAAAAGTCCTCATCGGCAAAGGAATTTTTTTTTTCCTTATTTGGTGAGAATCGGTCAGCCAAGAGAGCTACTGTAGTTCCTGCTGCAATAAATGTTCGGTAGCGCATTGCTTTTGTTCGTTTGCAACACTGTGGTGGAGAGAGACAAGTGTTTTCTGGGAAAGAGTAATAGTTGCATGTTCGTAACAACCCGAGTGCTATCGACCGCAGTACCAGAAATATACGTAAAACAAAATTTAAAAAAGCCGGAACCGCGAAGGGTTTTACCTATTGTAGGCGTTATAGTGAATAGCGTATTGTGTGCTCTGTGAATTGTAACCGCATATGTCCTCTATAAACGAATACTTTGAGATACACATTGAAACAGTATAAGACACGTCTTTGTGCGATTCATATACCGAGGTTTCATCGAAGACATCCATATTCCTTCCGATAGAGTGGTTGAGAAAAACATTAACACGTTTCGAGAGCAAGCTGCCTGCCACGTGAAAGTCGGTAATTAATAGAAAGGCCATTAGATAAACAGTAAAAAACACAAATTCACGATTTACCAAGTACAAATAAACATATGATTCCAATTCAAATCTTACTGAGCGTTATCGAGAACTTCTAAATTAGTATTCTAGGACGACTTAAAGTAAGTATTAAGCATGGTGTCACTAAAGTTTCCACTCCTGTAGCAAGCATGAGACTGATGATGCGAGAACGCGGATGATAAGAATATCATCCGAGTGGTTTTTTTCTACTCATGCCTTGCAGTTCGACAATTATGTGATGAACAAAAAAAAAGCCATAAAAAAAGTTTCGAAATAACACTCCAAGGAGCAAAACCATATTATTCCCGAGTCAGGACACTAGAACTGCCAAACTTGTTCAAAATGAGGCGCTCGTCTGGCGTGCTGCCCCTGATATTTCTTTAAAAAAATTACATACGCCTCACCTTGCGAATTGTAAGAATATTTGTATCCAGATCAGCACGTGTCCAAATGGCAGTAATTTCACAACAGTATTTTCTTTATTCGTTTCTTCCCCAGGTGGTGAGGATGCTGTTCGCGGTCGTGGTGCTTTTCACTGTGTGCTGGCTGCCGTACCACATCTATTTTGTATACGTCTCGTACAACCCGCACGTGACATACCTGGACCACATCCAACATGTCTATCTTGCCATGTACTGGCTAGCCATGTCACACACCATGTACAACCCCATCGTCTACTACTGGATGAACAAAAGGTAAGACGTCAAGTTGAAGGAATATTTGGGAAGGCTTTGGTCAGAATAACGACTGAAGGCTCCACAAGTTTTGCGCAATTGCTATTGTTTGCTTAATGTCCTTCATTGAGGCTTCAGTATACCTTGAAAGTACGACCCATTGTTTGGTAAAAACGTATGTAAGAATAATGGCAGGGAAGACATAAACAATATCAAGCATTCTTTTTAGTTGTGACATTTTGACCTGAATACGCGAGGCTGCGTACTAAAACAGATTTCTCAGACATTTTCAAAGCGTTGTTTTTAGTAATTTTGTGTAATGAAGAGAACAGCCAAAGTCCCAGCAAAGTTATTCTATGCCGGTTTTTAATTGTCTGTACTTAAATGAAACAAAATAACGCGGAAAAAAGTAGAACTGACCAAATAAGAGCACTTGAACATTTGAGGCTGTCATTATTGCGATAAAAAAAAAGAAGAATGAAAGCCCTTTACAACTCCCTATAACGCCGGATTAGAGCGCAGCTCGTGAGGAGGAGGAGGGGAAGGCACGGAGAGGGGGACTAGGCCCCTCCTCCCCTCCTGCTCGCCTCCCGTTTAGGGGAAAATTTTCCGCTATATTTATTGAAAAAAATTCCACTAGATTTTCCGCTAGATTTAGTTGGGAATTTTTCCGCTAAATTTGGCGGGGGAACTTTTCTGCTTAATTTGTGAAAATGTTCCGCTAAATTGAGCGGGGAATTTTTTCCGACAATTATAGCGGGGAATTTTTTCCCCTAAAGTTAGCGGGGATATTTTTCCGCTAAATTTAGCGGGGATTTTTTCCGCTAAATTTAGCGGGGAATCTTTTCCGCTAATTCTAGCGGGGAAGTTTTTCCGCTAAGTTGAGCGGGAAAATTTCCCGCTAGATTTAGCGGTGAAATTTTCCCCTAAATTTAGCGGGGAAAATTTATCGCTATATTTAGCGGGGAATTTTTTCTGCTAAATTTAGCGGGGAAATTTTTTCCGCTAAATTTAGCGGGGATATTTGCCCATCATGCTCCGCGCAGTTACGCCGACGCCGACGCCGACGACTACGCCACTCAAGCCGTAAACGGGCGCCTAAGAGCTGCGCTCTAAAAATAAAAGAAAATTGGTACAATGTAGTGCCAATGGGCAGTCCTTAATCATCTGCCTTCCTTCGAGATATTTTCAACGACTTCCTCCACTTGTGTACAATCTTTCAACAAAGTACCGAAGAGTTATATTTGAGTCATGCATGCTCTCACCTTCCCATAATCATATTGATTCAAAGGCTTAAGCGTGCTGCACATATAACCACTCTTTCTCGCGCTTTAGAAGCTTTAGAGATACAGGGTAACGGTTGAAAACAAATCAGGAGGATTTTAATGGACGTTTCGACCTTAGGCAGGCCTTCGTCGGTCCTGACGTAGACCTGCATCAAGTCGAAGCGTCGAATAAAATCATCCTGGTTTGTTTTTCACCGCTACCCTGTATCTCTCTCTCTCTCTCTCTCTTTATATATATATATATATATGCTTATTTATTTGTGAATAACGTGCGCAAAAAGTAGTCACGGTTAAATTTTTATTCAAAGCATAACATTGGTTATGCGGCATGAAACGTATTTTACAACTTCACGGTGTTTTGGTTCACTTTTGGGCAGGGTAGTTTTTTTGGAAGTCCAAAAACTGGCCCTCATGAAGCTGTCCTGTTCACTCGGTATTTACATTAGAGTGGACGCTATGCGTGTGATTGGCCAATCGTGTCTCCGGGTAGGGTCAAGGGACAAGTCTACAAGCTGGAGAGAAGGCATCACCTGCCTGAAGGCCAGGGCCGCACATAGTATACACTGCACTATCAACTTCGGGTCGATCATTCAAGAGAATGCAGGTTAGAAATCCCTAGTTGTGTTAATTATTGAGATGCCCCTAAACATTAGCCTTTGTGAGCGCACCCCCTTTTGGCTCCGAAGAAGCTGCTGCTTCTCTTCTCCTTCTTTCTTTTTGTCTCTCTCCCTTAGCGGAAAACATGCTCGAAGGCGTGCACTCGCCGGACCAATCGTCCCCAGACTTTTTATCACTTAACTTCGCTCCCTGCGGGTAGGTAAACGCAGGAGCGTGATCACGTGGTTTGACGGGTGACGCATCGGCTGTTTCCAATTCCGGAACGCCCGCCTGCTGACCTAGTTTTGTGTGTGGGGCGGCCTCCCTGGACTTCTGTGGATTTCGCTCAGTGGTGAACCGTATCTCGTCCGCGACAACATATTAGAAGCGTTCCAAGGCTACCAGTGTTCGAAAGTCCTACGTGTATATCGGCAACGAGCGCTTTCTTCAAAGAACCCAATAACTTCTTGTGATGTGTTTAGTGTTCGGGTTCGCCAAATGACAGCTTGTGCCACTTCATGTTGAATCTTCACGGACACCTTCCTTCTCGTTTGTGTGTTTGAGCGGTTGTTTTGCGGTGCCTGTGTCGACATATGTCTCGTATTACATCTATCAAGTTCGGTATTTTCATCGTAAGAGCGATGCAACCCACTTCTCGGCTACAATTGACCGTTCCTCCACGAGTAATCTTTCGGATCACCTCTAGAATTAGGCAGTGTCGTTTCTCCTGGAAACCTGAAAAATAATTTCCAGAAATTCTACCGGCAGTCGCCTGCTATCAGCTGTCTGTAATCATGTGACAACTGCCGGCAGAATACTGACTTTCTTCCCAGGTTGCACGCCAGAGAATCTCCCAACTTGGGCGAAAGTGTGGCAAACGTAAGGGCCTAACTTGTTCCCCGTTAGGGTTTGCTCCATGGCGCTTGTCAGTGCCAAAAAACGGTGCCTAACTTTAGCCGTAGTTGGGCGATACTAGGCATGACAAAGTTAGTCTTTTCTCTGGTCTGCCACATGAGTGCAAAAGTAATTTCCATACCTGAGCCCTAACTGCCAAAGTGAATGCTGATTTGGGGTTCCGGACATGCTAAATGTTTTTTTGTATGCCACAGGAGTGCCAAAGTAAGTGCAAAATGTGAGCCATAACTGCCAATGAAAATCCTAATTTCGAGATTCTGGGCATGCCTAAGTTTGGTTTTTCGCTGGCTAGCCTATGAAGTGCCAAAAATGTGCCAAAAGTGCAAAAAAAAAAAAAAAAAACCCGGAGGCCCGCCGAAGTTTGGCGTTTCTTTGGTGTGTCACAAAAGTGATCTTTCACGGGCTCAAAAACTAAATTAAATTAGATAAGCGTTCGAAACACGATGGTCAGATGTCATCATCTCCATTCCCAAGCAGCTCGGCGATACCTGGCAGTGTCGTGCCAGTGGCGGCCGAAAATCAGTTCCAATATCGACCAAAAGTAGTTTTGTAGCAACGCTTGACATTCGGCAGGTATTGGCGTACTGTCGGTTTACCCCGGCCTAATGTTGGTGCAATATCGTGCAAGTACTCTACGATGCGTCTGCTCTGAATCGGCTGGACGTCGGGCAAGACTGCGTTGTAGAGGACGTTGCATATCAATTGTTGCATATCAGTCACACACCTGGACGAACAAAATTGTTTTCAATCGCTCCCAGGAGTTTATTGAACCACCATTATTACACACAGCTTATTCTTGTCACATTTTCAAAGAATATACTTCTCTGTAAACCGAAAAGCAAATTATTAAATATAATTAACACTCTTCTTATATCAAGCAGATATAATAAATTAAAACAAGTAAAACCGTGACGATTGCGAGGGAAGCAGGACTACTATGAGAACCATGCTTGGAGTGTACTTACTAATACAAGAGCGGTATCATTTAATCCTTGATAGATGCATAATCTGACTCGGGTAGCAGAGAACAACACGAACACAAAATCGAGAAAGAAGGTCGCCCACATTCAACTGAAGTCTCGTCGTCGGGGATGAGCAGTTTTTTTTGTTTAAGCGAGTCCAATAAACAGCACGGAAATTCTAGGGACTCCGACAAAAAACGGTCAACATTACAAAATTGGCATGTACGTGTTCTGGCTGCTTACGACGAAAAACCACGGCCGCGTCTGCACCGTACGAAAGCAACAGAACACTGAAGAGCGCATTTCGGAAACCTGACATACGTGGCCTGCCTCTTTTTATAACTTCGCAAACCGCGAAGAACCTAGGAATCCCATCAGAGCGACAGAAAGTCACGTGACAATTTTTCGTCCAAGCGTTTTTGTCCTACGCGTCCTATGAAGAGTGGTTACGTGTTTCGCTCCACCCTTCTTGTTTTCTTAAAGAAGCTGTGCAACGATTTTAACGTTGAAGGAATTTGCGTCTTCTACTTTTGATATTGTTTATCTTGTCACAAATGGACAGAAAGCACACCTCCTTCCTTCGAAATGTTGCGATTCCGCCTCGTAATCGCGAAGCAAAAATTACAATAGTTCCCGACCTGCGGCCGCGAGCGGCGGCCATGAGAACCACGTGGCATGACGTCAAAGGGGGACTTGTAAAAATATAGGAAGTTGTGCAAATACCTTCTCGATAAAAGGTAATTTTGCTATTAATCATGTCGTTCCAACGTAACTATAAATGCGTCGAAAACCTGGTATAATTGAAAAACCTTTTATTATACAGAGTTTTAGTTGCGCTATCTATCTCAGGTCAACAAAACCGTCAACTCTATCTGCTACCGCAAACAGCCGCCAGAAGCCGGTGGGGGATGGGGGCAGTACCCGGATGAGGCTTTCCTCCTTTCGCCATGTTGACCGCGCTCTGCAAACATGCGGTCACGTGGTCACGAGCGGGTGAGTTCTCGCTGCTCACTGATGGCTCTAGAGAGACAGAGAGCTTCACAGGAACCCCGCGCGTCCCCATTGACGTCACAGCGCACGTGACTCGGAAGATGGTGAAAGAGTTGAGAAATGCCGAAAACCTCAATCTTTGTCCATCTTTAAAATAAAAACTAGGACGTGCTGGCAAAAACGGATTTTCTGATTTTTACTTCAGAAAGGTCGAGACACCAACTCCCAAATTATTTATGCAAAGCACAGCAATTGTTGAACAGCTCCTTTAAAGTGACCGTCGCATTCGCTCACAGCCCCACGAAGACACAAATGCAGGTGGGGAGACTTAACAAAACGCGGGGTCGAACGGCGTTGAAGAATGCAGCTAAGTTCCCTCTGCCTTTTTGACTGGAATGGAAGACAGCAGAAAGGTCACTGCGTTAAATGAAAAGAAAAAGCGTTAAAGGACAGAAATTACGAACTAAGTGTAAAGAAAAAGAAAACCTAAATCAAGTGTCAAAAATTAAGAAATCTCAGTTAGTGTAAAGAAAAAGAAAACTGAAATCAAGGATTAGAAGAAAAGGAAAAAGAGGCATCATTAAATGCTGCTAGTCCAGCGGTGCAAATGTTATATTTTGTCTCTGTGTGTTTTTCATGTTCAGCTGGCCCCATTCACAAGGAAGACAAAGGTAGTGTTTCGTAGCCGAGGCTTGGAAGTCACTTTTGGTTTGCGAGGGACGGGTGGAGTGAAAGGAGTGCCTCGGTTCCTCTCAAAGGCTTCCAATAAACGTTAAAAGAATCGTCGCCGCCAGGATTTCTTCTTAGATCACCCTAGTATGAGGCGGACACGGTACCAGAAATCCACGGTCGCTTCTGCGTTTTGTTATTGCTTGGCTTTAACAGTACTCAATCACAATTCAAGACACGCGCAGAGCTACTCTCGCTTTTTCAATGCGCCACCAATTAACGGTATCTCTCGAGAAGAGGTGTAAAAATCAGTCTCGCACAGCGCTTACCCGATGTCAGGAGTTGCGGTAATCACCAACCAGTCTCACGGCGCGTTCTGATACTGGCATGTGTACCTACGGGCAAGTACAACACACCGGCGCAATTTGCGTTTGCAAAATCACCGTTGCCTGGTCTAGCTCCGGCAAGACCTTCAGCTCACCCTTGGTCTGGAGGAATTTAGAGACATCCAAAATAAAATCAAAATTTGCGAGCATAATTAGTCTACATTTCAATTTAATTAAATTGCAGACCACCCGCGAGCGCACTAATACCTCATCAGCCGAACTTTCAGGCATTAAGCCTAGCTCTGGCACTTCTTTGGCGACTGTCCCATGCTGCCGAATGACAGCCGAAGAATCAGGAGGCGAAGCCTAACATTGTCACTTGTTTGGGGATTTGGGCCCAAAGATGCCAGATTGCAGTCGAGCTACCAGGCAGTAAGCCTAATTCCGGTACTCGTTTGGCGATTTTGGCCTAAAGAGGACAAATAACAGCCGAACGTCTAGAGAGTGGAGCCTATCTCTGATACTTATTTGGCAAATTAGGGCCAAAACACCCTGGCTTTTGCCAAAGAAGGTCAGATTTCACTATACGTTGGCTTCCTTGGGCTTTTTAAGGCCCAAAACTCGCACACATTTGCCAACTTTTGGCTCAGAGCTTCGTGCTACCTGGGTTATTCTCCCTGCGCTTTGTGAAAACACGTTTTATGGACAGCTTTTTGTGAATGCAAGTTTCATAAACACATGTTTCGTAGACACCAACGTTACATCGACACTCGTTACGCGAATTGCACATTGTAGGGGCTTTTTGTCGCGCCTGCATCCATGAGGCGCGTGCCCACAAACCTAGCCCACCCGTGCATCGCCACGTTGTGTCGACAAACAGCCGTAACTTATTGAAAAAAGCGCTAACCTGGTTTGTGTTCGAAACAGCGCTTGTCGATGAAACGATTTGTACATAAAACGTCCTTCGATGAACTGATGCCATGCCAACGACTGGTGACTGCCGGTAGAAGAGGGCGGCATAATCTCCTGCCCGTCGGAAACGCGACGCCGGCCGCGCTTCCAGTCATCAGCGGCTCTGACGGCCTGTCACCAACTGTCAGTGTGGTAATAACCTCCCCCCCCCCCACCCCCCACCCGGCCTGGGGAGGGAGAGGGCTGGGGGTTGGAGGGGTAATCGAATGGATGGGGACCTCCAGAAAGGTGTATCACAGCACCGTGTACAAAAGCATCGCTAAAGCACTGCTTCGGGACGGTCGCCCTTCCGTCGCCGACTTAAGATGCTGGCATCTCTCCCTTCAGTTAGTAGGTACAAGTTAGCCACATTACACATTCATTTTGTTTTACATTCCCCTGATCTTTTTATCCGTCACCATATGACGAAAATTGAGCTGAAAGGTCTCACACGACGGTGTGCTTTGCTCACCACAAAGCCGACAAGGCAGTGCAGGCTACGTGCTTTTTGGACAATTCGACCGCCTTTGTTGCCCCACGTGATTACATTATCAGGACACACATCCAGGGAGAAGGAAGGTCTAGACGATTAAAGGGAGGCAACTTAATTGTCCGCCGATTGCGTAGCCTTCACCACCCTTCAACCTTTTTGTAAAAAGGTTGTGTAACTATTATACTATACAGGTACAAGTTTCGGAAGACGACCATATAAAAAGTGTCCCAAAAATACATGTAGCTACCAGTAGAAAACTACCGACTTGCTGTCAAAACATTTTCCCAATTTCCGTTGATTGTGCCGAGATATCAAACGATATATAAATTATTCAGTTTTTATAAGTGTCCCAATATTAACGGGCATGCCTGTAGTAAAGATGCCCTTCCCAAGGATAATATGACTTGCACAATTAAAATTATATTTTTAAATTTGTTTGTCAATGACTCTGTGATGACCCAATTCCGCACATTTAAATGAGAATCAAAGTATTACGCCGAACGATTTTGTAAAAAATTTGCTAAGTGCTTCCACAAATAATTTTGCAAGAAATGGTAGCCTGAGATCCTGCTGCCAGAGAGCAGTACAGTATTAAGATGCGTATTAATTACGATCGCCAAAGCAGCACTAGCTATGTTTATTAGACACGCAATTTGAAGTGTTTGATTTCGTGACATAGAAATTTGACGGTTTTGCTGAAGTAAATCTCGAAGGTCTCTTGAAACAAAACCTGTTATAAAGTTGGTACTACATATTACCTAGCATTTTAAATGGCGAGTTTGACTTTGATGCCGAAGAATCAATTAGAGTTTTGTCCCTCGTGTACGTAGAAGTTGAGGTATTGTTGGTTTGAATTTTATAAATCTGTTATCAAAGAAAAATCAGTCTGATCAAATATAGCCTTGAGATGTTCCTGGCAATTTCCTTCAGCGCGAAGACACGAAACGTGTTCTTGGTGATAAGAAAACAAATTAAATATATTTTATATCATTTCATTTTATTTATTTTCCGCTTTGGAGAGACGGGGAACAGCTAAAGTAAATGAATGGAAGTTGATCGTATTCTAAGAACCACACATTGTCAAAGAACGTATCTTAATTGTTTGGCATTTTTGTCTCCATTTTGTTCTTATTTCAGTAAACGTTTGGTTGTGATATTCCACACTCTGGTGATATACCAGTCGCTTCGCTCCCATTGACGGCTGCTTTGAATGTTTAACCGTAACATCACACAATTCCACTCTTTTATATGTAAATTTTAAATGCGCACAGCACCTTATGGTGCATGATTAACAAAAGGAGTACATTTGTTTCTACTTCATCATTTTTTTTAGACCAGAGATGGCAAAATCAAAGCTCTCTGGGACTCATTCGCAAACACTGATGATAATTTCGGCGGTAGAAAAATCCGATGCGCACAGGCACCGACCGATTCAATCGTAAATTATTATACAACAAAACTGGGTTCCACGTTTGTAGCCGCGCATCGCATGGTTAGATAGGAGCTACTAGCACGTGAGTAAGGGGAGCTAGAATTGTGAATTATTTCTCAAATAGTTCAAAGTGAGTACAATACGTTTTCTCTCTAGTAATAGAATTACCACAACCAAAGCAATGAAACATTGTCCCAACGCTAAGAAACCTGCTTGATTTTGTTTCGTTTTTTTCAGAGGTGATTGAAATCAAGAATCTTGGCATTTCTTGAATTTCTAGATGAGCTACTCTCGTTTCAAGCTTCAGCAAAATTTACATCTTTGATACTCGGAGACATTAAAACAAACACTATCTCACAAGATGCCCACATAATCGAATTGAACAATCTAAGAAATCATGACGATATTAACCCAATACTGGGAACCAGGTCTCGGGTTAAAATCATAGGTAAACTTCAACCAGCTTGCCTGCGCACTGACTGTAATTTCTTATAAAACAATATGCCTGCTGCAACTTGAGTAGACTACCTAATAGAATAAACGCTGGAACAGCGACCGCGCTAGAAATCTGTTTCACAAATTTAGAAGCGAATGATACTGCCAATTTTTTTTCTAAGGACATTAATGATGATATGCTTATCTTTTGTTCACCTGCTACACAAAGAAAGATAGATAGAAACGCAAACGAAACGGTTTTTTTGTCGAGCAACGAATACGGCAACTTTAATTGCTTTTTCAAAGTCTTATCGAAAATGCAAATTAGAATGCCCTGTGGTCCGAGGAAAGTGCGGATATAGCATTTTTATTGTATTTAAAAATATTTAACATATGCTATAATGAGGCGTGTCCTATGCATACAAAATTAAATGTAAGAAAAAGAAGGTGAAACCATGGGTAAATACAAAATAAGAATAAGAAGCACTACGAAAATGTTTCTTGCATTTGTTCAGAATCGAGGAAAATAATGTACTTCGATTATTTAAAAAGTCAAGGAAGCAGACTGAGCTCCGATAAACAATAGCAAACCGTATATTAAAAACAAAATGTTGCTAGTGTTCATGACGACCACAGAAAGCTGTGGGACACGATAAATGTCCCACCAAGCAACCAAGCATAAAACAAATGAGCGTACTTTAATATAAACTTTATCAGATAACAAAATATTCACAGCGAAACAAACCGCAGATGAAATTAATCAGTAATTTATTGATCTGGGCCAGTATTCATTAAAATAGAGAGACCAAGCGGATCAAAGAGTTGATTAAAAGAATTATTTTGAACTCGATAATGCAAGTCCCAGTATCACCTAAAGAAGTTGATAAAACTATACATAAAATGTAAAACTGTGCCGCAGCTGCGGATGATGATATGAAGCCACAACCTAAAACATATTTGAATTTTTTATCAGTTCTATAATATTTAACTGTCTAAATAAGTATTACTTTCAACATTGTAAATAAAATGCATATAAGTAGAATCAATCCTAGCAAACTGAAAGTTGCTAGAAGTGTACGTGTTAAAAAAAATAGGACGAAAAAATATGAATAATTCTATAACAATTTCCGTTTTGGCTATATTTCCAGAAATATTTGAATCTGCAATAAATTGTAGGCTGGAATGATTTTCATTAAACGCAAAGTCAAAACTTATTCCCAGTAGCGTCTCAGAAGCAGAAGTGTACGGAGCAAGATATTGCTGACATCAAAGACAAAATTATATCGAACATTGAAAATAAACTATATATTCAATACCTTTTCCTTGACTTAATAAGGCTTTTGATACAGTGCAACACGAAATTATATGGAAACAGCTTAAAAAATAAAGTATTCGCGGATTAGTACAATAATTAGTAAATAGCTAACTGACTGGTGGATTTCAGAATGACATGTCAATAAAACAGCCTCCTCCAAAAATAATTATGCAGCGCATACCTCAGGGATCACACTAGGCCCGTTATTATTTTTAATATATATATATAAAAGATCTAACACTGATATTAGGCGAGGCAGGAAATAAATAAGTTCGCTGACAACTGGAACATTTTCTTCGCTGGTTCAACAAAACATTGTATTGAAAGAACAGCAAACTGCTATCTATTGAAGCTGGTAAAATGACATAAATGAATATACTCCAATAAATCACAAACAGAACAAAATTAATAATCTTTAAACCAGGTAATAAAAGAGGCTATGATTTCATAAACTTACATTTTAAAAACAGGAAACTGGAACAAGTCAGAGAGCAAATATGTCTTGGTGTCTGGTTCAAAAAACATACTTCATGAGCAAGCGCTTATTGTTTTGCGAGTTGGTATTGTACGTAAGAAAACATGATTGCGGTTTAGGACATGGACAGATAGAAAGAACAGACACCACAGAGTGCTAATTTCTAATTGATTTGTTCTAAGTGCCTCAGCATCGATATACTCTGCGTCACCGCACCACATCTCAAGCAATTTGTGGCCCCACCACGGACCGCAAGTACACTATCTCTTTTTCTGCCTAAGTCAATTAAAGCCACACTGACACAACACGTGCCGCAACTATTGAAGGCCTCCGCCTCAATTATCTCTCTAACAGTCTGATCTTTGTGCCTAGCGTGAACAGCGGGGTTCGGGATGGCAATCTTTCGTGTCACTGTCATGACAGCGGGTGCAAACCATTCTTTGCTTCTTCCACTGTTCTCTCTAGGCACAGAGATAAGACTGGTAGAGAGATAATTGAGGCGGACGCCATCAATAGTTCCGGCACGTGTTGTATCAGTGTGACTTTAATTGACTTGGCAGAAAAATAGATAGTGTAGTTGCAGTCCGTGGGTGGGGACACGTATTGGCTTAGATCTGGTGCGGTGTCGCAGTGTGTATCTGCGCTGAGGCTCTTGAATTAAATCAGTTGAAAGTGTGCGCTCTGTGGTGTCTGTTCTTTTTCTGTCCTTGTCTTAAAGGGGCCCTGCAATCATATTTAAGCATCTACCTTTTTTGCGGTTTCCACGTCCCTTGGAGTTCGGGCAAGCCAGCGGGCACGGAGAGAGTAACTAAATATCAGTGCGTCATATTTTAACCGGACGACGCGGAAACCTCCTCCACCGACGAGGGCGACCCGTGGTACTGAAAGCGCGCAAAATGTGACGTCTTTGGTCCTGGGCTTACTTCTGGTCAGAGCCCCTAAAAGCTTCTTTTTAGTCGAACTACAAAATATGAGTTGCGCGAACTGTTTCAATTATTTATAAAAGTAGTTTTTGTTTAGTATTTTAGATCAGAAAAGAAACGAATGCAGTTTATAAAGTACGGAAACGAGAAATGACCCGTCGACATACCCGCCACCGAGCGGTGGAGAAGGCGGCGCACACTTGAAAGGAGTAGTGGGATCACGCGCCGACACGGAAAGGTCCCGGATGTACGCGACGGCGCTGCGGTCGTATGGACAGGATGATTCGACCAGCTCCGAGCGTTCCGAAGGCCTTCGGCGAGAAGCTTTGTCTTGGGGTTTGGCCGTTTCGCAGTATGGCAGCGCGAAGTGGCTCCCATTCTGAACTGATCTTTACCCCGTGTTTGCTGTCGTTTGTGGCCAATGAAGTGTCATGCCGAATTACTGTTTAATCGCGCCGCAAATGCAATGAGAGCCGCCCGGCTGCCCGCTGCATACAGCCTATCCAAAACATGCTTTAGTGGCGCCCTCTCGCGCCGTCGACACGGAGTGAGGCAGCCGTGAGCGCTCGCGATGAGCCCACTACCCCTCCTCTAGTTCACGGCCACTCAAGCAACCAAGAACGTCATGAGGGAGGTTATTTTTTGCTTGTTTTTGTAATTTTAATTTGCCTATAACTTTTAAAATAAAGCGAGTTTCGAGAAAGGAAAAGTTTTACTAAGTTACTACGTTCAGTGCGCTCAGGTTTGGTGGAAAAAAAAGCCAGTAAAAAAGTCCTTGCAGGGCCCCTTTAAAGCACAATCATGTTTTTCACATACTTCATGAAATAGCCACTTGGCAAGTAAACAGTCGATTTGTGTCATATACTAATGGCCTGATGTATAAAATTACAAATTTTATTTTGTGCTTGCTAGGAAATAATATATTATACTCTTTATTGTATTCTAAAATATATTACTCGGTCTTAGTGTGGGCACTACAAACTCTTCAAATTATAAGAAATTTTTAATCCCACAAAACAATGTTTTAAGCATCTTTGAAAGCTGCACAGGAGACTGTGTAAACTTACGCACTCATACATTGTTTTATAAACATAAAGTACTAAAAGGCAAATCCAATATACTACTTCAAATTTCTTTAAATAACTAAAAAACTCATATCTGACACCTGATGACGCAGAAACCTCCATGTCTAATATGCGGCGCCCTAAACCTAAATAGCATAATATAATTAGAAAATTATAGACAAAAGGTTTACCATTTCAAACTGGAGAAATCCTTAATCACAAGGAAATCGAATTGCATTTTACTATTTCGACACCGTAATTTAAACGAGATTGTGGATGGTGACCTCTTTGCAGTGATATGCGTTTTTCTAAGATTTTATTTACATTCTGTTGATAGTAAACGCTATATATTGTCTTAATATTATATTGTTTGTTCTTTTTCACCATTCTGTAGTATTAGCTGACATTATGTACAGCAAAAGGTTTCAGATCTGCTGAGGCTTTCAGGGTATATTTTAAATGTGTGGCTACATGCGTGTGTTTTTCTAATTTTCGTTTATCGTAGTATGCTATTGTTGGGTGTTTCTTGTTTTAATTACAGTTTCATTAAGTTTCTTCCCTTTATACCTCTGTAAATTTGTGTATTTTGCTGTGTTTTACTACTAATGTATTTTGTTTTTAATCATAAGACAACGTTATAGACTGTTTCTTCTGTGCAGTTTTGATTTTTTCAGGTTATATTCTAATTGTGACATTTCATAGTATAAGTGTGCACTTTTGCTTGAATGCACTCATTTTATATTGTGTCCGTTGTATGCCAAGCGGGGGCCAAGCCAGGCTTCAAGCCTTTTGCCTTATGCTCCCTCTGCGGAAGACATCCACAGGTAAAGCAAAAAGAGCGAAAGAAATAAAGAAAGTGAAAGATAACGAGAGGAAAAACAAAAAAAAAGAGAAAGACAGAATTAAAGAAGGAAGAAGAAGGAAGGAAAGGAAAGAAGGATATAAGTAAAGAATTCTTTCTCCTGCAAGACCTTTTGTAGAAATCGGAACATTCAGTGTGAATCTAGCCCCTTGACACACCCATGCGCACGGCAATGAGAAGATAACGTTTTTGTAACTCGCTCTCCACCAACCCACACTTGCTTTTGATGAGAAGAAGAGACCGACAGGTTCACCTCACTTTGCTACGCACGCGCTTGCGTTTTCTTGTGACGCCAGCCACTTTCAAGGGGGGGGGGGGGGGTGGTCACCTAAAACTAAAAGCTACCACAATTAAAATGCAGTGTTCAGTCCACAGTAAGAAGGTGGTGTTTATATGGTACCAAAACGGTACACTTCGCGTTACGGCGGGATGTAAAATACATTTCGACACAGGCATACGTCATCTGTCCTTTAGCTCCCGACGACAACAGTTCATCGGAATATAATCAGGCTCGCGCTCGAGGCCAATCATTGTAGGGATGTAAATCGCCGAACTCCAACAATGCCCCGGCGAACACCTCCTGTTGAGAGCAGCACCGATTCATGTACGCGATAGTGATTCATTCTCGCTAGCAAAACTATACCCCACAGTTCTTTTTCGCCAGGAACTACTTAAGCCCGATGTTCTTCACTGCAACATGAGAGCGGAGATAAAAAAAAAACACGTATGCCTAAGATAGAGTCATGTATACAAGCTCTTACTTATATTAAAGATTTAGCCTAATTTTGGAGAAGGGTTGATGGCCACTGTGCAAGATGTGTGACGTTATGTCACAGGAAAGGTATACAATAGACTGCGCTCACATGAAACAGATTTATTAGTCGATCCTTCGAGAATCGAAACACACCACCCCCTTTGTTAAACGCTACAGCTTACCCCTTCTCTTTTTTCTATTGGCTTTCTTTTTTATTCTTATATTTTTCCATGCGTCTTTTTGGCGTTTTTGTAAAGGAGGACGTACATAGCGTCTTTCAAGGGTCATGCTAACGCATTCCCGAAAGATTCAACCATGGATGCTCTTTCAATTTTTCGCCGCCTACTTGGACCTGCGCTAGTACTCGGTTCACACTCCATTTTATAGCACACTCCAAGGCGTATGCGCTCCGCACGCCTGCAAGTCCAGAGTCGCCCAGCATCCGCGCGCGCATTGGCTTCGGCACCGTGACGTCGCCTTCATCTCGTTGTCCTTCAGTAGCCTACTAAACAAAAACATTACAATCTCACACAGTTGGCAAACTGGTCGAAACGTTTGGATCGAACGTTATGAGATATGGACACCCGTTTGAAAGGGTAAGGATGGCTAGTTGGGCTAGTTGGTTTTGCATCGTGATGGAATACGCCAAAACAACGAGGACGAAAACGAGGGAAGAACTAGACAGGGCGCGGCGTAACTTTCAACTGAATTGTTTATTTCGATGACAGGATTGTAAAAATATAAAAGCAGGCACACTTGGCAGAGCACCAAAAATATGGTCTAAAAAACACCCCCCCCCCCCCCTCAACTGCTAGTGTCATTGGTTGTTCAAATAGTAGAATTCTTTATCAGTCAGGACTTAGCGGTCACAGTGGACTTAGCGGTCCACTGTGACCGTTGCGAAGATGGGCCCAACTCTGGAAAGTGCAGCCCCATTTTTGGTGACACCTGTGTCATGGGACATTACAAAACAAAAACGGCAAGAGAAATCCACGAAGCCTTCCTGATTAGGTCCCACCATGACGATTCTTGTGTGAGCGATCCCTCTTTGTTCCTGACTGATAAAGAATTCTACTATTTGAACAACCAATGACACTAGCAGTTGAGGGGGGGGGGGGGGTGTTTTTTAGACCATATCTTTGGCGCTCTGCCAAGTGTGCCTGCTTTTATATTTTTACAATCCTGTCATCGAAATAAACAATTCAGTTGAAAGTTACGCCGCGTCCTGTCTAGTTCTTCCCTCGTTTTCGTCCTCGTTGTTTTGGCGTATTCCACCATGTTGAAAGGGTACCCCTTTGAAACGTACGTGTCTGGAACCGGTGTCCGTATCACATAATCACGTATGATCTAAACGGATCAACCAGTTTGACACACTTCTGAATTTCAAATAGTCCTTCTCAGTAGGCCTAGGAAAATACAACTAGAATTCAATATAAATAAACCTTTTTCCTTCCGGCGTTATGGTAATGTTGGACAGAAGATTGCAGAGCAAACGTAAGAATTGCGAAACACGGAATTCGCGACTTTCGAGTCTGCAAACGCTTAAAACTCACCTGCTATGGTGACACACAAAGACACGTGTCACAACCGTTCGGTCACCTTGAAGTCGTGACTACGAACTGTTCTTAGGACAAAATTGTGCTCAAGAAAGAAAAAAAGAAAAGAAAGGCTCTTACAAATCTCTACAATGCGAAACTAGAGCTCAGCTCTTGAGGAGGAGGAGGAGGAGAGGGCATGCCCCTCCTCCTCCTTCATACCCTCCCCCTCCAATCCTCTCTCCTACTCCTCCTGCCGCTGAATATGTTCATGGGTGACATGACACGAAGTCTTGACGTCATTTTCCCCGCTAACTAAAGCGGGAAAACATTTCGGCTCATTTTAGCGGAACATTTTTCTGCTAAATTGAAACGAGACTTTTTTCTGCTAAATTTCACGGAAACATTTCCCCACGAAAGTTAGAGAGAAAAGTTCTCCGCTAACGTTAGCAGGGAAACGTCCCATAATGCAATGCGCGAGGTTACGCCGACGCCGACGGCTCTGAACCCGGAAAAGGGCGCCTCGACTCTCGACTGAAATCTCGACTAAAAAAAAACAGATCGTCTATTGGGCTCGGTAATGATTGGGGGCCGGGTTGACACCTGAGGGCTTATGTGCAGTAATGAGAAAAAAATTGTTATTTATCAAATTCTAGTTGAATCTACTTGCAGTCATGCGGTGCAGGGTTTCAAGAGCAATCCAGCGCAAGGCACTGCCGAGGCAGCAGAGCGCAGAGAGAGGGCTCGGGGCGTCGTCCGAGCGGATCGGCACGACGGCCGTCACCGCGCGCAGTCAGCGTCCTCGCAAACACTTCATCACGAGCGCGGAACTTGGGAGGGGTTGGGGGAGTATCCACATTGGCAGGTGGGACGCAGCAGTTTCCGGCACCAAGTAGGGCCGGTCAACGCTGCCTGTAGAAGAAGGGCGGGCGCGCAAAACAAGCACCGCGCGATGTTTCCAGTGAGACGGTGTTGACCCCACCTTGAAAAGCATTCTTCTGGTGGCATCTCTCGAGGAGGAATCTCACGGCGACGTCAGGCGAGAGCCGAGTGAGTAGAGGGGAGGCGGCCAATCGGAGGCTGCGGCGGAGCAACGACTGACGTGCTACCAAATGGCCGCTCCTCTGACTGAAGTGCAGGTGACCCATTTGGATACAAGGGTCATTCGCTTGGGAAACCCGTTTGCTCCTGCAGCCGGTACGAACCCGCTTTCTGGGACAAGCGGGTGACCATTATAACTAAAATATTACCGGTATGAACCCGTTTTCTTTCATAATGTTGCCAAAATTCTTTCTAGTACTGTACCCTACTGAACAAAAAAAAAAAAATCAGAAGGGTGGGAAACTGGTCGACCCATTTTAATCAAGCGGGTGGAAAACTTGTCGACCCGTTTGGATCAAACGTGATGATAAGATATGGGTATCCGTGTTAAACTGTACCCTTTCGAAATGGCTCCCGTTTTAAACTGTACCCTTTTGAAACGCCTCCCGTTTCAAAAGGGGTAACGTTTTTGATGCGGTACCCGATTTAAACAGTAACCATTTGATACTGGCCCCTGTTCGACCTGGCACGAGACCACACGTTTAACTCGCCCTTCGGATATTTAAGCGAATCATTCGTTAGCCCTAAATGGGTACCGTCTGGAAGGTTATGTATGTTAAACTTAGTGAAGACGTTTAGAACTTGATGAACTAATTTATATTATGAAGGAACTAGTAAAAAAATGTACTCGCACAGGTGTTTGCAAGCAGGCAGGATTACAGCCACAAAGACCTTGTTTTCTGAACTCCCAGAAGAGTAATACATACAGCCTATTCCGTAGAAAAGTACACACGTGCAAGCAGGCTGGGAATGTAAAGAGGAAGAACTAAGCCTTAATACAAATGTGAAGATATCAAAGCAAACGAGATCTGTGGTCATTCTGGGCTAGAATGTCTATTGTCTCGGCAGATGGGAAAATAATTTAACCGACATTTTATAATAATAATAATAATAATAATAATAATAATAATAATAATAATATAAATAATAATAATAATAATAATAATAATAATGTTTATTTTTCCATCAAACAAATGGAAACATTTCCAATTGTTTTACAGGTGGACGATTCTCATTGGCGGTGGCAATCAGTTCATCGAACAAGGTTACATCGACAAATCGTTTCAATGACACGCTGTTTCATCAACAGATTGTTTTATGGACGGCTATCATTAGGCGTTTTTTGGAAATAAGTCACTCCAGACTGTCGCCACTAATGGCGTGTACGAGTGGGCCAGGTGGGATAACATTTTTGTAATGAGCCGTCGTAGGATGTAGCCGTCAAACAGCCTGAACGGGTCGGCCGGGCAGTTATCCCCGCATTTGAAAATGACGCTGCAGAGTGCAATTCGCCTAACGAGTGTCGGTGAGATGTAGTTTTGAAAAAACTTATGTCCATGAAACGTTTAGCCAAGAAAAGTTGTCTATTAAACGTGTACCATGAAATGCCGGGAGAATAAGAAAGTCAGTATTCTACCGGCAGTTAAATGTTTTCAGGTAGAAAATGGGTGGCGGTTGTCGCTAGAAATTCGGAAAAAAATTATTCTCCCGGCAGCCGCCAGAATAGACAATGTCTAATTATAGAGGTGATCTGGAAGATTAGCCGTAGAAGAACGGTCAATCGCGGCCAAGAAGTAGGTTGCATTGCACGTACAATAACAAATAGCGGACTTGAAATGTGCAATCCGAGATATATGTCGACATGGGCACTGCAGAGCAATGACACAAACACCAAAATGAGAAGGAAGGGATTTGTGAACGTTCAACAAAATGCGGCGTAAGCAGTCGATTGCTGAACCTAACCACATCACAAGAATTTCTGTGACTTTTTGAAGACATCGCCGTTACCAATATACGCATAGAACTTTTCAGACACCGATAACTTTGGTACACTTCGAATATGTTGTTGCGGACAATATATAAGTTACCACTGAAATCCATGGCAGCCCCGCAGGCCGCAGTACACCGGAAACTAGATCAGCAAGCAGGCACTCCGGAATTTGAAACCGCTAGTAATCATCCGTCAATCTTTTACCACGGGATCACGCTCCAGCCGTTATCCGCGCGCAGAGAGCTGAATCAAGTAAATAAAGCAGAGTGTTGATTGGTCTGGCGAGTGCGCACCTTCAACCACGATTTTAGTTTAGGAAGAGATAGAAAAAGAGAGAAGGAGTAGAAATGCAGGCCTACCTTTAAGGTCGGCAGGGGGGTACGCTCACAAAGACGTACTTTCAAGGGAAATACTAACAATGAACACAGCAAGAGGATTTGTCACCTTTATCATCTAATGAGTTCGTCCCAAAGTTGATAATGCAGTGGATGCCATGTAAGTGAACTACCAAGCAGTGACCTTCAAGCAGGTGCCTTGCTTTGCCCTCTCATCCACCTGGAGACTGTAGTCACGTGACCGTAACCGGAGCCACGATTGGCCGAAAATTCGCATAGAATTTACTCTGCTGTCAATACCTATTGAAGAGGACAGCTGCACGAAGGCTTATTTTTGGTGTTCCAAAGGAACTGGTCAGCCCAAAACTTAAATAAAAACACGAAGCATTCGGATCTTGTTTTACGCCGTATAGCCCACATTCTAAATTCACATGCAGAATGAAACGCGACTTCTTTCTCCAGGAACGATGTGCAGAAATATATTTAATTTCATTTATTTATCCTTAAGGGCCCGGGTGGGGCATTACATAAGGGGGGGGGGGGGGGGGAGTAGACGAGAACTAAAATGCACTTTGACACTTGAAAACGACAAAAATAGGAAAAGGAGAGATTCAAAAGAACAATAGTAAAGAACACAAAGTACTGATATGGTTTAGTTGAGAATGATTAGTGGTTGTGTGAGGAGATTTCCTGACGAAACCTTATTGGGTCAGTAATGACTACAATGTCGTCGGGAAGGGAGTTCCAGATGGCTATTGCATGGGGGAAAAAGGAAGTGTTGAACGCCTGCAATACGCTTGATGCATTGACTGTGATTAGGGCGTGATGATTCTCTGTCAGGAGGAGCTAGAGGGGTGGTATGGAAGTATGGATAGTTATGGTAGAATTTATGCAATAAGCATAACCGAGAATTCAATCTTCGACTGGACAGTAAGGAGAGTTCAAGAGTTTCTTTAAGTTGGGTTACACTGATGTCATGAGTATATATCTATCTATCTATCTATATAGGTCTGGCTCAGGCCGAAACGTCGACCTATATGTAATAAAACTCCACGAAAAGCTTCGAGGTACGTTTACTTTCCTATATATATATATATATATATATATATATATATATATATATATATATATATATATATATATATATATATATATATATATATAACGGAAATGAGTGAAGAATAACAAGTGCAGCTGTATTAATATTGCGAACAAAGAGGGGAGAAAGTGATTATTGAATATGTTGCATCAAGGTTAGAGAAAGGGAAAGACAGCTGGCGAAAAATTGGAGCCGCTCTTTTTCCCTTTCCCTAACTTTAAGGCAATGAATGCAATAATCACTTTCTCCTTCCTTCGGTCACAATATATATATATATATATATATATATATATATATATATATATATATATTATATATATATATATATATATATGCGTGTGTGTGTGTGTGTGTGTTTTCTAACAAGAAATTAACAAGCATTTTCGTAGTATTAGATTCATGTTTTTTCCTATTTTCTGTTTAGAAATATTGTTTACATAGTTTAAGAAAGGGTACAGTTTTGTTACATGCACACAACCTCCGCCGAAAAAAAAAATATTCAAGAGCTGCGAAATTTAAGACAAACATTATTTCTGGGCAATATTTTTTTTCGTTTGCAAGTTTAGTTTATATTGCTGCCATTAATAAGCAACCAGCGCATGACGATGACAACACGTGGTGGGGTTGTGGGCTCGAGGAAGCTCTGATGACCTAAATATCTGAGAATAAACAAAAATGCAAGACATTTACAATTCTCTGTAATTCGAAAACTAGAGCGCAGCTCTTGAGGAGGAGGAAGGGAGGGTATGCCTCTCCTTCTCCTCCCTCCCCTCCTTTCCTCCTTTCTTCCTCCTCCCGTTCTTTCATACTCCTATCTTCCTCCTCTTTTTTTGTCCTCCTCTCCGTCTCGTCCTCTGCCCCTCGCTCTGAATTTATTCATGGGTGACGTGACACGAACTCACGTGACGTCATTTTCCCCGCTGAATTGAGCTGGAAACCTAATTGGTGTTGAGGTCGCGTGACGTTAATTTTCCCACTAAATTTAACGGGAAATTTTCCTGCTGAATTTACCGGGTTAAGTTTTTTGGCTAAGTTATTGGGGAAATATACGTCGCGTAACCTCTGCACCAAATCAGTTTCCCCGCTAAATATGGTGGGAAACTTTGATGTCTCATAATGCAACGCGCGCGGTTACGCCGACGCCGACACCGACGCCGCTCAACCCGGAAACGAGCGCCTAAGAGCTAGGCTCTAAAAATATTTCGCAAGAGTTTTTGCTTATTTGCCGAATTCGCAGAATAGTGAGATAGTATGACGTCGCTAAGGTGGCGAGGTAAAAAGCAATATAACTGAGAGAGAAAAAATGAAAGCCGTTTACAACTCCTTGTAACGCCGGATTAGAGCGCAGCTCTTGAGGAGGAGGATGGAAGGGTACTGAGGGATAGGATGGTAGGGTACTGAGGGATAGGTGACTCCCTGAGGTTACGTGACTTCGGCGGGGGGAGGGTCACGCGACCTCAGGGGGTAACCCTCATGACCCTCGTGAGGGTAACCCTCGTGACCATCGTGAGGGTAACCCTCGTGACCCTCGTGAGGGTAACTCTCATAACCCTAGTAACCCTTGTGAGGGTACCCTCGTGACCCTCGTGAGGGTAACTCTCATAACCCTCGTGACCCTCGTGAGGGTAACCCTCGTAACCCTCATGAGAGTAACTCTCATAACCCGAGTAAACCTTGTGAGGGTAACCCTTGTGACCCTCGTGAGGCTAACTCTCATAATCCCTCGTGACCCTCGTGAGGGTAACCCTCGTAACTCTCGTGAGAGTAACCCTCGTAACCCTCGTGAGGGTTACGAGGGTTACGAGGGTTGTTACCCTCACGAGGATCACGAGGGTTACCCTCGTAACCCTCGCGAGACTAACCCTCATAACCCTCGTGAGAGTAACCCTCGTAACCCTCGTAACCCTCACAAGGGTTACGAGGGTTACGCGCGGTTACGGCGACGGCGACGGCGACGGCGACGCCGACGCCGCTCAAGCCGGAAACGGGCGCCTAAGAGCTGCGCTTTAAAACGATTAAGAAATTACATATTGTTTTTGTTGTTAAAAGATGATTTTAATATATATTTCGTCATTCTTGACGCAGGCGTTGACGGACATAATGCCGCTGCTTACATCCCTGTTGAGGTTAGCACCATGGCTGACACGTTGTCACGACAGTTTGGCGGGCTATAAGCTCAACTATTTGACCAACATGCAGTCTCGTGAGAGCAATTGTGAATGACAGCGCACATGTCATCAGTGTAGACAAAGCAGCGGCGCAGCAATCGTCGCTGCTTTCAGCAGAGCGAGCGCCGTCAGCGCTCGCTCTGCTGAAATGTGAGTGTGAGACTTTCGAACACTAATAGCTTGCGTATGTTGCAGTAGGCTGATTTGTCGTTTAGGATACTTTGCCTTGCGAACGCCTGCAATCAAGTGCTCGGCGCACCACCCGCGCAGCGTCGGAACCTTTCTGGCGCGTATTGGCAGCCTGCCAGCGCAGGCGGTTCATCGTCGCGACATGAATTCGAGTATTTTATGAACCCCCGCAAACATGAACCTCCGTGACGATGAACTGCCGGAGCTCACAGATGGTTAAACGGTTGTTGAAAGGCACTGTGTAGTGTACACCTAGCTCTGGAATGGCTTCGCAGGCGTTCGAAGGGCAAATAATTTGCGGCGACAAAGCAGAATTTTGCATCGTCAGCAAGCTAGCGGTGCTCGAGAGTCCCATACTCACATTTCAGCAGAGCGAGCGCTGGTGGCCAGATAGAGGCGCATTCGACTCTTGCGTCGTGAGTGCTACGTTGTTGCTCAGCCTACGCTGTGTTACGTTCCAAGCCCCGGCGAGGCCGTGCTCCATCTAGGGCACACTTACAGGGACGGTCCGCAACACCATCGCTTGGCAGAGACCCTCTTGAAGACCCGAAACCGAGGCTTTCGAACATCAGCTGAAATAACCAACATCAACGGGTCTTCGTCTTCCTCTTTCTCCAACATCAAGAGAAGCTGCTGCTGCGGTGACATAAACCTCCGGGCCAATGAGAATGGCTCTTGGACCTCATCTTCATCGAAGCCAGCAGCCACCACCAATCACCAGGATCCCGCCGGTGACGCAACATCGTCACGTCCCCGGGGCTATAAAAGGGGGACCCGCGGACACGCGGGGCGAAGACGGAATGGGACCTACCATCAAACGCAACCATCATCTCATGTCCCATTAAAACATAGTCACCTTATAGCCCAAACCCGGTCTCCAGCCTGTCCGTCCCCCAGCCCTTAACAGCTGATGACATGTGCACTAACATTCAAAACAGCTCTCTCGAGACTGCCTGGAGGTCAAAGAGTACCCGTGCCGCCGCCCCGTACTTCAGTATCAAACGAACTCACCGCGTAAAGCGAGAGCTGTTTGATTAAACCGGTTCAATTTGTCGGTCACCGGTCATTCGCTTGTGCGAAATTGTCACCCGTTTCAACAAACAGGCGTCCTGCTTGCCCAAACGAGTGACCCGTTTGCCCAAACGACTGACTAGTTTCACCAAATGAGTGACTCGTTTGACCAAACGAGTAACCGGTTTGCCCAATTGTGCGACCTGTTTACCCAAAGGAAAGACGCGTTCGTCGAAACGGGCGACCGGCATTGGTCAAACGGGTGATTGGTATGGCTACAGTGTTACCGGTATAAACCCGTTTAGATTCATACATGGGTCAAATGTTTCTTTTTTTTTTAAATTTCTCTCTAAGCGGTGCGCTCCTCTTTCTAATGATTTGTCCACTGACGGACGCCGTCATATTTTCCTTGTCATGTGGGTACTATAGGTAATGCCTTAATGAACAAATTACGTCACGTGACTTATGCGTGATCACTAGATTCGTTGCACGCAATACTTGGCACAGCGGACAGAATTCTGACCGGGTAGGTCTAACTAACAAAAGACGACCGAGACAAAGACGATCATGTTTTCCCAAGCACTGGGACTGTCCAGCAATCTGGAACAGAACTGGCTAAAGTTCAAGCAGCGAATGAACTGAAAATTAAAGGCCACAGCTGGCCTGGTGCTCCTTGTGGCTCTAGAAGAGCCGATGAAGGTGTCTAAGAGCTTGGTATTTTGCGACGGATAAGGACAAGAGTCTTTCATGACACTTGTTCAAAGTTTAGAAGCCTAGTTCATTCCACGCAGGAATTAGACTTTCCAGCGCTATGTCTTCAAAGTGAAGCAGTTTGAAGATATTGAGTATCACGAACAGTTTAACCGAGGCCTTGAAACCAAGATTGAGTAGAGCAATTTATGAAGCATCGCAGGTTCTATGCTGCCCGAGCATATTGTGTTTTTAATAGCGGATAAAAAAATTGCGAAAGCAGCTCCTCTGAGAATTTGACGTCAAGCTTGATAAAGCGGTACGCATCTACCAATTGGAAGAAATAGTAATAATAATAAAAAAACATCGGACACAAATTGTACACAAAGTGATGTTATTACAAGAACGGAAATGAGACCGATGCCTAACAAGAAACGAAATTGTTGCCGTCGTGTTGAAACTTTTTCAGTATTTGCACCGTTGTCCAGCACCCGGAGAGGTCTCTTATACCTTCGAAAAAGCCAACCATTTCGATGCGTGTGTTTTTCTTTTTTTTTTTTGTGGGGGGGGGGGGGGGGGGGTGGAGGAGAAGCATCAGTAGCCTATAAATGTTGCGTAAGCAAAGGCAGCGATACCGATACAGTGCAGAGCTTTGAAAAACGATAACTTTAAATGCTGACAGTTTTCTTCAAGCAGCCACAAAGCCAAGCATACTGAAGTATTAGAGTTTCTACCATTGGATGTGTGCAGATCACGTCGATTGTGTATACCGTGTCGAACGCAAACTTGATGCCGCATTCACTCTCCATCAAGCAGCACAAAATGCTCAAACTGAAGCTATGTGATAGTCGACAAATAGAACACTTCAGTGTGGCAAAGCTTCAACCAATATCAACGAGAAACAAGCTCACGTCTAATTTTTGCGTAGTAAAGAAAGACTTGTCAGGAACTTCTCGGATTGCAGGCAAGCGAGCTGTTTAAACTGGTATCACGTGTTTGAAATTTCCATGCAACTCCTTCTATTGGTGACGCGTTCTTGAAAACCATTGAAGAAACGGCATACGTAAAGCGCAATTATCATACTATTATTCGCAAATACGCCGAGCCATGCGTACAGCCTGCTCGACGAGTGCCGTTTGCACTACGGGAGCCCCTTTGAACTAAACTCGGGCGAATGAAGAAGGCAAAAATCATCGAACGAGTCGAGGAAGTGACTCACTTGGTAAGTCTTCTTGTGACTGTTTAAAGATTGATGGAAATCTGCGAGTATGCATGTAACGCGGAAGGGTTATTGAAAGCATCGCGATCACTATCAGCTGCTGCGTAGACAAGATATAGAGGCAGAACTAGGTGAATCAAACGTTTTGACCATCTGAAAAGCTAAAATAGGCTTTCGTCAAAAAACACTAGAAGAACAAATATTAAAAAATATACGACATCACTAAACCGTTAGTCCGCAACCCTTACATGCGTCCTTTGTTTTATTTTATCGGTGCCTGACATATTCAAGAAAACATTGAGGAAAATTTGTGGAACACGTTTTTGTGTGCGCCTTTATATCGATATTGTTTTGATTTTCAGGCGCGCGTAACATAATCTTACCTCCGATTACGGGCGTCACTGCAAGTAGTTCAGCAAGCCGGAATAACCTTCAGCGTAAAAAAATTAACACTCTGCCAAACAAAATTATTTTTTTTTTCTGATTGGCGTTATTCATTTTAAAGGCATCAGGCCCTTTCTAGGGGTAATTAGGAGTTTTTTGAGCTCTCCGGCGCCCTAAGTCATGAAGCCAGTCCAGCGTCTCTTCGGCAGGATTAATTATTTTAGCAGGTACTTGCCTCACCACGCAGAAAACAAAAAGGAGCCGACGGAGTTGACGAAAGAAGACGTTATATTTCATTGGTTTCCAAACCACCAAAACAATTTAAAGAATTAAAGACAATGGCAGGAGGGCACTTAAGTCTGCTTACGCGTAGGAATGCAAAAGCATTCGTGTACGTAGCGCACTCCTACAAGCTGCGCGCCCCGATATCCCCTCCAGAGTTCTTCTGGGCGGCCTTTGGGGACGCGGCCTGGCCGGGCAGTGGGATAGCGCCAGGTGTGCGTTGCTTCGGCGGCGCTCCGGAGCAGCCCAAGGAGTGTGGGGTGGCGTTCCTTGGAACTATCCAGCGCGCGGGCCGCGTCGCAGCCATTTTAAGAGCCGTTACGGCGCAGGAGAATTTCTCTGCCGTTTTTCTTGGTTACTGAAAACGCCGGCTCCGCTCCATGGGACAGTTAATCCTTTCGCAATACCATATTTACTCGAGTAATAGCCGCACTATTTATAAACAAGGCCCTTGTGTTTACTTTCCCGCAAAGCACATTTACAGCCCATCATTCTGTTGCGCATAAACAACATAGGGATTAAATAGATCAAGAACACGAGTCTCCATACAAATGCAACCTTCACGGATGCTATCTTCGCGCGAAGACGTTATCTCTGTCCCGTAAACAGCTGGAATCCTGCTGTCGATCGCGGTGATTGGCAATCCGCGTGCTCCGCGGAAAAGCGGACCCTCAGGTTTTCTTCATAAACAGTGCGGCTATTACTCGAGTAAATACGGTAATATAAAAACATCATGGTCAAAGCATCCACAGCTGGCTATTTGTGATATAATAAGCCACCAAGACATCTTCAGAAGCCTCCAGATCTAGAAAAGTCTCGGCATTGCTCAAGTATCATGGCAAAGACTGGTTGTCAATTGCCTACGCTTCCCCGTTATTTTAATATGCCGAGTTTCGATACTCTCATTTTAAAATAAAGACCCTCTCTCAGTTAACTTCTGGCTACCAGTAATTTCACTCTTTTGTCTACACATCGAGTTGCAGTTATAACGATCATTATAATTGCCAGCAAAGCGTTGAAGAACATTCCAACCAGACTCCTACGTCTTCTTGTTCGTCTACTACAATATGACACGAGCTTCCACTATGTTTCAGACAAAAAACTGATTTTGACCGACACACTTTCAAGACTTTCAACGACAGGCAACGACGATACTGAGAATGATGTGTAGATCCACGCCACAGTAGTACAATTCTAGAGGGTGTCTCTGATAACAGTCAATAGGCTGCATGAAACGACTTCACAAGATTCGGTACACCTGAAAGTTGTCACCGCAATCTGTAATACCCAAACACTGGATGGCGTGTTTCGACACGTGACCCTGGAATTGTCTGTTTTAGTAAATTTTGTTTAAAGGGATCCGTGCGTTCTTCAGACAATGAAACCTGAAATGGTAAGAAGAGCTCATGATGGCCACCAAGGTATTTCCAAGTCTAAATACATGGCACGTAACCACGTGTTTTTGCCAGAAATGAAATATACGTACTGTATACCATCGTTAGATATAGTATTTCTCACGAAAAGTCCTACTTTCATCCCAGTGAGACCACTTCTCATCCCTTGAAAGCAGTTGAGGAAGGCCTGCTTGAGTATACCGGCAAGTCGTGTATGGACTCAAACTCAAACTTACTGAAACTTTTGAAGCTTGGCGACGCTACAGCGCGAACGGTACTTAAAAAAAAATATATATATATTATGTGCTTCCTTTGCAAGGCACGGTATACCTATCGAAATTTTCTCAGATAATTTGCCACAATTCTCATCAATAAAATTTTAAATATTTTTTTTATTACTTAAGCGCAACACATCAAGTACTCCCTTTCCCCGTTTTAACCGCCTTGTCGAAAAAGGAGTCAAAAGAACCGAACGCCTTTCAAGAAAACAACAACAGGAGGAGAACACTTCTGGCTAAGTGCGCTCAATTATCGGACAACCCCACTGGAGGACGGCAGGACACCGGTAGAGCTCTTCGTGGGTCGAAGATTTCGGTCCCGCGTGCCACACTTCGCAGAGACGTCATAAACACAGGTACAAAAACACAAACCAAACAAAGATGGCAATGATGGCACCCTTGCCGGCAAGGCGATATTTTCAAACTTAAATCAGCGACTGGCTGGAACCTTAAAACCAAAGTGCTCATCCAGGTTGCTCGAAGGTCATATGCCATACTAACAGAAAATAACACAATTATTTGCAGAAACCAACAGTATCTGAAGCCTAAGCCAGAATGTATCTTCCTGCGGGTGACGATTATGACAAATGCTACCTGGAAGAGTTGACTCGGTCAACGCCGCCTCAAGTTATACCACCACTGTAACCGTCAAAACTCACCCATCCTACCACCTCGAGTTCCCACAGCCCACGTAGGTCACGCAGATGTGGTCTTCCTCCGGCAAATATGAGCTACAACGAAAACTTCAACCAACTCGTAAAAATCTTAATACTGCTATGACTAATAAAAAAAGGTGCGCAATATGTCTGCTGTCACCTGACGTCGTAGCAAGGAATAACTAGGCTGCCACTCACTTGAATTAGCAAATTTTATCCCACTACTCATGCATGACCACAGGATCGCTTTCACACGACTGAAAAAAAGAACATTACTGAAAGTTTAATGCATTCACCCCTTTGCTAATTGTATTTTTCAAGCGTAAGTATTGCGTCTGACTTTTTCAACCTAATGTGCTGCCTCTCTGGTATCCTGCTATGGAATACAAAGGCATTAAATATTTAACCCAGTATTGCTTCATTACCTTGAATCTGTAGCGTAACGGCAGAGAAAGAAATATAGGCCATAAAACTACTTTGACGTCATCACAATAAAAATATGAAGGCACGAGGAAGACAGAGTGAAAGGCTTGTCACAGGTCGAATAACAAAAACAAAATATAAAATATACATTAATAAGAAAAAAATTATAACAAATGGATGAGTTCCGCTCATGGGTACGACATTGAGCAATGCTCAGCGCAGCATAGCGAAATACAAAATATAAATCAGCTTTGAAAGGGATACCAGCACCAGGGACAGCGAGGAAAACGAAAACCCATTCCGCTCATGATTAATGCATTTGTAACATTGCTGCTAATGTCCGTTCTCCGAGACGAGCTCTTATGCTCGAGTTCTCTTTCCACTTAGCGGAGGAAGCTGGTATGTGTTTAGAAGGAGCCGGAGGGACGCGAAATAGCAGATGCATCATGCTTCGGGATGCACGAGCAGCTCGTGCATGTGTAAAATTCTCGTCGGCTGCTCTTTAAGCAGGCTAAAGTTGACACAATCAGCGCAACATTCCCTCTTTATGGTAATGTTGTGGACTCTAAAACGTATACCGTCTTTGTGAATTAAAAAAAGGGACTTTAAACTATATTTTCAAGAGGAGTATAACACGCTAACTAAATTTCATAGCATACACCCAAAGTACAATAAAGGTGATATAAAGGAAGTTATTTAAGAAGTATTCAAATGGGAAAAATTAATATAATATTTTCTGGAAAATCGCTCGTGAACGATGTTGTAACATTTAATTTTATATTATATACCTAATAGCACGTACACAATTTCTACTCTATAAAAACTACTTAACGTAGAATTTTCATTTATTTTCCCTTCATCACATACTAAACTTTATGCATGTAATAGTGTTTTGTTGCTAACGCATACTAGAGAAATAAAATGTTCCATGAGTGGGCCCTAAAAGAGACACTGGTAACAATTATGTGTTCAGGTTATTGAAAGATTTCACACGATTATTTTTTATTCTATGAAAATACCTTCAGCGGCGTATGCACACGTTGATCCTTTGAACGATCGATACACCTTTTTAATATAACAGCTTGGGGTTTACAATATCAAATATATATTAAAATGCGAAATACTAAGCCCACATTATTCCAGCATGAAATGTGTCCCTTGAAAATAAAAAAAAAATCAATCTGAAATGTTTAATGTCGCATGAGCTCGCCGCTTTTAGCTCGGTGATGATATATATTGTTTAACACACGTTATAAATTATCACTTGACGACTGTAGTCTTGTTGTTTTGTTTTTTTTTTTTGTCGGAGACAAGGTATTGAACTCTTCATGGTTTCTGAAAAAGCAAGCGTAAGTAGTTTATCAGCCAGTTTAGCCATCGCCGATATATAATTATGCTTAATGCGCCATACATATTATAGGATTAAAAATAAGAAGCTCCCCCTAATTATTATAATTAACAAAACAGTAAAAATGTCTAGAATGACAATAAGTCCTCTTTTTCAATAAAACAGAAGAGCACTCAAATGACAAACCAAATACTATTGGCATCGTTCAGTGCATTGGAAGTCATCGCATTAATCCCTATAGACAAACCCAACCACGTGGGATTGATTCAGCCTTTTTTTTCATGGTGATATCCGACCACAAAATAATTGCTGATCACACTCTTTGTAGCAACTAACGTGATGCATACTTCGAACCGAAAGACCGCATCTAAAATATGCATTCAGTAAAGACGGACAGCAATTTTGGTCAGGCTTTCAGAGTTGCAGTTAAGAGACCTTGATTCGTAATACCGGTGCAAAAATAAAGTACGGTAAAAAAACAAAAAAAAACAACAAAACAATTAGGCTTTTCCGCCATACCGTACATAAACTCACCAAACACGCAGTTTACATAAAACGGCGCTGTTACTCATTTCTGTGTAGGTTGCAAATATTCCTAATTTCATGTTAAAGTCCGAAAATGTTACTCCAACCAATATTTGAAAGGAAACCCGTCGTTTCAAACCCAACTCAGTTTCTTCTTCAGGGGTTACTGAAGGCACTCGGAAGAGCACCAGCTGCTAACCTCTTCGACTTCAAAAAAGAAAAGAAAACAAAAAGGAAAATAAATTAAAAAAGGAGGAATTAGAATATTGAAAAATTGTAAAATGACAATTTAATTATGAAGACGGTCATCTCTTCAGCTTTTTTGTCAGGTCACGGAGGCCATGTGCGTACACAGAGGGCAAAGCGCCCAGGGTCCTTTTTAGGTTTCCTGGCGTATGCTTCATTTGCCACAATTCCAAGAAAAGTCTTCTTCGAAAATCGGACTCTGTGTCCACCACGTGCGCGTTCGTGAAGTCAATGCGATGGTCTAGGGTATCGCAATGTTTGGCGATGGCGCAGTGCTCACTGTCAAACTTCCGCACGTCGTTCTTGTGTTGGCGGATATGCTCGGGAAAGATCGTCTCGCCAATGTAGGTTGCGGGGCACTCTGCGCAAGGAATGCTGTAAACCACGCCCTATGCTCTTTCTTTTGGTAGACGATATTTCGGTCTTGACATAAACCTCACCAGTGCGGGTGTGGGCTTGTGGGCCACCGGAATACCTTCCTTTGCCAGTTCTCGTGCGAGCGCTTCACTGGTTCTCTTTACGTAGGAAACGCTGATGTGCGCGACTCGATGGGGCTGTCTTTCTTCTACTAACATTTGGTTTTGTATAGCGAGATCTTGGCGTCGGGCGATGCGCTTAATAAAGCTACTAGAGTGGGCATTTTTTTTAGGTCTGATCAATGATGATATTTTTCTCCTTCTTTTAAAATGTTTCCGACGAGCAGATAGTCGTTGCCCTACGCAGGAGGGTCGAAACCACTGAGGCCTTATGACTCGATGAATGGTTGGAGTCAAAATAAAATTGGTTGGAGCTACGTTTTCGGACTTTACTCTCACCCAACCAGGCAGATTTCTGCCGAATATGTTTACTTTCATTCCAATATTATGTTTTAATGCGAGAAAGCTTCTGATTAAAGCGAAGTTTCTATTGAATCCTTGACCTCGCTTTTAATATGGGGTGGTCTTCAGCTGGATTTCAAATAGCAAGTTTGCTTATCTCTTGCTACATCATGCTGGCTTTACTAGAAATATATCTAGAAAATAAAAACTCGAAACAACTGAAATTTGAAAACACTCGTGCTAACTCGGTTCACTGTAAGGCAGGTCTTTTCGGGGGCTTTGTGTCAGACGACAATGCTGTCCATGATACACAGCCCGGAAGATGTATGACAAAACTGGTAAAGAGAGATGTGACGTCGAAGGAGACGAGACTTTTGTCGTCGTGAGGTGTGAGACCGGATGTGAGTTGATATAAACCAAAAACGACAAAAAACAGGGCACACAACCCTGGGGAACACAAGAGGAAACCCTCCAGGGTACCGGACGAATGGCCAGCGACTTTAACAAACTGGAGACGGTAAAATAAATAGGACCCTATCCAATTGATCACCTCTAATGGTATCCCAAGACGCTCAAATTTATAACGAATTTTACCCGGTGGGACCTTGACGAAAGCTTTGCTGAAGTCTAAAATAATAATATCAACCTGTCGATACTTATCTAGAGTAGCAGCGAAGTCATCAACTGCTGTGACAAGTTGTGTAATGGCTGAATTCCCCCTCCGGAACCTATGTTAAAAATAAGTTAACACATACCTTTCCTAGAAGAAATATCGAGTATAAGCGATAACGATATGTTCTATGATCGTTCACATAGCATTGGTGATATAAATATGACGGTAACAACGAAATGATCACCTTTTTTATGAATCGCCCGCCAGTCCACCAGTCACCGGGAAGCATACATTAACAAAAGGAAATAAGAAAGATGACAGTCAAAAATAAAAAAAAGAAAGATTCGGGATATCTACGAAGGAAGTCGTTCGGAATCTTATCAGGTTCACTGCTCGACTTCGTTTTTAAATTCAGTAACATGGTAAACTCCACGAAAATTAATAAATTCGGCACTCAACGGTCCTGTGGCAGTGACAACAGGAACGTACATATTTTTATTTGAAAAGTCAAATTGGAAATATCGGTTGAAGTCGTTGGGTTTTTGTTTTATTGCGACAGTATTTAGAAGCTCGTGTCGCAGAAAAGCTGGCCTCGGTGGCGTCGCAAAAAAGCTGGCGTCGGTGGCGTGACTCAAATTCTGCTTGGTGGATAGGTCATGACCTCACAACCACAGGCCCTCTCGCTGAAAGTTCAAACAACCCATAACATTCACGTGAAACGTGACGTCACACATGGAATGAAAGGGGTTAAGAGCATTTTATGTAATGTGAACTGAAGATCAACGCATATATCTAACGATTTCACTTTATAAAGTACTTTACTTGCCTTTAAGAAAAATGGGAAGAATTTTACGCGGGATTCATACCCACAACCCTTCGGTTGCGAGCAAGGCATGCTACTGACTATTCCACGCAAGGCACGCGTTTACGGCGAATGAGAAGGCGACGCAAACGAGGCCCGACAACGCGATCGCGTTCCACTCTTAAAGGCGAAGCTAAAGCGTTCTCTAAGTTTTTTTTTTATCATTAATGACAACGTTGTTGAGCCTTAAATGGTCTACAGGTTTAGTCTTTTAGTTTAAAAAGTTTACATGGCCATCTTTTATGAAGCTTAAAAAGAGCAACTATAAAATATTATCTCTTGTTCGCTTCTTTGAACAGGCGAGTCAGTTCAGCTTGCATGACATCTACGGTACCTTAGTTAGAAAGTTTTTTCTCGACCTTCTTATCCTACGGGAAAGATGACTTATTGTTTAGGTGATCCACGGTTTTTCTTGGTACCGTACATCTACTCCGATTTGGAATAACGTTGTCTCATCATTAATTACACAAAGTAATAAACTTCCCCCATCGCAAAATCACATCGCCTTCGGAAAAATCACAGAAACAGAAGTCGAGATAGTTAAAAGCACTCTTTTTATTAGATTTCGAAAAGTCCTTTATCTTTGTTATCACTCTTATTCTTTCGCGAACAGTAGTTAAGATAGCAATAAAATATTACAAGTTTACGATTAAACTGGCTCTCCTGAAGGCTTACTGAATAGTTATCGAACACAGTGGCACATCCAGTGAGGGCATCGTCACCACGCGACCCGTTTATGCACCTAATAAATGCGTATGCGGATGCATTTCGGTATGACGACCGGACGCCTACGCGGAGTGGGAGGGAAGGGGGAGTACTAAAGAAATGCTGCCGTACTTACGAAATGTCGCCATCCCACTGTTGTTCCGTCGGTAAAGGGTTTTTCAGTTTTTAGAGGAACGCGTATACCTTGTTTCACCAAAACTTCCCTATAGTATGTTTGTACGGCATTAGAAAACGGGTGAAGCAGTGAGGTTTCATCCTTCGCCGAGCTTGACCATTGTATCTGCGTACAGAGTAAAGATGTTTCCATTAAAACATTACTGCAAACAAGCTATTCCCTCTTATAATGCCGTGGTGGCATCTGATTCAGTGTACCGGAAGACCATCGTGGGGCGTCTCCTTTATGCGCCGCGATAGAGAAAGCACAGGGCTCAATATGCCAATAACGGGATATCTATTGGTCAACGCCTTTTGCCTAAGTTAAATACCATCACTTTTAAAGATATATGATATATTCGACAAAATTCAATGAAGAGATTCGCAGAATCGCCGCGTTGCCCGCCTATCGAACGATGTTGTCTAATCAATTATGCTAAATATGATGAAATACGTTTACGTGTTGCAGTGGAACAGGTGGAGCAAATATCTACCATGATATGTACGCGATGTCAACATTATGTTTTGCCCCATGTCCCTTGCCTGTAACCATGACTGCATCTGGTAACTTCCACACTAAACTTGATCATTTCACCCTTCATGTTTACAGGTTCCGAATGTACTTCCGCAAGGTCCTGTGTTGCTGCTTCCGACAACATGATGACCTGAAGGTGCTGTCAGCCAACGGCAGGGTAGCCTCTGTACCAGGCCAGCTGGACGGATCGCCAGCACACACTAAGAGTGTCCATGTGTTCGCATCCGATTACTGCGGTCCACAGAGACAGACATTCAGCCCTCAACGGCCTTTGCCATCACGACACTACGATTGTGTAAAACGTAGCTGCTGAATGCTCATGAGCTTGAGTTTTTGAACATTTCATGCAAACATGCTGTGACGTATGCTTGGGTGACGAATGTTTTTGCCATAACGGAACTAGCATTGTGTAAAGTCATTTTCGTAGCACGTGAGCTTCACTTTAATTGCAGTTTACATCTTCCCGGCGCAACAGATGTTTGGACGTGCTTTGTCCCCGTAACTACTACACTTATAGTGTGTACATATCAGTTGTCACACCTACTAGATCTACATTATATAACCATTCACACCAATATGCACTGATTTGAGCGAAGTACATTTTTCACGTGCGAAACAAACATATTATCTGAAGCTCAGTCGAATGACTATTCTAAATTTCTAAAAATTGGCCACTTCGTTTAAAATGAACAAATAACACAAAGTATATTTAATCTGGACACTTTGCCCGTGTGAGATATATTTACTTTGTATCTCTACTTTTCGGGCGGTACTGTTGTGGTTTAAGCACGTACACTTTTGTTTCCAGAACACAGATTACCCGAGCATTTGTTGTAGAATGCGAGGGTCTGTTTTTCTTGGGCTAAAAATCATGCTTCGCCTCTCTGATCTCACAGTCGACCTATTGCTAGTAATATTATATTCCATATAATGTCATTTCCCTTTCTATCTTTAAATATTTTTATAAAGATAATATATATCGCATCATCTACATTATTTTCGATTAACGCGAACCATTCAATGTTTCATTTATTTTTGTTTGGTTTGTTCTTGCTAGAAAATGAGTTTTATTGACATATTTTATTATCGCGATAAGAATTGATACCTGTTATTCGAGGAATGGTCTTGGTGTTGGTGCAGTTATGCGTGCTGCATTAGAGGCTAAAAACCTGTGGACGAGACATTCAGGTTCATCCTGCTCGTTGGTTCGTGCTTTATGTAGCGGCTTGTATTATGTGTGCACTACCCGTCCGTGTTTCGAGAGTGTTTGGAGAGCTTAGAGTTTAAAATATTATCGTACTTGTTGCATGGGGAAGGTGTATTATAAATAGCGTCGCACCCCCCCCCCCCCCCCCCCTCACAAAATGTAAGCGCGTCTACAACATGAAGAGGTTGCTCAGGGCCAATGACTCTGGTATCCGGAGCTTTGAGTGAAATAACCTGCCTCGAAAAGTATTTACATGAGAGGAAGTTTCACACGCTAAGAATAGGTGATTTGAAACTCCATGGTAATGGTTTATGTTGTCATTGTGCCAAAGTAAGACTGTTGAGGCTGCTCATTCACTAATGTGCACCATAGCAAATGTCTTTCAGCGCTCTCATTGAAGAGTATTAAAAGAGATGCGTTTATCTCAGCCAATTGATGAGCACTGCGTGGCACAGGACGTAAGACATGCGAGTGGGTAATTATTGCAAATACGCAATAATTAGTTTTGCTCAAATATTACATTTCTCTAGGAATATCGCGGTACTGCAATAGTATTGGTGAACGCCACATAACAGCAAACAGGATGATGTAAAATTTTATGCTAGTAACGAAAAAATATAAGCATACTTTTTATATCATAATCATATCAGTCATGAGATTGATATGGAAATAGTTCAGACGGACGCATCATACTGGCATAACGGATAATGGAACATTGTGATGTGGCTGAGTCATATATTAGTATTCTGAATTAAGATATGCGTCTTTCCAGCACACCGAGTAAATTTGTTCAAAGCCCTTTTAGGGAGCGTTCCGGTGTAAAGTAATAACTTGTGTTTGTTTTCTTTATAAACGTAACTTGAGAATTGAATTGTTTCTTGGCTATTTTATTATACGTGTCAAGCATCATGAATATTACGCTTGTCAAAAGTTATAAATACACTTAATATTGCTCCAGGTTTTAATTTTGAATGAAACAGATCATATACCATATTGCATTGGTACCCCCAATAAGAAAATTGCAAATGTTATATAACACACTAATATTTGCTTGCGGTGGGGCAAAGGCCCCTTACTTGACGTAAAAAGACGTTAAAACAGTTTTTTTATTATTTTTATTTCTTTTAATGTCTGGTTGGCACACGCGTGTAAAAAAATAAATGTTACGCAAAAAACAAAAACACAAAAAAAAACATTAGATCAATATTGACGGCGCGAGACGCGATTTAGTTGGTAGTCACCTCCTTTCCACTTGTTTCCTCTCTCGACATTTTGGGCGCTCGGAGTAGAGGTGGATCGGCTTGGGCACCACGTTGAGCCGGAGGGAGTGTATGATCATCTCGTTGAAGTGGAAAGAGTGTGTGACAATTTAGTGATGTCATGGACTTTGCGCGCAGAGCTTGAAATTAACCTCGCGGGGTCAATATGGCTCGATTTGTTTTTCGCATAATGTTTATTTTTTGACACTGGTGTCCCAACCAGACTGCTGAAAAAAAATTGTTTTTTTCTCAGTTTGCCTTCAATGTTAGCAACTCTGAATTCGATGGAGCCTAGAAATAAAACAGGTTATTAGACGACGTAAGAATAGTACTCTGGCAAACGTTTTTCTCAATTCTCAATGGTGAACATATATTGCGACACAGATAAAAATAGTTCCTCCCCTGTCAAGCTAAGAATAACCATGATATCAATAAAAGAGCATAATATTGTTACGAAGTTGTGCGGCCGGCAGCAAATGATAATGACGCGTCCACTCAATGAGATGGAAAGAATTTTATGAAAGCCGGGCCGTGAGCGCGGAGCTTGGCGCGTGATGGTCAGGTACGCTACTGCGCCAGCGTCGTCGTCTTCGTCACATTTCCTCCCCCTTTAAAGAAGACGACCCGGCCGATGAATGAAGGAAACACAAGTGTAAACTGAAAACACACACATACACACACAGAAGACAACGCCGAAGACACATGGTTATACGTATGACTGCTGCCGGCCGCGTAGAATGAAAATGTTCTTCAACCTGCAGCTTCTCTCCGCAGCATTGCCGATCTCTGTGCCAGCCACAGCCCCACGACGTCACGATCCGGGCTGGGGAATTCATTCGACCTCTATCAATACAGACGGGGCTTGGGACAGGGATGGGGACCATAAACTCGCGTCTGCATTTCGATTTCGTCCATAGTTCATCTTGTTCACGGCGCTCTTCAAAAAATCCTCGTACTTCACATTCGTTGAACCTTTCTCTGACGGTCACTTCGGCATCTCAGGTAGTTCACGGGGCGGGGGCTGTGCGGCGGGGCTATGGTCTGGAGCTCAATTGGCTGCGGCGGAGGACTGCTGCAACCAAACTCTGGAGCGATGATGACGAAGAAAGAAAGATGATGTACCACGCACCTCCACGAAATGTTACGAAGATCTGAGGCCGACAGCAAATGACAATGACGCGTCCACTTAATGAGGTAGAAAGGATTTTATGAAAGCCGGGCCGTGAGCGCGGAGCTTGGCGCGTTATGCTCTGGTACGCTACTGCCCCAGTGTCGTCGAATTCGTCAGAATATAAACAATATTTAGTGCTAATACTCGACTAATATAGTACATTTATTAAGTGTTTCAACCTTTGAAAATAATATACGTGTAAAAATATTCTTCCACAAAACAAACGTCAGGTTGAAGTGAATGAGACCTCTAATATCTTTGAAACATAGATTTTGTTTTTCAAATAATATAATCACATTTATTGTCACACAAAATCCTGGAACAAAATCAGTTATGCATTATCTTACAGAAACAATGGGCCATGGATAATTCTCTGGTCCTTAAGACATCGCTGAGCTCCAAGTTTTTTCAGGCTACTTTTTAATTTAAAACACCATGGCTGAAGATCTAATTTCGACCTTTGATACTTATTCTATAATATATATGATATCGAGTATTTTGTTTACCAAACCTCGGAAGTATTTGAATATAGCTATGCACAATAATTGTGACAAAAATAGCATCAAAGCATTTCGTTACTCACATAACATAAACAGAAGAAATAGGTTTTATCCTCAGAGACTTGTTTTTTTTTTATATACGCATAGCATCACATAGCAACCCCTTGGCAGCAGTGGATATCAACAAAGCAGCTATTTAATTGCCCTCAAGTAATTGACGAACAAAATAGTCCCACACTGATTATTGTAAATGTATATCAATGTGTCGTGAAATTTAAACGCAGTCTTGATAGCCGAAAATTAACAAATATGCTTATATTAATAAAAATATTAATAAACTTTATTTTTTGGGTGCCCTAAAACAGCCAAGCGGCCTTTTCTTAGGGACACCAACTCGTTCCATAGAAACTCTTAAACTAGAATCCCACCATTTAAACAAAAAAATTAATATGCATATACACTGACGCGCTATGAGGTAACCAGACGTTCGTCCAACTGACAGGGATATCTTGACAGGGATGTGGTGATGTCAACTTGAGGTGGCACAATGATGTTGTATAATGTTTGTAAACGAGAAGGAGGTGACACACGGCATGGTGAACAAATATCAAAACAGGTGAACTGTCTCATAGCGCGGAAAGGGATTTGAAAATTTATTTTACTGATAAGCCATAAAGAATCAATGGCACCATTAATGGCCATATGCAGGAATACCAAGTCACGGACAACTCTTTTATGGGATAAAAGCCACAGCGAAAATCTAGTTAGTAAGCATACATAGTCATAATGCACGCGTCGTCTAATCCATCTATCATAAACATTTCGAACAAGTCTTTTTTGCACACGTTGTATGATCAAAGCCTGAGTTACAGATATTGAATAATAAATCACAGGAGCGAACGCAAGCCTAAACCACTCAGAAAATAAAAATATGTAATAATCAATAAGGCTTTTCAAAAATGCTTGGACAAACGCTCTATAACTTCTAGAACTTTCATTGCAGAGCCAACAACAAAAGAGACCTGATTTTTAAAAGTTAATTTGAAGCCAATGAACACACCAAGATCCCTTACAATTGACACTTGTTCAATCGGTTTACCCTCAAGATGATAAGTGTTTTTATTGATCTCGCGGCGCCTGCACAAAGATATCAATTTTGGTTTTCAAGAATTAAGGAATAACTAATCTGGCTTATACCAATGTGCTATATTAGACACATCATCTTGTATCGAATCACAATCTAAATGGCAATAAACACTCTTTAACAATTTGATGTCGTCTGGAAATAAAAACAGTTCGACGTTTTTTACACATGACGCTATATCATTTATAAAAATTGAAAACATTAGAGTACCCAAAATTGATCTTTAGGGTACGCCTGATATTGAGAAAAACTCTTTAGAATAACTGTGAGCGACCCAAACACTAGTTGATCGAAAAGACAGATAAATCTTAAACCAGTTAGAGACTTCAGGACAGATACCATAGAGATGAAATTTGCACAAAATGAACACGTGACTCATTTTGTCGAAGGCTTTTGACAAATCAAAACATATCGCATCTACTTGTTCTCTATTTAAAACAAACGGCACACAGTAATCTAAAAAGGTATACAAACTTGTTTCAACAAACCTACCTTTTAAAACACCGTGCTGAGGGGCGTTAATTTTTGACGGAAATAAAAATGTCATTCTGCTACGCACTACAATCTAAAAAAAATTAGAAAAATCACAAAAAAAAAGTGAAAGCCGTTTACAACTCCCTGTAACGCCGAATTGGAGCGCAGCTCTTGAGGAGGAGGAGGGAAGGGTACTCAGGGGAAGGTATACCCCTCCTCCTCCTCCATCGACGCAAGGAAAACTATGGATAGTCGTAGCGACCGAATATCTCACAAGGTAGGGCTGTTGAAGTCGCCAGGTATTTCACTGAGCACATCATTTTACTGCACGGCACCCCCAAGTCCTCATTACAGACCGTAAATAGTTGTTAATGGCCCAGCTGACGCAAGAGATCCTTCGTCTCAGTAGCACCAGCCACCGTCAAACGACTGCGTACCATACGCAGACAAGTGGACTAACTAAACCGTTAATTAAACAATCGCCGACACGATCTCAATGCATGTCTACCTAGAGCAAAAGACGCAGAACATAGTGTTGCCCTACGTCACGTTTGCTTACAACACGGCGGTACAAGAGACCACATTGCTAACGTCGTTTCAGCTGCTGCATTGCCGAAACGTAACGACCATACTCGACGCGGTGCTGCCCGACGAAGCAGGTGACGATAGGAGCTACGACGCCTGGGTGGTTGCTATATTAGGGGAAGAAGAGCGCCAACTCGCCCGACTCCGTATTTAAGAATCAAGAATCGACGCTATTCAGTGCAACCTTCGTCAACAAGGTGTAAAGTTGGGCGAGTTGGTTGATGGTCATATTGAATGGGTAAAAACAGCGCAAAGAAAAAAAAGAAACGAAGAACCAGTAAGTGTGGAAAAGTGTACATTGGGCAGAGGGGGAGATGTGTTAATGACCGGCCGAGGAAACGATCTCTGTCCTTACGCTCCTCCCCGTCTGGCAACTTAGCGGTCCGCCGTGGCAGATGTGCGTGCTCTCCAATGTTTGATGAAAGTAAGATTTTAGCCTTAAATAAAACTAAGTATGGTCGGGAAATTGACGAAGCTTTTTGTATTGTCACCCAAGACGCCGGCATGTGCATAAGTGTTCCGTCACTTGCCCTGGTTTGTGATGAGATGAAATTTATCAGAAAGGCGGGTGAATACTGATTGAACATGGTTAAAATTGCGCTCAAACAGAAAAGAACAGTAAAGAGGGAGGAGAGAAGAGACAAGCGCAAACTCGCAACTCCGTGTATTGAAGAAGAAAAAAGAACAGCCCGCGGTATCAACTCGAGCCGAGACCACACTCGCACGGGGGCACCAGAGCACGCGGAGGACACACACCATCAACCTCACTCAAATGATTGTAGAAAGGCAATTTCCTTGTCTGTTAAAGCCACAGACGGATGGCTGACACAACGCTCGCCTAGGGGGAGTATACTGAAAGCTTCAAACATTTCCCTAGTATGTTTTTCGTGGAATCTGCCAATTATCGAGGTTTTTTGTAAAGAAGGTGTACACTTACACGCTTGACAATGCAGAGGTAGGTGAGCCCCCACCGTGGAATTTAGAGAAAGATTGTGCTCCCTTAACCGGTCATTAATAAACCGTCCTGTGTGTCCTACGTAGGATCTACCACAAGAAAGGGGAATGCTATAAACCACTCTGGTTGAACACGGCACGTAAGGGCGGACGTGTTTTGTGCGGCACCTGTGTTTTGTAATATTATCGACTTTTGCTCAAACTTTAGAACAAATTTGACCCATCTTTTGGGGGGCTGACATCACTAAGGGGACTCCGTACCTATTGGCTACCTGTTTGAGATTGTGAGAAATTCTGTGTATATACGGAACCACCAACACTCTTTTTTGTCGACATTACGTGCAGTTTTTCACTTCCTTTTACTTTTTTATCAGAGTTCCTACCACCTCAGTTAGCACCTGCGTAGGGAGCCCAGACACTGTAAGCCTCTCAATTTGAGCATTAAAACTGCTTTTGATGGTGTGGAGTCATGATTTCTTTAAGGCTGAAGTAAGGCAGGAAAGAGCTATGCCTCTTTTTATGATTTTAAAGTGCCAGGACGTATAATGTAGTAAACCTTTTCTAGAACGGGGTGAAAATTACCAGCACATGTGATTTGTTTGCAAGGACAGGGAAAGGTCTAGAAATTGCAACACATCTTCCTTAGGAGTTTCACAGGTAAAAATAAGTCCTGAACCGCACTTGTGGATTATGTCCATGATGCTACTAATTACATCATTGTCCAATGTCTTTCGGTACACTAGCCGGAAGTCATCAACATACCTAAACACGTGAAGAACTGGCATGGACGCTATGGCCGTCTTAATGGCACGGTCGACGCCCGCAAGGAAAATATCACTTAGGACCGGTGCAACGGAAGAGCCTATACAAACTCCGGACTTGTGCAACAATATCCCGTTTTGCCACCCAATGAATGTCGAATTAAGATAGAAATGTAGCAGCTCAAGAAACCTTTCTACGGGTACACCACTTGAGTTTCGGAACGAGAGCTCACCGTGGGACTCGATGCATGACTTAACAGAGGCAAGTAGATGATCATGGGGCAGCGAGTAAAACAGGTCTTGAAAGTCCACGCTGAAAACATCATGATTGGCCAGTTCATTGGTGCTTAGTACTTCAACGATGGCTTCCGAATCGCAGACTCTAAAGGGATCTGTAATCTTCTCACCCGAAAGGTTCTTTTGAAGATAGGCCGACATCTGCCGTTTCCTCGACCCTCTTTCGGTGACAATTGCTCGGAAAGGGCAGTTTTCCTTGGGTGTTTTGGCACAAAAGAACACCTCAAGGTTTAGCCCATCAGCTTTTTTTTATGTTGCTTGCTAACTGGTTCGACGTAAAACGTTGACAAAGGGAGAGTGCCTGGCTCTTGGCCTTCTTCAGGACTATCTGCACTGGCCGAAAGTTCTTATGAACCGCTGCGCATGCTTTTTCATTATACAGGCCTTCGGGCAGTATAATTCTTTGTCCGCTTACATGACACGCTGCTGCTTGTCAACCCAAAAGTTAACAACATGTATAGGATCTTGGGCATGAACTCCCCTTGAGCCAGAAAGAGCATCAACACATTCGGAGACACATCTTGATCTAACATCTTCACTGGTTCTGTACGCAACCTTCCTTGCCAACGTAAGAAGATCCGGAGGTCGCAGGTTCGGTTAAAGGCAAAACTTGGGACCCAGACCCAAGGTTGTTTTTAGGTTCTGGGGAACCGCTACATTTCCGAGGTTGGTAAATCGTCCTGCAGCTGACGCAGATCTTTTCTTTTTTGAGAGGTTATGCCGAATTCTTTGCCACAAAAACTCGGTTTCGTCAGCCAGTGTCCTATTAATTTTAGAAAAGGAACGCCGTTGCCTCTCCAAATTGCCCTCACGTGCACCACAGGCGACCCATAGGCAGTCTTTGAAGAATCGGGCCTGGCGCCAATACTCAGATCTTAATATTCTCGAAATCCTTCTTGTGTGACCAACCTTTCTACAACCATTTGCCTTTCTACAATCGTTTGAGTGTGGTTGATGGTGTGTGTCCTCCGCGTGCTCGGGTGCCCCGTGCGAGTGTCGCCTCGGCTCGAGGTGATACCGCAGGCTGTTCATTTTTCTTCTTCAATACATCGAGTTGTGAGTTTGCGCTCGTCTCTTCTCTCTTCCATCTTTACTGTTCCTTTCTCTTTGTGCGCAATTTTAACCATGTTCAATCATTACCAACTCGCCCAACTAACCCCTTTACTACAGTGTATTTCTTGTGCATTGGGCTCTTCCTCTGTCTCCTATAATCAACCCTACACAGACCCTATTATTCTCGTCAACCTGGCCGCCTAATGTTTGTGCAGCGCCCGGACCGCATCCTGGCACACCAAACAAGGTACCTGTCCTGTTGAACTTCTAGGACTGAGTGGCTTCCTTACACCATCTGTTGGTCACACAAGAAGGATTATTAGAATATTAAGATCTGAGTATTGGCGCCAGGCCCGATTCTTCAAAGACTGCCTATGGGTCGCCTGTGGTGCACGTGAGTGCAATTTGGAGAGGCAACGGCGTTCCTTTTCTAAAATTAATAGGACACTGGCTGACGTAACCGAGTTTTTGTGGCAAAGAATTCGGCATAACCTCCAAAAAAAGAAAAGATATGCGTCAGCTGCAGGACGATTTACCAACCTCGGAAATGTAGCGGTTCTCCAGAACCTAAAAACAAACTTGGGTCTGGGTCCCAAGATTTGCCTTCAACCGAACCTGCGATCTCCGGAGCTTCTTACGTTGGCAAGGAAGGTTGCGTACAGAACCGGTGGAGATGTTAGGTCAAGATGTGTCTCCGAATGTGTTGACGCTCTTTCTGGCTCAAAGGGAGTTCATGCCCAAGATCCTAGACATGTTGTTAATTTTTTGGTTGACAACCAGCAGCGTGTCTTGGAAGCGGACAAAGAAGGCTCATTTTTTATACTGCCCGAAGGCCTGTATATTAAAAAAGCATGCGCAGCGGTTCATAAGAACTTTCGGCCAGTGCAGATAGTCCATAAGAAGGCCAAGAGCCAGGCACTCTCCCTTTGTTAACGGTTTACGTTGAACCAGTTAGAAAGCAACATCGAAAAAAAGCTGATGGGCTACACCTTGAGGTGTTCTTTTGTGCCAAAACACAAAAGGAATACTGCCCTTTCCGAGCAATTGTCACCGAAAGAGGGTCGTGGAAACGGCAGATGTCGGCCTATCTTCAAAATAACATTTCGGGTGTGAAGATTACGGATCCCTTTAGAGTCTGCAATTCGGAAGCCATCGTTGAAGTACTAAGCAGTAATGAACTGGCCAGTCATGATGTTTTCAGCGTGGACGTTCAAGACCTGTTTTATTCACTGCCCCATGATCATCTACTTGCCTCTGTTAAGTCATGCATCGAGTCCCACGGTGAGCTCTCGTTCCGGAACTCAAGTGGTGTACCCATAGAAAGTTTTCTTGAGCATGCAACATTTCTATCTTAATTCGACATTCATTGGGTGGCAAAACGGGGTATTTTTGCAAAAGTCTGGCGTCTGTATAGGCTCTTGCGTTGCACCGGTCCTAAGTGATATTTTTCTTGCTGGGGTCGACCGTGCCTTTAAGACGGCCATAGCGTCTATGCCAATTCTTCACGTGTTTATGTATGTTGATGATTTCCTGCTAGTGTACCGAAAGACATTGGACAATAATGTAATTAGTAGCATCACGTACATATTCCACAAGTGCGGTTCAGGACTTATTTTTACCTGTGAAACTCCTAAGGAAAATGTGTTGCAATTTCTAGACCTTTCCCTGTCCTTGCAAACAAACCACCTGTGCTGGTCATTTTCACCCCGTTCTAAAAAAGGTTTACTACACTATACGTCCTCGCACTCTAAAGTCGTAAAAAGAGGCATACACTCTAAAAAAAAAATGGAGGAAAAAAGTAGCAACGGCGCGTCTTCCTTCTACTGACGCGCCCCCAAGCGGACACGAGAAGGAGGGAGGAACGAGACATTTTCCTCCTTCTCCAGGCAGACTGGAGAAAGCTTTCGCCCTCCCGACTCAACTTCTTTCGGTTTCGTTTTCGAGCAGGTCGCGCACGTTGTTTAATAAATGTTGTTGAGTTGATTGAGCTTCAGCGGCAGCGAAGGCCGCCTGTAATTCCGTCTTTTAGTCCAAACGTGCAGAGCATTTCGGTTGCATTGACGTTTTTATCACTAATTTTATGAAACGAGCAAACGAAGCCGCTAGAAACGGCGAAGTTCCGGAGCAGTGCCAGCAGCGCCACGTACACTGGGAAAGATGGCCGTTTCCGAATTGCGGGGCTCACGCGGAACTACAGTAGCGAAACCACGCGGAACTGTGTCGACGTTCTCGACGTTATGGAAATCGCAGGAACTGCGTCCAAGACAGGCAGGTTTTGCTGCCGGCTGCCTGGGCGCCTTTCTTGCTGAGTTCGGTTCTGTTTTCCGATGCCGAGTGCGACCGGCGTTCAACGTGGTTCCGTATTTGTGCGTGTCAGGAACATAGCAGCAACGTCGTGATGGCAGTGTTGTGGGTTGTGAACAGAAGACTGGAATTATCGCCAATGTGACCGTGTGTTCGCGTATCAGTGGTGTAACAACAAGATGAGATGACGTAAACTGTCGGGCATTGATGCCGCTGGTCGGGCCGTGATCGGACGGGGTGGGGCGTCGCAGGTTGACATTCCGCTTTACATTAAAAAGTTTAATACCACTTGAGGGGTTAGGTGCAATCGATCGACGTGCGGATAGTCCTGTTGGAACGCTGGTCTGAACAGTAAGTTCCTATCGTACAGTGGCCAATGTGACTGTCGGTTGTCTCGTGCCCGAGAGCGATTGCGCTCTGGGGAAAGGACTGAACAGTACGAAATCATGACGGAAAGTAGGGATATTTACAGTGTGGAATTTTAGCATGAAAAAAGAATAGTAGGTAAAATCGAAAAAAAAAGCTACCCTTTGTTTCGCTGTTTAAAGATACTACGGTCCCTGGAGAAACTGCCCTCAAAGTGGCGCGCTGGGATGCTCGCAAGAAGTTTTCGAGCTCGCCACGGCGTAGCTCCGTACACTTAACACCTGCCGCAAGTCGCGGCTTTGACTGCATTCAAGTTGATCGAAAAGCGATCTCTCAGCCCGTGAAGCATCACTTCCAGCTGAGTGAATATCCGCTCTACAGAGATTAATTCAAGACGGCAATTGCAGCCTTGCGCGAACAGCACAAATAGAAAAACAACACTACAATAGAAATAGAGGCTACGACGTGCCGCGCGGGGAAACAAACTCATGGCTTCGAACCGCATTGGAGCGGCTTGATTTATTGGATTTCAAATATTTACGGCATGATCGAGCGTTCGCTTTTTAATAAGAGATTCATCCCTTGAGTCATTCAAAATACTGTCAAAGGTATGACATAGCTAGAAAAAAATCAACAAGCTGGGAATATGTTTTATTGCTTATTCAGTCACCGAAAAATTCCGTACGTTCAAAACGACCAGTATAAAAGACGGAAAAGCAGAGCTCGGGTGTAGCGTTCGGGTTAGTGTGCCGTTGAATTGATGTTTGTATGTGCAGAGTATGTGCTCAGTGTATGTTCACGTGGTGCTTGTAGTATGTGTAATGTGAGTAAAGGAGAGGTTCCCGAAGATCCGTAAGCGCAATGGTGGGTTGAAGAAATAAGAATATTTTTTTTTGTAACATGAATTGGGCAGTACCTAGCGCCACCTAGCATAGCTACTCGCAATTACTCTGCTGGACCCTGCCATCTAGTGGCAAGCGATTTAACCTTTCACGCTACGCGATAAACAGTGGCTTCGAGCGCTTCGAGTTAGTTCCTTTGAGAGCGGCTTTTGGTTTCGCGGATTGGGTTTGCCGTTCCTCCGTGATGTGCGGTTGACGAAGTAATGTGACTCGAGGAACACCAAAGGTAAGACGTAAAGTGCGCGAAGTAACTGGGTATCGGTTGTCTCCGTTTAACATCGCAGTGCTGTCGACGAGAAGACTGAGTAACTGCTTTCGAAACGCAAGTTTCTGTACCTGTGGGGGGAATCTGGCTTCGGAAATAAACACATTTCGCGGAAAGCTCGTGTTACGCTTTTATTTGCTGCTCCTCTCGTCCCGTACAAGAGACGTTGCGTCCTCGTTAAGCCTTATTGAGCTCGATTTGCTCGATTCAGGGCCGCCATAATGAGATGCAGGCGACGGAGGAACTTTGCTCCCCTGCTTCAGGGACGAAAGTTCCTCTCTTTTTGAAGGAACATAGGTTACAAGACCGTTCCTCCCCTAAGGGAGGACTATCGATACCCTTTTTTCTAAGAGTGTAGGTCTTTCCTGCCTTACTTCAGCCTTAAAGAGGTCATGCCTCCACACCATCAAAAGCAGTTCTAATGCTCCAATTGAGAGGCTTACAGCGTCTGGGTTCCCTACGCTGGTGCTAACTGAGGTGGTAGGAACTCTGATAAAGAAAGTAAAAGGATGTGAAAAAGCTGCACGTAATGTCGACTAAAAAAAAGAGTGGTGGTGGTTCCGTATATACACAGAATTTCTCACAATCTCAAACAGGTAGCCAATAGGTACGGAGTCCCCTTAATGATGTCAGCCCCCCCAAAAAATGGGTCAAATTTGTTCTAAAGTTCAAGCAAAAGTCAAAAATATTACAAAACACAGGTGCGGCACAAACACGTGCGCCCTTACGTGCCGTGATCAACCAGAGTGGTTTATAGCATTCCCCATTCTTGTGGTAGATCCTACGTAGGACACACAGGACGGTTTATTAATGACCGGTTAAGGGAGCACAATCTTTCGCTAAATTCCACGGTGGGGGGTCACCTACATCTGCCTTGTCAAGCGCGTAAGTGTACACCTTCTTTATAAAAAACCTCGATAATTGGCAGATTCCACGATAAACATACTAGGGGAATTTTTGAAGCTTTCAGTATACTCCGCCTAGGCGAGCGTTGTGTCAGCCATCCTTCTGTGGCTTTAACTGACAAGGAAATTGCCTTTCTACAATCGTTTGAGTGTGGTGTATGGGGCGTGTCCTCCGCGTGCTCGGGTGCCCCCGTGCGAGTGTGGCCTCGGCTGGAGCTGATACCGCGGGCTGTTCTTTTTTCTTCTTCAATTCATCGAGTTGTGAGTTTGCGCTTGTCTCTTTTCTCTTCCCTCTTTACTTTTCCTTTCTGTTTGTGCGCAATTTTAACCATGTTCAATCATTACCAACTCGCCAAACTAACCACTTTACTACGGGCAAATACACGTAGCCACGTGTCGGCTTGATGGGAAGAATACTTGTTATCGGGTCGTTTGCTTGTATGTTTATCTCGTTTCCAGTTTACTTGCTGAATGGCGCAGAACTAAAATTTCAGTGGTAAGTCAGCCCTGTGCCTGTGTGTTTTCATTTGCTGGTCTTTCGTCTTTTCGCGCTGTTTTAACCCATCCACTACAACCTTCGCCGTACCGACGTTCGCCTCAAGCCTGGAGACTCTGTGTGGGTATGGACCAAGACACAACGACGCGGTCTAAGCGAGAAACCTCTGAACAGCTACTTTGGACCCTACTAGAAACTCCGTCGACCCGAAGATCTGAACTATGAGGTAAAGTCCGACGGGGCAAGAACATCATCACGCCGCCCACCATGACCTGAAGTCGTCCACGTCGTGCGCCTCGAACCGTACTACGCACAATAAGACTGCAATCTGTGATTCTGTGCTACGCTTGATAGGACTGTCTTTTACTAGCCTCCGTATTTTTCTATTGTTTTGCTTGTTTTGCTCATTTTTGTTTCCTTTCATGTTCCGTCGATACGATGCTTTTCTATAATGGGGAAGTAACTCCACGCGCGTCTCCGGGCAAGCTCGCCTGTTTCCGAATGGTTAGCCTGCTTGGCTCTCACGCAAAGTCACGAGGTTCAGAGGCCGGCAGCGGACGTACCTTTTTTATATCTGGAAATGTTGCGGTGTGAGGAATTTGCTAACCCAGTTGATTATTCGAGGTTAGAATGTTAAATGCGCCGAAGCTTTTATGCTGGTTGTTCCAGAATCCTACGCGTGTACATTAGTGGCCCCGCGTGGCCAGCCGGTGGTAACAGCAGGATTGACCGCTGGGGCGAGGCACCCCAGCGGTCAATCCTGCTGTTACGCCGCCATCAGCCCCTGCGAAGCTAGATATTTTCTATTTTATTTTGGGCAATAGCAAGCCCCATTAAACCTTTACTTTACTTCAGTCATTTGTCACATCATCAATTATCATTTGTGCAACATGTCTACACTGTAAAAACGACAGTAAGCCATCTCAGAATATTATGACTAAAATTAGTACCGCACAAAAGGTGTTAATTTTTGACGCATTATATATGCACGAAATTACTTGAAATTAGTTTTTTTTACATTATTTCAGAGGTGCCTTGTTTATTCTTAAAAGTTACAAAACAATGCAATATAGTTGTCTGATTGCCGTTTATTGTGTGTGAATTAACTCATGTTGTATGCCTCAGCTCCGTCAATATTGTTTTTCCTCAGATGGGCTCAAGGTAAGTTTCAAACAAAGCTACCAGTTTGCTAAAACATAATATTATTATTGTTTTATTACATCAGTTCAAACACAAAGTGATTATTTAAGGGAGTCCAAGCAGGGAATAAATTAGCCGGTAGCTCAAATTCTACAATTCAAGAATATATTATTAAAAAAAATGATTCTATTTTTTCAAACGCACTAACGTAGACTCAACAATTAAAATCAATCTCACTTCAAAAGACAGGCATCTCCATTTATACTTGGCATCTGCTTGTTCTACTCGTGTGCTGGATGTCTGAACTATCCGCAGATGTCCATACATGTTCATTGTTGTAAGGCACTTTTTGCTCTACCAGGAGTCAAGCCCTCTCTGCTGGCAGTAAGGTGTGTGAGGCCGATGCTCATCTCTGCTTCACTGCCGAAGTGAGTGTATAATTCTAAAGTAGGCTAAAAGAGGATACTCTGCTGTGCTCACAAAATTATAATCGCGCAAGCTAACATAGGACCGCCAGCAATATTGCACTAGACGTCGTGGACAACGACAACTCTCTGAAAGATGGCATTTAAGGTTACGAGGTGGAGCTGGAAAACTACAGCGCATCGCAGCTGCTCTCTTCTCCCACGGAGGAGCGTGGCGACGGCTCTTCAGCACCACTCAGCCTCTTCTACTCCCGCCCACTCTGCACATATCCATCCTACCGTGTCTTCTCAATACGTCTGTGTTCTTCATGCTGACGTTTGTGCCCCTGCTCCATGTCGTTCCCTTCCTTCGCTGCTCCTTCTGCAAACCCTTTTTAACCAAACATCTTTCTGCACACCGAAACCCCCTAAAGCGTAAATGATCGGCACATTACACTGCGCTCATTGAAGACATCGACCAACAGTTAGGCAGAAAAAAAAAACAACTGACCAAGCACTTCTTAATACCACTGACTAGCCACATAGACAATGTTCCCCAGCAGCTGTGGTTCTACTGCAAGATTACTCTTCTTGGTGTGGATTTGCGGTACGAAAGAGGTGTACTAACAAAAAAAACCTGATGCAAGGGCAACCCATCCAAAATATCTAGAACACACTGTACCGTAAACATTTGCTCGAGTGAAGTGAATTGGGAAGACTGGCAAACACAGACACCTTCTTTCTCCCGTTGTCACAAATACGTGTCCTATGCCCTTACTAATGCTACTTTCGTCTCGCACAGAGCAGATGAGGGTGCAGTAAATACCATTGTCTGCTCTGCTTTAGAGGACAGGCAAGTTGCATCCTAAAGTGCATATAGCATGCGAATGCGACGAAGAGGTGAAGGAATATGTACATGTGCGTATTTGAATTTTAAATTTTTCTACACATTTTTTCTACTTTGTTTTACGAAATAAACGAAGCAGTCACATAGCAAGAGAACACCTAATGTGATTACTTTTTGTGGGACACCATGACATAAGGCCTAAGCTTATCATTAACTTACATCTTTTTTACTAACCAATGAAGTGTCTAAGCAAAGTCGGAACAAATAAAAAAGTTTTGACCTTAAAATAATTTTGTCTTGCGTGCACCACTCTAATACGACTAAGATAAACGCTGTGCAAGTACTCTGAATGTAGTAAGCATATATTTTTTTTTATATTCCTCTAGACAGATCAGAGGATACAAATTGCATTTACAGCCTGAGATGCTTCTCTTAGTGCCTCGAAATAAGAAACACTTAATGCAGCCAGAGAATACAGTACAAAACGACAAAATAAAACAGTCATGCTCCAGGAAAAGTTGTATAAGGCTTATATCTATAGTCGGTGAGAGACTAAGAAACCAAAAGATGCTACGCCTCCAGCACTCGCCCGGTACCTTCTGCCTGGCTTTGACTACTTGAGCGCCGAAGCATTATCAGAGCCTGAAAACTTGCTGCCGATACGAAGCATCTACTGGGTTCTTAACCTGCCACTGAGTATAGGGGAATACATTTCAATACTACTATGGAAGATAATCCAAATTACCAACTTTTTCCAGGTAGCGGTCTAGAGGCGAATGCTTCAGCCAAAATGTTTCAGCCTTTCATGTCTCACGGAGCTCTACCTTCTGTTCCCGGCGGTGGCTTTCCAGGCGAGCGGTCTACTCTTCTTTTGCAAGGGAACCTGAAGCGCTCGACGCAGTGGAAATTTAGGCGATTGCGGCTTCGCGGCTGGTTCATAACCATTCGCGGTGCTGCGCACATCGATGTTCGATCGCTCCCGCTCTTCTTTATCCGAAGAAAAGTTGCCGCCATCTACGAGCGACGGCGGCAACCAGTTGTCTGGTTTCCGCCGCCGCTCATAGATGGCGGTAGCTGTCCAGAGTTCGGTGTCATCATTTCTAATTCGGCGGACACGATCCTGGGGAAACTAGCCCTTAACAGCTCCGCTGTAAAACCCATGTATTATATCTTCTGCTCTTCGTGTATAGCCTCACAAATTGCCTTCAATGCTGGCAAAGACATAGGCACGAACCTGTAGTTATTCAAATAAATATTCCTTTGGGCGAATACGCGTCATACAAAATGCGCAGAGCCACGCTCTTGCACCGGAGCCTTTGCCAGCACTGAAGGCTACTTGCGAGGCGACACACTCGGTGCTGAGTATCTTACAAGACACTGGTCCTTGGCTGAAATTTGTCATCTGTGTCATAGTCTAGAAGGTGCTCAAGTGCCCAACCTGCAATTAGGCCTATTCATTAACATTAGAGCATAGCATCCAGGCAGGGCACCTTGTATGCTGCACTAGTAAAGTACATCTTTTACAGATTCCTCACTTGCCGGGCCATGTCGGCTGATTTCCGGGCCAGTGTCCGTGCCACTCGCATTCGTGGCTGAGCAATTAGCTTGTGCCACTCGCCGCCCTGCTTTTGATCAGTCGAGTTAATAAAGTCTGCGTAACCACCTGCGCTCTACGCACTGTATCTTACGTGTCGGCAAATAAAAAGTTGCGGAGAACGCTGAGGGCTTTCACAAGGTCCTCGGCAATCTGCGGCCTTCATCCAGGTTTTCGACAAGCATTCTCCAAATGGCCACCAGGATACTGAAAGCATTTTTCGGACATCTCCATTACATAAAAATAAAGGTGCTTTAATCAAAAACTCCAAAGGGGCAACCCAACGTTTCAATACCTGCTCGGTTTCTTCATCCGGGGTGACTAAATCGCGTGGATCAGCAGCGGCTTTCATCTTCTAGGCTCATTACACCTCTACATTTCTTCCTTTTCTGTACAAACGGTTTCTTGTTCATTGCCATCGTCAGGTGGCGCAATGCATGGAGGTACACCGATGGCGAAGCACCCGGGGACCTTAATTTTTCTTCCAAACTATGCTGAACGTGCAAAGACTGAAAAACGTATGTTTTCGGATATAGGGCTCAGTGTCACTCACGCGCGCAATCGCGAAGTCGAGCGGATGGTCGTGGACATTGCATGGTTCCGCGTCGGCGCAGCGCTCATTGTCGGCTGGTGCACGTCGTTCTTGTGCCTTCTGACGCGTGGCGAAAAGTGTTTCGTCTCGCCGATGATGATGATTGGGTTGTTTTGGCGCAAGAGCAACTTAGGCCATATTGCGCCAAACAAAGGTTTTTCCAAGGGGCTTAAGAGTATAATCTATAGAACTGCAAGCTACAGCTGGTGTAAAAGGCCAGTTTTATGAAGGAAATTTAAAACTCGATTGAATGGTACCAATGGTTGATCGCCAAGCAGAAAATATGAATGAAAGGGAAGGTGATCTCGAAAAAGTTCTGGAAAACATGATCGCCGCACTTGGTTTAAAGATTTGCATTGCCACAGTATGTGCAAAACAGTCATCGCTTTCCCACAGTTATCAAAAAGTTTAACATCCTCACCACAGAGCAGGTGCAACTGAGTCAAACGGGTATGACCGATTCTTAAACGGCAGAGCAGAACTTCAGCCTGACGGTCTTTATGGAAGGAACTCTCCCACACCCCGAGTCGGGGCTTGATAACATGAAGCTTGTTCTCTTTCTCCATATCCCAATCCAACTGCCATGACTTCATCATTGATTTCTGGATGATTGGTTTCAGGTCTTGGTGTGGCAAGCCATGAGGCGATTTTTGGCACTCTTTCGCAGAGCCAGCAAGTAAGTCTGCTTTCTCATTGCCAAAAATACCCACGTGGCTCGGAACCCAGCAGAATTTGATCAGGTGTCCTTGCTGAAGTGCTCGGTTTAACCGTGCCCGAAGATATTGCACGAGAAGATTCTTGCTGTCTGCTATGGATGAAATGGCTAGAAGAACACTCTGGGAGTCGACAAACAGAATTGCTTTCATGATATTGTTCTCCAATAAGTACTCAACAGCCATTAAAATGCCGTACAGTTCAGCAGTAAAAATACTTGCAAAAGTGTGGAGTTGTTGTACTTTCCTAAAGGCAGTGGAATAAACTGCACATCCCACAAAAGTTGATGTTTTCGATCCATCAGTGCAAAAATGCGAGTAGTCCTTGCATTTCTGTTCTAAGTCGGCAAACTCCTGCTGAAGAACAAGTGGAGAAATGGCTGTTTTTCTGTACTTGGATAGTGACCAGTCACAGGAAATTGGCAGAATGTCCCAAGGCGCAACTCTCTCATGGCTCCTCAGCAAAGCAGCCTCACCAAAGGGAAGGTGAAGCGATGTTGCCATGCTTTGAACTCTGAAACTCAGGGGCCGAACAATACTCGGCTTGTTTTCAAAGAGTCGGAAGGATGTAGAGGGTTGGAGGACATCAAAAGAAGGATGCTGAGGATAGCTGTATATCTTGCGAGCATAACAAAGACTCAAATATTGCCTTCGTCTTTCAAGAGACATTTGATGTGTATCAGCATACAGGCTAAGCACAGGTGATGTTCGAAACGCCCCCGTGGCGAATCGGAGCCCGATATGATAGACAGGGTCCAACATCTTTAGAGCAGACGGACGCGCCGACCCATAAACAATCGCGCCATAGTCCACGCGGGACCGCACCAGGGAGTTATAGAGTCGCAGGAGTCACCGTCTGTCAGACCCAAGGTCGTATGCGACAACACTTTGAGAATGTTTGATGAACGTAGACATTTATGTTTCAACTCTTTCAAGTTGGGTAAAAAAGTGAGCTTTTTATCAAATATTATTCCTAGAAACTTGTGGGCCTCCTTTACAGATATAGCAACGTCATTCAAGTGCAACACTGGATCTAGAGACAGGCCACGGCGGATTGAAAAGGGAACACAAATTGTCTTTTCGGGGGAGAATTTAAAGCCATTTTGATCAGCCCACTTGCTCATCTTATTGATTGTGAGCTGCAGTTGCCGTTCACAGCTGGACAAGTTACAAGAGGAAAACAATTCCTGCACATCGTCCACATGCATTGAATAGGATACAGATGGTGGTATAACCTTAGCCAGACTATTAATCTTTACAACAAAGAGTGTAACGCTCAATACTCCACCCTGAGGGACGCCATTCTCTTGGAGAAAAACATCTTACAGGATGGAGCCCAAACAAACTTGGAAGGTCCAACCCGTCAAGAAACTTTGAATGCAGCGAAGCATGCGACCTCGGACACCATATGAGTACAAGTCTTGAAGGATTCCATATCTCCAAGTCGTGTCGTAAGCCTTTTGTAGGTCAAAGAAGACAGAAACACAGTGCTGGCGATGGACAAATGCTTCCCGAATAGAAGTTTCCAGGCGGACAAGGTGGTCTACCGTGGAACGGCCCGCTCGGAAGCCGCACTGATTCCTATCGAACACACCCTCTGCCTCTAAAAAGTGTACAAGACGGCGATTAATGAGTCTCTCATAGGTTTTGCCCAGGCAGCTTGTCAATGCAATTGGGCGATAGCTCGTCGGTAAAGAGGGGTCTTTGCTGGGTTTCAGAAGAGGAATGATGTGTGCCATTTTCTAACAGTCAGGAAAACAGGCAGCATCCCACAATAGATTAAAAAAGGTGAGCAAACTGTTTAGATTTTCAGACGACAGTCTCCTTAGCATCTCGTATTGAATTCTATCCGGCCCAGCCGCAGAGTCTTTTTTGACGACGAGAGCCAGTTCAAGCTCACACCGTGTAAATGGCTTGTTATATGGAACCGCCTGAGCACCAGAGAAAGGAATAGCTTGTTTTTCTGCTGGTGATCGAAACCCCCTAAAAGGTTCACTATAACTGGCCGAGTTAGACACTTCCTGGAAGTGTTTACCAAGAAGATTTGCTTGTTCCTTAAGCGATGTAGCTGATGGAAAAAGGGGTATCCTGAAAGACCGATAGTCTCCCCTGATCTTCCTAAGACGATCCCACACTTCCTTTGAAGAAACGAAACTACTGAAAGAGGTCACATACTTTCTCCAAGAACTGCCTTTAGCTCGCCTTCGCGTCCAGCGAGCTTTGGCTCTTTTTTTCTTGAATTCAAGTAAATTACTAGGAGTGGGATAACGTCTGAAGATGTACCATGCCTTGTTTTGCGCCTTGCGTGTTGTGGAGCCGTCCTTGTTCCACCATGGCTTGCATCTCTTGGGGAGTCGTCCAGAGGTCTGGGGGATACTGTGTGATGCGGCATTTATAATCGCTTCAGTAACATACAGCGTGGCATCTTCAGGGCTCATGTTTACAAGAATAGACGAATCGATAAAAGCCTCCAAACAAAAAATGGACCAGTCAGCCTCTTCCAATTTCCACCTTGGGAGTCGTGTCGGAATAGAAGGAATTGGCATTGTACTTTCTAAAACAATAGGAAAATGATCACTTCCAAAAGGATTATTTAAAACCTTCCATGAAAAGCATGGAAGTAAAATTGGTGATGCAATGGAAAGGTCATTAGATGTAAATGATTGATGTGCTGCACTAAAAAATGTGGGATCGCTCCCATTAAAAAGACACAACCCAGATGATAATAAAAAAAGCTCTATGACGCCTCCACGTGGATCCTGGCGAGCACTACCCCACAAAGAGTGGTGGGCATTAAAATCGCCTAAAATTAAAAGAAGGTTGAGGTAATTGTTTTACAAGTGACTCAAGTTCACTCATATGCAGTGGAGAGTTAGGTGGAAGATAGAGAGAAACTACCGTGATCAAACGATCAACCAGAAGGCGCACCGCTACAGCCTCTAGGGGCGTAGAAAGGGGGACCTCAGAGCAAGCAACACCACTCTGTACTACTAGTGCCACTCCTCCAGACGTATTAGGGGAGAGTCTATCTTTTCTAAAAACCTGGTACCGACGCAAAATCTGCGTATGAGTGTTATGTAAATGTGTTTCTTGCAGGCGGAGTGCAATGGGTCTCAGCTCGTTCATAAAATAATTTACATCATCGATATTTCTCATTAGGCCATGGCAGTTCCACTGCATAAAATGAAAATTGCTCATTGTTTTAAAAAATGAGTTAAAATGTGAATAAAGAAGAAACACTGTGAAAATAAATAACTCTTTAAAGGCTGCCGTATGTGGCAAAAATTAATTCGCAATGTCACGTTGGTGGGATTACCGTTTTTTTTGCCTTTGTGCTTACTCTTAATAGTCTGCCACTCCATGTCGTCTTGGTCAGACGCGTGAGTGGAGACTTCTCCACACTCATTCATGGCCTCAGTTTCCTGAGGCAAGGCTTTTCCTGCAGGTTTCTTCAGGTTCGGGGAACGGGGCGCCATGCCCCACCCGCGACCACCCCCAGTCAAAGAGGCAAAGGAAGTGCTGGGCGAGGCGTTGCCCAAGTCCACCCGTTCCTGTCCCTTAGGTGCTGCAGGTGCGGCACGAGAGCCATGCCGCTCCTTTGATGATGCTCTCTCCAGGGAGTGTGGGTGAGAGTGTCGACCCTTCTCCCTGGAAGGAGACTGCGGAGGAGGGACGGTGGCGGTAGCCACCGGCCCATCCTGGGTCTGGGAAACAGCCTGAGAGGACAAAGGCTGTTGTCCCGTTGGAGTGCGAAAATTCACACTCTGGCTGGGAGGGTCCGTAGACCGCCCAGCTGCGATTGCATGCCCCGGAAGCTGAATCTTCAGCTGGGGCGTGGGGGACTGCTGCGGCTTCCCATAGTCCAGAAAGGACGTTTGGGTTGCCACTGCTACCATCAGTGGCGCAGGTCCCCGCTGCACCACCTGCGAGTAGCTGCCCTTGCGCAAGAATCCGAAGCGACGGCGTGCCTCTGGGTAGGAGAGGTTTTCCTTGACTTTAAGTGTAAGTACCTCCTTCTCCTCCTTCCACGTTCTGCAGGATCGAGAATATGCAGGGTGGGGATCACCACAGTTCACACAGTGTGCGTCGTTGGTGCAAGAGTCTGTGGGATGGTCATTCTTGGCTTATTTTGCACAAGTGGCTTTTCCACGGCATTGCTGGGAGCCATGGCCAAACCTCTGGCATTTGAAACACCTACGAGGATTAGGCACATAGGGTCGAACCTCGCAGTGGAGATAGCCAGCTTTCACGGCCTCTGGAAGCGTGGCGGACTCAAACGTTAAGACTATGTGCTTTGTCTTGTGTTCTGTGTCATCACGACGAATTGTGATTCGACGTGCAGCGATGACTCCTTGGCTACAGAGGCCCTCTACCAGCTCTGCGTCGGTTATGTCTAGGAGGTCGTCCTCGGAAATTACTCCTTGGACGGTGTTCAGTTTGCGGTGAGGGGTAACACTGACTTTATAGTCTGACACAGCGTTAAGACCCAAGAGGGCATCACTCTGCAGCTTTGAACTGATTTCCACAAGGAGGTCTCCGGACGCCATTCTCTTTGCATTAAAGTTTTTGCCAACCACTCCTTCTATTGTCTTAGCTACAAGGAAGGGGGACAGTTTGCCCAGTGGCTTTTCGTTTTCAGAATGAAGAACTAGAAATCTTGGGAACTTTTCAGAGACAGAGGACTTTTCAGAGTAGAGCGGTACTTCGGTGCGGACCCTTTTCGGGGCCCGATCAGAAGGTTTTTTTGTTTGCAGACCCATGAAGTTGGGGAGGAAAGTTCAGTGCCCAGGTGCACCGCCTACCACGGAGCCCAACAAGGGGTAGGTAATGTGCCATAGCAAGATGGGCTTGGCTGACACAATTACTCTACCAGTGCTGCCCGGGCACTATACCCTAGTGTGGTTGCAGGGACAGGACCTGTTTCCACTCAAGGTTGGCCCTTGCCGCCTAAGAGCTGAAAAAGGAAGGAAGAGAGTGTAGAAGAAAAGAGAAAGAGGTGGGAGGAAAAGTGAAAGAATGAAGAATAGGGTAGAAGAGGCGACTGACTGAATCATCCTGGTCGGGCCAAGCCACAGACACCCGTCTACGAGAAGCAGGGGCCGAAGCGGTGTATTGCCTCACCCGGGGGGCCCCGAAGGGTCCAAACACACCCCGGGCTCAGCTCAACCACCAGGGTCCCCTTTTCCCCGGACACGGGTTAAGCCACGCACCGCCAGGCGTGGGTGGGTAAACCCACATAGCTCGGGGTTCGCGGTGGCGCCACTCACCAAGCACCTATCAAGGCAGGTGCCTCCTGCGTGCGGTTATGGTGGCCCACGTGGCTGGGGTCCGTGGCGGCGCTACTCACCAAGCACCTAACACCTAAGGTGTAGGCGCCCCCTGCGGCGCGTCTCGCCGATGTGAGTAGAGTAGACGCGCCACAGCGCGCCTGAGACGGCGCTAGAAGACAAGCTTTGGTTTGACAAATTTATTCCCTCAGTCGACTCAGTATAAATAACTTGGAAGGAGAGAGTGCGGGAGGATACAGAGAAACCTGCGATTGTCGCCTGGCTGGCCAAAATATGTGTGAGGAAGGGGGGGGGGGGGGCGAGACACTCCGTCAGGCTACGTAGCAATCAAGGTACGACACTTCCTTCTTAAATGTGAAAACTTTGCACCGGCTTGCGTGACCTCGTTGATCTCTGTAGCGGTTGTTCGGAGTCGTCATCAGGTTGAGTTACCGACGGATCTGGTGGCGCATTGCTCTAGCCCTCCGGAAACGGTTGAGTAGTCCTCTCCCTTCGAGATCTGACGCAGGCTTGAGAGATGCTTTTTTAGGTGGTGCTGAAAAACCCCGTGTGTGACTCGGTTGTGTACTAAAAACAACGCCCGGTGGCTCTGTTGCCGTTGGGTCGTGACGAGAGCGCAGTTGGTCGACGTGACGTCAAACCATAGCCTGGGGGTTTTCACAGGCACCATCCGAGCCCCGGACGTTTCCTTCACCCGCACGGTCGTCCATTTATCACCGGCACCGTAGTTGCGCACGTATACACTGGTCTCGGTTAGCGCCACCCAGTCGTCATGCCCGTCCCGCAACTCTGCAACAGTTAAAAAAAAAACATGATTCCAAGCGAGGACTTATCTCGTACCCCAGCAGCATCTCTGAAGGCCATCTTCGCGCGCTCTGCGACCTCTGCTGGTAGTTAAACAGTTACCGCATCAGATTGTGGTTTATTTTCTCATTGTTCATTTACCGAAGTCCTTTCTTTACTCTTGAAACTGCCCTTTCCGCCGCTCTATTAGATTGATGATGATACGAAGACGTCTGGAGGTGCGTAATGCTTTTTTTTTCATAAACATAGCAAACTTCTTTCCACTAAACCGTGTTCCATTATCTGAAACCGCAGTGTGCGGCGCGCCAAATTAACTGAAAATTTTACGTGTGCAGGTCATCGCGCATGTTGTGTTGGCGTGATTGATGGGCGTGGCTTCAATTCATTTAGTGTGGGAATCCATGACAATGGGTACCATATTCCATACTAACGGCCTGCAAAATCTATATGCCCTCAAGACAACGTCACTTCGATTTTCAACCGATTTGCTGGGGGAGCTGCGGTTGGCTCGGGCAAATTAGTTATGGAGTTTATGTTGCGATATGATAGCTCTTCAATATCATGATCCTGTTTGGGTCACCACAACTAGGACTGCACAATCAATTTCATCAATGAAGGACCTTAGTGTGTATAATTCAGAAGTTGCCGCATTTTCTTTTTGGCTTTGTCCTGTATGATCACTCGAGTTCCCCAGAATACAAGCTCGTGCCTCCAGTTTACGATTATCAAGAATCATAAAGGACGGCTCTAGCCACTTTCTGCTTCTAGGCCAGCCATGGTGTGTATGTTGTTTGAAACGAGCTAGTATGGATTCATTGCCTCTAAGGTATTTGCGTTCCTGCGTTGTCACCGCACCCTTGTCCATGCTTTCTAAAGCGAACATATATTCCGACGGCTCACCTTCTGTAGCCAGTTCATTTGACTGCAGTGGAAGTCAGCTGAGGGCGTCTGAAATTATCTCCTGTCTCTCTTGCTGCTACTGCAGCTTGTAGTTTTAGAGCGCGTTGCATTATGGGACGTTTCTCATAATGACGTAACACGTGACGTCACGTGTGACATAACGAGGGTCATGAGTAACGTCACTCGTGACGTCATTGTGCGTTGCATTTAGCGGGAAACCTTTCCCACTAAATTTAGCGGACAAAATTTATTGTTAAATTTAGAGGAATATTTCTACGCTAAATTTACCGGAAACAATTCCCCGCTAAATTTAACGCGAAAACGTTTCTGCATTCCCTGCTGAAATTGGAAATAAATTGTTTCCGCTAAGTGGGAAGGGAGGAGAAGAGGAGGAGGGGAGAGTTCGAATGAGGAAGAGCGACATACCCTCCTCTCCATACGTTCCACTACTCCTCTTCAAGAGCTGCACTCTGATTCGGCGTTACAAGAGATTGTAAACGTCGTTCATTTTTTTTTTCTACGCAAAAGCATGCCGGTATTTTGTTTTGTTTTGTGTAAGAGCAATGACATCCTATCTATTGAAACAGTGTTCCGCCCACAAGCACACACGTGCTTTCGCGGGCCTGGCCAATTCATATACTAGTTTATTTTGCAAAAAAAAAAACTGTCTTAAAGTTATGTATGTATGCTGCATACGAGCGGTGACCAGTGGTGGCGGCTGGCGGTCCGCTCGGAGAAGGTCCAGGAGTGGCTGGTGGTCTATAACCTAGGTAAACTCTCCATATAAAAGGTAATCGTACGCCAACTAGAAGTGTCAGTTCCTCGAGCTCTATTTGGGTATACTTTCGTTCATCTCGCATTAATGCTCTAGAGCGAAGGCCAATTGGCTTATGCAGGACACCGGCAGTGAAGGACAAAACTGCGCCTACGCCTTATGAAGACACATCACACCACCGTTAATCTTTTGGACAGACTGAAATGCACCGGAACATGAATATTTTGACGTTTGATTAACGTTATGTACAGCTTCCTCTTGTGCTTGTTTCCACTACCACCATGATTTTGTTTTTCGTGATTTGATGCAAAGAAGAAATCAAAGTTGTCATGTTTGGCAGAGATATGGAGCAAAACGAAAAAATTCCTAGGAACGAAAGCAGTTTACCACTATTACGCGGACTGGGTGCTTGCATGATGGTTTCCACGTCTTTTTTTTATTGGGTGAAGACTTTCATGGTCTATCCAATGACCGAGATAGGTAACACCTGGCTAGCGATATGTACACTTTTCCTGCATTATTTTAATGCCGTGTTTGCGGAAATGCTTTAACACGTTTTTTTAGGTGTTTCCCGTTATCACACATCTTCTCCGGAAGAAGCACGTCCTCCAGATACGCTTCAACGTCCGTAGTCCTCCCAGTACCGCCTCCATGTGTCTCTGAACAAAAAAAAGCCGGAGCGAAGGAAATATCAAATGAAAAACAATTATAACATAGTAAGCCTTTGTGTGTATTTATAGCACAAAGGTATTTGGCGGCTGCGTTGAATGGCACCTGATTATAAGCATTAAGGCCCGTTCACACTCTTGCAACCGAGTACGACCGAGAAAGACCAGACCGGTTTTTAAGCCTCTTACGACTTCTTAGGACCAGCTCCGCTGAAGCGCGTCCGGTCCTAAGAAGTCGCAAAAGGCTTAAAAACCGGTTTGGTCTCTCTCGGTCGTTCTCGGTCGCAAGAGTGTGAACGGGCCTTTACATAAATCAAGAGTGCTGAAAACATCACACTCGTTTAAAACGCAAACCTGTCTTGAATCACGGGCTAAGGATACTGTTGAACCGCGCAAGCTACGTTCAAAGTGTCTTTAAAATCTCCGTTCCGCTAATTCTGTTCTTGTCATCCTCCTTAATTACAGGTATTATGGGTCTATCTCATTTTGAGTGCAGGGAGACTAAACGGTCCAACTTTAAGGACACCTTAACGCGAAGTAAGTAAAGAATGTGTCTCGCCTTACGTAATTTAGGCACAGCTCCGCCATTCAGCTGTAGGCTGGCTGGAGCCTCCTTGAGAATGACCAAGTCCGTGTTCATGACATCTTGAAAGTCACCAACACGTGGTTCACTCTCAAGCTGCAATTCTGGCTTGCCGACGATATTAAGCTGTAGGGGATATGATAAAACGGTGTAAATCAGTTCGTCGAATTCACGGATCATTTAGTCAACATGCGACGTTTGACAGTTCGTTTCATTGAAAAAATTCTGGCGTTAGTACACACCTTGACAACCTTTAGATATTTTGTCGTACACAACTCTGCTGTAATTCGCCACCAACTCTTTCCGTCTCGCCTAGTTTGGAAAGTCTGTGTGTGGTGTGAGGGAGAAGAGTTTCTTGTTAAATTGCGCGCTTGCTTTAAGCATTTCGTAAAAAGAAATACGTCGTCGAAGAAGCGTCACAGGAGCGCGTGTCTACTAGACGAGTTTCCACGAATCCTTACTTGCAGTGTCAAAGAAGCGTGTGTCATTAAAAGATCTGCGCAACGTGTGTCGGTGCTTCCATGAAACGTGCTTGGACGAAACGGTACGAACCCATGAACTTACCTTCTGTTTAAGGGAGGACACCTGAGCTGACCGAAGCAACTGGGAAGAAAGCTCGTTCCAAGAACTCACGAGCGAATGAGCATGCCGGCGTTCACCATTCTGCTGCTCACTAAGTGGCCGTTGCGTAGAAAGCGGTTGCGTGCAACCATGCAGGACCGGTGAGAGCCATGGACGCTCACTGTAAATCACTTGGTGTATGCGACAAAAAATATAAGGTATATAAACATATTAAAAACCCAAATTATATTTAAAACATTACACTTTGTAGCAGACATATTAATTCGCAAACCCTGCATGATATGTTCAAAATATTTTACTCAGAAGCGCCGCTGAGCGCACAGCATCAAACGCCCGATCTGGGCCGCGAATCGGCGGCTGTGTCCTCTCCTTACGTTTACTATAATACTCTATGGTATGCCCATAGATTGTGCGCCACCTGATGAAGGCAATGAACAACATACCATCTATATACAAATATGAAGAAATATAGAGATGAAAGCTGCTGCAGCTGCTGCGCTTGATTTAGTCACCTCTGCTGAAGAAATAGAGCAAGATTTGGAACGTCGAGCTGAATCTTTTTGGGGATTTGTGTTTGACGCAGCCTCTTTTTAACTTCAACTTCTCACAATTCAAAAAAAGTTCTGTCGAAAATGTTATCCTTCAAATCTCCTTGAAGCGCGAGAAAAATCCCAACACAAGTTCATTTATTTAATTCTCACTTGAGAGAAAATAGCATACATGTCAACTTTACAGACCATTAGGACGAGTTCAAGAACGTGGGCTTCATTTTTGTTGAATTTTGCATTTGCAAGTGTGTTTTTTGTTGCGACAACTCTTGACATGTGCAGGAACATAACCATCTGATTGAAAAGGTAGCGTTAGGTAAATGTATAACAGGAATATTACTAGATGCTCTCAGCTGGCTACGTATTATATAAAGTAGCTTACAAAAGCCAAGCCAGACTATCCTCTATGAAGTTTGTCGCGTGTAGACCAAAGAGTACAACATTTTCGCACAATCCGCCCGCCATCCGCGCTATTGATTTAGACGCACACTGCACCATCCACTCAAGTTACACTTCAAATCACCTGGTTAAAAACATCACGGGAGAGGGGGACGGGATTTCTGTCCTGTTGGAAGTATGCCAAATAAACCGAACTAAAGTCAGTGGCAGATTAAGTGCTCAGGGGACGCTTTCTCCTTTAGCACAGCGAATGCCGGAAATTAGTTCACATCCTCAGCACGATTCGCTCTACTATAGACGAGAGGTGTGAGGAGAATTTCCGTTAGCTGTACTAACACTAACAGTGCACCTGCCACTGTACTAACGTTTTTTTTTTGTAACCACTATGGCTACTGTCTGTATCTTCGCTGCTCATCCATCAAGACGACAAGCCTTCCAAAATCTTTATGCCTTCCATCTCTATTTGTGGTGCATTTCTTAAATATCAGTCTTATTTGATTGTTTCCATTTTTACCTGGTATTGGTTTTAGTGTGAAATGTTTCGGTCAGTTTTGAGTGCTGCAAAGGCCACATTTATTGAACGTCAGTGTTAACGGCCCACTTTTCGGGAATCTTGAGAAATCTCAATTGTCTTTTATCCTCCACAGGACCGAACGATTGAGTGTCGGTTCCACAGTATTCTTCTATTGAGGGTTAGACATTCGAGGTCATTTTCATTTGAATATATTCGTAGTTTTTTGTGTTTCTTTTTCTAGCTGCACACATCGTGACTCAACAGTATTTACTGCTTAATCCGAAGTGTGTAGTTTTGACTTTTTTTTCAACCTTTGGTCTCGCTGCTTTGAAAGAGTTAACTCGAGGTTTCAGAAAATCCTTGTACGGGATTTTTGTTAGGGTAAATATGTTTGCTGTTTCGAGGTTCTCGAAAATTTATTGCATGAAAATTTGTTATAAAATAGTGTAACCTGAAGCATTTCGCTACGCAAACAGCAGTTTTAGAGAAGAAGTGTCAGAGATCTGAATGACTGTGGCTCCGCTTGTCTTTGCGGTGACACAGATCTAAACAGAAACAACAATCAAAAGAAATAAAAGACGAGGTTCTCGGGGCGCGCGCTATATGCACGCCTCGAGACAGAGAACGCTTGATAATTTGAACAGATCGGATTCCTTGGCTCTTTCTTCCCCACAAGTGGTGACCCGAATAAGTGCCCGAGCATGCATCATGGGCAACCTCCGGACTCGACCCAATCTCCACAAGCGGCTATTGCGGTTCGTCTTCCGCCGTACTGGAAACGCAACCCTAGAGTCTGGTTCGTGCAGGCAGAGTCGCAATGCCACCTCGCTGAAATCAAAACCCAAGGACTCAAATATCATCACGTCGTTTCGGCCCTCTTTCCCACCGCGGCCGACAATGTCTACGACGTGTTGTCCAGCCCATCTGCCTTAGCACCTTATGATCAGCTGAAATGAGTCCTCCTTCAAAGAATCGAAGCATCCGAACGTTCCCGGTGCCAACAGCTGCCCTCCGCCGAGGAACTTGGTGAACGACGCCCATCGCAGTTGCTGCGTCGAATGATTCAACTTCTCGGAGAAGGCGCCAACGACATCGACGCCGTTCTCCTCCGAGAGCTGTTGCTTCAGCGGCTGCCAACAAACGTTCAGAAGGTCCTTGCGGCAGCAGGACCGCTCGATCTCGCAGGACTCGCCGGGTTGGCCGACGCGGTCACGGAGGTCTCTGCCCCGTCTGTCATCATAGCTGCCGACACAACAACGCAGTCGGCAGGTGACGCATCCAACACGGTGAAAGACATACGTACCCCGCAGACATCCCAAGGCTACGTCCACGAGCTCTGCCAACGCCTCGAACAAGCCGTTCTCTCCACTACAAGACGTCTTCGGTCCGTCGAAGCTAGTGGTCACATGTATGCCCACAACAAAGAAAGATCACCGGTGTGTAGGCGAAACCGAAATAATATCCATGATCTTGGCAATCCGCATGTTGAAGATCTCACTTGGCACTAAGACGAAATTCGCTGCTGTTGATCGGAACTCTAGGGCCACCGTTCTTGCCTGTTCCAGTATAGGGTAGCGTGGATGGCGGAGATGCCGAGCCGCTTCGCCCGATAAAAACAGTCTGCTAAGCAATCAAATGTACTCGGACAACTTAAAAACGGACACCACGGTGTCCTGATACAGTCATGTCTCGTTAATATGGACCCCGTTAATATGGATACCCCGCTATATGGACACCACCTTCGGGGACACATTGGGAAAATACATGCATTTTGCCTCGTTATTATGGACAACTCACATTATGGACGATTTTTTACGGGGACGGAGTTGTCCATATTAACGAGACATCACTGTATCCGAATGATTATCTTGCCATTCTTGTTCCTGGGAGAAAAGATATATTTCTGCCTCAAAAAACAAACAAACAAAAAAACATGCATAAATGGCGAAGCACAACTGCCCACTTGCAGTTCGCGGATGCGCGTTTTGGAAATTGAGGAGACCGTCCCCACCGTCTTCCAGTCACGTGTGGCCTTGATGCACGCGATCGCACTTTCCTCTTTCTGTGTGCGTGTGTTTCGCGGGCTGGACTCCATCACCCCTAAGCTGAGACTGTAGAGGAAGCTAAGAAGTTCGGTAAACCAATCGCAGGTCTATTTTTAATCACGTGATCACCCCCTCTCCCGTAGCCACACGCAGAGAGCGGGGCAGGTGATGACTGGTCCGGCCGGCGCGTGGCTCCCATGGCACTGTCAGCTTAGGAATGCGCAGTGTCCTCCTCCCTCAAGAACGCTGAGTACTCTTCGCTCACAAAGGAGATATTTGGAGATATTAGTGACGGCGTGGGGAAAACGGAAGGGAACTGTTCTCACAATACCCTCTCTCGCCCTTTCCGAAGCCGTTCTGAGGCCGTCGGCACGACCCTCCCCTGAACACTTCTCTCTCTCGAATTATTTCGTTTGTCTCTGCTGGTATTTGCTATCCGGGTTTCCAAAAACCAATGTAGTAGAGATTGCTTAGACATGATAACTCTATACAGCAAAATGACGAAAAGGGACAGACAGACACGAAGCTCCGAAATCAACTCGGAGCCTAATGTCAAAATTAAAAAGAGTCAAGGATAAATCAAATGCTGAAAAAAAGGGGCTGGACTCCAAATCAAGACCAACATCCGGCTAGACAATCCGGCTAGACTCTAAATTAAGACCAACATTGTCGTCTAGCATCAGTGCCTTGGCGCTATGTAGGAGGCATTATGGCTCTTTTTGTGGTACCATTAGTGCCGTAAAGTGATAGAGCCGTCATCGTATAACCACCTTTCGGAATAGTGTCTTGTTCGAGTCAATCGCAAAGACGTTCTTCACCTGAAACGAGGTGCAGTCCACAAGCCCGTAGTTAGGGTACGAAGCTTTTCTGTTGAAATCATAGAGTCAACATAATAATCTATTATGTTGACTCTATAACGCGGACATCGTTTTTTTTCCAGTTGGTGGTCCTGACGAGCCCATATTGCTGGCGGCTCCTTAATATGCTCAGTGAAGGAGCAAAACATCGCCATGAAGTTCTGTACCTTGTTATTGTCTTTTTTACTTTGCAGAAAAGCACCGAAATCGCGCTTTGACAAAATACCATAAAATTGACAAGCGCTCGAGAAATTTCAACTTGTTGAGGCTAAAACAAACACGCCTAAACCAGCCAATTCCAACATGCTTCCACTATTAAGCCAATGGTATTGTAAGACTAACACACACTGACCATTATATGCCACTGTGTTCTTGAAATGACAATGAGCCAATGGTACAAACAGGCAGGGTTGTAAAGTACCTAGGTACAAGGAACTGGAAATCGGTATCTAAATACTTTTTTGTACCTGAGGTACAAACCCAGGTACGTTCATTTCTCGGTATCTGTATCTGTATCTCAGGTAAATTTTCCAGTAACTTGTAACTAAGTGAAGTTACTTTTTATAGGTACTTTTTTTATTCATATCGTCAAAATTGTAGCAACTATAAATATTGAGGTAGTAACACACCACCATGTGGCGTGATTAACGTTGAATTGGTTAAGACCTGGGAGGCGCTGACTTGGTCGAGCGACATTTTAGCGAACGAAGCCCCGCCCAAGATGTTTAATCGAACGACACTTAGCGAATGGCGGTGTTCATTTGAGCGAACGGTGGTTTAGCGATGCCGTTCTTCGGACATTAATTTATTGAGCCCCTTTGGTAATGCACTTAATGAAAATAGCGACCTGCTTTCTTCATCTGAAACCGAAATCAACTTTATTGCGTGTTTGAAACTCCTCTGACAGCTATAGAAAGGAGGAGATAACTTAAAAGATGTGCGCAGTTTTTGTGAAAGCCCCTATATCTGGGAAAAGTGGCGCATTTCTTGCCCCCCTCCTCCAACTAACCCCCCCCCCCCCCCCCCCACCCTCTTACCCCACGTCTAACTTCCCGTTTGCTACGGAGGCGCTCTCTGGAAGCTCCCAAGCGCTTCGACGTCTCGGTTACCTGAAGCGTTGCGATGCCCGTCGTGTGGACTTTTCTCGTGATATATATGTGCAATGACCTCAGTTAGAGCCCGCATTCGCATCCGACCGCCCTGAAGCCGCTCTAGATCTGTTTGTCCAACCATGGGTCCAAAAAGTGCTTTGTATGATCGTTCCAATCGGGCCTACCAAGTTTCATTATCGATCAGTGTCTCGTGGGTACTTGTCCGCCCCTTCAGCTTCACAGGAATCATTAATCGCATTTATTTATCATATCAAACTGCCAAACCCCAATTATATTCTCCAGAACAAAAACATTCGATAATATCTGCCTTGTGCCATCCAAGATTTAGGGTAGCGTGGATAAACAACGAAGCGTAACGGAATCGGGCGTGAGATTATCTAAAGAACGAACTTATGCAAGCATTAACTATGACAAAATCGTCGTCAGGCGAACAAAAAGGGGACCAAGAAGACTGCGGGCACTTTTTTAACTTCGAAACATCGTCCTCAACTGCTTCGTAGGAGCAGGTTGTACAGTGCACCGAACCTGCTCTGACAAGAAGTCTGGAGTGTCTCAAGCACATGCCGCTGCTGAAAAGCGTGTTATTAATATTCAACACTCGGTTTCCCAGCAGTGCGGCGGTGGAGCGCGTTTTTAGCGTAGGAGGGATAATTGCTACTAAACTGCGATCGAAGACGTCAGAAACACTTTGAGGCGGTTCTGATTCTCAAGTCAAATAGAGCAATTAAGTGAGAAAGATATCATGTCTGGGAATGCTAATGTGAATGCGGTTTTTCCTATTTCTCGCATTGACAACAATAATGCACATTTATACAACTAATTTTTGTGTGTATCCTTAGTATAAAAAGCATCTTTTTCAATATATTCTGACAAATCTGGAAAAATAAATAAAGAAAGTGCCTTTGAAGTAACTGCACCTGTACATAGGTACACTTTTAAGCGAGTACCTAGGTACGTACCTAGATATCTTTTTGTATGGGTAGCTGTAACTGTATCTTAGGTACATTTTTGAAGTAACTTTTACAACTCTGATCACAGTTCAGCACAACCACCACCTTGCCCTCCGCGAACAGAAGCGCGAGGTGGTGGTTTCCAACTTGTAGTTAACTAGGCACCTTCAGGAATGTCACGCATGTTCTGCGAGCTGTTGCGAAACGGAAGTATTTCACAAAGAACGTAATGATATACAGCGTGTAGTTCAAAACACGAGTCGTATCAAGAAGTCTGGTAACTGTGTAAGTCAGGCGTGAGTGCAGTTCGAGAACGAGTGAAACAATGTCTGCATGGTAATATTTTATTTTTTTTTATTTTTTTTAGGAATGTAGTACGTAGTTACAAGGTCGCATATTCGTGTAGGCAGTTATGAAGTGTTAGCAGTGATATCTTATAAACTTTGGACTGTGTGTACTGTGCGCAGTTTTAGTCATTTTTTCATTGTTCTTGGAGCGCAAGGTCGTTTATTCGTGTTCAGTTGTGAATCTCTTTCGTTCGCGGAGTTCAAGGTGGTGGTTCTGCTGAACTGTGATCCTCTGTGTGAATGTTTCGTAGCAGAAATAAGGACAAATAAGAGAAGGTTTAGTACCGTATTTGTTAGCAACTGCGATAATTGTTTTCTTATGTTATTGTGTCCTTTTGGCTTCTGTTTTGTTGCTTATGATGATTGTAGTGTCGGCGTTGGAGATGTGGTATATAAGAAGTGTACGAAATAAACTTTGTATTTGAGTTCTAGATGTTGCTTGTTCTTTTTTTGTCTTTCTTCTCGTTTTCCTACCCAGTCTCAGGTTTTACAATCATTTTCAAATTACACACGTCCTGTCTATTTTTGGAAATTAGTCGCATAATTTGAGTTAGGAAACCTGCAATCGTTGATGAGTATGAAACATGAAATGTGTCTCAGAAATATATTGTGAAAGTACCATCATCGTTAGGTTTGCAGATGATAAGACAGACGTTTTCGTATGGTGGGACAACCGGTTTGAACAAAACGAGCCACCAGGTATTGTTACTGGTAATATTATGGACACCCACAGATCGGTTTCATTTTGCTCAAACGGGTAACAAGGTGGGACATAAGGACAAAAAAATCCAGATAACTGGAGTTTTTTTTCATGCTAACATGTAATGCTTAACCTCAATTACGTCGAGATGCCACGGTACATTCACCGCAGATAGAAGGTTTGCCAGTAGAGGTCTGGTAGTCTTCCTGTACATCTTCACTCACACTTCACTGAACTTTTTCTAACTTTACGGTATCTTGGGGTCCTTTGAATGTTAGAAGGTAACTGGACCGGTACACCACGTCTGCAAGTATGATCCGTCCTTTACCACCGGCACGATCCGCCTATATTCTGTGGCTTCTGGAGTCGCCATGAGGACTACTGCCTCCGGAGCTACGAACGCATTAGTATTAACAGTATCTGGGCGGAAACCTAAAACTGACCAACAGCGTTTTTCTAGCCCGCACTACTACCGAAATGTTACTATGTTGATTAAAATATGTGCACCGCAGCTGATGTCTGTATGAAGGTCGTTTTCCGAATTGCCTGCCGGCCCAGTACGCGCTGCTGTGCTGCCTTCATTTGCAACGCGCTCTTCTCATCTTCACCAAATCAATATATTCAAATACATCGCTAAATATAATTGAAACGCCGTTAGGTTATCTTTTGTTTTAAACAGAGTCTCGACAAAAGAGATCCTTAAAGGAGTGACAATGATCGCAGAACAAAAAAAAAAACAAAAAAACAAAAACAAATTGTGGGTTTCAATCGAAGTTTACCAGACAGTTTGTTCCGAAGGCTACACCTAAAACCCAAATTAAATTATAATGCACATTGAGTGCCTAAATTCATACGCGGAAAGAAAATTTTACAAATGCCACTTTTCGCAACATGTAGCTTGGCTTTTCCCACAATTATTGGAGGTAGTGTATCGAAGCAACGTCTACAGTTGTGTATTGGAGGAATGATATGAAATGTGATTGAGAAATTACTTAGGAAAGTTTGTATATTTATGAGACACACTCTGGCTGTGTTCCAAATCTTACCCAAATGAATCCGAGTTACTCCGGCGGATCGTATCACGTGACAGCACAGATTGAAAAACGCTGGACGCGGGTAGGTTTTAGAACGCCAAGGGTACAAAACCCTTACCCTGGAGTAAGATCGAGTGAATTTTGGAACACGGCCTCTATGATCTTCACTTAATAGTTTTTTACTTCATTTAGCACTAGTAGCTCGAGCTCCAAATGATAAAGCCGTCATGTTAAAATTACATATCACTTTAAATTAAACAACACAAAATAAGTTAAAAAACGCAAATAAACGCTTCACGAACACATCTCTTGCTACAAATGGAAATTTTGTTTATAAGAAAAAAAATAAACCGCAGACGATAACGAGGAACCAGCGCCCGAGACAAATATAACACTTGGACAACCAACGCGATACGAAAAATGTTCTCACTTGCACCCCTGACGAACTAGTAAATATTTTTTTTCAATGCACACGCAGCCATCGCAGGACGTCTATGCTTGTGTTGTGAACCCCCAAGTTGAGGATTCGCGTCGAATCACCTTTATCCACACTTTGAGTTTGAAGATGCAGCTCCTACTTCGTCGCGATGTGGATCACCTCAATATTTGTCATGCATGTGACATCATCGCCCCGATCTGTTTTTCAATTCGGGTCATACCAACATGTTCTTGACGAGGGAAACAAATTCGATAGTGCGAAGTGCAAGCTGCTGAAGGTAAGCGCTCAGCAGCAAGGCCACCACAATGGCCGCCAATGTGACGCAAGTGCAAGCCATGTATATTATGTATTGTGCAGCACTTGTGACGATATATTGCTCTTAACCCCTTTCCGTCGGGTAGGCAGATTTTCCAAGCTCATGAAGAAATTTGTCCAACCATACCGAAGTACCCACCCTTTCCTCAACAAACTAGAAAGATTTTACGGGGAAGTACCAGGTGACAGTCGCTTTAGTGAAGTCAACATTGTCCACGTAGCCTGTACTAAATCCGTTGATATCTGTCCCCGGTACCAACTTTAGCACGAAGTTCCCGTTCGCGTTCGCCTCGACGTGCACTTTCGCACTTCCGCCGTTCTCGGCGGGATAGCTTGTCGCCCCAATCTCGTTGGGAAACCTAACTGCGGCAACGCCTGGAGGTGGCGCCGCCAAAGACAACCGAAGTAAAAAGCCTCCAAGAACGCCGGAGAGTTACCACTCTCCCGACACTCATAATAAAAATAGCGTAAAAGGACTGGACAAAAAGACGAAGAAGCACACAGGACAAGCGCTAACTGGCAACAAAAGTTCATTGAGTGCTTCCAACTGTTCTATCGCCGTGCACGCGCGTAATCTCGTATCAACAAAAACACGGCGTACCCCCAAATCAGTAGATATAGCCGCGAGCGCAGCTGACCAAGCAGGCAGCGCGCTCGTGGCCAATCGGTTATCGTGCCTGCCTCCCACGCGAAACGTCAGGGTTCGATTCCTGGGAGCGACGTCTATTTTGTTTATCCCTGCAATTTAGTGTTCTGGAAAATCCGAGAGTCCTGTTGCTTGTTCGAGGTCCGAATGTTCTACGCGTCGAACCTTCTATGCCGATTATTCCAGAAGCCCACGCGTGTAGGAATTTCGCGCGGCGAGCCAAAGTCAGTTTCGCCTTAGCGTTCGATCTTGCTGCTTCGCCGCCTTCGACACCCGCGACGCTCTCTTGTTATCTTTCTTTTTCCTTTTATTTTTGGACACAAGTTCGCCCTATTAAACGTTCAGTTTACTCAGTTATTATCGCCTCATCATTTGTCATTCGTGACATTTTGGTGAAGGTGCTGGGTATCGCACTCTATGCCCGTGGAGCGTACCCCTCCGAAAACACGCCCGCCAAGTGACGTGCTCAGCCCCGGAAGCTTACCCTTCGCAGAAGCCGCCAAAGCCCGATCAAGCCGCAATATCCAAAGGCCAATTCCCGGAATTTGGACCCTTGAAACCGAAACCAAGGAAGAAGGCCGCGACGATGACCACGCCACCCGTCGTTGTCCTACCCGTCGCCGCCCGTACGCCCGTGTCCTTCCATGGTGAGCCCTATGAAGACGTCGAGGACTGGCTACAGAAGTACGAGCGAGTGGCCCAGCACAACCGATGGACGGAAGAACAGCGCCTACAGAGTTTTTACTTCGCACTCAAAGGAACGCCCGGCACTGGTTCGAGAATCGCGAAACTTCCCTCACCTCATGGACCGCCTGCAAGGACGCGCTGAGACGGACTTTCACCAACCAGTACCGACGGGAGAGGGCCGAGGACCTCCTTCGAATGAGGACCCAGGGCGCAAGCGAGACGATCACCAGCTTTGTAGAAGATGTTCTGCGCCTGGTCGCTCGCGCCAACCCTCTAGCCACCGACGAAAAGAAGCTTCGGATCCTGATGCGAGGCGTAAAAGACGACATCTTCGGTGGCCTTGTCCGCAACCCCCCAGCCACCATCGAAGATTTCGTCAACGAAGCCACAAACATCGAACGTGCGCTTCAAGCACGGGCCTCCCATTACCAGCGACTTCCCGGCGTCGCTGCCCTCTCGACTCCCGGCTGCAACGGCCCGGACCTCCACGAGATCATCCGGGACGTCGTGCGGGAGGAAATCAGGAAGCTTCTTCCTGCTGCCGCAAGCCCGGATTCGCCCTCAATCGCCGAGGTTGTCCGGGCAGAAGTTCAGCAGGCGCTGCAGCCACAAGTTCTTGTCAGCGCCGCTCCCGAAACACCGACGCTGAGCTACGCCGCAGCTACCCGACGACCACCGCCCCCTGCTCACCCGTATACGGCGCCACCTCGACGGGAACCTCCAGCGCCGCAGTTTTCCCGACGCCAGGAAGATCGGGCGCACGCCCACCCAGAACCAGCAGCGCCACGAAAGACCGACGTGTGGAGGACGGCCGATCGACGCCCGTTGGGCTATCACTGCGGTGAAGACGGCCACATTTACCGCCGATGCCCCTACAAACAACTGGGGCTGCGCGGGTTCCACCCGAACGACCCGCGCCCAAGGTACGACGAGCACCCTCGCGACATCGAGGAGTACCTCCGACGTTCGCCCTCCCCAGTGTCGTCTCTCCGCCGTGAAGCCCGCTCCCCATCGCCACGAAGTTCAGCGTCCCCAGCGCCACGACCTCGCCGAGAGAGCCTGTCTCCCCTGCGTCGCCGGGAAAACTAAGTGCGGCAACGCCTGGAGGTGACGTTGCCGAAGACGACGGAAGCAAACAGCCTCCAAAAACGCCGGAGCGCTCCCACTCTCCCAACGCCCCGCATCGCATTGACGCGCCTGCAACGGTGTCCAACAACCTAAACGTTGTTATCGACGGCCTCGACGCATCGGCACTCGTGGACACCGGAGCAGACTACTCAGTCTTGAGTGGGAGGCTCTGTCGCCGACTGTGAAAAGTGACAACGCCATGGGATGGACCTCAAATACGAACCGCCGGAGGGCATCTCATCACACCAGTAGGAAGTTGCACTGCTCGCGTCGAAATTCACGGCGAAACGTGCCCTGTAAAATTCGTCGTTCTACAAGACTGTTCTACAGATGTCATTCTCGGCATGGATTTTCTGTGTAAATACGGCGCCGTCATCGACCTGGGTGAGAACAGATTGACGCTGCGGAAGCCCGTTCCACCTTTAGAGAAACCCCAAACAGCGTGAGCCGCCATCCGACACGCCGCCGACCACGTGAACCTGCCTCCGGGATCATGTGTTGTCGTACCCGTCGTGACCGATACAGCTACCTGCGGCGAAGTGGTCCTGGAAGGCAACCTCCAATTGCTCCTGGGGAGAGGAATTGGCGTTGCAAGAGGAGTGGCTGAACTTCAGGATGGGCGCACCGTGGTCCTCGTGACGAACTTCCGACAAGAAACGCAACACCTCACGAAAGGTGCCGCTGTGGGCCACGTCGAGGAACTTCGAAACTCCGCCGCAATCGCCATGATCGCTGACGAATCATCGCCAACTCAGCAAGACATTGCGCCGCCAGCGCAGCTCGACATCGACCCGAAGCTTTCAGGCCCGAAACGACGACAGCTGATTGACCTCCACTCCGAATACTGCGACTGCTTTGCGAAGTCGTCGAAGGTGCGCCAAACCGCCGTTGCGAAGCGTCGCATCGTTACCGAGGACGACGCGCTCCCTGTGCACCGATCGCCGTACAGAGTCTCCGTAAAAGAAAGGCAGGTCATTCAAGAGCAAGTGCAAGAAATGCTGAACGACGACATCATCCAGCCTTCAAGCAGTCCGTGGGCCTCTCCAGACGTGCTTGTCAAGAAGAAGAACGGAACGCTTAGGTTCTGCGTGGACTACCGACAGCTGAACGCGGTAACCAAGAAAGACGTCTATCCACTCCCCCGCATCGATGACACACTAGACCGGCTGCGCCACTCCCGGTATTTTTCATCGATGGACCTGAAGAACGGTTACTGGCAGATCGAAGTCGACGAACGGGACCGAGAGAAGACAGCTTTTGTCACGCCGGATGGACTGTACGAGTTCAAGGTGATGCCCTTCGGACTATGCACGGCGCCAGCAACTTTCCAGCGTGTCATGGACACCGTACTGGCAGGTCTGAAGTGGCAGAGCTGTCTTGTCTTCCTTGACGACGTCGTTGTGTTTTCAAGTGACTTTGACGAGCACTTGCGACGACCTCGAGCGGTACTCCAAGCCATACAGACCGCACGACTCACCCTTAAGCCGTTCAAGTGCCGGTTCCCCTATGACGAACTGAAGTTCCTAGGCCACGTGTTTAGTAATGACGGCGTCCGCCCAGACCCCGAGAAGACTAGCGCCGTTGCGGCATTTCCAGCGCCTTCAGACAAGAAGGCCGTGCGAAGATTCCTAGGACTTTGTACCTACTATTGACGCTTCGTTCGGGATTTCGCAAGAATTTCCGCACCGCTCACAAAACGTACGAAGGATGCCGAGAAGTTTGAATGGGCCGAGGAGCAACAGCACGCATTCGACGAGCTGAAGCAACAACTCCAGACTCCTCCTGTTCTTGGACACTTTGATCAAGATGTGGAAACCGAGATTCAAACGGACGCAAGTAACGAAGGCCTTGGCACGGTACTGGTTCAAGTGCAAGAAGGCACCGAGCGAGTCATCGCCTACGCCAGTCGGACACTAACTAGAGTGGAGAGAAATTACTCCATGACTGAAAAAGAATGTCTGGCGGTCGTCTGGGCCATCACGAAGTTTCGCCCGTACTTATACGGAAGCCCTTTCCGCGTTGTCATGGACCACCACCCGCTCTGCTGGCTTGCGAACCTAAAGGACCTGTAGCGCCAAAGCGCGAGACTTAGAGCGGTGGCGCCAAAGCGCGAGACCTACAGCGGTGGCGCCAAACCGCGCGACTTAGAGCGGTGGCTCACGCAACGTCAGCAGCTAATGACGTTTCAAGCGCGCGGCACGAGCAGCACCGACGGGACGGAGCTCCGGACTCGAACAAAACAGCACGAGCCTGGCAGCGTTCGACGATGTAGCAGGGCGGTCTCAGCGGAGCCACTTTTCATGTTCCTTTCAGTTTTTGTGTGGTTATAAAGACCAGTTTGTTAATTTGCATCGACGGACGTCTTTCTTGAACACCACAAATTGGTGACTGGAGGAACGCCGCACCTCTGAAGCCATTTCCCTGCTGCGCGAAGCTCATCAACCACTTCCAGTCGTCATGGCGCAGTCTGGTGAACCCGCCACTGGTGGACTTTCAGCTTTACACCTTCAACTGCCTCAGTTCTGGCCAGCGGATCCTCAGATCTGGTTCGCCCAGGTGGAGTGCTAGTTCGCCACGGCCCGGATAACATCAGAAACCCAGAAGTTCCACCACATTATCGCAGCGCTTCCGCCAAACATCGCAGCGGAAATTTGGGATCTGGTCCTGACACCGCCGGCAGACTACCCCTACGACACCCTCAAGGCGGAGCTCGTACGGAGGACCACGTCGTCGGAACAGCGCCGACTACAACAGCTCCTCACTTCAGAGGAGCTGGGCGACCGCAAGCCAACACAACTGCTGCGGCGCCTACAACAACTTCTGGGTGAGAAGGCGCCTACCTTCGACGTTGCGTTGCTTCGGGAGCTTTTCCTTCAGAGGCTGCCGACTAACGTCCGCATGGTCCTGACGTGTGCGTCTGGACTTGACCTTGAAGAACTGGCAAAGCTCGCAGACTCCGTCATGGAAGTCGCTGTGCCCACCATTGCACAGGTCCAAGGACAGACCGGACCACTACCGTCCACGACTTCACCTGCTGGCGTGACGACTGCCACAGCCGACGTCAACGGCCTTAGGGAGGAGTTTCATCTTGAGATTGGACGCTTGTCTGCTCAGGTCGCTGCCCTGACCAACCGCATTTCAACACACCGACGCCACAGATCGACTTCTCAACAACGTCGGCATCGTTCTCCCTCACCCTCCCAAGGTACGTGCTGGTACCATCGCACTTTCGGCGCGCAAGCCAAGAAGTGCGTTTCACCATGCACGGCCTCGGAAAACGCCCAGACCCACCACTAGAGGTGGCGAGTGGTGCCGGTTCCGAAACCAGCCGTCTCTTTTTTATACTAGACAAGAATACTGGTCTTCGGTTCTTAGTCGACACCGGCGCCGCAGTAAGCGTCCTACCCGTGACGGCCATGTCAACCAAGCCGGAACGCGCTAACGTCACCTTGCAGGCCGCAAACAAGTCCGCCATCGCGACGTATGGTGAACGAGCTCTCACCCTCAACATCGGGTTGAGAAGACCACTAAGATGGATTTTCCTGGTTGCCGACGTGACGGACCCGATCCTTGGAGCAGATTTTCTCCACAACTATAACCTACTAGTGGACATGCAACGGTTGCGCCTTGTAGATGTCACGACTCAACTAGCTGTCCAAGGCAAAGCATCCATCTTACCGCCCCCACAACGTTGCATCCCAATTACTACAAAGTTTGAAGACCTACTCCAACGGTTACCGTCGCTCACAGTAAAGCATGACGTGACACATCACATCGTGACGTCCGGACCTCCCACTCATGCTCGTCCACGACGCCTCCTGGACGAACGGTTGAAGATAGCGAAAGCGTAGTTTGAGCACATGCTTGAACTCGGCATCATCAGACCATCATCCAGTCCATGGGCATCACCCCTCCATATGGTGCAAAAGAAACCCCCAGGTGATTGGCGGCCCTGCGGAGACTACCGCGCTTCTGAACAACACCGCCGTTCCAGACCGCTATCCGTGCTAAATCCGAGCTAAAAAGGGATGTAAAAACAAATATTTCGTAAAAAAAAAAATGCAACGCTTGGCAGCTTTATTAAGAGGGGTTGCCCATTAAAATACTTTGCCCCATATTGTGAAAATATGTGGAAAAAGACGTCAATGCAACTGTACCCATTTTACCAAAGTACAAGGTCGCTCGTTAAATTTATGTGCGTGCATACTTTTAATGGGCATCCTTACACTTTGTAAAAATGGGTACCGTCGCATTAACGACTTTTTAACATATTTTCAGAATATGGGGGCACGTTATTTTAATGGGCATCCCCTCTTAATAGAGCTGCCAAGCATTTTCTCGTTTTTTCTACGAAAGCTTTTTTACAGTGCATGCCCAAGTTTTTTGTTGCTCCCTTGACATACCTCTGGTCGCCACACCCGATGTACAATCGCAAACAAAAATCAATAGGACGCGCAAGTGGAAACAGAAGTGCATCGCTGCGCTGTATGTCGGCGGCTCGCCTTTTCTCTAGACCACGTAAGAGCGAATGCATGCCCCGTGCTTATCATGCATGTGTGTTTTTTTGTGTTCTGCGACGCTGTGCTTGACTTAGAATCCGGCGTGAGGGTCCGCTTATGAGGCCGCCATTATGAGCCTCTGCAACGTATTGCCGCGGCCGGAGATAGCGCTTCCGACTTTGCGACGCATATCGCCGAGCGGGAGCGCCAGATTTTAAAAAGAATAGACCGCTCTCACCAAGCGTTCGGCGCATCCGTGAGACCGCCACAACTTAGGTTTGCAGGAGGCAAACGGCAGTGCACGAGAGGGCTCGTTGTCACATGCTCCACACGCGCAGAGCTCCAGAGAGGTTGTCGCACGTGCAGAAAGACTAAAGTTCCCTCGATGCATTACGGCAGCGGGGGCGTAGTCGAACTGGCTGGTGAGATCGGTCTATTCAGCTTAAACTTGACTTTTTTTTTCTGGGTTTTCGAGTGCACGTTATGCGCCAGATTCTGGGGAAAGCGGCACGTTGCAGAACAAAAAACAACAACAAAAAACAACATACAAGCATAAGAAGCACAAAAGGATACCACCATACGGTTTCGATACCCCATAAGGCGCATGCTCTCTCGTGTGGTGTCGAAACAGGGCGAGCCACCAACAGGTGGTGCAGCAATGCACTTGTGTCGCCACTTGCACGTTGGGGGATTTTTTTGTCTGCGGTTGTAGATGCTTCTGATTTACATGCAGTGTTCCTAATATTCCCATACTTGGTCTGGTTTCATAGGTCAGTGGCGAAAAAAAAAAAAAAACTTTACCATTAAGGTTTGTGCGTTTCATACCACCAATAAGGGCGTAAAGTATCAAGTAATTGTGACCTTGGCATTTAACATAATTGCTTAGGTCGACCTCAAGCAGCATATTTCTCCACCCAGACACAAAAGGCATGGGCGAGTCACAGGTATCCCATGGGAGTTGTATGAAGTTCAACGTTAGCACGTTTGCAGGTATCCTATAAACGTTTTTACGCGTGCTCATTATTTCGCAATGTCAAAGTTTTGGAAATATTTCGTGAAGACAAAATTTTGCCATTTATAGTGATCTGCTGTATATTTGCACGGCGCTGTACTGGATTTGCACGACCAATTTTACAATTTTTAGGTTGATAAATGGGCGAACGTTAGTCAGCCATTTACTGTACAATTAAGATACAGGCATTCATGCTCAGCTGAGGCGGTAATTGTTGATGAGCTTGTCGTTGTCGAGGCCAAGTCGGGTGTAGGGCCTTAGAAAATCCGATCTCAGCTGGAACGCTTCTTTTCCTACAAGCACACATAAAGCAGGAAGCCTTGTGGTTGGCAGTGGCATGTTTTTTTAGAGCTCCAGGCGGTCTTGCTCAAGGAACTGGTCGAAAGCAGACTGCTCGAGGACCCCTCCATCGTTCTGCCGCCCGTATACGCCAACATCCACATCGGCAAGCAGTACAATAAAGTAGGTCCCCTGGAACAAACAGCAGTATTTTATTGGGAGGCAGTGTGGGTAATAGTAAACTTATTTTTAGAAAGTGTGAATATTGCGAGAGTAGAATACAAACGGCACCTCAAAATGCAAAATGTTTTCTTAACATTCTGCAGTGGAGAATCATTTGCTCAAACTAGAACAGGATCAAGGGCAACTGCCCTACCCTGTTATGTATTCCCAGGCAGCACATAACGTTGGGCCAATATTGGTGTTCAATTGGCAAACGATGGGCCAGTGTAGCCGTTGTAACGCCAATGTTGGGGTGCATAGGAATTCGCAACTTTCAGCGATGGTGGTACCGCGTTGTGAGAATCGCGCACCCTAGCTCCTGGATGATTGGCCTTATAATAAATGGGCTTCCCTACACCTTCCTGGCGTGAAAAGATAATGTAAGGCTCTAATACTGCTCGTATGTAATAAAACTAGAATTACTTACGCGTAGCAGACCGAACCTCGTACCGCTGTTCTACGACGATCATCCTGATGACAGCCATTTTGATAGGCACCACTGCGCCCCCTATAGGTCGTGAAAGTTGCGAATACGCTGGCCAACGTTGGCCTGTCTTAGCCAATGACGTATCATTATTGGTAATTGATTTCCTTAGGCTGGCCAACATTGGCCTTCCTTAGCCACTGTCTTACCAACGTTGGTAATCGATTGGCTCAGCCTGGCCAACGTTGGCCTGTCTTAGCCAATTGGTTACCAACATTGGTAATCAATTGGCTTAGGCAGGCCAACATTGGCCTTTCTTAGCCAGTGGGTTACCGACGTTGGTAATCGATTGGCTTAGGCTAGCCAACATTGGCCTGTCTAAGCCAATGGCTAACTAACGTTGGTAATCGATTGGCTTAGGATGGCCAACATTGGCCTGTTTTAGCCAATGGCTTGCCAACGTTACAGTGTTCTAGAGAGTTGCAGTGGCAAGAGCGGCGGCTGCACCGTGAAGAGTTTGCGCCTCGGCGACACCGTGGCGCTGCTGTGCTGAGCGCTAGGAGCACGCCCCGTCAGCCCCGTTGTCGGTGCTGTCGGGCCTGTACTTCTGTGGTTCGACTGGAGCGTTTCGGGACGCAGAAGAATGCTAATGTAAAAAAATGGAGTTCTGCCTTTGGACTAAAGCCTCTAGAGTGAGTGCTCTCCTTCACTTGAAAAATTCGCGTGTTTTGAGGGAAATTATTTTATTTGTGCTGCGCCGTAAAAGCGCACCGCCGTCAGCCCCGTCGTCGGCGCTGGTCAGCGCGTACTACTGTAGTAGGTTCGGCTGGAGCGTTTCGCGACGCAGAATAATTGATAATGTGAAAAATTGGAGCTCTGCCCTTGGACTAATACCTGTAGAGTGAGTGCTCTCCTTCACTTGGAAAATTTGCATGTTTTGAGAGAAATTATTTGATTTTTGCGGCGCCCTGGGAGCGCGCCCCGGCCCGTCAGCCCTGTCGTCGGCACTGTTCGGCACGTACTACTGAGGTTCAACTAAAGCTTTTCGCGACGCGGAAGAATTGCTAATGAGAAAAATTGTACTTCTGCCTATGAACTAATGCCTCTAGAGTGTGTGCTATCCTATACTTGGAATATTCGCGTCTTTTGATGGAGAAATTTTTGATTAACATCAAGCCTCCCCCCCCCCCCCCCGGCCCCAGTACCGAAACATCGTTCAGCAGAGCTATCACTTGGGCTGCACGAAAGAAACCACGCGATACTCATTGTACAACAAGGAATTATAGACTTAAAAATCTCAATAAATCTCGGACTTTTTCAATGGTCAGGGGAACAATCATCTGGTGTATTGTTTGTGTCATCGTGTTGCTGATCTGGAGACCTCCGTTGGGGAAGGTGCAAGGTCGAGCGCGTTTAGGAACGGCCGAGGTGCCACTGCAACTGGTGAACATATAGCAAACTTCCTTTTGTGGAAGGCAGTTTATGAAGAACAAATACCTCGATTGGGAGTACATGAAGCATTAATTGCAATATGAACACAAACTTAAACAGCCCATTGATCCTCGTCCATGAAGGAAACACTGAGCAACAATTAACCCACTGTGGTCTGGTGCAAAGCTCACGACCTTTTCGTGAGAGATCCCCGCAGTCTCCCTTTTGTCAGGACGTGATGTCGCGTAAATGACGCCAGAGTAGTTCGGTATGTAAATCCGCGACCAATACTGTGTAGGTTGCTTCAGGTGCTCTACAAATGCAGTGTGTTGAGCACCTATGAAGCTCGACTTGTCGGGTTCATCTGGCGGAGAAATTGACAGTTCATGGATATCTCGGCGCGACTGGCAGAATTTCTTCACTGGCTGGATCACTATTGCTGTCCGCTTCCTTGTTGGCCTTTCACAGGGCATCGCCTTTGAGTTGTACGCCGGGAAATAATGCTGCAAAGTGGCACGGCATCGTTCGCGAGCACTGGCATACTCCGTGTAATCTTAACCACTTCCCCATTGACGATGCGCACATAGTCTCGAAGGATAAGGCGCGGTTCAAAATGTCTTTCGCACACCGCTGATGTCTCGGCAAGGTGTTTATCTTCTCGTTTAAGATTTTGTTCTCACTCTATTCTGCGCCACTCCTCCTTTGGTGCAGGAAACAGCGACGGCTGTTTCCTGCATCCCGGCGCGTAGCAGTGTGTCCGTTTTTTTCCTTGCATTCATGACCGAGAGTGCAACGGAACGGTGAAGACTCTCCGCCACTACACCACAAAGAAAAGTGCTACGGTGCTACGTCCAGAAAAAGCGTACCACCTCAACCTCGCCTTTTTCTTCGCTCATTGCACATGTGCCACGAATTCTCCTCGGGCCCGGAACTCCAGCACCACGTTGTCCCCTCGCGGCCATCTACGAGGACCGTCTTCACGAAGCCCATTGTAAGCAAGCGCCGCTCTTGCCACTACAACCTCTAGTGCATTGTACCAACGTTGGCAATCGATTGGCTTAGGCTGGCCAATGTTGGCAGGTCTTAGCCAATGGGTTACCAACGTTGGTAATCGATTGGCTTAGGCTGGCCAACATTAGCCTGTTTAGCCAATGGCTTACCAACATTTGCAATCGATGGGCTTAGGCTGGCCAACATTGGCCTTTCTTAGCCAATGGCTTACCAACGTTGGTTATCGATTGGCCGTAATATAAACTTTTATCGCGTTGACGGAGCTTTGGCGCGACGATGGGCAGCGAGTGAAGCATCATGAGCGAGTCATTAGCAGCGTTGCATTACGTGCATCGCGCGAACACTGTTAGCGCAAGCAAGTGATCACCGTTTTATCGTTTTTTTTTTCTTTAGATATGAAAGGTCATTTTTTTTCTTTAGATTTGAAAGGCTATTGTCTTAACTACCACTCTCGTGCGATATGTTCATCTGGTACATTACCAGAGGTGGGAAAATTATTTGCCCGTCGTTGTTCTTTGAAAAAAAAATACGAAAACAGCGCCGATGTCCTCTTCGTGCTGACAATATCTCTCAGTCTCTGCGCGATACTTTCAGCGCGAATACGACATCAGCGATTTTTTCGTTAGTGTCCACATATTCACACTCCACCTGGCTAGTAGGTTTGATAAAAGAATTTTGATTCGAAAAAAAAGAGCACTAAAGTGATTGACAGAGTGAAAACGACAGGGCGTGTCTTTCGAACGCCCTGCCCCCAGCACGCGCTCCGTGTTTTTCGCGGAGCTCTAGCTGCGTGTGCGCGCTTGAGGTGCACAAAACAACATAGTGTTGTCGAAGGTGGAACGCTCACGCTTGTTGCAGAACAAGTGAAGCTCCTAATTGCTCTTCTCACATTATCAGTGACCATACATTTTCGCCATTAGCAGTGTCGCGCTATGTATATAGCATTGGCATCAGTTTACAATTATTAGCATAGTGAGCAGAACAGCGCACAGAAAGAGGGACAGAGAGGAGCAACGTGCACAACACACAAGCGCTGACTCGCAACTGAATTTATACTCAAAAGAAAGAAGAAGAAGACGTGCTCTATGTCACGCCGTGCAGTACGTGACTCGCCTAAATTCCCCATAATACAACACTTCTGCAATCAATAGCATTCGCGCTCCACTAATTACCTACGCTATGGTGAGTTCGGCGGGGCAATTACACAGACCATTTCAATCCCCACTGCAACGCACCAAAGTAGCGAAAATGAAAAGAATGCTGCCTCTTAAGCCGCACCACTTTGACAGGTGTTGTCACGAAGACCTTTAGAAAAAACGCAATTCTCGAAAATCACAAGATACGGAGACAGTTTCTTAGTGTAGGGAGCGAGAAGAATGAACTCAACGATAATGATCACAAATTGAACGCTCCACGACATTTACAGCATTCATATGTCTCAAATCGCCACCTATAAAGCTGGAAAAAACTGCGAGATATTTTCTCTCTGCTTGTTTTTCAACACGTCCCATCGGTGTACCTAGTTCGCGGTTACTCTGCTTCAATTAAGAATGAACCGCAGCACATGCTACGCGTGCTCTCTTGGCCTATCAGGCGGCAGAAAGATGGCGATGCTGCACGGGAGGTGCGCCGAGAGCTGGAAGGGCTTCCCAGGTGTTTGCAAGGCAAAGTATTCTCAACGACCAAGCAGCCTCTTGCTGCATCAGCAAACAAACGGTGCTCGGAATTTCCACGCGCACATTTCAGCCGAGCGAGCGCGGTCGGTCAGATCGAGGTGCAGTCGGCTCTCTCGTGTCGTGACTATTCCACCGTTGCTCTGTCTAGCACCGACATTCGAAGCAGCTCTTTCGAGACTGCATGCGGGCCAAATAGACGAGTCTATTTGGCTACTGTACTCCAAGACTCTCGAGACTAACCGCCGAATTCATAAACGCCAGCCTACTCGACTCGAGACTCCACTCGACATGAGTGGAGTGTGGACGAGGCACTCCACTCGAGGAGCCATTGGGCTTCATAAACGCGAATCGGCACTCACTCCACTCGAAATTTCGCACTCCACTCAGCGAGGCGTGAAACGCGCCTGGAAACGAGGTTATACGAACATGCCTTGTTTTCAAACTTTCTTTTGGTGCAATAAAAATATATAATCGTATGTTCCCTTTAGTAAAATATACTGTGCAAACATTAAATTGGTGTATTTTAGTGTTTTCTTTTTTCTAGCGCGAAAGTTATGCGTGTTTCGACGCTAGAACAGACAAAAGCGTTTTGAAGTCTGGCAACAGCGCTTAGCATCCTGGCTTGCAGCTTGCAGCTACTCACAGGTTTTCCGCGCTTGTGTTTCCCGCGTTCTGCTACTTTTTTCTACATTCATTTCTACATTCACTCGCAGCTACCGCAGCAGCAGCCTTTCTAGCCTTTTCGCGCTTGTGTTTCCTGCGTTCTGGTACTCTTTTTTTTTACATTCACTCGCAGCTACCGTAGCAGCAGCCTTTCCGTTTGTCTTTCCCCGCGTTATTTCTTGCATTCACGGAAGAAGCTACAGGAGAGTCGTCCGCGGAGGCGCGGCTTGTGTACAGCGCAGAAGAGAAGGAACTACTGAATAGGCTAGTCAAAAAGTACATACATGTGCTAGAAAACAGAAAAAACTAATGAGAGCTCTAAGAAGGCAAAAGCCAAGGCTTGGGACCGACTCTGCATCGAGTATAACTCGCAATCCTATGTTCGTCCACGAGACGCTAAACAACTAAAAAAACGTTGGGAAAACGAAAAAACCAGATGGAAGAAAACATCATCCTTGGAAAAGAGGGACATCCACGCCACAGGTGAGCAATCGATTCATATGTTTTGTCAAAATAACACAGTCTGTGATCAAAGTAGGGTGATTCGAGTCGTGCTGACACCTGCCTTCGCTCGAGTGGGGGAAGCACATTCTTTGCCGACGCCACAAATGGTGTCAAAAACGCAACTTTGGCACTCGCACTGACGCATGTTTTTTAACGCCCAGTGCAGTACGACGGCTAACTCGGGTCGTTAACGTGCATCACGCAGTAGTGATACACGATCGCACGCCAGTTCGATGCTCAGCCAGATCGAAGCGGGCAGGGAAGGAATAGACAATTTTCAGAAGTTTGAGGTTGCGGTAGTGAACGCGCGTGCAAACCGCGGCCGCTGACCTTTCGCCAAAAGTGTTCTAATGGCTTCTTGTGATTTCGTGCAAAGCGAGAGCACGTTTCTTTCGTTTTTAAAGGCAATGCACGTCTCCCAAAGGCTGCATCCTAGGCACAGCCATAACACAGAGAAGGGGGTTGCCCCATTCAGTATCGCCCACCATTTGCCATGTATAGTGTGTCGATCAATAACATTGGAACTCGTACTGCACACGCCGATTTCAGGCCTTTTGTGGTGCTCGGTAATCTCCTGCATGAAAACTTGTGCATTGAACCTCTGCACGAGGATTCCTAGCATGAAGCAGTTATGCGAACACAACTTACGCTTTTCAGCATTACACTCGTACAGTTCAGTGCTGAGCGGCAAATTTAAGTTGGTGCAAGATCTGGTGTTTTTGCTAAGTAGCACTGTACATGAGTGTTCTTGTGATAACTTTTTACTTAAGCTGCAGGAGGTGGGCCCCGTATGTGCTGACCTATGAGCCCGTCTCTGCAGCAGGTGGGAGCAATGGCCTCCCACATGGCAACGCGGCTGCCAAACCCATTTGACAGTGACAGTTGCCACAACAGCCAGCCGGTCCTGTCGCTGCCCCCGGCTGCAATGTTTGAGGCCATGGTGGCTCCAACATATGACTGTGATGAGATTCCAGGTACCAGAGCTTTTAGTTCGGATTAGTTTTGTATGGTGCCATGGCAGGCACTCATTGAGTTCCCAATCTATGCCTTATGAGGCATGATCACCTTTTACAACATGGCTATACTTTCTTTCATGTTAAGATAGACCATAACAGACACTACGACCGAGTGCTGCTAATAAGTCGCTGGGAATGCGTCATGTTTGTAACCTTCCAGCCCAATACGGCGACATGCAGAGCGTTCAGTCACGTGACCCGCTTGCCATGTTGAATTGTCCGGGATGGTGGACAGAAAAGCACATTGGCCACGGTCCATCACATGATAAAGCTGAGTGTAGTCATGCATTGCCGCGGTCGCCTACTCTGCTGACGATGGTGATGATGAGCTCACAAACCTATGCTACCCTTCTCCCATGTAAAGATGTACGCACTTGTTCCAGGTTTTTTTTTTTTTTTAGTGCAATCTTTATCCAGTGCATTCATTTTTGGTCTCTGGCGAGGCTCCTTCTAGATTGACTAGCAGGCCCTGGCAATATGTCTGTGGTTTCTACACCTGAGGCAGCTAGACTAGTGGTGTAGATGTACTGGTGCAACTCGTACCGCACCCTCTGCAGGGTTCTCGGGCCGTCCGTGATCTTACTCCACTGCTTCTGCTTGTTTCTCGGGCAGCTCCCCGACTGAACAAAGTCAGCCCCGGCTTCAATGCTGGCTCTCTGCTTTCGCATAGCTTTTCCCAGCTTTCTCCGTTCGAGTGCAGCTGGCACGAGGCGGTGCGGAGGTAGCCAATGGAGGACTAGTTAAACTAGGAATGATCGAGGCTTCAGTGTGCCACACTTGTTTTCTGCTTCTGCCGTTTCTGTTTGCCACATTTTGTAACTTTTGTAGCGACACTCGTGTTCACTGATATTTATGAGCGCTTTGATTTTTTTGGCCATCACATTAGGGGATTTTGTCAGCCGGCACACCAGTCTACTGTTCCTAACCCATGTAAAACACAGGGGCAAAGTCATCTGTGGTGAATGCACTAGAAGTGAAGCTGATGAACAAATATAATGGTGACACTCCTGCCCAACTATGCTAAAAGGGCTGGGGAACAGGACTCCTTCAGCGCTTTCCAAATTGCATATGGCTGCCAGTGACAGTTTCCAAAAGGGATTGCACCAGTTCTCTTGCGCTTCCAGTCCGCTTCCCCTCACACCCCACTTATAGCACAAATGCGTTCTGTTCGCTCAGATGATCCCGCCTCGCCTCTGTCGGGAACCAGGAACAGCCCCGGACCTTCGGGTGCTTCACCGGCGAGGACTACTACCCTTCCCCTCCTCCCTCGAGTTCGGTCGCCAAGTGTGACCCAGCCAAGGCCAGCCACAAGCCGTATTGCGGCGTTGGAACGGGCCCTTGCTCCTGAAAAGGAGGCCCGTGTAGCTGCCCTCCTGGCAGAGGAGAAGCGGAAGCGGGCGCAGCACGCTATACAGATGCGTCTTTTCCGCGGTCAGCTAGCCGCCCAGGAAGCCACCCAGCGCCATCAGCAAGAGATGAGCCGCTTGGAGCTCGAGCTGTTTCGGCAACGCAGCCAGCTGGAGCTCGAGCTCCTCCAGCTTGATAAGAAGCTGAAAGAAAAGCAGCTGGCAGCTTTTACCTCTCTGCCACATGGGTATGCCATAGTTAAACATATAAAATAACTCGAAAATTGACGCGGACAAGAATTAAACAGGACGAGCGCTATAGTTCAACTAGTTTTACTCAGGAAAGCACAAAACATATATACACCGTACGTGATACAGCAACACATCGAGGCTATCACGCCAGTATCGTATCATGCAAAAACTGAAATTAACTTCCATGGAGCACAATTGATGTGTCGCTGACACGAGCTGTTCTGCTTTTTTTTTTCTTTAATTTTCGTAATAAAAAATGCCTCCAAAAGTTCACGAGCAACAACAGTCTCGCAACTTCTTTCCAGAATCCTTATATGCTGAAGTAGAAGGGCACAGCCACATGTGTTGCGATCTATCGGCAGATGCGATCCATATCTTTTTTTACTGAAAGTGTCTGTTCCCGTGCTCGGTCATTAACACATCGGCGCGTCTGGCCGATGTAGTCCTTACCACAACACAACCAGACGAGCTTATAAGAGACGCGCCACCCCTTACATGGAATGCACAGTGGGTGTGATTTACGAAATCCCACTGAGCTGTGATAAGGTCTACAGGCAGGGCGATGTTTTAATGACCGAGCAGGAGAACCTACACTGCAGATGGGGGAAAAAGCTAGACTTTTGTCTTGCGATTACGCAGCGGAATCGCGACATTTTGCAGGAAACAAATGTTTTCTCTGTTCTCCGGGACACGATAAACAGCGTAAAAATGACAGTATGTAAATTATTTTAGCCTTAAGATTGTTGCACCCCCCCCCCCTTTAAGTATACAAGGCTTCATGCAACATATGCACAGAAGGCGTTGCTAATGATTAAAGGCTGGTTTGCACATCTGCGTTCCGAGCGACAGAAACGACACCAACGACTTTATACGGGGACAACCGAGACACATCATTGCTTGGCAAAGTTGCTCCTTACGTGTGCACTCTAAAAAAAGTCTGCATCTACTTTCCCGCACAACACTCTGATAGCCAATCACCGCAACTTAAGGAGGCAGCTCGCGCAATGACTATGTTGCGGTTTCATCGTGCAATGACGATGAAAACGAAGTCAGAGTTGTGACATACTTTTTTGCGACAACTCGGACTGCTTTTTAATCTGTTTCGGCATCGTAATTCGCTAAGCTTCCTCCTTAAATTGCGGTGATTGGCTACCCGAGCGTTGTGCGGTAAAGTAGACGCGCAGACTTTTTTGAGAGTGTATCTGTAATGCGAACACTTGTCCCAATGTAGTGTCGTTCCTGTCCCTCGGAAAGCAGAAGTGTGAACCGGCCTTTATTACTCTAGCTAAACGCTCTTGCAATCAATTCTGTGCGGATCGGAGGGCCATTGGCACTGTCCTTCGGGAGAGTCACTGGCAGGACATGACGCCGTCTTCGGTGCCGTGGTAGGGGAATGGGCGGAATGGGTCGAGCAGGGGGGCACGGATCATTCCGCTGGCAGGCCAGGTTATGCAGAGCAGCACAGGCGGTAATGATAATTGTTGAGCGTTCCGGCTTGTGCTGCAGCCGCATATCCAAGCATGGGAACCGCCTTTTCCACACGCCGAAGGCTCGTTCCACCGAGTTCCTTGTACGGATGTGGGCTGCCTGGTACCTGTGTGCCACAAAATTAATGCAGCACTGAACATCCCGCTTTGAACCTCTGCTACAGAAGACGGCTGTTCTTGGGTAAAGTAGTAGAGCGCAACTGCTAAAGTAGTAACGACGTAATCGAATTTGTTTGTGGTTGAAGTTACCAAACTTCACAAAGGTTTTTCCAAAATTTGAAATCTTTGGACCTTGAAGGGGTCCGAGTTCCACACTTCCTAGCATGTCTTAAATGATATGACTCTTTGGGCATATCCTTATGTATTACAATATTTACATTCATTTTAAGACTGTCACATCGGCCGTGTTCAGCAGAGTTGGCTGATGTCTCAAGGCAAAGCTGTCAAACCATCTTGCTGTGATTGTGCATTGATTACTTTCACTCTGCATAGGCCAACACGCTCGGTGCAAACGTGGTGGCCAGTATTTTTGCAGCGGTTGTGAAGGGATGAAATTTTAATTCTATTAGAAGTGTGTTTAGGAGTCCTCACTTCATGTTGGAATCATCTGTTGCGGTTCCACATTAATCGAGCTTCTGAACTTGGCAGGTTCGACAAAGATTGCCTAACCCGCAGTACAATAATTTTGTTTCAAAATGGTCGCAATTCTCAATGTGGTTTGTTCGAAGGTTAAAAGTTTTATGTACTATGCTCTGAAGTTAAAAATTCGTATTTGCCAACGAAATAAGTTCGAAAATGTTCTATCCTTCCAAACCACTCGGTTTTATCTTCGAACCTTTAATTAGAAAAATGTTTGTGTAGCAGCTCTACTTTGACTTAAAAGAAGTGCACTGCCCTGACTGCATTGCAATGCAAAGTCCAAAGGTCACGAATTTAGCTCTGAAACAGCATTGTAGAACCACGTGCCAAGAGAATGTTCGTGGTCTTATGTTTGACGCCATTGTTTGTCCTATCCGGTTAGCACATACCTGGCTTCTGGGGTTTTCTCTGCGACTGGGCTGCTCAGGGGTGTCATTAGAAAGGGCATGCAGCCATAGCCTGCATCCCCGAGCAGCAGGCCTGGCACTCGGTGCTGCTCGTAGAGGACCCGTGCACGACTGTTGTCGAAGATTCGACTGTCGTGCACGGAGCCTGGCCAGCATGCAGGGAGGTCGAAGAATTGCAGCTGGGGTCCTGTGATGGCCTGGTTATAGTAAGTGAACACCACTATCGTAAGCAGGCAGCCATGAAATGGAAATAGCAGCACTCGAACTGAAATTTACGCTTGTAGATACACATATGTTCTGCGATCGATGCATTTGCCAGCATTGGAAAGAAACTACAATACAGTAATTGTGTCCTGGCTATTTCATGATATGCAATAGTCTATTAAAGCTGCCTCGGTGGCCTCATTCTCAGTTATTTGATGAGGCCGAGTAAAAATTCGCTAGTTCGAGACTACTCAAAAATCACCGTTTTGTGAAGGGCATATAGGATCCTGTAATTTAAATACAAGATATAATTTATACTATGAAAGTAGCACGAACACGATGTACACATTTCTGTGTAATTTTTTTTTTTTTTTTTGCTTTTCAGTTTTGGAGCAGCATCTTGTATACCCTTCAGAATACATACGAAAACCATGACATTACTGCTATCTTACCAGAGTGGAAGCTTTCGGTAATGACGGGGCTTTATTAGGTTCAAAGCGAACTTTATTTTGTTTTAATTCCTAACACTACGACCAAATAAAAAATGATCATACCTGAACATTGATGGAGAAGTAGCCTTTCCGGTTCCGGTATACCTCGCCGTTAGGGCCGCCAGGTCCTTTGATCCTTACGTGTGTACAATCGATGCATCCTGTCACGCCGGGGAACTTCTTCATTTGATAGAATTCCAGTGTGACATCGTCGAAGTCCGCCGCGCTGTCCGGGAACTTCACGATGCGCCGGAACAGGGTGTTCGCGATGAGCCGCGAAACTCTTCTTACTACGCGGCACACGGTTGGTTGTGAAACGTTTACCAGGTCGCCGGTGACCACCTGGAATGTTCCAGCGCCGTAAAAGCGCAGCGCGATGAGTAGCTGGAGCATCGGTGGGACCGGCAGACCTCGATTGGACGCGCTCGCCTCCAGCGGCAGCATCTCGAGGAGACTCGCAACCGTCGCCTTGGAGAAGCGGTAGCGAGCCAGAAATTCGCGATCGGAGAACAGCTCCATGGGGTTAAGCCGGTCCCTAAAACGGCGCCGTGCCACCCGTAACGCCGGTTGTCCGCCACCTTGGTCCTCGTTCAGGTGTTCGTCCATCCTTAGGACGAGGTCGACGAAGTCGACGAACGATGCGTCGGCCGCCATGTTGACCACTGACTTCTCACTCAAGAGTCGAGTGCGGCGCTGGCGCGTACTTGAGATTTCGAGTGAAAAGTGGAGTGAACACTCCACTCGAGTGGAGTAAAATGTTTATGAAGCGCAATACCGCCCTCGACTTGAGTTTCGAGTGGAGTTTGGAGTGGAGTAGCGTCTATGAATTCGGCGGTAAGCTACAGTACTCCAAGACTCCAAAAAGATGTAAGTAACAAAAGAAAGACAGGCAAAGTGCGTGATTCGGGGTAAGATAATGTGTTTGACGGAAGTTTGCGTAGGACTTTTTCAGTCATATCATGCTAGAAAAAAAATTTATAAACCGGCGTTTTGTTTTTGTTTTGTTTGAAAGATTTTTATTTTCGTCTCTGGCGAATGTAATTGATGTTTTTGGGTTAAAATTGGAAATTATACAGAACTTTTTGGGTGAAAAAAACAGCGCTTGCTCGAAAATATGAAAGAACCAGTGTTTTTCGGTTTTAAATTATATTTTTTTTTATTTTCGACACCGGCGGATGTTTATAGGTGTTTTTGGGTTAAAACCGGAAAGTATATAGCCTAGCTATAAGGGGCACGCGATGATTTTCTGTCGACGGACACGAATCAAACATGATTTACGAGTCATATAGAACTTCGCTGTAAGAAATGATGCTAATCTACACCGAGCACACCGATTCAGCCAGCGAGCCGTCATTCACCTTCTTTGGTGACGTCATCCACGCACAAGCCTCGGGGCTCGCGCCGTGAGTCACCTGTTCGATCTCCGATGCCGCGTTCCTTAGCCAGGGGTCATCTAATACAGGCGCTCCACGCTCGTGTGCCCAACGAAGTTGCGCAACCTGAGGTTGCAACGACGACGTTGGCTTCGACCGTGTCAGTCATGATCTGAGCGCTGGATGGTCGCAATTTCGTCTTTCGGTGAATTTTAAATCTCCGCGGTGGCAACTGTATCCACGGTGTAACGGCTACGGCAGAGCTTGTGTCAAATGAGGTTACGACCAGGGACGCTGCAAGGGCTATGCCGTCTGCCCAGCCAGAGGTCGTCACTAAGTCAACTGCGACCCTCGGGGGCAATTTTTACGGCATTGAAGAAGTGTAAAACGACCCCTCCAGCGCTGCCCACGTAGGATGATATTGAGGTGCCCGTCTTCTGTGTTGCTGCAGAAAATGAGTGCATCTCGAAGCAACAACTGCAATATTCGACTGTAAATGACGCGCTACTCATCGCCGTCATGGAATATGTGATCTCACAGTGGCCACCGGAGTGTACTCTATCTGCCGTGCTGAAATCTTCTACGACCTGAAAGACGTACTCTCGGTAGACGGTGGGCTCTTGTTCCGTGGTAAAAAGGTTGTCATTCCCACTAATGTGAGATAAGCGCTTTATTCTCGAGCGCATTAGGGTCATAGTAGCATCGTGAAAACGCAGGCACATCTTCGTGAACTTTAATATTGGCCACATATGAATGCAGAAGTGCGTAGAGCAATCTTTGCCTGCAAAATCTGCAGCATTTCGGACAAGAGTGCCAAGTCATCACCGACCCCCTTGAGACCAAACGTCTAGCCAAAGCGATGTTACTCTAAAGTATCCATCACCATTGCTGCCGTTTTTGAGCAAGAAGAACCTGCACACCACTATGTCATCACGCTTGTTGACTCTCTTTCCAGGTGGCTGTGAAAGTCAGTGCAACAGAGGCAACAATACACAAAAGATGCTGCCGACCGGCGTCGTACAGCTAAGACTCCCACATTTCGGGTTAGAGTTCACACGGAAAGAGTAAAAATACTGAAAATATACGAGGGATAGATACACACAGTTCTTTCGACGAGCAACGACATTTAAATGATGTACATCTCACTGTGAAAAACAAATTTGGTAACAAAGAAAATTAAGGGAAGACGAAAATACGAGAAAAAGATAGCAGAAAATGATAAAAAAAAAGATATCTGAATTTAACTTCCTGAAAGGAAAGTCGAAGAAGAATATTGAAGGATACTTTTTCTATGACAACTCTGGCACAAGGAATTCCAACTCTGGTGTCGATAACGACAACTAGCGCTCGGAAATTTTGTCTTGATCTTAAATGCTTCAATTATTTCTCGCCCATACTCGTCCTTGTGTGAGGCGTGCACGGTAGTGTTTTCATAGCTAGGGGTGCAATCTTGGCAGTCGCGGGCGTGGACAAAAATGGGGTGGTAAGAGTCGGATGACGCCTTGTTCACTTAAGAACGTGTTCCCTAAGGCGAACGTTCAGGCATCGTCCAGTCTGGCCAATGTGTGGTCTGCCACAACTGAGCGGAATAGAATAAATTGGCTTTTCTTGGCATTTAACGTATTTGTTCGAGTGCTTGATGGTTCATTCTGGTACTACTTTGGTTATTCACCCTTTGGCACATTTGTTTTAGCTTCATCCTACATGTCGAAACTACCTTCGTGTCGAACCGGGCAGCGCGACTCTTCAGGCGGTGGGACGTATTATGCACGTATGGAATGCAAGCCAGGTGAGTGTGGTTGTGTAATCTGTTTTAGATGAAGAACGGTTGGATTCTGTGATGAGTCGTTGAAGGGTAGTACAGAGGAGGCATCATTTAAATATCATTGTTCGTTCAAAGAACTGTGTGTGTCTGTCTCTCGTATATTTTCAGTGTTTTTATTATTTCCGAGTAATCTGTAGTCTATCTAACGCTCTCTGCTACGTGTACCTATTTCGGATTAAAGTCTGGGCAGCGTGAAGACACCCGGAAAGGTACCCTAGGGAGTGTCGACCCTTGGGCCACATTTACGTATCGCGAAGCGTGTTGTTTGGTGCACGCTCCGGCTGGAGAGTGGTGGAGTCTGGAATTCCTGGGAATTCGCAGGTGCTGCTGAGGCGAACCATAAATGTCATCCAGAGAAGATATCGACTGCTGTTCAAACTGTCCGCCTTCTGAGGCACGCGGATTCTCCAGGTGTCGTTTGTTCAAGGCATAATACCTTGCAGTCACAAGAGTGAAGCTTGGCCAGGCAGCAGCACCAGCCTCAATTGCAACGCTTGAGTGCATACCCCATTCAGGACAAACCTCGGAAAAAGAGCCACCGCCCACTTCACTCTTCAAGTGGTTCCCCGCACTCGGAGCGTAACCGTCCCCCACCAGTGCGCTACAGAGGCTATGCTGCCAGGTTGAACGGGGTGAGCTATTTCCTTTTAATTTTTCTGGCTCATCGTTAACTATGCATTTTTTATTACGAAATAGGTTCTAAACATGCCCACTATTTGCCTGTTTTAAACTTGTAATTTGATGAAATACCTAATTTTTAATTTGAAAGGTTTGGATCTTGTTTGTTAGAACTGTTACGCTAAAAAAATAACGTTTGAATGCGGTAATGGTTACCGAGGTGATGTAACAGTGCAGGGTGACGATTTGTGTTTATGTTCATTTGTTCTCTAATACACCTTTTGACAAATTACCCAAGCATCAAAGAGAATGTTGAAACATAGATACACGCGCTGCACGTGCTCGCCTTCCCTATAAAAAAAGAATTGAAGTAAATAACCAAAATAAGACAATCATGGAACGCGCGTGCTAAATGCAATTTGTTTTAGATTTCAGCTTTCGACCAGTTAGAGCCGACGACACCAACACGCACAGCGCGTGTAACTACGTCCCCGATGTTCCTTTTGATACTTGGGTAATTCGGCAAGATGTATATTCAAATTCTTTAGAGGGAACATCTTTCCGATGTTCCCTCTAAATTTTTCTCTCGCAGTCTCTCTTTTTTTCTGCCCTCTTTAAAAAAGACGGTAAAGAGAAATGTTAGCCTCAGTTTGGTTTCCATTTCACTTTCTTCTCTTCTTCGCGTTGTCCCTCTCATGCTAACTATCTGTGGCACCTCCCTCCGAACAACAGCGACGCTGCCGAACTAAATTGCTCCCGCTCTGCCTTCTCGCTGTCAGAACTCTTTGTTGCCAGGAGAAGCTTAATAACTCGAGCCGTCTCAAGAGATCAAGAACTGTCGGCAATCTAGGGGAATTTTGCGCCCCACGCAGCATTATATTATTTTTGTTTGTATTACGGAGATTAGCTGCTGAATGCTACCCATCGCAGATAACAAGTGCAGTAAAAATGCCTTTAGAGTGACAAGATGAGTTCTGTTATTATTTTTCGAAATTAAACATGATAGCTCTCGGAAACTAATTATTTTCATTTTTATTCGGGTGTAAAATGGATCTCGAGAACGTCGATTAACCAGTGCAATTTTAACGAACTAGTGTCGTTCAATCATCTTCCAAATATCTTAATACTTATATAAAATCCGTCGCAAGACGTTTGTAGAAGTGTTCTTTCGAGGTGCTAATTCCTTTTCCCAAAGCCTTACGTCAGCACCCTCGATCATTGGGTTGGTACATCCATTGACATCACCTTAAAAAGATAGATGACTTTGATTGATTGCTCCGAAAGTGTGTTTTGCAAAGTCTCAGAATTAAAGCAGCCGATGGAAATTTCAGCGGCCGTTTGAAAGACGTTTACTAAACTGTAGCAATGGGTGGACACCTATCAGTTAGAATAGGCTCTGATTTGAGAACCAAGAGAGCACTCGATTTTATTTTTAACGCGAAACGTTCTTTGGCTAGGCGATCCGGATTTCACGAAGCCCGATGAAGTGAAGCCGGAATAACTGAAGCCGTGATTTGTGACGCCACGTGACTACAGTTTCCCCCACTGATCTCTATTGTAGTAGGGTGGATCGCGGATCGGGAGCCCGTCGGCGTCGGTGTCGCCACCTGTGGCCATTGCTTGACACCAGGCAATACACGCAAGTCTCTGGGAAAAATAAACAAATGTAAGAATATAGAAGCATGTACGCTCTGCTCGGGGGCGAGTATTTTATGGTGTGCTGCGATCCTTATGTCGGGTGTTTGGAGATCGAATCGGTATTTTTCAAGCGTTCGAACGCCGATTAAAAAAACCAAACGGACCGGAGTAGCTACGGCTGAGCTGGCAAGTTTGGTCTCGTAATGGAGTGAACAAAGGAACATGCCGTCAATGAGACCGTCCTCGGGGAAGCCCAGAAGTTGACGAATGACAAAGGAGTTCTACCTCGACAGCGGCTTTTCGGGAGTGAGCGAATTCCGCGTAGCATTGCCTTTGAGCTTGTCGTCTGCTAAACCCAACTCAACGAAACCGCCACCGACTCCGAGGTAACTCTAGGAAACTCTCGCCTCATTTAGCTGCACTACATCTTTCGCCCAGCGGAGTCACTCTCGACCACAAAATATTTACTTACAGGAACTGCGAGGGCTGTCAGTTTTAATGTTTGTATCCAAGCAATTTGAAGGGCTTATCGAAAAGCAGCCAAGACGTTTCAGTGCCGACAGCAGCTTAGAAACGGGGGAAACGGCGGTTTTTCTTGTTTTTCCCATAAAGTCCCATGCATTTCGCGGTGTCAATCAATGGCTGCCGGTGGCGACACTCGGCCCCAGCTGCCGAGGCCGCGGTCCGAAATCCAGCCTACTACAATAAAGATCAGTGGTTTCCCAACTAGAGGTAGCCGGATAATTGTCGTCATGCGACATCAACCCCAATTAAATTTGCCCGCTAAATTTAGAGGGAAAATTGATGTCACATGACTTCGTCCCTCGTTACCTATGTGCAGATGCAGTTTCCCCGCTAGATTTAGAAAGAAAATTGCCCTCAGGTGGCCTCAACGCCAATTGTGTTTTCCCAGTATGTTTAGCATGAAAAATGAAATCACAAGACTTCATGTCACGTGATTAAATTTCCCCACTAAATTTAGTGGAAGATTGACGTTAAGGGACATGATGTCACGCCCCCTATACTCAAATTAACCTTCCCCGTTAGATTCAACGGGAAAATTAGCTTCATGCGACCTGCACGCAAATTCAGTTTACCCGCTAAATTTAACGGGACAATTCACACGTGACCTATCGTAGCCCTCTATGCCCTATAATGTGTGGACACAGGCTCAGAGTATCGAAAAGATTTGTGATGCAAGAACGTTTCACGCGTGCAGCCACGTGTGACGTCACACGGGGTTGTGACGTCATGGCTCCATTGGTCCACGAAATATGGCGGCAAACGTTTCAGTTAAATTTTGTGGAAACTATTTCCCCTAAATTTATTGTAAAAATTTCTCGCCAAGTTTATCGGAAAGTTTTTTCGCCTAATTCGGCGAAAAAATTCGAATGAATGAAAACACGTGACGTCACGTGACAGATGACGCTGCCAACTAGACAACGAACACACGCTTGCACAGCTCGGGTACGAGAGCGGGGGTAAATGAGAAGGCTTCGCGAACGGGGCTCGATAATTCAATCGCGTTCCACTCCTAAAGGCGAAGCATAAGCGCCCCCAAGATGTTTTGTTTTATCAATTTGACTGACTGTTATAACTCATAGGTTTTTAAAGCATTAAATGCTTTTCAACTTCATTAAATTCCCAAAATGTTCTCATTCGCGATGAAATATAGGTCTACTTTTTTATTTTTAAAAACAGGGGAAAGGTTGGGCAAAAGAAAGAAACAAACCTTTATTTACAGCAGATAGTTGAGCGTGTTGGTTATTAATTTACTATAAAGAAAGAGGGACATTTAAGACAAACAGACAAGACAGGCTTTCAACTTTCAACAAAACATTTACTGGCTCAAAAGCACCTTTCTTCTATCAATCTTCCCCAACCCTTCCGCGTTAAGGGCTCCCTTGAGGTGATTCATTTTATTCGACATTTGCACTCCAATCAGGACCACAAAATGTCCTCGCTGGATGTCGAGGACATGGATTACAATCTCGACCTCAAAATTCTTCTAAGCTCTGTTTCTGAGGCAATTGACCTACATGGAGTGACCAGGTTTCAAACGCGTCCGGAATCCCGGTCGAAGGCTTCCTCGATCTACTCCGGCTCTACCTGGGATCCACTCTGGTTGAGCACGAGGGAAGAGTCTTCATTCAGAGGTCGGGCGTGTGTATTGGTTTCTACCTCGCACCGATCCTCAGCAAGATTTATCTCTTTTTTTGTGTGTGTGGATCGCGCGGTGCAGGAGCATCTAGCTCGCACGGGTAATGAATGTAGGATCTTTCGGTACGTTGACGACTATCTGGTTCTTCATCCTGTCTCCAGCTCAGATGTTTCCATTCTTCAGGCATTCAAAACTAACGCAAGTGGCCTCACCTTTAAAAGGGAAGACCCTACTCAGGAGGGCCTTCAATTCCTCGATCTTCGACTGACCCACTCGTCTCATGGTCTATGCTGGTCTTTTCAACAGCGTTCCCAGAAACCTGTCCTCCCCTTCTCTAGCCATCATTCAAAAACCGTTAAGTCCGGAATTGTCCAGTCTCTCCTTTCCTCCTCTTGCAAAAAGTCCTGCGATCACAACATCAGAGGGAGCCTGTCACTGCAGACCACCAGGCTCCGGAGGGCGGGCTACCCGGCGGACCTTTTAGATAACATCAGCAAGAAACTCATCCTGCTGTCGAGGAGCCGCCCACAGGAGGCTCCCTCCGGGACCCGGTCTGCCCGCCCCGCGTGCATCCCTTACTCCCACAACACGGCACACCGACTCCGCGCGCTTGCACATCGATTCGGCACCAGAGTTCTTTTCACATGCAAATTTAAATTGGGAGGCATGTGCAAGCGAGTGACCAACCCAGAGCCCCCACCCACATGCACAAAGAAAACACGCGCAGTGCTTCCGGCCCTGCACTAGGGAAAAGGTGTATAGTATTCCTCTTGTGTGCGGGGCCGAGTACATTGGCCAGACGGGGCGCTGCGTGAATAACCGTCTCCGGGAGCACGCCAAGGAGATCTCGTCTCCCTCTCCGGACTCCTTCCATCCAGTCGTGGCTCACGCCAAAAACTGCCCCTCCTGCACCCCCGACTTCTCGAAAACCAAAATTCTCGGCGGGCACAAATCCCGATTCGGCAGGGAAATCCTTGAGTCTCTACATATCAAATCTTCAGTCTCCAACCTGTCCAGCCCATCCCTTTCTCTTTCCGATCGGGAGATTCGCTTCCTGCGGGGCGAGAGGGTTCCTCCAAAGACATAAAAAGTCTAAATTCCGTATTTTCTTCTTCTCGTCTCAGCGCTTCTCCCCTCTTCCCGTCCTTCCCCAAGAGAGCATCGGTGGCACATCTTCTCCTCCTCCCCTTCTCCGCGCCTTTGCCGTCCCCCCCTCCTCCCTTCTCTCCCCAAGGAAGCACCGCCCGCACTCGGGGCTGCGCTTAACGGCGGCGTGTCGATTGACACTCACCAGACCCCCCTACCGCCATGCATGTCAGCTGCGAGCTGGCTCGCGCTTCTCTCACCCACCATCCTCCCTCTCCACCTCCCGGACGCCCCCCGTCGAGCTTCAGGAGGCGAAGTCGAGCCAGTAAACGTTTTGTTGAAAGTTGAAAGCCTGTCTTGTCTGTTTGTCTTAAATGTCCCTCTTTCTTTATAGTAAAAAAAAAAATATTTACAGCACTCGCAGCTAAATCACGGGGCGATGCCAAAAACTTAATCACCGTCAGAACTTCTGGACATGTCATCGTTGTCCGAAGCTTCGACAGCTTGGTAGACATCCTCGCAAATTCGCAACAATACCTCACTGACACCGTTGCAAAAATGACCACAAGAAGAAACGAAAAAAGGCGGAGACGGGCGAAGCGACGAAAGACAAAATACAAAGACGCAAGCAACGCCGCGAGTCGAGTCGCCATGAGCAACACGCGAGCCGAGCCGCCTCAAGCAACAAACAAAAGTAACCTCCTTTTTTTTCTTTTTTTTTGTGCACGTTTGCGAGGATGGAGGGCAAAGTGCATGGCGCATCGCGTTCCTCTCCGTCCCCTTCCCCGTTGCCCAGCGAGGGGAACGCTACATTCGCGATGGCGAAACCCGACGACCGAGGGATGCGTGCGCGCGAGTGACAGCCGCGCGGCTACCGCGGACGGGCCGTCGGCTGCTGCTGTTTTGGGTTGTTTTCGTGCACCAAAAGCTTTTTGAAACAAGAAGCGGCGCAGCTCTACGGCAACGCCGGCTCGGTGACTCGATAGCTCCATGCTCCCGGTAGGGTCGCAAAATTTTTTAGCGAATCTAGGTCGAAATTCTTTGGTCACGATTTCCGAAAAAAAAAGGTCTACTTATATTCAAATAAATACGGTAACTTTAATTTTTATTTTCGGGTTACGTCGGACGTAACTCGAATGCTTGACGTAAAGTTACGTTGGGCGTCACGTTTAATTTTATTTCGGGTTCCGTCAGACGTAACGTTAGACACTGCGTTACACTTATGCAAAACGGGGGCTGCTGGTTCATCATATAAACCAACCATTTCTGTGTTTAATTAAAACACATCACTGACCTAAAAAATCCTGCTATCCTAGAGTTTATGCTATGAATGTATCACTTAAGGTAAATTTGTTAATTTCTACTTTTAGCCCGTGCCCCGCCAGGTACAACATCTGGCCTAAAGCAGTGTTTCGGATCTCCATCCAAGACGTGAGGCGGGTCGTCATTCAATCCAGGAGTCGTGTTGCTGGTGCTTCTTACTTGATGGTGCTACCGAGGGACAAGTTATCATGCTTGAGCAAGGCAAGTATGGCAAGTATGGCCGCCATAAGTACACATATTGTTCTTACCTTTGCTCGAATCCACTTTTAAGGAATGCACAGTTCGCATGTGCGCATCTCCCAATGCTTCTATAGTCGGCGTTTTGTTATTCTGGAATGCTCCCAACTATGTCAGCTCTAGTTTCTCTAGACCATGCAAATGAGATGCAACACTAAACCACATGCTGTCGCAAAAGTGCTAAGCTGAAGCACTGTAGAAGCTACTCTAGCCTTTAGAATGCAACACATAATAGTTGACGCCAAGTATACCTAGTTTTGAGACTGCGTTTTACCAAAAGCTCTGCCAAAACAAATCTGCCACCTTATAGGGAGTGCAAAAGAACCTCGCGTGCCTAACCTGGAGAAGGGCGCTTTTTTTTTCTGCATAGGCCAATCTTTTTTAAACCAAGACCTTCAGCCTCCTTGAAATGTTAACATCATGTTATACACGGAAGTACTATAAACCCTTTAATGTTGTCGAGCCCTTAATTTTCGCGGCCGTTAATTTTGCTAAATTTAGTGGCGGCGATTATGTCCTCTGTGGCCGATTTGAGAAGAAATAGGGGCCACAAAGATAAGGGGTTTGCTATACATTGGAGAAAAGAGGAGGTCACTTTTGTTCATATGCAAGAGTAAAACCAACAACAACAATTATAGTGTCGTCCCTTTGTGAGCCTATCTGTGTCTATTGAATGATATGAATGTTATCTTGGTTCGTTAAACGTTGTAGCCTCTACGTTGTGGGATGTCGTCTTCAACACAAACACAGTTCATTTGCAGGTTGTACCACAGTTTAAATGAGGATTCGCAAAATATGGGGGAATCACGATTCAGTGGTCTACCTCGGGCGTGGACAAGATTTGCTCATTCTAAAAAATGTTATGCTAGAAATCGGGATTTGCGACGAATGTACCCGCATTGTTGAAAGGGCCAGACAAGCCTTGCGAGCGCTTTGTTTTCTAGCCTCTCAGTCCTGAACCCACTCGCGCACCAATGTGTAGATGTTCCGATAGGCAGGAGCACTTTTTTGGAAAATGGTGGATGGCAATACGCATAGACTGTTGTTATCTTATCAGAATTCTGTATTATGGTCAAAGGTGGACTGCATATTTGCAATACATTTACTCACTTAAAAATATGTAGTATAGCCGATGACAAAAACAGAATGGCTGGGCGTCCTCCAGCACGCGCTTCTACTTTCACCCCACATTGAACGGACGTGCTCACTCGAGGCTCATGAGACGCTGAAACGTCATCGAAGGTAGCAGGGTGGCTGGTGGCAGAACAACTAAGACTTCTCCCTGCCTTTCTCATTCTGTCGGTGAGCGTGTACTCCCATACTTTACCTCGGCTTAACCTGGACAGAGCTGAGGAGAATAGGCTTGCGAGAGCCCTTAGTGCATATGCATTGTACAGCTGAGGCACTTTCTAAATCAAGTACCTTGTGTATCCACCTTCAAAAACACATCATTTTGGGGGTGCAAAAGGAATTCTAACGCATAATTTTGTCGTATTGTCCTATTACGCATCAACTCCTTCGACTAAATGAGGAGTCGACCCAGCCTGTTAAAAATATATGCCTGCCAGGTAATTGTTTTGCATTTAGTTAATATATCAGTATGGACATATACTCAGCTGACCAATCGCTAGGCACAAGCTGGTCGTTGGTTACAGGCAGCAAACATCCCGGTTCGAACGTCCTACCTCGCAATGTAGTGTGAAGGCTAGGCCAGGGCCCCACTTACAAACGTCTATACTTTGTATCTCTTTAAGGTGGACCACTTTTTGACACTACAAGCCATTGCAGCAAAAACAGCGTGCCACATGATTATAAGCTCGACGTAACCTGGAGTCCAACTACAAGGTCACATGGCTTGCTTTCTGCACTGAATTTGCCAGATCGCTTGAAGCTTCTGCCGTGGTTAACTTTAAGCTGGGATAGTTTGGAATAATGCTTCCGGTTTTTAGTGTTGCCCGGCAACGGTTAACAATTCGGTGATATAGTGCTGCATTGAAAATCGATGCATTCATGACTGTATCACCTAATTAATGCATGCTATCTATTAAACTCTCCGTTCTGCAGAGAAATGAAATGCACTTTGCTTCCATTGCAGCTGGTTCTGGAACTTCATCGTATGAAGCACCTACGACTGCAAGCTCTGACCGATCTTGTTCTGTGGTTTGTAGGTATGCATTCTTTCTGTCTTCCCTTAATGGTACTCGGGCGTTTTCCTTTCATTGTCGCCGATTTGCTTCAACATTGGTTAAGCACACGAATAGATGCTGTAAAACTGCATCCCACATATTTGTGTCAAGATAACTTTTCTTCGCTAAAGTGACACATTTTTTTTATGAAAGTTGTTCTTCCTTGTTCTTATTTACAAATTTATTTGAGTCACCATGGGCAACACTAAAACGTTATGCACGTGGCAAGGACAAGTTCACTGCTCAAACTTGTCTCAACTGATTGCAAGAAATTTGGTTGTGAAAATGGATGCCGTAAAACCTCCTTTCAGCACTTGCTCTGCAGCACGAAAAAAAAGATACATAGGACATACCCTGTTTTTCTAGACTGCTTGCTCATTCTGCAGCTCCACCTGCCATAGATGTGCTACTGGAGAGCAGGCAAATTCAATTGTTGAATTTGCCATTGCTTTTTTTTAGCAGTTGTCTTAATAGTTCTTGTAAATTTAGAGATCCTAAAAAGCAAGCGGGAAGATTACTTAGTTTGAGACCCTTTACTCAGTATATTAGATACTGTGTGCTGCTGTTAGTACTAAGTCGAGATCGGCGCTTTATTGGCACTTTGCTCAGAGTAGTACCCATTTTATCGGTTAGCCTCTTGGTGCGCCAACTAAAATCTTTATCCAGACGCTTGCCTTTGCTGGTACACTGTACCCTCATTCTCAGTTAGGGTATGAACGGGTATCCCCAGTCGACACTCGTCGAGCAGTGAGGGTAGAAAAATCTTTCCATTCTAGCAGAGCCATATATGGGGTGAGTTTGGCCAGTCTATGATCTCGCCGCTGTAAATTTACCCCTCCCGAGTGAGCCAATCAGCCCCGGTGCAGAGCGAAAGGCGTGAGCGCATGCGCGGGAACTCTCGACTGTGCCAGCTGAAGGGGGAGGACAGCCATTTTCATTCATTCGCCCGGCGGAATGCACGGGATTGACATACAAATTTCGGTCCTCTACTTTTATTTGGCAGGCTCTCGCAACAGAATGATATAATCTATTCCTCGGTGGCTTTAAAAGCAAACGAATTGGTTTTCTTCCACGTTCGACCGTAAACTTTGAGTCAGGCGAAAAAGAAATAAGCCCGTAGCAGACAACGCATAGCCTCAACAGTGCTCCGCGCCGACAGCGTTGCGTCAAAATGGCGGTCGTCTCCTCTTTGCTGCGTTCTTTTTCTCTCTGGCTTCTTCAGCGCTCTACTCCCTTTGCCTCTCCAGCGCCTTCGTCTCCACACCCACTGGCCAACTCTCCCAGTATACGGCTCTGCATTGCTGTAGTAATTATTTTTTGTAGTCTTTACAATTGA